>OY728143.1:8750000-10000000 GCA_963277665.1 Viscum album | reverse complement strand
GGGAGAAATTATTATAAGAGGTTATAATGTAACACATCAATATTTTATGACATATTTCTCTTTAAATTAATTTTATGTGTTTGATATCATTATTTAAACACAACACTAAACGTAAATGAATAATGATATAATATTGAAATTTTATTGTTAAATATGATTATTATCATATATTTATTGGATTAGAGGGTATGAATATGACCAACTAAATTATGAAAATTATCTATAAAATTTTTTATTAAAGAGACTTAATTGTTAACTCATAAGAAATAAGTACTCAATTTTAAATGTTAAAAATAATATAATTTTATATAAAAAATCATTTTTTCAAAGTTTTGTATTTATATATATATTATGTATTTTTATCACTAATTAAAAATGGTTTTGATGAAATATTTTGTATTTAAATTAAAAAAATGAATACATGTCCTTAAATTTTTTATCCCTCAGTTATAAGTGAAGAAATGATCTTTTAATGGAAAAAGAGTTATTTTTTAGAAAATGATTTTTAGGTGAGAAATATATTTTTATCTAATTAAATTAAATTAATCACTACAAATGTATGATTTTAATGTGATTTGAAGACCATTTATTTAATAAAATATTTTTTAATTCATCTAATGGCTATTACTAGACATGGAATGAGAATAAAATCATTTTTATTCATGAAAATAATATTTCTCTAAAAATGGTTTTTATGTTTTTTAACATATATTATAATTAATTTATGTCACTTCTAGGAATGGAATCTTGTAAAATGAAATCAAAAATTTTATTCAGAATAATTAATATTAGGTATTAATTCCAACTTATTTTTTATTCAAAATGAATGTTTACTATGATTAAAATATATTTACTATTGTAAGAGTAAAAATGATTATAAGGGTAAACCTAAGAGATGAGGATTAAAATATCTCAAAATACTATAATTAATTTTATTCGTTTTATTTTAATTTGATTTAAACCATATTATATTGGTTGATACATCAGTTTGGATGCACTTTACTATAATATTGACATTATTATATATTAATATTCTTTGTATTTACATGTTTTGCACCCACCTAACTTATAAAAAGGGGACCTACGGTTATCACTTATACACACCATTTTATAACTTCAAATCAACCAATATCTTACTAAATACTCTTCATAAATACTTCTCCATAAAACTGAGGTTATGGCCTTCCAAAATACTCATACAATAATACTTAAGATACTTTTCAAAGTATGATACCTGAATAAGTGGAATATGTTCTTACTAGCATTTTTCAGGTTTATTTATTCTTAAACATAAAAAAAATATAAAGCATTTAACATGATGGAATAAGTATATTTAATATAATAAGATATTTACATTCAAACATTATTTCCATTCTCTCTATCCTTCCCATCTATTATAAAATGACAAAATCGATTGTGCGTAAGTGTGCACCACAACCTCTATTAAGAGATGTGATCCATTCATTATTTCATCATTAAATGGATAGTCATAAGGATATATTTAATTAAAATATATGATATTTATTATATTATTATGATTCTATGATGGTGAATTATTATTTAGCTTTCTTTTCATTACATCCATTAAAATGTGGAAACATAAATTTTGTGTACGAAGAGATTATCGTCTCCATGAATTGATGTAAGTCATTTTTCATCGAAACCATATAATGAATAAATAAGATATTTATAACATTATTATTATTCTAAATATGATAAAATAATGACCTATGTGAAAGGAAATGAAGTGTAAAATAGAAAAATGTATGTTAAGTGGACTAGTTTTAATCTGAATATTAATTTTAATGAACAATTATTAATATATTTGAAATTGTAAATTATAAAGGAATGATATATAATATGTTATTTATGAATATAATTCGAGATTATATTTATATGAAATATATATTTATTTTATAAAAGGTTTTTGAAACACTATGAGATTTTGTGATATATTTTTGTTTCAAATAAATTTAATATTTTAAATATGTTTTGTTACATGTAACATTGAGTTTAGTTTGTGCTACAAGCAACCCTGAGTTTAAGAAAAAAACATACTATTAAAAATATACATTATTTAATATGATAGTTATCACGTAGCCATTGGAATAGTAGGTATAAATAATATTAAATAAATTGTTAAAATATATGTTTTATACATTCATAAAAAATAATTCATTGGTAATAAATTAATTATAAGTGATCATAAGAAATTTTGAAACTAAAGTAAATATGTTTCTGAAAAAAAATACTTTATAAAAAATGTATTTTACATCATCAAATTAAACAAAACAATTTTAGTGAATGATTTTATCTAAAATCATTTAATATATATTCATTAAAAATCTTATCATTCATATTATTTGTTTTTTATACTAGATATATGAATACATACAATTCTATGATTTAAAACTGTATTTTTCTAAAAATTAGTTTTTCGCTTTTTACACACTTATTTTAAAATTAATTTTTGATAATTTTATAAAATTTATTTGAAAAAAGTAACATAATTTTTTTAATTATCATGTTAAAAATATCTTGGAGTGAATTATTTATAATTTTCTAAAAAATATATTTTTTGATGAATAGTGAAAAATACTATGTGTTCTTAAGAATAATATTTTCATTTAAAAAAGATAAACACAAAAACATATTTTAAAATGGTTCTTAAAAAAATATTTCAATTATATATTTAGTAATCCAATTTTTGTCATTTTAATCAATTTTATATAAAATTTTGATATAAAAACTTTTTAATCTTTTGAGTATTTTCTCTTTGGAAACCTACTTTCTCATTGAATCTGCAGAATTAATTTTAAATTAAATATTTCCACTTATATGAATGGAATTTTGAAAAGTTGACTCTATATTTTGAATAAGAAAAATTTATTTTATATAATTATTTCAACAAAAAAATTACTATAATGAATAGTACAAACAGTAAAAATCATTTACCGTGGTTAAGGTAAAAATGGATTTAGTATGGGTTAAATAAAATGATAAGGGTTCAAAATAACCCAAATCATGTCCAAAAACCATTTTATGGATATATTTTGACCTTATATTTTCAATGTTTTATAATGGTCCCTTATAGAGTTTTTTTCATGTGAAAATTATGGGTACACCTTTTCTTTTCAAAAATTAAAGGTGTGCCACTCACCTCACTTATAAAAAGAAAACCCTTATCCTCTCCTCGTCACACTTCCAACACACTTTGTTTTATAAAATAATAACAAAAATAAATTCCTTAATTCCCTATTTTTATTCTTTAAGCCTTTGTTTTTTCAGAAATACATCCTAAGAATCCTTTTGGTGAAAACCAAAAGAAATTTTCCGAAGAAGAAGTGATTTATCAAACAGAGTGTTCTATTTTTTTCTTCCAAAACCTCCTTCAATTATTATTAAAAAATTATGATATAATGAAATATTTTTATTATTTATAATTTTGTGTTATTGTATTAATTTAATAATATATATCCTTTTTCTCTTCCATAAAAGAGGTTATAAAATCATCATTCATTTGTATGGTCGACTACCGCCTCACGAACTATTGTTATTCATTTTCCATCATCATCTCTCAAGGATTGATATAATTAAAGATTTATTTTTTATATATTATATTTATGATTTTATTATTATTATTTAATAATTATGTCACATGTTCCTTCTTGTTTCCATACTGTGGGAATATGATAACTTTGTTCAAGTGTATAAAGGACTACCGCATTGTAAAGTGATGTGATTCGTTCACACCTTACATAGATGGTAATAAAAATGTTTTTCATGAAAATATGAGATATATTGGACATAAAAAATATTTTTTATTTTTTATTTATTATTCAAATTTCTTTCATTATTTCGTTGGGGAAATTAAAACAATGTTCTTGGGCACATACGGCATATAGTCTCAAAAAATGGTGAATATGATTTTCTATATAAAACTTTTATGGATCACTATAAATGAATGTATAATGAATATAAATTATATTTATATCATGGTTACAACACTTTATATTATGGAACCATGATAAAATTAAGAGGATAAACAAATCAAAACATATCAGAAAAAACCTTTATTGTCTGAAACGTGACATTGACATGGAATTGTTAATAAACAGGCCACAAAATTTCATAAGTAAATGATATGTGATATGAAATATATATTTGTTCTTCTATAATATATTTATAATAAACTTTTATTTGTTATATAGGATTTTTAAACTCAGACTCAAGAATTTTATATTTATAGTAAGGGATTTTCGGGAAACTTTTATTTATCTGTGGGACAAATGTCTTATTCACCACATGTTTCTTTTATGTGGTGTACATACTGACCAAGAATTTATTTTATGGTAAATATAATTATATTATTTGGTATTTATATAGATATTTATTATCACCATTTCACAGGGTTTACGGTTCAAAAGATACTAAAGTGGTAAGGGATTTTTGTCTCACTTTTCCTTCTTTCGGACATATATTATGTTATGAACCTATCTTCTTTTATGAGGTGTATAAAAATCCCCTTTTCCATGAAATATTAATAATTTATTTTTTCCCATGATATAACTAGTTTAATTTAATGTAATTATTTTATGGGGCTTTTGATTCCATGTTACCAAATTGGTAAGTGTATTATATTATAATATCATTATTTATCAGGATGGCTTGTGATTATTCCTCTAATGATGAAACATTGTGATCTATCTCTTAAGAAAGATGTTTATTTTATTATCCTAAAGTTATTTCTATAGAATAGCTTTTTCCCACAATTTTTCGATCCTTTCATACTGAACAGTTTAAAATAATTGTTTTATGAAAAATCTAATTTATCTCTCTCTTAATTCAAAAACCACTTTTTTATCCAAAACCATGTTTTCTACAAATGTTTTAAAATAATTTTTTAACATTATAAAAAATATTTATTTGTGAATGTTTTACTGATGTGTTACTTTTTTGCAAAATTTTATAAAAGTTATATTTATTTCATTTTCCAAAAAATTCTTGATTGGATTTTACCAAAAATGGGAAAGTAATCTTTGTTTTAACGTGTACTACGTGGATGGAATTTTCCAATGTATTTTCCATTATTTTCATTAAATCTTAATTTTCTTTGTTTTCATGTTTTTTTCAATTAAAAATAATTCTATAATATTTTAATAATTTTCAATTTTAAAAATATGATTTTAAAAGAAATTATATTTTCCTCAAAAATGTTCCTTGTGATTTTTCATTAAAAATAATTTTCTGTCAAAATATCATCCTTTAATGCGACATATGCATTACTGGGGATATGATCCAAGGATACCATTCTTATTATTTCTCTAATTGGTTTATTTTTATGATGATGATATTTTTATTAGACCTATTTCTCTTCCACAGGTTATACCATGATAAAATTCTTGTGAAACGCACTTCTTTTTCCATGGATTATGCTTTGATTAAATAATGAAATGATTATGAAACCTATTTCTTTTACATAGGATATGTTTTAATGAAATTTTTATGAAATCCATTTTGTTTCATGGTTTCATATCTGATGAATTTTTTATAATTTTTTATCACACATATGTTTGAATTTCATTATGTGATAGGTGGGAACTATATATACCATGAATGCATTAGGTAAAGATTGATATCTCATGAGATAAATAAGATTGGAATAAGGAGATAATGTAGTTCATTAAGGGAATATGACTACTATTATAGTCTTGGGAGTGAACCGTGACTACTACGATGGTTTGGGGAGTGAACCCATTCCTCTATGATTGTTTGAAAGAACTCTATGTATTATCTCAATTTTATTCACTCATGGATCATTTTCATTGATTTATTCACAATTAATGTATTATGAATTTCCAATATGTATTCCATGAATCAAGATTTTGATATTTTATATTTTAGGAATTGTCTTCATATAATATCATCACATTATTATATGATTATTCTCTATTGTTATGTTTACATATATTCCCTTCTATACCCTTACTAAGCATCTGATCTCATACATTATTATGTTTCCTTTCCCTAGTTTTTGATGAAAGGATTTAAGAAGGGTATGTCTATGAATATTACTAAGTGTGACGATATTTTTTGGGAACATTGAAGATTATTCACTAAATATGAATACTGTGTACCTTGTATCCAAATAAATTAAACCATTATGATCCTCTGGAATATTTTTTGTAATGTAATGAATATTCATCTAAAATATGTAATATATATGAATGAAAATATTGGGTTGATATAGTTGGTATCAAAGGAAATAATTAGTTAACATTTTCAAATAATGATGAGAAAAGATTAGTGAAGTGCCATAGGATATTTTTAAATATATTTTTATGGATATGTCTAAGGATAATTATAAGGATGATTCAAATTATATGAAAATGCCTGGGAATTTTGGTAAATGATATATCAAGTGGTTTACAATAGACTAAATCTCTATTTGGAGACTATAAGTGGATGTGGATCTGAAATAGAGGTTCCTAGGGGTAATAAATACAAAAAGGGAACATTGAGTTAGACACAATAGTCACCTACTATATGAAAATAGGACTTGATACACACATGATTTTCCCCTCCGAGGGGATATTCTTTGGAAATTCTCAAACTCATTGTGATCCATCGTAAATTTTTTAAATAATGACCATGGTTAAGCCTAAGGTGTCACATATTGAAATGTATGTGTCGGGATTTAGACATTCTATAAGTGATTTATAATGATTATATTGTTTTACCCTATGAATATTATGACTCACAAAATGATTTTTTGATTTATTCAATGGAGGCAACAAAAATGAACTTGATCAACATTGATTATGATACACAATATGTTGATGAGAAACCAAAATAGATGATAATTGGAGTGAGGGATATTATTATGCCAAATAGGTTATAATGATATATGGCTAACCACTTGCACCTTAACAAACACAGAAAATTACCTAATAGGATAATGATGGAGTTCATTGAGAGTTTGGGTGGAGGATTCCATAGAAGAAATAAGATTAAAATTCCTATATTTCATGAATGTGGGATGAACCACGCCATGTAATGTCTAAATGGAATGAGAATATGTTTTGAGTGAGGAAATAGAGGAAAAAAGACAATAATTACAGAGGGAAAACGGAAATTTCAGTTAACCCAATAAATAATAATAGTTGTCTCCCTAAGATATAATTGATGGATTAATGTTTCTAATATATAAAGTATGGGAATTATGAAAATATATATATTAAATTTAAATCTTCTAAAGAGAATTAGAAAGATTTTACGAGTAATTTATATATTTCTAATGATGACAGACTAAAACTTACATATGAAAAGAAAAAAGTGTTATGGAATAATATGATGAATCCTAGTAATTGGTGTTTGAATAATTTGGAATGAATGATGTTTTTATGTTCTTAGAGTTAGAGAATTATATTTTAATCAGTGTAATTTTGTTATTAGAATCTTTAAATAATAATTTATTGTTCCATAATAGTTTTTCATTAAGGGGTTTCAAAATTATATTAAATGTTATCAATGTCCTAAAAAAGGGATTTAATGGAAATGTGATATTTTTAGTAAGGGAATATAAAACTTAATATGTTTCTTAATGTTGAGAAAATGGTGTTTAGTTTGGATAAAGATATTATTTATATCAATAAATTAAATATGATAATATTGATGACCTTTTAATTTATTAATGATTAGTTGAAAAAGTGGTTTATTTTAACATTGATGGAGTTTTCAGCATTATTTTATTTATAGATTATATTAACTAATTTATTGTTTTATTTAATGAATGAGGAAGGATGTATGTTTTCATTGAGGTTTTATGGAATGATTTAATTTGAACTTTTGATGAGGTTTTAGAAAACAACGTATTACTTCACTATTTAAATATTTATGTATATTGAATCACTTGTGATAACCATTTTATTATGATGATAACTAGAGATAAAAATAATAAATTATCATTATATTATGGATCTTTTTATCCATTATTGCTTCAAGCATTACAAATTAATCTCCATTACATGGAGTAATATATGAAGTGGATATTGATCAAGGCACAAATAGAGGATTAGATTGTGCTTATGGAATGGAATGAAATCAACAAAGTATATAATCATTTGAAAATTCATTAACATACATACAAGAATTTGGAATTAAAATTTTATCTTATTACCATTATTTCTGATGATATAAATGACCTTTTATACACCTCTTAGGTTAATGGTTTTGTGTTGTGGATTTTCACATTATCATTCACTTTCTTATGATCAATGGTATCTCTCCCTCATCGTCATTATTTATACATTACACTTTTCTTCCATGTATAAATCATCACCTCACTCTAATTATAACCTATATGGAAATATAGTATGTGTTATTCTAGATAACCATATCACATCCCTTTTTCACTTTTCTGGAGGATTTTTAATTTACCCTTTTTACAATGTGGGTTTCCCATAATTAGATTTTCTAATGTTTAACCACTTTTTACTAAGAACGAGTTCAAATTGGGAGGACACAATTTATTTAAGGTGGTAAAATGTAACACCATGAGATTTTGTGAAATATTATTTTAAAACATAATTTTAATCTCTTCAAATTTTTTTGTTACATAACACACTGAGTATATCTTTTGTTACATGAAACAACAAGTTTAAAAAAATGTAACATACTTTTAAAATATCATTATTTAATATGAAAGTAATATCCTAGACATTGGAATGGTCAGTATGAATAGGATTAACTAAATTAAGAAAATATATGGCTTATAAATGTGTATAAAATTAATTCTCTAGTGACCAATTAATTACAAATGAAAATAAAAGCTATTTATAAACAAAGGAAATATTTTTCTTAAAAAACTATTTTTATGAAAACAAATGCATTTTAGATAAAAAAATTAAGAAACAAATTTTTAAATTGGTTTAATTGAATTTATATATATTATATATTCATTCATATGTTTAACATTCATATGATTTTTATTCTAGACAAGATATATGAATAAATAAAATTTCACCCTTCAAAACTATATTTTTCTAAAAAAGTTTTCTTTCACCTTTTATGCACTTATTTAAAAATTTATTTTTTATAAATTTAGAAAAATTATTTGAAAACATAAAGTTACATATTGAAATAATAAGTTTAAAATTATCTCATATTGAATTATTAAAAAGGTTCTAAAAAGATAAAGATTCAATGAATATTGAAAATATCGGTTTTTATTAAGAATTGTCATCTATTTTTATACATTTAAAAAATTAAATACTATTTTAATATGTTTTAAAATGTAAAATTTGTTAAATTATATATAAATTAATCCAATTTAAGTTATTTTAATACACTTTATATGTAGTTTTTATAAAAAACATTTATTCTTTTGAATATTTCCTCTTTGGGAAATCACTTTCTCATCGCATTTGTGGGATTAATTTTAATTTAAATTTCCCCAATTCTCTGAATGAAATTCGTAAAAATAGAATTCTTATTTGGAATGAAGATAATTTATATTTTATAATATGTTCAACTTAATATCTTTCAATAATGAATAGTAAAAATTGTAAAAATTGTTTACCTCACTTAAAGTAAAATTGGGTTTTCTGAGGGATAAAACTAAAATGATAAGTGTTAAAATTACACAAAACTTATAACAAGACCATCATTTGGATATATTTTGACGTTATGTCTTCTAGGATATATAATAGAGCATTTTGGGTCATTGTGGCATGTGAAAAACATGGGAACACATTTTTCTTTTCAAAAATTACATGTGTGACACTCACCTCACTTATAAAAATACACCATATCTCCTCTCTTATTCACACATACAAAACCCTTTTTCAAATAATTATACATGATTTAAGATCTCATCTTCTTTCAGGTATGCCCCTCCTTTAATTTTTTGTTTGTGCATTGGTTGTCGAATATTGTTCGGAGAAGGAGATCCTTTATTAGCGAAATGACCTAATGTTCAGGTATATATGTTTGTATGAATTAATGGAGTTCAGTTATAAATATTTCAATGGGATTTTGAGGTTATTATAATCATTCTATTACTTCATAGGTTTCTTTGGTTCATTCTGTGGGAAACAGGATAAAGGCTGTTTGTGGAGTAATTACACATTGTGTAATGATGTTACAGAATGTCTAATGGCTGTCAGACACTACCCATGAGCTAATTCCTGAAGTGAAATAAAAAACATCATGAAATGATTATATGTCATTTAATGTTTGGTAAGTGTTAAAAATAACACGATGCAATTCATTTTTCAGTGTATCCGTGTACAAATAAACACACGACGTGTAACTAATTTACGCAACATATAATGTCCTAGGAAATGGTTTTAAGTATGTTTTTTGTTTGATATTTTATCATTATTGTGTGAGGTTTTCTCCTATAAACCATAGGGAATATTCTTGGTAGTTTGGAGTGACTTAGTTGATTCTTTATGTCTTAATCATTCATCCAATTTCTATTAAGTGGTTTTGCTTCATTTTTACCTTTCCTACCATTATTCTCTAGTATTTGTGGTCCAATATTCTTGACTTTGATCATTTTTGGATTTGATCATGATTATTTTTTATCTAGGATCCTTCTTGAGATCATCTACACCTTCTTCCACATGGATTTTTTCTATTGGTAGTGTTGTTTGATCGTTAGTTAAAGCTAGTAGGTATAAACCTTAAACCTATGGTTTAATAATTATTAAGTATGTGAAATATTGAAAATGTGTCAACATAGCATGTGCCTAAATTAAATAAATGTTTAATTGTATTATTCTTTAGACTCCTTTTAGATCCAATTGGATATTTACCTTGTTTGTGGATTTCATTCTGGTGAATCATCACTTCATTATAAATGAATCAATTAATGTCTTAAAGTGTTATTATCATGAAATGGGTTTTGGGTGATTTCTTGATAAGGATTCACCTTGGCCTAGAAAAGTTATGGAGATTATTTCCTTGTTTTTGGTTAATAAACAAAGGATATATAGAATTTATAATTGAAATATAATGGAAATTTTCATAATTAACCCTTGATCCTAATGATGTGATAATGTGATATCCTTTTTTCAATGACATTTGTTGTGAATTAAATGTTTTAATTATCAAATTAGTCATAGTCCTTGATTGATTTTTTTATTGCTTGTTTAGGGTATTGGCCTATTTTAAATGTTTTAATTCATATATGGTGTGTTGGATCAGTTTACATGCTGAAGTGATTATATATTGATCTATTCCCTAAGACATGATGAAATGCTTATAATCTAGTCTATGCCCTGACACATGAAAAAATGCTTATATAGCAGGGTATACCCAATGAAACATGAATAAATTCATATATACAAGGATTAGACCTTATAAATACTAAAATAATTTTATACCAAGCTCGGCCATGATTGGTTGTTGAAATGATTATATAGAAGGTTGGACCAAAAATTTTATAATTATACCACGGTAATATGGTTATGTGTATGGTTTTCATTTTTGTGATACATGCTTAGAGACATTCAAGAATGGTGCTGACGAAGGTTGATGTGGTATTAATTTAATTGTTTAGTTAATTAATACACATATTTATTGCATTATGACACACACTTATTATTAGATCGGTTATGTTTAGATATGGTGGTGTAAACATACTGAGCTATACTCACATCCTATTCAGGACACCATTTTCTACCCGATTAAATTAAATGGATACAATATTGTAAAACAGAAAAGGGCCTTTCTATTAATTATCACATGCCTGATGGGCTGGTGTTTGGACATGAGAATAACATGGTTTTCTGGACTGAGGCCTGTTGAGTATACTAGTATTTTATTTGTATTACTTCTATATTGAGATTTAGTCACATTCCAGCATAACCTTACATTATTCTTTTTTTATTTATTGTATAATTCTATTGGATATTCTGTGGTATTTTATTTGTTTCCATTATTTCCGCTCTATGTTATTTATTTATTATTATTATTTGATTGTAATGTTTTATTGTAACTCTATTGTATAGTTATATTCTCCCCACCATACTTATCACACCCCCACTGCTAGTTGGTATCCCCTTGCCTATAGGGAGGCAGGCTTGAGGTCTCGTAACCATCCCATTTCGATCACAACAGAGGGAGCCATATCGGGGGCGTTACAAAGTGGTATCAGAGAACACTAGGTTTCTTTTATATTTATTTACAATTTGGGAAATCTATAAAGGATATTATGATGTTTTGGGACTTGGTAATGAGATTGTGCATGGGAGTATCTTACCCATGTATGAGGGAAAACTTGAGTTCCTGAGGGTGGATTGTTGTTGATGTTTTTTCTTGTTATAGATGATGATATTTCACTCTGAGTGATTCACATGTATTGTGAGGTATTAATTTTATCATGTTATTGTTTCTTGATAATTATAGTCATGTCTCAGTATGGTACATTATTAGTATTCCTACAACATTATAAGATCATAGGGATATATATTGGCATGTAATTTCGTTGATAGGTATTTATTTATTTCATGAGATATATAATTTCCTATTTAACTATGATTGAAATTCCTTTTATATCTAAGAAATGAAATAAATTAACTATACTTTCATAGTAAATAACTTTTAAGACATGTTTATAGAGATGATTAGTCGGTGGTTCTATATTATTTTCACCTGTTGATTTTAACATTATTGTTACATCCAATGTTCTAATGAGTGTTCTTTTCTTGTAGAGAAAATGTCTCCTTGTCATCATCAAATTGAGCATCAAGGGAGTGGAAATCAACAATATTCTAACATAAATGAACTATAGAAACCTATATATCCTAAGTATCATATGGATTTTCACCTTCATGAGATCTTCCTAAGGGTCATGTAATCTTGGGAAACAGAGACTATTTACATTGTGCCTTATTTATATAAGCTGACGAAAGAGTACCAGTTGCAGCATCCGCCTATGTTCACTAAGGAATGAGGCCCCTAGGAAGCTGATTTATTGATACAGTACTTCCAAAAGATCATTAATTTTCATGAGACACCTATAGATAGGAGGGGGAAGGATGTTGTGTTTATGTTTGTTTGATTTTCCAAGTGTTGGTGTTACATTCTATAGAAGGCAGGGTAGTAGGATGAGTTATCTTATAAGGCCTTCAAGTTGAAGTTCCTGGTCCAATTATATATTAAGACCCTGAGGGATGAGATGGATCATGATTTCATGCTCCTAATGTAGGGGGATTCCAATTCAAGACTACGCCAAGATTTCCACCGACCAATAGTGATTTGAACTATCTTTGGTAGCTAATGAGATCTCAAGGGAAAGACGTTTTATGGGTGGTATTCTCTGTGATATCAAATCATAGGTGAACATGTTCTGTCTGTGTAGTTTTTTTGAAAGTAATGAACTAGGAACTCATCATGGAAGGTAATCAGAGAGAGGCCCAAATTAACGGCTAGAATATTCCAGTAGGGAATACATTGAATTCTTCTTCTAATTGGAAGATACATGGCTATAACAATTTTTCCAGGGTAGAAACAGTCACATCTGATAGGTTAGTGGGTAGCCTTATCAGGATTTTGTTCCATTATAGTGTTCTCAATGTGGTAAGATAGTCCTAAAAAGGCCTCAGTATCCATACACTACTTTGGAGTGTAATTCTTGTGGTAGATTGAGACACCTACAGAGGTTTTTTAGGATCCTGAATTAGCAGGGAAGTGGAAGTGTAACAGAACTGGTACTAAAGTCTCAGAAAGACATAGCTACTCCTCAGTACACAGGTTGCTGGAGTACCACGGTACATTCTACTCAAGTTAGGTGTGATGTGTCATAGTTAAGGAATGGAAATAATAGGAAGAGGGTATAAGTCAGGGTATTTATTCTAGATCCCATTGAAGAGGGGCCGGTTAACACATGTTATGTAGACTAATCTTTCTATTATGGATATAGGACCATCTACTATTATAGGTATGATTCATATATCATCAACATTTACTTGTTCTTTGTTTGATATAGGAGCATTATATTCCTTTTTAACCAATTTTTTTTAAACCATTTATCATGGATGTTGAAATATTGTATGCCATTTTAACTGTTGATACATCGTTGGGAGTGAGGTTAGATAGTATCAATTGTTTTAAGGTGTTTTCTCTAGATATATGTGGTTATTATTTCATTTAGGAAGTCTTTTTCCTATAAATGAAAATATTTTATTTGATTATTGGTATAGATTAGTTAGCTCTATACTAAACTCATATTGAATATTACCAGAGGAGAGTTATGTTTATATCCCCCAAGGAGGAAACTATTCTAACTAAAGTGAATGGGATCTTTAGGCTAGTTATCTAGGACCAATTTAGTGTAGATTGGATTGTCTCATGGATTATATTTCTTGATGTTACACTAAATAATGGTGGAATATTTCAAGATTATGTTTCTCTAGTGGTACAACATTTTCATGATTTCTTTCCAGATGAGTTCTATAGCTTACTGCCCAATAGAGAGATTGACCCCATGACCAAATCTTGTTTATATTCCACCTTATATAATTCCATGAGTCGATTTTCAGGAGTTTGAGGTTCATTTGGAAGATCTAGAATCTAAAGGTTCTAAATGGACTAATATATCTCCTTGGGGTTTCCCAGTTCTCTTCACCATTAAGTTTGATGGGTCTTTGTGCTTATGTGTGGATTATCATAGATTGAACTAGATAACTATCAAGAACTTGTATCCTCTTCCATGCAATGATGATCTCTTACATAATCCGAGAGGTGAAAATATCTTTTTCATGATTGATTTTAGATCACAATACCATTTGTTGAGAGTGATATAATCAAATATACCTTAGACTACTTTTAGTAGAATGTATGGCTTATATGAGTTCGTAGTGATTTTTTCTTGACTATAGCACTGGAGGTACTCATGTCCATAATGAATCATATCTTTCTTCCTTTTTTGGATGCATTTATCATGATTTTAATTTATGATATCTTAGTGTGTTCCTAGTTAGCATATGATCAGTTCCAACATCTTGTCATCATCCTGAGAGCATTGAAATATCATCAACTTTAAACAAAGATAACAAAATGCAATTTCTAGATTGATAAAGTCCACTTCTTGGGACATGTTATCTCAGAGGAAGGTGTGTTAGTGGACCTAGAGAAAGATACATTCATGGTATCTTCAAAAAACCAATAATGTCTCCTATATTTAGATAATTATGGGTTTATCATGTTATTATCAACGCTTTATCCAGGATTTCACCCACTTGGCATCACAGTTGATTGTGATGAAAAATAAAGGGTTGAAGTTTGTTAAATCGGATTCTTGTGAGATATATCTCTAGGAGCTGAAAGGTAGGATGACCTTAGTACATATCCTCACTTTACCTATTCTAGGTAAATCATATACCATGTACTTTAATGCATCTTTAATTGGACTTTGAGTAGTTCTAATGCAGGAGGATTGAGTTGTTTCTTATGGATCCAGATATGTGAGACTGCATGAGAGGAATTATCCTACTATAAATTTTTAGTTAGTAGCACAATTACATGCCCTTAGATACTGAAGACATTATCTCCTGGGTGATAGGCTTGTGGTATACATGTACCACAAGAGCTTCATGTATTTCTTTTCTCAGTCGGACCTACACTTTCAGTAAAGTATGTGGGCTCAGTATCTGTATTCTCTCAAATTCGAGTTGTATTATTTGCTAGGAAAGGGAAACATTACTATAGATTCTTTGATTCATTGGATACATATGGATGTAGTGTGGGATTCTTGCAATGAGTGGTTAGTGATGGCCCACTTTGAAGGCATGCATCTAGATGTTCAGGAGTCTCATGGTATGGTAGCTCTAACTTCTCCATCATTTATACCAATGATTTTGGATTTGGTCAACACTGAGTGGTTATCTTTTCCATAGGTATTATTTATGGGAGATAACTTCTCTGGTGGTGCGATGCCATCTAGATAGTCTCTTGGATGTAGTGATTCTCTTTCTTTTTGTGGCTATGTATGGGTTTCTATGGGCTTCTGTGTGGATATAATGAGATAGTTCCAATATTATAGATGGGAATTACATTTTTGATTAAAAATATGTATTATTATCTCCATAGGAAATACTGATGTCCAAGAAGGAAGAATGAAGTATATGTATTTTTGGAGATATGTTTCATATTTTTACAAGTGAAAGTTGAGCATCATAGGCCAGGTAGAATTTTTCAGCCTTTTTCAATTCCTGACTGAAAATGGGATGATGTCAATATTTATTTTGTGATATTATTACCTATGAAAAATCCAAAATAATAATATCATATGGGTGATTTTGGACTGAATGACGAATGTATGTCATTTCCTTCTTATCAAGGATAATTTCAATATTGATGATTTGGGTTGTCTTTACCTCTGTGAGGTAGTTCTACTTTATGATGTTCTGAGTAGTATCATTTTAAAAATAGATCCTCATTTCACATTATTCTTTAGAAGAGTTTTCCGAAGGTTCTAGGATCATAGGTTCCCTAGATTATGGCCTATCATCCTTAGATTTATGGTCAATCTGAGAAGACAATTTAGGTTTTGAAGGATATGTTAATATCCTTTTTTTGGTATTGGGTTATTTTTGGGAGCAAAATATAGAACTCATACAGTTTTCATATAATAACATCTTATAGGAATCAATATAGATGTCACTGTTTGAGGATTTATATGGAAGTTCATTCCATTAATCTATTTCCTTGTTAGAGGTAGGTGAGTTAGTGCATGTTGGGCCAAATTTCATGCAACAGATTTCTGAGAAAGTTTAGATGATCAGATAGCATTTTTTGACTAAATAGTGAAAGAAGAAATCATATTCTTTCCATTGGAGAAAACATATGGAGTTTGAGGTTTCCCATTATGTTTTCCTTTAGGTGTCACCTAGGATGGTGAAATGTTGTATCAGGAAATAGGGAAAGCTAAAACCTAGTTTTTCGGTCTATTTGAGATAGTGGATAGGGTTGGTATAGTATCATACTGATTATCCATTCCACATCGCTTCAGTTCAATTAAATACATGTTTCACATGTTTCGGATTCAGTGGTTTCATGTAAACCCATATCATGTGACAGATGTAGCTGACATCAAGCTTAGTGATGATGCTTCCTTTTATGATCATCTGATATGGAATATGGAATTTAGTGAGAAGTAGCTTTGGGGTAGGTTTATTCATTTATATTGAGTGTATTTACAACTTGGGTGATTTAAGGAGGATACATATGAGAGGGAGTCTGATAAGTGAGCATAGTGTCTAGACTTGTTCACTGAGACCTCATTTTGACTCTTAGAGCAGATCGAGGATGAGATATTATATGTTGTGGAGGTTGTAAGTCCCATATTGTTTTAGGTATTTCCCTTTTTTGAGTTTTTCATTTAAGCCATGGTGTCCATGTCTTGTTCAAAAATAGAGATCCTTTAATGGGGAAATTTTCTGAGATTTTAGGGATATGTGTTTTTATTAATTAATAAATATTGATTACAAATGTGTTAAATTGGTTTAAGAGGGTTTTTTATTCCTTAGACATCATTAAAGGTTGTTTGGGTTCTTTTCATGGGAAACTAGCTGAAGGATGTTGGTAGATAAATTACACACTTTTTAATTATGTTACACGATATATAAATTTTTATAGACAAATTCCTTGAGCATGGTTCATAACATGAAATGAATACACACTACCAAATTAAGACATGTCATTTAATGTTCAATCAATGTAAAAAATAACCTGAGGTGACAAGTTTTTCAATATATCCCTATAGAAAGGAATAAATGATGCATAAATTAATTACACTCCATGTAATGTCCCAAGTAGTGGTTTTATGTGTGTCGTGCATTTGATATTTTCTCATTATCCCATTAATATTTCTATTTTGACCCTATGGTTGTTTCCAAGTAATTCTGGGTTGATTCCCTTGATTTCAGATGTCCTGATCTGGTATCCAATCCCTGGTAAGTTTTTTTCATCATTTGTCCCTTATATCCCTTTGTTCACTACTCATTTTAGTGTAATATTCATGAACATAATAATTTTTTGTCTATTCTTGATCTGTTTTGATCTAGGATCCTTCTTGAAATAATCATTACCTTCTTCCTCATGGGGGTTTTTCGTTGGAATCATTTATTGATCATTGGTTAAAGGTAGTGAATCTAAAGACTAGCCATATGGTTTGATAGTTGTAATGTATGTGAAATATTTCAATTTCACCGACATAGCGTGCACCTAAATTAATTCAATATTGAATTGGATTATTCATTGGACTCCTTTTGGATTCAACTGGTTATTGACCTTGCTTTTGGCTACCGTTCGGGTGATAGAACCCTTGATTAGAATTGAATTGATTAATGGCTTAAAGTGTGTTTATAATAACATGGGTTTTGGGTGATTTATTGAAATAAATTCACATTTGAATGCACTGATCACTAAGGTGATTGGATTGTTGTTGGTTAATGACCAATGTATAAATGGAATGTATAATTGAAAGATAGTGATAATTTTCATAATTAAAAATTGATCTTGAAGATGTGATATTGTGATATCCTAGTTTCTATGAAATGTAATGTGATTTATATGTTGTAGTTATTATATAGATTATTTTTCAAGATTGATTATTGTAATGATTATATAGTGTGTTTTCCAAGTCTCTATGTTTTTTATTCTTATGTAGTGTGTAGGCCTAGTTCATATGCATAAATGATTATATATCGGGCTATGACATGAGACATGTTGAAATTATTATATGATGGGTTATCCCCTGACACATTATAAAATGATTATATAGTACGTTATGGCCAGTGTCTCATGCTGAAATGATTATATATTGAGCTTGGGAAAAATAAATTATAAAATTTGTATATACTAGTATCAGCCCGGACTGATTATTGATATTCTTATTCAGTGAGTTAGATTCATATTTGAATGATTATACCACGGTTATATCGTTATAGGTGTGGTTATCATGTCTTTGATACATTCTTAGAGACATTAATGAATTGAATTGGGGTAGGTTAGGTTTTACCATGTTTATATGGTTATGGTTATCATGGTTGTGAGACATGCTCAGAGACATTCTGGAATGTTACCAAAGTAGGTTGATGTTGTATTAATTGAATTTTTCAATTAATTAATCCTCCTTATTATTTAATTATTTCACGCACTTATTATCATAATGATTATTTTGAGACATGGTGGTGTCGGCCTGCGGAGTTATACTCACACCCTATGTGGGCCTCTTTTGGTACATCAGTAGATTATATGGATGTAGAATTAGATAAGGGAAAAAGGCCTTGATTTTGATTATTTCTTGCTAGATGAGATGGTGTTTGGAGATTTAATAAATATGGGGTTCAGGACATGGGTATTTTTAGTTATATATTCTTCTCTTTTTATTACTTCTATCATGGCATTTAGTAACATTCCATCACGACGTTACATTTTTCTGTAATTAATTATTTGATTATTCTATTTTATTTTCCATTATATTATATTTTTTCCCATATTTTCACACTGAAATATTTATTTATTATGGTTATATAATTATTCTTCTATGTTATAGCTTTGTTTCAGGGGGTATAGTCTCTCCAATATACTTATTATACCCTCGTTGTTAGTCGGTAGCCTCGGGCGCATAGGGAGGCATGCTTGAGGTCTTGTAAACTGTAACACCCCGAGATTTTATGAAAAATATTCTTTTAATTTCATTAATGTCTTGTGTTGTATGCTACACCAAGATTACCTTGCGCTATATGCAACACCGTATTAGCTTGCAGTATACGCAACACTATTCTTGGATCGTGTTACAGACAATTTTGATAATAGTTATTCTACACAACATTGAGTATATATATATATTCAATGTATAAATGAAATATGGTTGAATTATGATATACGAAACAACGAATGATTCTTGCACATCATGCAACTCTGACTTGGCTTTCATTACACGCAATCACGACCTTCCTCGATAGCGTGTGTTGTACGCAATACCGGGTTTTAGTAAACAACGATATATTATTATAATATTATTATGAACTAGCCGTTATGAATATTATTAACTAATTTTTGAATCTTATAACATTATTATTCATCTTACACATTTTCTAAAAGATGGTATAAGAACAAAATAAATTTTTCGGGTAAAATAAGTATTTTTCAAAAAATGCAGTTTTGCCGCCTTTTGATGGCGCACCCACATTAAATCTAGTTTTTGACATGTTTATAAGTTCAATTTGACAAAATAAAATTCTTCTTTTGAATCAGGATATAAAAATTTACGTTAGATAATTTTTTGATATTTTTCCGATAACTTTCATATTTTAATGAATAGTAAAAACACACTATATTTTAATTAAAAACAACTTTTTTTCATCGTAATATCTTATGTGGTTAAATTATAATATTGAATGGTTTTAAAGTATAAATAGAATATATTTTTACCATTTAATATAATTTATGTCATTAGCATTGATTTTACCTTGAATTCGTAGGTTAAATCAATTCAATCTTTTGCAATATTTTAAAGAAAAACCCGTTTTCTTTCGAACAACGGGATTAATTTTAATTTAATTTCTGCATCTTTTGTGTATTGAATTTGGAAAAATGGATTCCATATTTGGAATCAGTGGGTCCAAATTATGTTAATAAGCTACTTTTTATTTTTGGGCATTGTGAATAGTAACTACGGTAAATTTTATTTACTATAGTTAAAGGTAAATCGGGTAATTAAGGGTAAATATACAATTATAAAATTACCCTAACACTTTGAAAAACCCTATTGGATGGCTAAAAGTAGACCAATATAACCTAAGGGTCGGATTAGATTCATTTTATTGACTTGTTTCCACGAAAATAATTTAATTATTATTAAAACCAAAGAATGTGACAACATGTCACTTTCTTAAATCTTATAAGTATAATAATTTTAATTTAGTAATAAAATTCAGGAAACTTCGAACATGAATATTCTACAGAAATATAATACAATTATCTACATCATATGAATTTATTTATAATTTTTATGGATTATATAAATATCATTTATTATGACACAAAGATGATGCAGTAATTGTCTTATTAATGAAATATTGACATAATTGATGTTATAAATGCCCAAATAAATGTAATTTGAGACTTTTTATGACTTACATTAATTTTCTAGGTTAATATAACATGTTATTGTTTATATAAGTAACTTGGTTCGAACTTATAGTTCTGTTATGAATTTAATAAAAATCATGTACCAAATAGTGTCAAAATTGACATAAATTAGTTTTTAAAACAAATTTTATATTATTAATTGTTATTTAATTCCTAAAAATCTACGGATATGCCAAATAACTTAGATAAGGATATATATATTAATAATAAACAACTTGGGGTTCTTTTGGCTTGTTAGGGTATGTTTATTAACCATATAGTGTAAGAAAACAAAAAGACACGGTAAAAGTTAAATTATTTAACTTAGAGTTAAATCTAATTGATAAGGTTAAAATAATAACCTAAACTTGTAAAAATCATATTGGATGAGAGGATTTCGACCCATACTCACTTTATATTCTAAATAAGACCCTTTTGAACCATTATAAACAGAATTTGACCTTAATATAAAATAATATTTTGAGATTTTCCTAAGGTGCCCCTCTCCTCCCTTATAAAAGGGCACCTCCTCCCTCTCCTCCTCACACCAATTTTAGCATTAAAGATCGGACAACCCCTGCCAAAATCCCTTCTCCACCTCTCTAGTGTCATCCTAGAGGTCCTGGTCTTCTTCAAAGATCATCCTTAGTTCTTTAAGTGGAGGTTAAGTGAAGGCGCGTCAAAAAGAGGTAATATCCATTATCGATCTTCTTCAATTTCTTTCTTCTTCAACTTCTTCTTATTTATTTGTTTCATGATAAAGTAATAACATAAGTATTTATTATATACTGATATGTCATTATAAATATGAAACAACTCTAATTAACCTTCTATCCATCCTACGGAAAAAGGAAATCATCGTGCGTGCGTACGTACGGAATACCGTCTCCACGCCTTGGTGTAATCTATTTTCTGCCACCACCATAATTGGATGGGTATAATGGTGTAATGAGTAACTATATATGATTATTATAAATTGATATTGATACTGAAATAGTATACATACACTTCAACACAATTCCACGACCATGGGAACGATATCATCGCTCGTGCGTACGTACGGACTACCGTTTCCACGATGCAATGAGATTCATTATCCATGTTAACCATTCCAGAATGATTATAAAGTATATATAATGAATAATAATGAAATATATGACATTTTAAATCTACTGGATTTATGTAAATATATATTTCATCTACTTACTTCCATTCAATACAATAAGGAAAGGAAAATAGCGTTCATGCGTACGTACGGACTACCGTCTCCATGAACGGTGTGTTTCATTTCATTTATCTATCTATTATACATATATATATATATACTGAATATATATGATATATAAATCATATTTTATATTATGGAAGTAAGTAAATCATCATATAAGTAATAATAATTTCAAGAACAACAAGTCCAAACACCTACGATAAATGAAACGATTTTACCCAAAACGCTTCTTTAACATGGATTTTACAAAAGAACGGGTAATATAAATTCATAAGTGAACCATATATGATATCATAACAATGTTTATGATTCAGGAATAAGTCAATTACATTATTAAAACCATTATACAGGAGTTTTGGACACTTACGAAGCAAATCGGACCTAAGGTAAGGGAAATATCACAATCTCATTTTTATCCGAGATTGTTTATACTTTGGTATTTACTGGGGTGGATTTTATCATCCACATCCATGTTTCCTCAATATTTAATATTTATATCCTTCTACAATAGTTTAAATACAATTTTACCCTTCGGTGAGTTTTTAGT
This sequence comes from Viscum album, assembly GCA_963277665.1. NCBI lineage: Eukaryota > Viridiplantae > Streptophyta > Magnoliopsida > Santalales > Viscaceae > Viscum > Viscum album. The sequence continues at coordinate 9,977,078 of OY728143.1, read as the reverse complement.
AAAAGATATGAAAGGAATCTTTTGTCATTTTTCTTACGAGGTACTTTTTGACTTTTCCGACAAAAGTATGAGAAGAATGTTTTTTTAACTTATACGGCATGAATGGATTTTTAAAACATTATTTCCATGAAGCTTCCTTTAAAATTTTTCAAGTTTATTTTTAATCAACTTCTTTTAGTTTAGAATTTTATGACATATTAAGAAAGGAAAAGTGCTTTTGATGTAGAAAGGATATTTTCCTCAAGAATGGAGTTCAAGTATTTTATCAAAATTATTTTCCATCTAAGATAATAGAGGGTTATGTTTTTATCCCCATTGTTACATTGATTTGATTATGTTGTGATGGAATTATTTTTATGAATTCCCTTATCTTATATGAATTTTTTTATGATGTCACGATGTTTAAGATTGGCATTTTTACTACATGGGTTATGCAATGATGTATGATTTATGATTTTGTGGCACACATAAGAATGGTATCATTATGAGATGGGTGGGACCTATATCTCCCTCAAATTCATTGGGTAAAGATTTTATATCTCATGAGATAGACATGGCTGGAATGGTAGGTTATACCGGTTCTGTGAAGCAGGACTGAAACGAGGGTGACTCGGTTCAGAAATGGACTTTGTCCACTAAGATAGTCTTGGCAATGAGTCTTGACTAATAAGATATGATTCACTATGATTATGTGTGTATGACACAAAGTTTCATGCTTTAAGTTATGATAATTGGTATTTCATTTCACTATTATGATTTATCCCATGTTATGAAATTATGCTCTCTTTTGCAAGTTAAGATTTCCAAAATGTTATGTTCTTATGAATATGATGTGATTGATATTTCTTTTGTTTACCCTTACTGAGAATTTGAGCTCACCCTTTTATGTTTTCTTTTCCCCAGGATATAAAGAAAGGTTTTAGGTAAAAAAAGGAAGATCTTTATGGGAGATGTTGAAGATCTTTCACCGCGATTAGAAGATTATATTTCGAGTTTCCAAAGACACTAAACTATTACGGTCCTTGTGTGTGTGTTTTTGTTTTGTACTATGTATTCCTCAAAAGTAATGTAATGTCCATGTACGTCAAGCTTCTGTTCTCTACATTTGGTATCAGTGGAAAGGTTTAGTCAACCTTTGGAAACTAGGATGGGAGAACTTTAGTGAGATCCCTAGAGATATTTCTAAGGTATGTCTAGGGATGACTCTAAGGTTAAGTATACGTATAGGTTATAGTCCTCGAATTACGCTAACGATCATAGAATTTAACCTAAGATGTTAGATATTAAGGGTACTCCCCCTTTACTATGTTGTTTTCCCTAGCATTATTTTTGCCTCTTACACTATTCTTTTTGGGTTTTAGACGATGGTTGGAACCCGAAGGAACCCTGTTGATCACTAGAGTGGACAATGCAATGATTGTCCTCCTGAACAAATAAGTGTTATGGGAGATGGAGTGAAAAATCTTATTGTTATACTTACACAAGCTATGAATCATTCTGGACTTCCAAATGAGCAGAAAAGGGAAAAATATTCTATTGAGTCCTTCATGAGGCAATGTCCACCTTCTTTTAGTGGGTCTTCCGATCCACTTGTTACTGAACAATGAATCAGTACCACTGAAAAGGAATTTCAGTTCTTCAATGTTCTGAACATGATAATGTCATCTTAGTAGTATATCGTTTGGAAGGTGAAGCAGATCAATGGTGGAATCTTATCAAAAATACGAGGCAAAGAGATGAAATTGAGTCCCTGGAATGGGACGAGTTCAAGAACTTGTTTTTCAGTAAGTACTTCCCTCGTATTCTTCGAACAAAGATGGAAAAGTATTTTCTTGAGATGAAGCAGAAGGATGATGAATCTGTTGGTATATACGAATCGAATTTTACAAGACATGCAAGGTATGCATCTGGCATTATCATCCATCCTGAAAGTAAAGTTGATCGATTTCTCAGTGGCTTAAAACCAAGTATTCGAAGGGCATTAGCTATAAGAGACTTCAGTAGCTATGAAGAAATTGTGCGTTGTGCTATCAAGGTAGAAATGGAATTTGGTGTTACTTATCCATCTCATAGTTTTGACAAGAAACTAAAGATGGAGTTCAAGGAGAAATCTCAGAATAATGGTGAAAAGAAGATGAATGTTTCCTTATGCTCAAAGTGTGGAAAAAAGCATGGTGGATATTGTCTTAAAGGGACAAGTAAATGTTTAAAATGTGGAAAGGAAGGTCATCGGGCATTTGAATGCCGCAATGATGGAAATAAGATGTATAATGATGCAAAAAAAGGAAGGGATACATATAATGAACCTACTACACTTCAATGCTTCAAGTACAAGGAAATGGGGCATTATGCTAACAAATTCCCTAATCCAAGGGTTAGTGATGATCGACATGAGCAACCACTTAAGGCAAAGGACAAAGGGAAGTCACATGCGATCACTATTGGCGATGTTGAATATGACAACGATGTGGTGGAATGATTAAGTGTTTATGTAATGGGATTCCAAAATAATGTTGTATCATGGAGTATTGGAATATTTATGTATTGGTCTAATGTGGTATTCAAAGTGATTGAGATATTTTTGGAAATAAGATGATATGCACATAATGAAGGGAAGACGAGAAAATGAAATGTTTAACAGTATTCATGAGCTCATGATTGATATAAGGACTAAGTGATATCATGGTTTGAGTATATAGAATTTTGAGGATTTTTGTATGTGGAAAGTGTTAACTTTTAACTGCATTCATTTTTTCACTATGGTTCATTGGGTATTCATTTTTTTCAAGAGAATACAAGATTGAGGTAATCACATGATTGGAATGTGACCAATAATATATATATATGGGGGATAAATGATGGTATTCACATGCTAGGTTGATGACATTTCAAGTAACTGTTTTCTTTATACTATGAGCTTGGACCGAAGTATGTTAGATAAGCCTAAATATTGGAATGGATAATGTTGGACATATGCTAAGTATTGTTTAAGGATAGAAATTTTTTCGATATTACTGATGGGATTTTATAGTAATGTAGTTTTAGAAAAAGGACAACCTGCAGGACGGGCGACAGCCCGTCGCGTCGGACAAGGCTGTGGGAATCGAACCCACAACCGAAGTGCGACTGGCCTTTATCGCCTACCACTGGCCTACAGGAAGTCCATGTTTAGTAGAAACTAGTTTTATTATATTAAGAAGTATGATATATGAAGTATAAGTCCATTTTATGAACCATATATGATTAATCTCACTATAGATCGACTTATGTATACAACATTTGCTAACCTTTTGTTTGAGACAGATGGAATGACCTGTCATTCTATCACATGATCTGCTAACACTTCACAAATAACAAATTCAACTTCATTTATTTAAGAGATGAAGTGGAAATTGTTCAAGGCACGAACAACAGTGAGACTGTACCAAAATAAAGTAAGTATTTATTCTAATTCAAATTCTTCAACTTTAGGGAAATGATCTTGTAAACCAAAAATGTTGTCCTAGTGCCCTTATATCCGAGGAATCAGATGGTACCCTAGATCATCACAAATTTCTGGCTTTGTGATTTCTGGCTTTTCCATAGCCATGATCTCTACCACTCTCCATCAGAACATGATGGTTAGATTTCTCTTCCATATCCATATTTTCACCTATGTGGAAACCCAGTGATTAGTTTATTTGGGTAATAGTTACGTTTCATACTTTTGTTTTTTAAGATTGGTTTTGGTATTCCTTTTTACGATGTGGGTTTCTATTAAAGAAACTTTCGAATAGTAAACCATTTATAACCCTGACGAATTTCGAGGGAGAAATTCATTTTAAGGGGGGTAGAATGTAACACCACGAGATTTTATGAAATATATTCTTTTAATTTCATTAATGTCTTGTGTTGTATGCTACACCAAGATTACTTTGCTCTATACGCAACACCGTATTAGCTTGCAGTATACGCAACACTATTCTTGGATCGTGTTACACACAATTTTGATAATAGTTATTCTACGCAACATTGAGTATATATATATATATTCAATGTATAAATGAAATATGGTTTTATTATGATATACGAAACAACAAAGGATTCTTGCACAGCACGCAACTCTGACTTGGCTTGCATTACACGCAATCACGACCTTCCTCGATAGCGTGTGTTGTACGTAATACCAGATTTTACTAAACAACGATATATTATTATAATATTATTATGAACTATCCTTTATGAATAGTATTAACTAAATTTTGAATCTTATAACATTATTATTCGTCTTACACATTTTCTAAAACAAGGTATAAGAACAAAATAAATGTTTCGGGTAAAATAAGTATTTTTCAAAAAAATGCAGTTTTTCCGCCTTTTGATGGCGCACCCACTTTAAATCTAGTTTTTGACATGCTTATAAGTTCAATTTGACAAAATAAAATTCTTATTTTGAATCAGGATATAAAAATTTACATTAGATAATGTTTTGATATTTTTCCGATAACTTTCATATTTTAATTAATAGTAAAAACACGCTATATTTTAATTAAAAACAACTTTTTTTCATCGTAATATCTTATGTGGTTAAATTATAATATTGAATGATTTTAAAGTATAAATAGAATATATTTTTACCATTTAATATAATTTATGTCATTATCATTGATTTTACCTTGAATTCATAAGTTAAATCAATTCAATCTTTTGCAATGTTTTAAAGAAAAACCCGTTTTCTTTCGAACAACGGGATTATTTTTAATTTAATTTCTGCATCTTTTTTTATTGAATTCGAAAAAATAGATTCCATATTTGGAATCAGTGGGTCCAAATTATGTTAATAATCTACTTTTTATTTTTGGGCATTGTGAATAGTAACTACGGTAAATTTTATTTACTATAGTTAAAGGTAAATCGGGTATTTAAGGGTAAATATAAGATTATAAAATTACCCTAACACTTTGAAAAATCCTATTGGATGGCTAAAAGTAGACCCATATAACCTAAGGGTCGGATTAGATTCATTTTATGGACTTTTTTCATTGAAAATAATTTAATTATTATTAAAACCAAAGAATGTGACAACATGTCACTTTCTTAAATATTATAAGTATAATAATTTTAATTTAGTAATACAATTCATGAAACATTGAACACGAATAGTCTACAGAAAGATAATAAAATTAAATACATCATAGAAATTTATTTAGAATTTTTAGGGATTAAATAATTAACATTTATTATGACACAAAGATGATGCAGTAATTGTCTTATTAATGAAATATTGACATAATTGATGTTATAAATGCCCAAATAAAAGTAATTTGAGACTTTTTATGACTTAAATTAATTTTCTAGGTTAATATGACATGTTATTGTTGATATAAGTAACTCGGTTAGAACTTATCATTCTGTTATGAATTTCATAAAAATCATGTACCAAATAGTGTCAAAATTGACCTAAATTAGTTTTTAAAACAAATATTATATTATTAATTGTTATTTAATTCATAAAAATCTAAGGCTCTTCCAAATGACTTAGATAAGGATAGATATATTAACAATAAACAAAATGGGGTTCTTTTTCCTTGTTATGGTAATTTTATTAACCATATAGTGTAAGAAAACAAAAAGACAAGGTAAAAGTTAAATTATTTAACTTAGAGTTAAATCTAATTGATAAGGTTAAAATAATAACCTAAACTTTTCTAAGTCTTATTGGATTAGAGTATTTCAAGCCATCCCTACTTTATCATCGAAATAAGACCCTTTGGAACCATTATAAACCGAATTTGACATTAATATAAAATAATATTTTGAGATTTTCCTAAGGTGCCCCTCTCCTCCCTTATAAAAGGTCACCTCCTCCCTCTCCTCCTCACACCGATTTGAGCATTCAAGCTCGTCCAACCCCTGAAAAAATCTCTTCTCCAACTCCCTAGTATCATCCTATAGGTCCTGGTCTTCTTCAAAGACCATCCTTAGTTCTTTAAGTGGAAGTTAAGTGAAAGCGCGTCAAAAAGAGGTAATATCCATTACCGATCTTTTTCAATTTATTTCTTCTTCAACTTCTTCTTATTTAGTTTTTTCATGATAAAGTAATAACATCAGTATTTCTTATATAATGATATGTTATTATAAATATGAAACAACTCTAATTAACCTTATATCCATCCTACGGAAAAAGGAAATCATCGTGCGTGCGTACGTACGGAATAACGTCTCCATGCCGTGGTGTAATCTATTTTCCTCCACCACCATAATTGGATGGGTATAATGGTTTAATGAGTAACTATATATGATTATTATAATGTGATATTGATACTGAAATAGTATACATACACTTAAACACAATTCCATGACCATGGGAATGATATCATCGCTCGCACGTACGTACGGACTACCGTCTCCACGACGTGATGAGATTCATTATCCATGTTAACCATTCCAGAATGATTATAAAGTATATATAATGAATAATAAGGAAATATATGACATGGTAAATCTACTGGATTTATTTATATATATATTTCATCTACTTACTTCCATTCAAGACAATAAGGAAAGGAAAATAGCGTTCATTCGTACGTACGGACTACCGTCTCCATGAACGGTGTGTTTCATTTCATTTATCTATCTATTATACATATATATATATATATACTGAATATATATGATATATAAATCATATTTTATATTCTGGAAGTAAGTAAATCATGATATAAGTAATAATAATGTCAAGAATAACAAGTCCAAACACCTACGATAAATGAAACGATTTTACCCAAAACTCTTCTTTAACATGGAATTTACAAAAGAACAGGTAATATAAATTTATAAGTGAACCATATATGATATCATAACAATTAGTATGATTCTGGAATAAGTCAATGACATTATTTAAACCATTATACATGAGGTTCGGACACTTACGAAGCAAATCAGACCTAAGGTAAGGGAAATATCACAATCTCATTTTTATCCGAGATTGTTTATACTTTGGTATTTACTGGGGTGTATTTTATCATCCACATCCATGTTTCCTCAATATGTAATATTTATATCCTTCTAAAATAATTTAAATACAATTTTACCCTTCGGTGAGTTTTTAGTAAAATATATGAAAGGAATCTTTTGTCGTTTTTCGTACGAGGTACTTTTTGACTTTTCCGACAAAAGTACGAGAAGAATGTTTTTTTAACATATACGGCATGAATGGATTTTTAAAACATTATTTCCAAGAATATTCCTTTAAAAGTTTTCAAGTTTATTTTTAATCAAATTCTTTTAGTTTATAATTTTATGACACGTTAAGAAAGGAAAAGTGTTTTTTAAGTAGAAAGGATATTTTCCTCAAGAATGGAGTTCAAGTGTTTTATCAAAATTATTTTCCATCTAAGATAATATAGGGTTATGTTTTTATCCCTATTGTTACATTGATTTGATTATGTTGTGATGGAATTATTTTTATGAATTCCTTTATCTTATATGAATTGTTTTATGATGTCACGATGTTTAAGATTCCCATTTTTATTACATGGGTTATGCAACGATGTATGATTTATGATTATGTGACACACATAATAATGGTATCATTATGGGATGGGTGGGACCTATATCTCCCTCCAATGAAATGGGTAAAGATTTTATATCTCATGAGATAGACATGGCTGGAATGGTAGGTTATACCGGTTCAGTGAAGCAGGACTGAAACGAGGGTGACTCGGTTCAGAAATGGACTTTGTCCACTAAGATAGTCTTGGAAATGAGTCTTGACTAATAAGATATGATTCTCTATGATTATGTGTGTATGCCACAATGTTTCATGTTTTAAGTTATGATTATTGGGATTTCATTTCACTACTATGATTTATCTCATGTTATGAAATTATGCTCTCTTTTGCAGGTTATGATTTCCAAAATGTTAGGTTCTTATTAATATGATGTGATTGATATTTCTTTTGTTACCCTTACTGAGCCTTTGAGCTCACCCTTTTATGTTTTCTTTTCCCCAGGATATAAAGAAAGGTTTTAGGTAAAAAAAAGGAAGATATTTATGGGAGATGTGGAAGATCTTTCACCACGATTAGAAGATTATATCTCAATTTTCCAAAGACACTAAACTATTACGGTCCTTGTGTGTGTGTTTTTGTTATATACTAAGTATTCCGCAAAAGTAATGTAATGTCCATGTACGTCAAGCTTCGGGTCTCTACATAAAAAACCCATTTTGGCCACATGAGAGAGAGATACATTGGAGGAAGTTACAAAAAACACTTCCCTAAATCCGTCCTCACATCCTAGAGGCCATATTTTTGTCATAAATATGACATGATATGTTTTTTTGTAAAAACTAAAAGAAGTTTTCACGTGAAGAGGTAACATCCCAAACCAATCACTTTATAATATTTCTCCCTCCACTTCCTTAAATTATAATTCTACCATTATGATATGATAAAATATTTATCTTCCATATAATGAGATGTTATTATGTTAACTAATTAAATTAAATCCTTCTCATATACCATCAAATGGGTTACAAAATCATCATCTTTGTGTACGATGGATCATCACCTCACGAGCTGATGTTATCCATTTCCCTTCACCACATATCACTGTTGAATGTAATGATTAATTTAGTATTTATACATAATACCTATGATTTTATTATTCCTTTTTAGTCATGGTATGTCATGTTCTTTCTTACATACCATTCCATGGGAATACGATAAGGTTGTTCTTGTGTATGAAGGACTACCGCCTTGCAAAGCGATAAAATTCATTCATTCTTTAGATAGAATGTAATAATTATGGGATTAAGGGAAATATTTGATATATATGACATAAAAATTATTCTATATTGTTGATATATTTTTTAACTTTCTTACATCCTTCTTTTGGGAAAATGGAAACAACGTTCATGCATATGTATGACCTACCATCTCTATGAATAGTGAATTTCATTTTCTATCTCTAAATTTTATGGATCACTCTAAATAAATGTATAGTGAATATATATTATATTTAAATCATGTTTAACATTATTAATATGATGGAACCATGATAAAATTAAGAGTTACAAAAATGAAAAATCAAAAAATACACAAAAACAAAGCAGTTATTAACTAAAATGTGACTTTAACATAGAATTGTTAATAAATGGGTAATAAAAAGTCATAAGTAAATAATATATCGAATGATATATATATATATATATAATATATATTTATAATAAACTTATTTTTATTATACATGAGGTTTGAATAGGTATAGTTGAATTCGAGACTTATGGTAAAGGATTTCCATCTCACTTTTTTCTATGAGACACACACCATATTCACCATGTGTTTATTTTATATAGTGTAAATACATTACATTGCATTATTTTATGATTTTAATCCTTACATTTTTTTAAATTTTCATATCCATTTTAGGATCTCTCTTTCATGGGTTTTATGGTTTAATTTTTCCCAAAACGGTCATTGATTTTTGTCTCAATTTTCCTTCTTTGATATATATGTTATGTTATCCACATATCTTGTTTTATGAGGTGTATATAAATCCTAGTTTCCAAGTAAAATAATAAATTTAGTTATTCTCATGATATTATGAGTTTCATTTAATTTAATTATTTTATGGGGATTATGATTCAATGTAACAAAAGTGGCAAGGGTTTTATGTTACAATTTAATCATTTATCGGGATTGCTCATGATTTTGCCTTCAATGATAAAATATTGAGATTTATATCTCAAGAAACCCATTTATTTTATTATACTTTATTATATTTTATAAAATACATTTTCCCAATCATTTTCCTCTCCCTATGGACAAAATGTTTCAAAATAAGTTTTTTAAGAAAAATCATCCTTATTTCTCTCTTCGATCGAAAACCTGTTATCATCCCAAAACATGTTTTATATAAATGGTTTAGATTTTTTTAACAATATCCTAATTATTTATTACCTATGTTTCTAAACATTTTTTCTGTTTCAATTTTTTTTAATATTAATATTTATGTCATTTTCCAAATAATTCATGTCTGGATTTTACCAAAAATGTGAAAGGAATATATGTTTTAACATGTTCAGCATGGAAAAAATTACCTTATGTCATAAAAATTATTAGATTTGAAGCTTCCTTTATAATATTTTCAAAGTAAATTTTGAAGAAATTATTTCCAAAATAGTTTATCAATTTTTAATTTAAAATTTTGGTTTTCCACGAAAGGATTTTTCCTCAAGAAACGCTCCAAGTGACTTCCCTTTCAAAATCATTACACATAAAACTTGAAATAATTTGATTTTAATTATTCCATTGTGTGGATATTATTCAAGGATACTATTCTTATTATTTCTTTGAATGGTTTATGTTAATGATGAAATAATTTTTATGTTACTCATTTCTCTAAAATGAGTTATACCATGATAAAATTCTTATGAAACCACTTCTTCACATGTTATGCTTTGATGAAATAATAAAATGATTATGAAACTTATTTTTTCACTAGTTAGGTTATGATAATATTTTTATGAAAACCATTTCATTTCATTATTTTAGATATGGTTAATTTTTTATGATCGTATGGCACACATATGTTTTATTTTCATTATGTGATGGGTGGGACCTATATCTCTCTCCAATGCATTGGGTAAAGATTGATATCTCATGATACAATACTGTAATGGGGGCAAACTGAGTTTGGTATGTAACTCTATCCAATATGTTATCCTTGTGAGTGAACCTTGATTACTACCATAGTTTGGGGTGGGAAATAATTCCACATAATAGTTTTTTCAATGGGAATAGACTGATTTGGAAATGATTTTCTATATTTTTGTATATGTCACAATTACATGTATTATATCAATGTTATGAACTCATGGATCATGTTATTTGATATAAATATGATTCATATCTTATGAACCTCTAATATTTATTCCATGCCTCATGATTTGGATCTTTTATATGCAGGGTATGGTTTTTATATGTTATGATCACATTCTCATACCCTTATTATTATGTTATGTTTATGTATTTTATATTGTTTACCCTTACTAAGCATCTAGTCTCACCCTTCCTTATGATTCAATTCCCTATTTTATTAATAAAAGTTTTCTATATGGTATTTCTATGAAGGTTACTAAAAGGGATGATATTCTTGGGAAACATTAAAGATCATTCACTAAATAAGAAGATTATGAGAATACTCTCCCAAGGAAATAAACCATTTTAATCCTCAGCTGTTTTTTTGTGTAATTAATAAATATTCATATAAAATATGAAACATATATTTATGAAATATTTGTTTCTCTATAGTTTTAATGTGTATGAATTAGGATGAGCCTTGAGGTAGGGGTATATGTTACAATCTCATTTATTTTTGGTATTGTGTCTATTAAATTTCTATTGAGGAAAATTAAATGACACTTATCATTTAAATCTTATATATTATTTTACCATATATTTATTTTTTAAATTTTAAATTAGTGGAATCATTTTTCTCTATTTTTTACATAAAATGGTCAAGATAATATTTATAAGAAAATCGTACTATATTTCTCCCTTTCAGGTTGAGAATCGTTCCCCTCCACATACATGCTCCTCCAAAACATTTAAGGAAGATTTTATCTTAACATAAATGATTGAGAATAATTATTTTTAAAAAATAGTACATTATTTAAAAATTATTAAAAGTAAAATTTTCAAATTATTTACATATGACTTACTTTTGGATTTTTAAAAAAGTGTGAAACGAATTTTCTCTTTTAATGTATATGGAATGAATGCATTTTTCTATTGTAACGATCATTCATTTATTTGAAAATTAATTTAAAAATAATTCATGTTTATTTTTTTATGAAATATTTTTCTCAATATTCCAATAATTTTTAGTCTTTCATGATACCAAAGTAAAATGAAATATTTCTTATTTTAAAATAAATTCCCAAATGATATTTTAATGGAATTTTTCATCTATGTCAATTTCCATTAAGGATTGTTATGCCTCTCTAGGGATATGATCGTATGATACCATCCCATTTATTTTTCTATATAGATTATGATTATGATTATGATTATGGTTATGATGTTTTAATTATGATTCTTTGAAACCCATTACATTCCCCCATGTTAATTAAGTTATGATAAAATCTTTATGAAACATGTTTCCTTTTCATGGGTTTTTTGATGATGATTGTTTATGTGATCTTGGGGAACATTTATATATGTTTTTCATTATGTGATGGGTGGGATCAAAATTATGTGTCCCACTAATGAATTTGGTAAATATTGATATCTCATGATATAATATGAAATGAAATGGGGGTAAAATTTATTCTCTAAGGGGCTATATCTTCTATGATAGTCATGGTAGTGAACCTTGAATAAGGAAAAGAAGGGATGGGGAGTGAACCTAATATACTATAGAACTTTTCCCACTATGGTAGTCTTATAATTGATCCTCTTATAAGAAATTAATTTTTCATACTTATCTATATGCTAAAAACTTATGACTTATTCTTGTGAAATCCTCTTTAGGATCATGATGGATTATTAATGATTCTGTACTCTAATGACTTATGCCTTTTGTTATGAAAAAACCTTATTCCATGACTCATGATTAATTATTTTTTACTGATAGGGAATTAATTTCATATAATATTATCATGTTCTCATTCCATTATTCATATCTGATGCTCACTTATGATCATTAATTGGCATCTCTTATCTTTACCCTTATCGAGTATCTGAGTTCACCATTTCGTATGTTTTGTTTTCCCCATGTTATGATGAATTGTTCTAAATAAGTTATGTTAAAGAAGGGTATTGTGTGAGAAAATATTTTTGGGATATGTTTAAGTTCTTTTGTGAAATAATTTGATTATACATTTAGTCTCCAAATGACAAAACATTTATAGTTAGAGGGTGTGTATTATTATGATATGTGATTAATATTACTAAAAAATTGTATTACATATGAATTTAATTCATGTTTAACTTATAACCCAAGTGTGTGAGGCTTGACACAGTCCTATCTCATTCTACAGGTCACTTCCAATCCATATCCCACTTCCTGGTCCCATGAAACCAGCATGTAGGAAATAAATCATGATTAAGAAAGCATATGACTTTATATAAAAGGGGGCACATTCCGAAATATCGATGTTATCCCCTCTACAAGCTTAGTTAAGACTCACCCAATGTTTTCCACCCTTTTTATCACCTTTCTCACACCAAGTGACATAAATAATCTACCATTTTGAATTAATTATTTGATTTAATTAAAATAGGTATATTCTATTAAAAATATTTATGCATATATTAATGACCGAAAAAACACATATATGGGTGTTTTCCAACTTCTAGGATCACCTATAGTAATGACACATGAAATCCTCATCGTATCAAGATAAGTTCACCACGCTCCAGTGAAAAAATAAAAACCCCTAGTGAAAGAAATATCAAAATTAGTGGAAAACCAAGATGAGAAATAATGGCAGAGGAATATAGGACTAATATACCAAGAATCACCGTTGAACAACCCCATGAATGACCCCTTTAAATTAGAGATTATATGGAAGAAGTATAGGCGAGAGGTTTTTTGAAATGGCCTTCTCCGGATGCCCATGGTCCCTGGAAATAGAAGAGGGGGTGACCCAAAATTGTTTTTTTTCACTAAAAAAATTATGTTGGGATCCCTTATAGTGTGGACATGGAGTATATGGTGTAAGGACACATTCATGGGGTAGACCTATGGTACAACTACTCTAGGTCATAGTGAAAATACCTCCTAAGACCTTCAGATATGGCTAGAGTAGGGATCCATGAAAAAGGCATATTCATGGGGGGATTCCCAATGGAATGCCTCATGGGGAACCTCTACGGATCATCCATTAAGATATGGTGTGGGGATTCCCAACCAATCCATGTTTCATCATAACCTCCTCATCCATTGAACATGTCACCCTAAAAGGCAAAGGGGTTAACCCCACAAACCCACCCATCTACTTCGTGGCCCTTCCAGAATATACTAAATTTCATCCACCTATGAGGTATCCTAGGGAGAAACTTCTAAACTCTACTTTGTAGCCTCCCCAACCTTATTATTCCACCATATGGTGCTGGTTCTCCACACTGTAGTGGGTTACTATAATTAAAATTACAACTAAAGGTCACCCCAAATCTTCTCTAACACTCACTTGAGCACCCAAAAACCTAATTAGGAATCAATCCATGTCTAAAAATATATACTAGAGTTATAAAAACACACATAATTACAATCAAAGTCCCAAAAATGAGAATAATCGTTTTTCAAAAAAATTATAACTTCCCCTAAAAAGTAATGACCATAGAATTCAGGGATCATTACAAACTCTTCCACTATAGTGCTGGTAATCCTCAATAATCCAAATTAGTACTTCCTATATCAATCCTAACATAACACATTAATCAAACCAATTCTAGGATACCATGTTCTGTCTTTAAAATCGGAATATTCTTCTGATGTGCAACTCTGACCACCAAGTGCACTATTCAATAAATGTTGATCCACCAGCTCATCATCAGTTAAAAAACATAGATGATGATCAATTGTACACTTCCTAATTCAAATAATAAATTATATAAAACCTTTTAATTCTGAGTCTTATGGTGTCACCTACCATAAGACTCCACTAATAAAGGATGATTCCATTTCACAGTTCCCCCACTAGAGGAAACTCCAATTGGAAATTTCCATCCCATATTCATTCGACATATATGATGTGTGTTCCAAATCATCACATCTAATATAATATAAAAACATTGATCATTGATCTCGTAACTAAAATCTCTAAAAAAACTCAACCTCACCCTCTGGCATGATTATGGTTCACCTAATCAAGATGCCTTAAAATACTAAAGTCATCATGAGATAACAGAAAACTGAAACACCGATGTCCAAACCCAACTATCAGTGTCATTTCATAGATGAAACACCAACCAACCAAACCATTTCTCAAAATCTCTCTATGAGAACTGGAACACTCTTTATTTGACTCACTCTCATATCATACAAACTTTATCCCAATCCTTACTATAATACATGAACTCTTTCTGAAACTGCATCATAATATTGAATTTTTTATTACCTAAAGAACTGGATATAAATATATCTTACAGAAATTGGTATCCCACTAACACCTTGAACATCCACTAAATAGTGTCAATTCATCCACAACCCATTTAATATGAGGTTCACTCACTCAAGGTTTATTGAATTTTCCTAAACCAAGGATTATCCTTATCATATCTACACCAAGCCAAAACCCAATTTCCATAGCCCACACCACATCCATTACTAAATCCAATGACCATATGTGGATTTCCGTATTATACACATGATCAATCATCAAATACTAATCACTACCTATTCCCATATAACTAGGAATTTTTTCTGTAAAATTTCAAAAAATAAACTCAAAATAAGGGTCACACCCTCAAATAGAATATATTTATCACCCTGCAATTGTGATTACATTACATTTCTCCTCTATTTTCAACCCTAGTTGGTCCCCCATATTTCTTTTATGACCCATTACATATCCACACTCACCCATCATGATATCACTTATCATGGATCATCTATGATACCCATCAGTTCTCAGTTCACATATGGTTGTTCAATGATTCATAACTGAATAGAACCACACATAATATTATTGTATTCTTATTTACATAATCTTAAATTTCTCAAAAGATCATTACTAACCTCAGTTTCACTATCCTAAGGAAGAGTGATCCTCCAAGAACCCTCCCATGGTTTCTTACCTATGATCCTACTTGATCCCATCTGATCCTAGAGGGTCCACTATCATGTACAACCTGATCACACAATCAGACTCATGCTCTATTAAGTCGTGTATCATCAAACCAAGGCTCTTGTTCATAACCCATTGACCATTCCCTATTTCATGGTTGTCTCATACAAAAACCTAAGGCATCTCCCTCATACCAAGGCTAACTTCATGATCAATTGGTATTAAATAATTATTCTAAAATAATGATCATCTCTTGATTCTCCCATCATGCCACCAAAATCACATCAAAAAAACAACAGGCAAAGGAATCATACTAATCATTTCCTCTCAACCATAATCGATACCATAAGAACTTAGAGTTCCTCACCCCACAAAAACCTAAGGCATTCCACATTCATTTCCCTAACCCTTTACGGGCATCTGCAAAACCACTTGGTTTAGTTAAGTAGAGTGACACTGAAAATTTATATGGGAAAACAACATGTAGGTTATTGTTGACACATTAAGTAATTTAACCCCATAATCATGGAAACCCCATTCCTAGATAACCCCTAATTAATGCAATTTTAATACCAATACACTAATATTCATTATACATCCCTTATATTGAGGGACTATATATCCATCACCAGAAAATTTCCTGCACTAGGATCCACATGAATATCCATCATAAAACATAGAGTGGTTTAGATTAGTAGAATTCCACTGAAAAATATTATAAATCAAAAATCCATACATGTTGTTGTTAAAATTTTTTATAACTGAGGCTCTCATAAACAAATCAATTACACAAAATAACTTGTATTTCATTCAAATATTAATTTCTAAATATGAATCATGTGCATAATCCTCTTTTTGATTTCCCAAGACCTAAAACAATAAATAAAAATCTATTGTACAGGCATTATATTTTTATAAATATCTCAACCATAATAGTAAAAACTAGGAATAAAATTCAGAAACCCGTAATAACCTAGAATTCCCACTAAGAAGTTGTTTATAGTGAACCAGTTTGATGTCCATCACAAGATTTGACACATTCTTATTCAATGTATACCATAAAAATAGTAATAAAATGGGAAAACCCTTGGATAACACACTTTCATTCCTTAACCCATAGACCACTTTCCAGTTCCTTAGACTAGACTATCATATGACAACAAGCATGCCTCCAGGTACACCAGAGGCCTCTAAATAGTGGTGAGGGAATAATCATACATTGGATAGACTATTACATTGAATTATAGTTAAACACATAATATTAATAACCAATAATTATATGTTTCCACAATAAATGTATGAATAATAAATCACTAAACATTCTATATCATAATGATGATGATATAGAATATAATTATTTAATTGTTCACGCAATTGGATAACCATAAGTAAAAAGTATACCAAAACCTATATACACAAATTCTCTACTACCATCCCTATGATACACTACACTCTCATTCTCTACATACACGAAAGCGTCCCTAGCCCAATCTAGCACTCATTATTTGCTGAACCTAAAAACAAATAGAAGTTTTTTATGCACATCTTGGTGCCCATATAGGGTGTTTCAAATAAATCCCGTTATGGTATTACCAAGTTCAACTAGTATATTTAATCATATACAAGTATACATGAGTAATATAAATAAATATTACCCAGTAAGAGACTCATATGATGTGTGTTAACCATTCCTCCATGACTCCAAATGTATCAAGTCGTCATTTTCTAACTAGACAACCACAACACCTGAACATACCTTCTTCAATCCCATGCCAAGTCAATGTCATTACCTCTTGCCACAAAATCTAAAAACTCAACTTGTACTTAAAGAAACATGGTAGTTCGTCATATTTAACCTCTACTAATATCCAAATGTGTTGGTTAGGTCCTACATCTAAGCCCTAGACTCAGCATCTCACTCTAGGTGTTCCTTCCTCAATGTCCTAGATCATCCCTTATCACTCAAGGGTGGTCTTACATCACACCTCTAACCATTACCATATGGGACCTCTCATCCAAGGCATACCAACCCACATCCTCCCACTTATTATATGGTCAATAATATGTTATCACTCAAGGTAAGGACACTTCCATAACCACAACATATTCACCTAAGGTAAGGCCTGACATCAAAACTTCACTACCACCTCCTAACTCAAGGTAGGCATAGAAACCCAACTTGTATTTGAGGGAACATGGAAAGTCACAGAAACACCAATAACACCTCCTAACTCAAGTTATAGTACTATCTATAACATCCATATTATCAATAAAGGGGATGCTTGACATCACATCCCACAACCCACATCCTCTTACTTAGATAATGGTAAATTATACCTTCTCAAAAAAAAGTTAGCCAACATCTATAACAACAACCTTATTACTCAAGATAGGTCCAGACTCTACCAAAACCATTTCACTCAAGGTGAGTTCTATCCTATGGATCTATAAATGGATTCGTTGATATTTTTTTCTTATAAAAAATACAAAACCTCATATATTGAATACCTCCAATCAGGAAATCTCTCCATATTGTCACTTATAGCTAGTCACTCAATACTTAACCCCTCTCCTCAATGTAACTCTTAATCTATCTATCCATTATATCACGTCTTTATAAGACCATAATGGACCCATAACTCATATTACATAACCTATTAGGATCATCATCTCACCCATAAGAGAATCTACTATGGTCTTCCAGAGGTGTCCTGATCAAAGCTCGCTCAAATCTGCCCATTTACAACACCAAGTGGGTGTTCCCAAAATCTAAAGGCTCTTCTAGATTATGGAATAAAAATCTTATCCCAAACCTCATAAAAATCCCACAGTAACCCTCTTGTAATCCCATTTAAATCCATAAAACTATTCTCATGACCTTCCCCCATGTCCTATATCAAATCACTCATGGAAAATATAAAAACCCAACACTCATAGTAAAAGCCTATCCATCATACCGCATCTAAAACCATAGGACTAATCATGCCCCTGGAACACACCAAATATCAAACCACACATCGAGGGTGATCCTGGCTAAGCATTGGATTTGTTATTTTCCCAACCACCAGACTAGGTCTAATCCTCTAATTAACTCCCACTATCCCTAGGAGAAACAATATAATCTATCCAAAACTCATCTTAAGCCATAAGAACATCATGTGGTATCTTGTATACTCAACCAGTACTTTAACCCATTAGATACATGGTATTCAATAGATCTTGATTACCCAAGTTATAATGACCACTTAACCTAAGCATAGGTGGCCTGATGACATACTATCTCTTTCTTTAGTGAAATCTTGGGCATTATCCCTCTACATGTTCCCATGTAACATGTATATAGGAAATAAATCATGAATGAGAATTAATATCTCTATATATTAAAGGTTCCACCAACCTCGATACTATATTTGAACCCTCACCAAGCTCCATCAAGCCTCATCCATACACCCAATCTTCTATCCCACACCAAGAAACAAAAATAATTAATTATAATAATTTACAATTAATTATTCTATTTAATTAAAATAGATATATATCCCTAAAATATCATCATGCATAATTTTTTCATTGAAACCACACCCAAAAAAATGTGTTCCACCTTATGGGATCTCCTCTAGCCAAGCCATATAAATACCCTATTTCATTGAGATAATTTCACCCTAATCTTGTGAATTCATCAATGAAAGCTTAGCTGGAGACATCCTAAAATTTATTAATAACCATGAAGAGAAATAGAAAAATCTAGGTTATTGGATGAACATACACAAAATATCTATCTAAAGAAACCAAGATCCACCCCATTCCATGTGGTATTTTAGGGCGCAAGGGGTGGGGAGAGGTGGCCAAATTGACCTTCTCCTAATGCCCCTAATCCCTAAAAATTACAGTGGGGACCAAAAAGTATTAGTTTTCCCCCACTAAAATTTTTTTTTCGATCAACCATGAATCATGGATAAAGGTTCCATGGTTAAAATCACCTCACTCCAGGTGGTCCTGCAATACAACCCCCTCAACTCCCCCCCCCCCAGGATTCAATACAAAGGATGCCCTTTTCCTCTAACAACATCTTGAATCGGGGATCCATGGTAAAACCCACCTTAGGGAATCATCTTGATGGCCAATGTCCAAAAAAACTCTCTAGTTTAACACTTGGGTTATGGAAGGGGGATTTCCTATCCGAACACATTTTGGTGTGACCATCATGTTTATGACCTATTTGGCCCCCAAAAGGAATAGGGTTTGACGTCAAAACCCCCTCCTATATTATGTTGTAGTCCATAAAGGACATTTCAAAAGGAAACCACCCATAGGATACATCATACTGTCACCTTGGATATCTACTATATTGGATCATTGGATACATGGAACCACACCATGGTGTTCATATTCCACAATGTGTAAGTTGTGTGTCATTGAAATTTTATCTAACAGTCACCCTGACCATTCTCTGATTCTCACCTAAGTATCCAATCCCCAAATTAAACCTTGTTCCATGTCTAAAAACATATCACATAGATATATAAACACTTGTAACTCTAATCTACATCCTAATTAATGAAATAAATTCTACCCTAAATTAAATATTTAAACTCTCCCTATAATATAACAACCCTAGAATTTGTTGGTCGTTACAACCAATTTCTATAGTGGATATAGGTGGGATGTATTTAAAAAGAAATATAGTCCTTATAGTACATTTTCAGTGCATATAAAAAGTATACTGGAGGATAATTTGAAGGAGGGTACTGATTTTTTGGAAAAATTACTAGAGTGTTTCACCAATAAGGATCAGTGATTATTAGTAGTGTAACATGATGAAAAACTATTATACTATATCCATATTGTAATAGCCTTCATATTAACATGATTTTTAATTTTCAACCAAATTGATGTTTTTTATATTTCTGGTATGTTTAATGTATTATTGATTACCTAGGGGTCAAAAAATAGGACATGGCTTCTACATCTGAAAGGAGATTAATATGTTTTTTATGGAAAGTATAGAATTAATCTCTTCATTTTTAAAAAGTATAAAATTAGTATCTTAATATTAGAAAAGATGACTAATCGCTTCATTTGTGGAAAGTATAATAATATATTCATTTTCAAAAGTGCACAAAACCATGAAGAACTTATGCACACATAATATTTTCATGTAGAACTTATGTGGTATAAATATTTTTATGATGCACTTACATGGAAGACAAAATCATGATGAAATTACGCATAATGTGTATTTGAGTAAAGAAATTATATGAGGAATAGTTCAACACATGAAACATACATAGTGAACATTATAAAAAATGTTATGTTAAAATTAGGTTTTATATGAAAACCTAAACGTAAGTGTATCTAGTTTTCTAGATTATTATGGTAGATTATTCATTGATATTATGGATTTAATTGTATCATCATGTTCTATTTTTCATTATGACAATAATCTTACACCTTATTTCGGAAATATAAGTGACATTTTTGTATATAAATAGATGATACATCCATTGTAAGGGTAAGAAAAGGAGCAGAACATGTGAGTGTCCCAAGGGGGGAATTATGCTAATCCTTAAACTCAATTATATTGGAATTTAGCCTATAAAATAGTGTCCATGAGAAAAATATTATATCCATAAAATTATTAATGGTTAATGTATTTTTCCACATTAAAAATCATAATTTTGGGCTCCTTATATATAGCCCATATTGTTGAACCAATTAAAATTTTTCAACCTTCATTTTATTTGCGATATTTGTGATTTTGGTGGATGTTCAATAAATTGCAATAATATTAACGAGTTACTACCAATGTGGTAATAATGTCGAATGATATCCTGTAAAAATTAAACTTCTTAATTCATCCCCTCTTAAGGTGTGTTTGGGCCTCTTAGTTGAAACACCCATATGGTACATTTTCTTGTCAAATGATTACTATGTGTTTGAGAACATGCCACTTATATTTCAATGGTTCGTGGAGGATATTTTTTCATATCTCATTGAAATACATCTATAGATATTCCTTGATGACATTATAGTTTTTGGTTCTTTGTTTGATAGTTTTTTTTACATATTGGATAAATTCTTGAAACATTTCATTAAAAATAACTGTGTCTTGAACTTTGAGAAATTCTATTTCACGGTAAAAATTGGAATATTTTAGAGTCATATAATTAGTCAATATAGAATAAAAGTGTATAATTAAAAGTCTGATGTCATATATTCATTACGAAAACCCACATTGTTTAGGAATGTTAGATAATTTTTGCGTTATGATTGATTTTATAGGATATTAATTATAGATTTTGGAAAGACATAACTACCATTATCTAATCTAGGGAAGAATGGATTTAATTATTTGTTTAATGAAACATATAGTGTTTACTTTCATAAATTAGAGAAATATTTGGACATATCCCCATCATTAAGACACTAGTATGGGACATCCCATTTATTTTGATGAGTGGTGCTTCAGATAATGTGGTTTGTGTAGTTTTTCCCAAAAAGTAGGTAGATTTAAACATGTAATTGGATATGCTTCGTAAGATTTTGATTTGTGTTATATTAATAATTTAACAACTGAGAATTATTTCTTTCATTTTTATTACCCTTGTTATTTTATCATTATTTTTTGTAATTAATTATTTTATTATTCAAATAATAGAGCTCTTGGGTACCTAATAAAGATGGAAGATTAAAAACCATGAATTTTTTTATTGACTCTACTCCTTCAAGATTTGGATTTTGAGATAAAAAAGGTGATGTGAGAACTATATTAAAAAACATTATGAGTATACTAACAAATAATGTTAATATCGAGACTTCAATTGAGATAATTTTAGACGATTCAAAACCTAGTGAGAATCCCTATGGGTTTATTAGTAACATTTCATGGTATAAAAACATGGTGAATTTTTTCTAAACACATATGGTACCTTCATTATTTACTAATAAAAAAATTCAAATCTAAATTATGATTCGAGGTTCTATATGTGGGAGGATCCCAATTTATGTTGAATTTTCATTGAATAGGTTATGATGAGATTCATTTCCAATGATTAGGTTCCTTCAACCCTCACTTTCTATCATAGACATTCCTAAGGATGACATTTTGGGCACAGAAAAACTTGTACAAATGGCCTATACTTTTTAAGGACTCCCTTGACTTTTCAACTTTTTTAAAGAGTTATAAATTAATTATTACTATCTCCAAGAGACATGAAATTTCTTAATAACCAATATGTATTCTGGATATCTGATGTATATGGAGTATGTTTTGTAGGTCCATTCCTTATGTATTTTTTATTTACATATATATTATTGGTAGTGGAATATATATCAAAAAGAGAAAAAGTTAATTAGAATTAGATAGATTATTCTGAGGTTTTTATTTTTTTCTTTGATAACAGATTCTTTAAAAATCTAGAGTATCTAGGGTGATAATTAATAATCAATGAACATTTTTTATCAATTGATGTATGTATGTAAAGATAATAAGATTTGTATTTTTTCATGAAACATCATAACTATACCATCTATAAATTTTTTTGGTAGATATAGTATCCAATCAACAGAAGAAGAGAATATTGGAGAAGAAAGTGCAGCTAAACATGAAAGATTGAATATAGAAGTTTTATATTTCACTATTGGTATAGAGTAACATATTTAAAATTTCTATCATCATGTCCCCTTATATAATTGGTAATGATGAGAATTTTAAAATGGAAGTTGAGGTGCAGCAAAAAAGAATACAGGTTGTGATGAAATTGAATATCAAAATATGAAAGACTAGAGGGAATGAAATATTGTAAATGATATTGTTAAATGATATTAGGAGGATGGAATACAAAAAAATCCATATAATAAATGAAAATATATATATCTTACCATTAAAATTTATTCTAAAGATTTTTTTTCAAGTCGGAGACAAAGTACAACATTTCTCGTCAATATTAAAGTTCCTGTTGGATATGCATTATTCCAATTTGACAATTTTATATATAATCAAAACAATTATATGGTGTAATTATATCTAATTAGGTAAGTTCATATAAGCCTTCTAATGTGAATGGGAACAAATTAATTAACTATTTTGAGGATATTTTTAAAGAGTCCTAGGATGAGTCCACTCAACTCTCATTTAAATATAAGTATTTACACTAGGTTTCTTCTTTTATTGAAACTTAGTTTTAATACATATGATAATTTTTCTATTAAAAATTTACATTTTCATGATTAAGATCACAAGTAATTGTATCATGAATAAGTGTGGTGGGGGATATGTCAGTTTTAGGTTATAAATATTTTTCATTATTTCTATTTGTATTATATTGTATTTTTTATGCTTTTAAAACATTTTAAGATCAAATTGAATATCTAGATAATATTTTCATTCAACCCATTGAAGAAAAATCAAAATTTAAACATGAAATCTCCTTCATAGAACTTTGGAAATTATGTTTAATTGAAAATATTTTTCGAGAATGAAATTTTAACATGGCGATAATGGATTATTCAAATCAATTTTGGGTTATGTGTTTACTATAAAAGGGTAACACATTAGGTAGTTATCCTAAAAAATGATCTGGTAATAACTAGAGTGAAATGGTCAGTTTGAAACCAAACATGATGTTCCTAGTGTATCTAGGCATAATGTGTATATGTATCAAAGAGAAATCTATGATTAAAAGGGAAGATAAATTTGAGATCCATCATTTTAACCCTGTTTCCATGCCGAATTTATTAAAATAAACCTCATGGGATTACCAATATTGGAATTAATTAGTTTTATATTAGTTATTATCATTGAATATATAAAATCCAAAATAAATTTCTTATAATAACTTTTTAAAGTTTATACCTTATTTTGAACTGACTAACTCAGGTCAACCCATAATGTTCCCAAAACTGGATCACTCTAAGGCCTAAATCCTTTTCTTAATCACCACATGTTGATTATAATAACCAATATATAATAAAAAGGAAAAATTGGAATGATTTTATACTCAAAATACATATGTTAATATAGAAATGACTAGGGTATCATACCATATATCCAAAATATATCATAATTAAAAACAACCAAACCATAAAGGTAGCATTAAGAAAATAGATGATAATTTTTACATAATAAAACTAAAATATATCTAAAATTGAAACCAAATAAACCCATGGTTCTATATCTAAGTAAAAAAATATCACCTTTATCCCAACCCAGATGAAAGTATCATGATCCAAGAGATCCTTCCTCTATGAGATGATCTTCCCTTTATTTGTACACTATGAAGCCAAAGATATAACCAAATAAAGTAAAAACTTATAGTGTGAACACTAAAGCTCCATAGAATACCACCAAGGAATCTATAAAATTTATTTCCATATGAATACATTGGTTATTTTTTAAAACAGATTTCAAAAATATTTCATGTGAAATCATTTTACATTTAAAATTATCCTTAGGTTTTATTTTAAAAAACATGCCATATTTTTATAAGAAAGGAAATATGATATAACATATATCCATTAGGTACAATCTGGTGAATAAAATTTGAAATAATTCATCAATATCAATATCAAGTGTTGAAATAATAATATCAAAAAAATAAATATGTAATGTCTCCAGAAAGAATCAAAAAGGAAATGCACAATATGAGGGTGTACATAACTAAGACACACATTGGAATACAAGCTAACAAAAGTGAATATAAAAGTCCAAGAACCAAGATCCACATGTAAGTCTAATCACTACTAATAATGGCATCATGGGGACCTACCATACTAATATCTCACTTCACTAATGTTTTCCTATGTTCAGTTTTACCCATTTCCTAGGGTATCCCAATGTGAAATATATCATCATTACATTTCAAGAAAACCGATACCCCATTCTATAAACCATTTTAAATAGTGATGTTATACTGATTCCATTCCTAAAAAATTATTTCCATTTCAAACCGATATTTGAAGCATTTTATTAAACACGCTATGTACTAATATAAAACATTTTACTTCTATAATTAAAACCAAATGAGATCAAGTGAACAGAAGAATTTATAAGGGATGGATCATAGGATATAAATACCTACCTCAATATTTATGAAAGCCTCATTGCCTTATAATCCTATGCTGGGAGAAGAATATATCATATTCTCAAGAACCAATATCATATAGACAGAATATAAATTCTCCATTTCCATTCAAGAATGAGTGATCTAGTATCATAATAAATCGAATGCCAGGATAAGAATAGAATAAATAGATTAGAATAGATCTATCTCATCATATTATGAATGAAGGATATCTAATTTTTCAATCAGCATAAACATCCACTAATGAGAGGAGTTATAGAGATAAAATCATCACTAAAGATACTCTAAATCAATAAAAGTTGTATTAATGTTGATAGGGTTGGATTAGAGGAGTTAAATAAATATATTCTTATAAAATGAAATTTTAGCCACTAATTAATTGTTTGACTTACTAGTGGACCATAAGACATATAGTGTATACACCTAAGAAAAACAAAGGAGAACTATATGGAATAAGTGATTCCTAAATTATGTGGGCCTTAGTCCCTAGGTAAGACTACCAACTAGCAACAATGGCATCACATGATCCTACTCTAACGATAGATTAGTATAATAATGTTCTCCTACATTTATTTTTAACCAATACCCCAAGGTCTCTTAATAGTATATATACAATCATTATGTTTCAATAAAAATTATTCCAAATTTTGTAAATATATTCTCTATAAATGTCACATTGATTCCATACATTAAAAATAATTTTCTTTCGAACCATATTTGAGTCATTTCATCAAATACATCATGTGCATAAAATCTAGTTTTCAAAGAATAAAATATTAAAAACACTTTACCATTACCACAAAAGATCATGGCCAATATAAAACATTTGATTTCTTAAATCAAAACATAGGAGAGTATGATAACATGATGATTTATAAGGGATATACCATAGGTTAGAGAAACCTTCTGAGCATTTGTTCTCAGACCCTAATATTTCCTTTGTGTGTTTCTACCCTTTGATATCTGCATTCTAGCAAAAAAAACAATGGCACTCTTACAACCTGATATTTTATGAAATATTTATTTAATTAATTTAATATTTTCGATGTTTTTTATTTCACACAAAACTGAATATAGATTTTGTTATATAAAAAACACTACGTTTATCTTGCATTATATGAAACATTATGATGAGATAGTTCTACAAGAAACACTTGAATTATCTTGTGGTATATGCCACACTAGGTTTGGATTGTCTTATACATAACGCCGATTTCTTATAATATCTTTCATTACATGCAAGACAGAGTTTTTCCGAACACTAGTATATTATTAAAATATTATTATTTAATATAATAAGATATACACTAGACATTAAATTAGAATTTATTAATGGTATTAATTAACTCATAAAAATATAAGGTATATAAAATGAATTTATTGATAACCAATTGATTATAAATTAAAATATATAGAAATTGATTATAAAGGAAATGGTTTTATTTCTATTCTGGAATAGTTTTTTTGTATTAATAAATTAAATTAATTGTAATTATTGAATTATATTAACGAAATATATATGATATATATTCAATAAAATATTTTTGATATTCATACAATATATTTTATATTAATTAGATATGAAAACCTCAATTTTATGCATAAAATCCTATATTTTTTATAAGGTAATTTAACCTCATTTTAATGGAAAACCGATTATAAATCTAATTTATGATAGTTTTAAAAATCTTATACGAAAAAATAATATTATTATTTGAAATTGGTATATAAAAATTTATTTTGGTTTCATTTTTTGTATTTTTCTGATAAGTTTCAAGTTTTTATGAATAATGAAAAATACGGAATTTTAATTCAAAATGAATATTTCATCAAAATAATTCACAATGTTTAATTATGTATTTTACATGTTTAAAATTATAATTAGATAAATAAAATTATCATTTAATCCATTATAGGTCATTATAATCAATTTCACATTGTATTTTCATATAAAAACATGGCAATCTTTTGAATGTTTTCACTTTAAAAATATGTTTTCCCATTCCATCAACAAGATTAATTTAAAATTAATTTTATAAATTTAGGTATTTATAATTATGAAAATTGGATTTAATATTTTTAATAACAAGGTCCAAATTTATTTAATAGTTCCCTTTTATTTTTGGAAAATATTAATACCACCTTTAGTAATTTTTATTACCACTGGTAAGGGTAAATCCTGTAATTAACAGTGGAAATAATATTATAAATATTAGAAAACTACCCTAACACTTAAATAAATTTTCTTGTATTAATTTAACTCTATTATTAAAACATAAGTATCAAAATTTAATAATTTATTGGACAATGTTTTAGGAAAATGACTAAAATATTATTAAACTCAAAGGGAGTGAAATAATGCCACACTCTTACATTAAATTTCTATAATATATTTAATATAGGGTTGAATATAATTTATTCTAGACTATATATATTATTATAAAATATAAAAAATTTATCTACATCCTTTATATTTATTTTTAATTTTTAGGGAAGAAATAATTATCATTAGTAATTACCAAATGATGATGTAGTAATTATTTAATTAACGAAACAATCAATTAAATGATATTAGGAATATAAAAAGCAATATAATCTTACTTAATTAATGTGATCCACTAATTTTTTGGTTGAATATGACATTTTATGGGAGTATTAATAAATTTTTTTGAAGTAATATTTCTTGATTAATTTTATTAAAATCAATGTTATGAATACTGTCAAAATTGACACTTATGAAATTTTATGAAAATTATATTTTATCAAATTATTTCTAAAAATAATAAAATATTAAATAAGTAAAAAATGATGATATATGGTCTAAAATATCATAAAATTTTCATTTATTCCCTAATTGACACTTTATATATAAAAATTATGTCCTCTTAATATTAAAAACGTTTTCTACCATAGTAAACAAATGGATTAACTAAGGGTTAATCAAAATGATAAGGTTTAAAATAACATACAAACTTGTCTAAAATATATCTTTTTAAGATATTAAAACCTTATTATATCTTTTATTTTAGTAAATTTAAATTTTTTAGATATTATTATTGAGATTGATTCTATTATATATTAATCTTTTGAGAAATTCTAAAAGTGCTCCTCCCCTCTCTTGTAAAATGGAACCTCCCCTTATCTTCTCGTCACACTTAAGAACCTATTTGGGTCATCCATGATTTATCTAAATCTACTCCCAAAATCAATCCCTTAATCCTAGAAGCCTTAATGTTTTCAGAAATCCAACAAAAGGATTCCTTTTATGGAAATCAAAAGGAGATACCCAAAGAATAGGTAACGTTCATCAACGAAAGTTTTTATATTATATTTTACATAAACCCCTTGAATTATTTTTATTTAATGTTTATATAAAAACATAATTATCCAAAATATATTTTTATATTTTAATATTATCTGTTATACTTAAAGTCACACACACTTACATCTACTAGTTAATGAACATCTCGTTCTTGTGTGAGGCGAACTATTGCCTCACGAAACGATGTTGTTTTTTTTTCCTTTACAACCTCTCAAGATTTGTAATTATGATGGACAATAAATATTTCTAATATATATATATGTGTGTGTGTGATATTTAAGATTTATTTACTCTTATTTAATTATTGCATAACACATAACTTTATGATTTCCCTTTTCTGTAAAAATATGATAACTTCGCTTTTTTGGATGTGTCGACTACTGCCTCCTCAAAGAGATGTGATTCATTCACACTCTACATGGAATGTTTTAAGTGTGTGTTTAGTAAAATTTTATTTATATATGACATAATAATTATACTATAATTTATATATATAAATATATATAAATATTCCATTTAATTTATTTCTTTCAAATTGATAATTTAAGAGAAACAACGTTCACACATACGTATGACCTACCATCTCCATGAATGGTGAATTAAATTTATTATTTATATTGTTTATAGTTTATTATAAATATATATATAATGAATATATATGATATTTATATCATGTTTTACATTCTTTTAATATGTAAATCCTGATCTAATTAAGAGAATCAAGAATAATAAGTTAAAACAAGCAGATATTACTTGAAATTTAACACTAACATGGAATGGTTAATAAAGAGGTAATAGAATTTCCTAAGTAAATCATATTTGATGTGATATAATTGAATATTTTTATGTAATAGATGTATAATAAACTTATATTTATTATAAATCAGGGTTGAATGAATACAAATTGAGTCAAGACATGAGGTAAGGGAATTTCATCTCAGTTTTTATATCTGTTAGATACATTCCATGTTCACAAATCATTAATTTTATGTAGTGTATATACAGACCTATAGAATGTTATATCATGAATTTTATTTATCTCATTATATTATAAGTTCCAATTTATTTTATTATTTCACGGGTCTTATGAATCAAAATTTACTCTTGTAGTATGGTATTTCTGTCTCACTTTTATTTCTATGAGACACATGCCTTATACACTACTTTTTTCTACTATATGGTGTATAAACTACACATGAATGTATTTTATTAGTATTATCTAAAATATTATGGTATTTCCATATCTATATAATTTTCTGTCTTTCATGGGTAATAAAATTCTTCAAATTAAAATGTAATGAGTGTTTATTTCACAATTTGCGATTGTTTCGTTTTACATATACATTGGGGAATACATATAATTCAGGTCTATGATTCCTAAAAAAATAAAAAACATGATTTACTATTACCCTATGAATTTTTAAAGGAATTTTAAAATTTGTTTCTTTATAATACATAGTCTTAATGGAATCTTTTTTTTTCGTTTTCCAAATATGGAACTTTGGGAATTTTATTGTAAAAGTATAAAGGAATGTTTTTTAACTTATATGGAATGAATGGAATTTTACAATATTATGATACCTTAATTATTTGATGTTTTCATTAAACTATTCTAGTTTTATTCTCAAAAAATATGTTTTCTTTTAAAATTTTGCATCATGTTAAGAAAAGAATGTATTTTCAAAGAAGAAATGATATTTTCCTCAAGAATTGTTTCCAAGTGATCTCTCATAATTTTATTCCATATAAAACAATATTATTTAATTTAATTATTTTTTTTATGGATATGATCAAATTATATCATTCTTATTTCTTCTAATAATGTTTTTTATGTTTATAATGGAATGATATTTATGAAACCTATTTCTTTTACATGGGTTGTGTTATGATTAAATGATGTTTATGAAACCCATTTCATTCCATGGTCTCTGATATGATGAATGATTTTGGTTATTTAGTCACACATATATGTATATTTTTTATTATATGATGGGTGGTACATATATCTCCCTCCAATTCATTGGGTAGAGATGTATATCTCATGATATAATTATGGGAGTCAAGTTGATGAGCATGATCCATGATAGAAGATGGGGAAACCCGACCCCTTACATGGAAATGACTACAGTTGGGGATATTGGTGAGTCCTTACCAATAGGTGTAGTCCCGATGAAGTGCCCTATTTTTTTGGTAATGTGTCATGACTTATAGGTAATTACATTATATATTTATGTGTTTACCGCAAATTTCATGTCTTATTCCATGTTATTCATTTATAGATTTTGTTCTTTATTCCCATATGATTCATGTCCTATGAACTCCCAATATTTATTCCTTGATTTATTTTAATGATATTTGATATTTAAGGTATTATATTTTAATGTTATGATCACACTATCATACCCTAATTCTCATGATTATACTTACATACCTTCCTTGTTTACCCTTACTAAGCATCTGAGCTCACCCTTTTTCTTATGTTTTCTTTTCCCCAGGTTATAAAGAAAGGTTTTAAGTATGGGTAATAATGGGGAAGATCTTTGGGGGAAACATTTATGATCTTCCACCAGACTAGAATTTTGTGTTCCATGTTTTCCAAGGCACTAAACTAATATGGTCTTTGTTTACTTTTTTGTATAATGTTTGAAATATTTCATAAAAATGATGTAATATCCATGTATAAAAATCTTGGGTCGTCATAAATTCAGGGGACATTATGGGTTGATGTGGGTTTTTTGTTACATTATTGTTAATGAAAATGGAAAAAATGAGAAATATTTAAATCAAATTAAAAATAAGAAAATAAAATACAATATTTTTTATAGAATGAAATGAGGAAGTGTTAAATTCAATATTGTAATAAGAATCATAAGAATTATGGATTTAAGAAGGTATCATTTTTTGAGGATTCATATGCAACTAATATCTATTCTTCTAATATTCATCACATTGGGGATCAAACATGAGTATAAATAAAAAAAATTGAAACCAGAAATTTAAAGGAAAGATGTCATTCATGTTTGGGGGAGTGATCATGACATATTTTTTATTGCTTTATGTTTTTAAGGTGTGGGTACCAATTTATTATTTTAATTAATAAACAATAATCCCATTCCATAAGATTATATTCAATTATTGAATTAGATGATATATCGCTTAAATATTGAATTTTAATAAAATTATTTTAGGTTGAAAACTCATATATAATATATTTGGAATCATTTATGATGCCAGATCACCATTCATTATCTACTAGGTGGTACATGTAGTGGAATAGATCCTCTAGATGAAATCCATTGATATTGGTGTATTGAAAGGTCGGAATACCATATAACCTATTTACCAAACAAAGGAAAACTATTTCAAGCTCATGAAAAACTCACATAACTCAAACACAATATTCTAGAAAAAAAATAAATCAAGTTAGTAATGTTTAAAAACATTTTCTTTTAATGGTATTTACATTAAGTTCTATATCCACCAGAGAATCATTCTTTCTGTACATTACTAGTGAAATATACATGGAATTAAAATCAATATGACTATATAATCATGCAGTCATGAAAATTGTATTAATCATCCTACACATGTTCATGTGATAGAACCCACTTATATAGTGTTTCCTAGCTATTCATTTGGTTTCACTAACCTCAGCTCTTAAGGACATCCCAAAATTTACCCAATGTGACTACTGATAACCTATATAAAATTTATTCTAACTAATTAATTTCAATAGATAGACCAACCAAGTTAATCATACCTCTACTAAAATCCCAGGAGAGACTTATCACTAACATTTATTAAACATTATCTATGGAAAACTAAAAGCTTCATATTCCCATATGATGATACCATCATCTGATTAAACTCATTTTCATTAAAGACCTTACTAACATTATCTAAACCATCAAGAAAAAATTATCACCTAGTAATTATTGTTTTAGTATACGTAATTGAAACTTGAACATTATTTACATCCCAAAAATATCCCACTTGAATAATTATTTAAGTAACTCCATGGAAACTCTCCAACACATAGGCACAACCAGTGATCTTACATGGATATAATAGTCAGTTCTATCCATATCCTTTTGTTCACTTAAGTCCTAATGAGGTACGATGTTTCATTAGAATTCCCTAGACTAAATTCTCGGTGAAATTATTTTATGGTTTCTGATACCCAAATATATTCCCCAAATATAACACCTTATCCTTTATAAAATCATGGATTAAGTTATATTTCAAGTAAATGTATTTTGTCTTTTCATGAAACACTAGATTCTAAGAAAAGTATATTTTTGTATTATTTATACAGAATAACACGCCACCATCACAACTCCTTATGATATCCTTCAATAAGTGTATCAACCAAATCAGTTCATTTCCCACTTTTACTATTTCTACAAACTATGTTTCCATTTTTTTCAAAAGTAACCATCGGTTATAGTCATAACATCCAGTTGATGGTCATTACTCTATTGGTGAACACAAACCCAGTTTTTCTATTTCATTTGTATAAATCCACAGTAAATTTAGAGTTAATATATCACTACAATGGGTCATATTCTATAATGAACGTGGTATATCTTCTAATCCATTCATATACAGGATGATCCATTTCACTACCTCCCTATGTTTCCTTCCAGAACCTGACTTGAATTGGCTCACCAATCCCACATCAAATACCTCGTATGGACAAGTACATTTCATTGTATACATCTGAGTTCCAACAGCAGATACTAATAGATCATTATCCATGTACTGAACCTCATATTTCATTTTAGGTTCCTTCTTGGAAAATATAATGTGTCTAGTCAATGGTGTTCATATCTTATGGAATCATATCATCCCAAACCTTTGAATGACCTTTCATATGTATATATTTAGGATATAGAAAAATTCATGGAATCACCATCTCTCTCAATATTTATTAACACAACATTTTTATCATGCCTAAGAACTTTCAACATGAACCTTCTGGACATGTCACGCTTCATCTTCTAGATCAACCTATCATTCGAAATAGCCAAAAACATATTGCCCAAATGTATAATAAGTGTAATAAAAACCAAATTAGAAATTTACTTATGGAAGAAATGGTGATCTATGTTACACAAAGAGAAACATTCCTCAACCATTAATACATAAAAAATCTGTTTCTACAACCATATCACTTACATCAAACCATAGAGGCTCTTTTTATATTTCACACCATGTCTCTATTTTGACAATATTCAATAACCACTAAGTACATCATGTAAATTTCCTCCTCCAAATCACTAGGATGAAAGGATATCCTTTAATTCATCTTCTATAAGTCAAAATCATTTATATAAACCCCTATTATCATTGTGTGGATGGCAGTGTGATTAACAACTATTGAGAATATTTCAGATAATTGATTCCCCTCCTTCAATTGGAAACCTTTGACTTTGAAACAACGCAATATTTTGAAAGAGAAACATCCTGATTG
Organism: Viscum album; assembly: GCA_963277665.1. Taxonomy (NCBI): domain Eukaryota; kingdom Viridiplantae; phylum Streptophyta; class Magnoliopsida; order Santalales; family Viscaceae; genus Viscum; species Viscum album. The sequence goes on along the minus strand of OY728143.1, from coordinate 9,942,423 downwards.
ATAGTGAATATAACATGAAAAAAAAATCTTTTACTACAATGTAACACCCATATACTTTAGTTTATATATATATATATTAAAATAAATTCAATCTCTTTGCTAGTTTGTCATGCATGCAACACCTGGCTTAAATATAACACGATACTCAATTAATTTATTGTTATTATAACATAGAAGTTAATTTGGAGGGTATCAATAGGAATAACTAAATTATTAAAATTATATGGTTTACATATGTATAAAATAAATTCAATTTTTATCTACTAATTAAAAAAACCATTTGAAAGAAAAAATAGATGTTTTTTGAAAAACTCTGTTTTTTTAATGCTGTTCAGTTTCTATTTGCACACATAATTTAAAATTCATTTTCAACAATTTTTAAAAATTTCTTTTAAAATTTTAAAATCATTTTCTAAATTATTATATTTATGTTAACTTATAGTACATTTCTGGTATTTATCAAGAAATACTAATTTTTTAATGAATAGTGATGTATACTGATTTTTATAAACTTTTCCTTACTTATGAATGAATTAAGTCCCGTTATTATTATAATTTGATTAAAATTTAACATAATTATTATTTATTTATATTAAATATAATTAACCACATTTCAATCATATTTATACTATATTTTAGTATAATTGTTTAGGCATTAAAATAACTTTTTCTTAAAATTATTTTGAAGTGTATAATGTTTACCCATTTTAAATAGTTAAAATTACCCCTAAGGAGGAATAATTTAAATGAAATGTATGTATTATGTATAAATAAATATTAATTTAAATTAAACTAACTATTATTACTTATTATGTAGTTAATAATATTCCATCTTTTCCTTCAAAAAATTCATTTCTTGAAAACCCCTTTTTTCGACATGTCTACAAGTTTAAATTTAAATTAAATTATAAAACTTATGTTAGTTGAATTTGTAAAAATTAATTCCATATTTGCAATCATTATTATTTATATTATCTAATAATTTTAACTTATTTGTGGACAAAAATGAATATTGAAAGCACTAAAAATTATTTATCATCGTTACGGTAAAGATGGGTTTATCAGGGCTTAAACTAAAAATATAAGGGTTAAAAATAAACCAAAAAATGTCTAATTATTATTTTAATGTCATATTTAAACCATATGGTATTTATTTTTTGAAAATATACTATTTTGTGAACCTATTGTTCTGAGAAAACTATAGATGGAATTATTTATTTTTTAAAATTCTAAGTATGTCCTCTCCCTAATTATAAAAGGCCACCCCCTATCCTATCCTTTTTCATCATAAAAAACTCATTGATTTATAAAATACCTAAAAAATAATTTCATTAATTACATTTTCTCATCCTATAATACTTTTTTATTGATAAATCAAACCTAGAATGTCTTTTGGGGAAAATCAAAATAAGTAGTCCGAAGAAGGGGAAACATCCTTAGTCAAGAATTTATTTTATTTATTTATCCAACTCCTTAAAAATTTATTAAAACATGATTATATAATAAAAAAATATTATATATAATAATATTTTTTAAGTTAATTTCATGACATACAACCTTCTCATTCACCCTCAAATGGAAAACAAAACTACTGATCATGTGTAAAGTGGACTACCGCCTCGCAAAATGATGTAATTTATTTTCCATAACCACTTATTATGAATAGATATAATGGTGTATACAAGAATTATATATGATATTTATTATTTAATTAATCTTATATAATTATAATATCTCATATACCATCTTACTTTCCATTCTATAAGATATAAGATAATGTCGCTCATGTATACTGCATAAATTCATCTCACAAAGAAATATGATACTTTTTTCACTTATGCTTTATATAGAAGGTAATAAAGAATAAATTTAATAAATATATTTCATATATATGACATTATATTGATTATATAAAATTAATATACCTTTAACTTCCATACCCTTTCGCCCATTATGGAAATGATAATGTCGCTCGATCATACATACGACCTACCATATCCACGAAGTGATTTGATTTATTCTCCGTGCTCAAAATTAAATAATGATTTAAAAGATGTATCTAATTATAAAATAATGATTAAAAATTAATTTCATTATAGATATGATGGAATTGTATCTTATGTTCTATATTTGTAACATTCACGATAAAATGTCCACAAGAAAACAAGGCAATTAACACCAGAAACAATAGTGATAATGAAATATTATTATTGAATATGTAATAAAATTTATAAAAGTATAATATATGATGTTATCAATATTAATATTTTCCATTTATAATTTTATAACATGTTTAAAATCCCTATATATTAGATTATAATGCTCAAATAAAAGGAAGTGTGAGGTATGGGCTTTCATAACTCAATTTCCATTCATTGGGTCACACATCTACTTCGTTGGCTATATTATGAAAATTTAATGTTCGAACTAAATTTATAATTCATAATGTTGTATTTACACTATTACATTTGTTTGTATATATATGTCTTAAACCCACTCACTTCATTCGTTAACTCTTTCCTCAATGATAAAAACTATGTACGGTTTTTTTTCAAACAACCTTCTTTGAGACACATGTTCTTTTATGGACCTAATTTATTTTAATTGGTTTAATACATCCCATTTAAACAATATATCATTGATCCTTAATAATTAATTATATTTAAGATAAAAATCATTTATCTTATTCATGGTATTTTAGGAATTAAAAGTTACTAAAGTGATAAGTTTTTATATTATAGTATCCTTTGTAATGGAGGTTAATTATGTGTGAATTCCCATTAAAGGGAAAAAATTCATTCTATAATAAACCCCTTTCCATTTATTCCACTCTGTTTATTCATGAATTTTTTAAGTACTAGTACCATTTTCTCACTTTAGTAAATAAAATTGTTTAATAAAATAAATTTTAAGAAAATTATACTATATTTACCTCTTCGGTTGAAAAAAATATTTCTTAAAAATGCATATCTTCTAAGAATGTTTTCACAAATATTTTACTATGATTGTTTACACTAACTTTTACCCCTAATTTTATTTCTAAAAATTGTTTTAAAATAAATCTTTCTATCATTTTATTAATAAGTTAATATTTTAATTTTCCTACAAAAATGTGAAAGGAATATTTGTTTTTAACATATTTGGATTAGATACAGTTTTTTTTCATCATGACCAATCAATGTTTTAAATATTACTTTTTATGTTTTAAATGTTATTTTCAATAAAAATTAATTTATCTGTGTTTGAGAAAGATTTATATATTAAATAATTGTTTTCAAAATGGAAAAAAAATATTTTCCAAAAGAAATTATCTAATATATCTTTAAAAATAATTTTCAATATAAGATGAAATCCTTTTATGCTACTCAATGTGATAAGTTAATTTTTCTCAATAATGGTTTTAATCATTTTAAAATTATTTTCATCGGTAAATTGAAACATTGATGTTACTAATTTCTTCTAAATTTCATATATATATATATATATATATCTTATATATGTACCTAGATTATTTTACCTTAATTTTATGGGTTAATACATGACTTATAATTATTTATCAATGGCCTACGTTAAGAAATTTCCTTTGAATATGATATGAAGCAGGATTTTGCAACCAAAATTTTCCATTGGTAATTCTTATGTTATACCTTATGATTTATTTATTTATTGTGGAACACATATAATAATAACATGTTATGATTTGTATTCCCATATATCACTTGAATGTATTGGGTAAATCTTTAGTTTGATGAGGCATCATATAAGGGATTAGAGAGTAAACCAAATCCATTATGATAATTTATCCTCCATGTGATTTTGTCTTGGAAGTTAGCATTGACTAATGTTTATTTCATGTTTTATGTTTCATCCTAATTTTATATGAAACTGAGATCGTATCATACCATGTTATTTATAATATTCATCCATATGATTACTAATGATATTTATCTTCTTGATATCATGATATATTTGTTGACTCACATGTTATGCTTCCTTATCATTTTTATTACCTTACATGAATTTTTGGCTCACAATTTTTGTCTATGTATACCCCAAGTTATCCCATGAAGTTTAAGAGATATAAAGGATTTAAGAACTCATTATGGTGAGTAAAATAGAATGTTTTATTTTTAGTCTCGCATTGATTTATTTGGAACATAGTCATCCAAAGACACTTGGCCTTTATGATACTTATGGTGTATTCATGGATATTTATGTTTTGAAATCGTATAATAATATATGTAAAATGATTAAGTTATTATATTTGGTATAAAATGAAAGGCTTAATTATCCTTTTCAACTAGGATGAAAAAATTTTAGTGAGAACTATAGGGATAAGTCTAATTATAAGTCTATGTATTGGATAATGACAAAGAATTTTATTAATGTTTAGAGAGACTGGATTATAAGAATTTATATCCTCTTATAGATGTGATAAGTTGCAGTAATTCTATCAAATATATCACTAGGGGTAATAACTCCAAAAATTGTGTGTTGGGTTTGACTTGAGTATTACCTGGTACAAGGTAATGGTCCTTATTATGAACCTAGTTTGATACTCTTGGGGGATATTCTTTGGAAATTCACAAACTCTTTATAAACCATTATGAAGGATTTGTATAGAAATTGACCATAAATGGAATAGTTTAAACCTAAGGTGTCCTAGATTAAAATTAAGGTGTCATGATTTTGACATCATATTAATAATTTTTCAAGATTATGTGGTTTCCCACTATTTATTATTTCTCATACTCTATGTTGCGATCTTATTTAATAGAAGAAACTGGGAGGAATCATGTTATCATGGAATGTAATGTAAATTTTGTTGATTAAGAAAAAATAAAAAATATGCTGATTGGATAAAATTAAATTGTGATTATTTATAACAATCTATCATGATATATGATTACCAATGTGAACATTGAGAGATTCCTAACAAGTCAAATAAGAAAAGGATGAACTTTTATGAAAGTTAGTATAGAAATAATCATAGAAGAAAGAATATCTAGCTACCTAAATTTCAAGAAGGTGGGATGAAACACCAAGAAGAATATCTCTAAGGTTGGTTAATATGTTATCTATGTGGAAATGATGGTCAAAGAGAAAATAATTATGACGTAATTCAATGTATTATATGTGGGAACATGGGAATTATCTGAGTCATTTCCTTAAACTAAGGATTAGCCCATAGACCAATAAAGTACATATTTTATACAAAATCATTTATGTAAAAGGTTTGAAGATGCAACACCCCAAGCAGTTTAGCCACCCAAAAATTACTACGGGCTAAGGACCACTACCCTTAAGTGTGCCTCCCCATATGCCAAAGGCTGATTAATAGGAGTAAGGATGTAAATATATATTGGTTGCGATTGTATATGATATAATAATGGTATAAATAGATATAGAAGGAGAATAAAAGACTAAGAGACACTAGACTAGTAACCCACCCATGGTATAATCATAGGAAATAACAGCAGAAATGATAATAATAAAAGAAATCAAAACCATTTATATAATTAATAAATTATAAAAAAATATTTGAAAATAATACATTAAAACAAGTCATATAGAAAATAAATTGAAGGTTCACCAATGGCCAACCTCAGTATGCACATACAAGCATATTGATATAGAAACAAAAACTAAAAGGAAACAAAAGTTTATTCAAGAACCAATGGTCCCTTACCTTCCATCACATGCAAACTCACATACTATGATCCATCTCTTAATTCCTAAACTTTACCTACACACAAATCCATAATGTCATCATGCATCCTGAATGGCTCGTGTAGGGTGTGATAAAGAATGTTAGTAAGTTACCACCAATGTGTGAATATCTTAAATCTATAATAAAGAACGTGTGTCTGAATAATAAATATAACAACACCACACACATTCATAATAATATCCGGCTCCCCTAGTGATTAGTAGTCCTAAGGTAGAGATCACCAACTAGAACCAACATTTAAATACCATAGTAGAGCAGATCCTTAACATAAGTCCTAGGAATCTTCTAATGTAAATCAACCCAGGTGAACCCTCAGGTTCCACCTCTAACAAAATCACCTAGCACCTTATGCCAACTGACACCTCTTGTCCAACAATTTCTAAGGCACAATAATACCAACCCTCAAAATGATATCACTATCAGCTCAATAGTTGGCCTCCCAATGAATGGTGATGTTCATACTCCCAAATAGTCCTAGCCTAATCGCCATAAAAATGGAGAGCCTCATCCCCCACCTAACAGTATCAACACTGTCAATTGATGGATCCTTACCATCCTTTCAGCTTTCTATGGAAAGAACCTCAAACATTTCCCTAATCCACAACTACTTGAAGCCTCTACCCACATGAGAAGTCAAAACCACGTCATCATCCAAGTAATACTCTTTGAAAATGAATCCTAATGGTGTATTGGACAACATGGGTGAATAAAATACCAAAATAAATACCTAATACACATCATCTGGAACCACTTTCCCCTATGACTATGTCCCTCAACTTGATGGTCATCACCATATCATATCGCTCCGTCCATTACTATAACCTAATGAAATCATTTCCTCAAACTAATAACTATGTTTCCCAACATATTATCTACATCACTCATGGTATCCATGCCTCACCGAACCTAACGATCACATCACCTCATAAAAGATGTTCAAGACCATCTGAATCCTTAGTATGATCACTTCACATTCCCATGGAACTCAACCAATAAATATAATTAATTTAAAACAATTCAATTTATTAAATAACACACCCCTATCTAAACTACCCAATGCCCAAGCCTCTCACAGGACTCATACCACTAGTAGACTTGATTAAGAATTCCTAGCGAAATATCATATGTTCAATTCATTAATTAAAAGGAAACTAATGAATTATTATGGTCGTTTATGGTCAACACAGTGGAGTTCTATAAGATTCACCCCCCAAACAATCACAAAAACATAAAGAGATATATGCACCACTAACCTCATGTTGGTAGATGCCCGCACATCCAATATTAGTCTTTAACTCGAGCTGATTTGAAATAATTAAGATTTATAGACCAGTTCCATATAAATAGGATAAAATATATCACGTTGATTTAGCAGTCTAAAAGGTTGGAGAAAAATAAAATAGAATACAAAGGAGTTTTAGCCTTACCAATATGTATCTAACACCATAGACGAATTGAGAAACTGAGATTAGGTAAAGGATTGAGATCAAAATCTATGGTAGGAAGAAAGTGGTAGGAACCCCACTATTGTGCATGACCAATATATGAGAAAGGAGGAGGAAAATAAGAAATAGGGTAGGAGGGAAAAATCTAATTTCACACTTTTAATGGTCCACATATTAATCTCAAACATTTTTCTAAAATAAGCGGTAACTGTGTGACACCCATTGTCCAAAAATCGAGGCTCACATGGTTCATGCACACAGTTTTCCAAATTGGGAGAAAACCGTGCATGATCCTTCTCTATAAAAATTAAATATTCCATTTTATAGTGGGACTCCCCCTTGTACATGGTTTATAAAACTATGAAAATGTCACCTTGTGGGCTGCATGGTTTATCTTAGGAGGCCACACTGTCTTTCCAGACCATGTGCACCGGTCTGCACTCCCCAAAAACATGGGGTTTTCATCCACCGATGCACACAAAACCCAACCAAAACCCCAAGACACCTTCTGGTCATTAATATAAACCATAAATAAATGCCTTGGGTTAAAGGAACTCTTAAAATTATGTTCTAATAAACAATAAAGGACTTCTTATATCAACGTATCTCTGAAAATTCAAAACATGTGGGGAATTCCACCAACTCCTAAAACCTGTGATGTTACAATCTCCCCACCATAACATGGATCATCCCTGCTCCATAAAACAAAACCAATATATGGTTCCAAAAAAATCAGTATCTTTAAAATTAATCGAGACTATACTTGTATAAAATTCATAGGTCAATTATAATAATGCGCTACCCAATATAGGGGTTACCTACCGTGGTCACATCCCAGTCCAAAGCTCAAATAAATCCAATGGTCCATCAACTATCCCTAAACTCAAATATCCTCCCATGATGAATTGATATTCATGGACCTTATTAGGTGCTCTTAATTTATTCTTGACACCCATCATGTTATGTATCTCATCAGATGCATTCCAAATGTCTAGGTCGTACATCACACCAATGAGGTCCCAAATCTCAACATATGCTCAAAATGTTTCTAAATTCCTCTCAACTCCAAAAGTCTCACATTGTAGTGATTCCCAGATTCCAACATACCTCATAATCCATGAACCCAGCCATTCTAATAAGTAATCCCAATTCCATGTGCCTCATATATATAATGCATCAAAACCTATGTCAACCTACCAACCAACATCTGGTCAGTCAATTGAAATATATCATGCACCTTGTACACCCAAAACGAACTTTCCAAAAAAAAGTTCCATTACAAAATGAAACAATTTCTGGTCATTCCCATGGGATGCCTTTTACAATGACCATCTCCCCAGCTTTCACTTCACCTAGGAGCTCTACTGAGCATATACATCCTTAATATCGACTACCTCAAGCTAAGAATCCCTATGGTGATAATCCATCCACTATACACTAACCCCAATTCTAAGTCCCACTATCTCTTCCACAACCTCCTCATATAGCACACTCTCATCTACCATCCCATGGTACCACTCCCAGTCCAATATTAAAACCCAAATTCTAATCCAGTCTATGAATAACTTCTATGTGAGAGGGCTTAGTACACAACCTATTGACATTCCCAACCTATCTACAAGATTTTCACTCCTTAGGTTCCTGATCACATTGAGTCCCTACATGTCCCACATTCGCATAGTAGAACTAAATAGTTGATGATCCACTCTAAGGTGGTCTGATCGAGTCTCCTTCCAAAACTCAATGTCGAGTCTCTTATCAGCCTTTCCTACTACTATCTGAAGGATCACCTCTATATTCTCCAAATGTAATCACCTATCCCAAACAATAACGATCATTAAAATTTTCACTTCTATGAGAAACTAGTTTACCACCTATGAGAATGAGGCTAACATTAAAATGTTTACCTACACTTGAATGGTGTGACGTAAACCATCCTCAAAACGTCGCATCATTTAGGTGCCATCACCCACCATATTAGGTGTGAAATTATACAACTTAGTAAATTTCACCACATAGTCAATGATTGACATGATTCCCTATTATAGGCTCAAGAACTCCCGAGCTCTCTCTTCCCTCAACATCTCTAAGAAGAAGTTCTTGAAGAACCTGGCCTCAATGTTCTTCCAGGCCAGTCCCTCATGTCTATCCACCTAAAACTACATGTCCCACCAATTATTCGTTTTTCCTATAATAATGTATTTTGGTAGATTCACCCTCTATCTTAGGAGTGTTTCAAGAAGTTCAAATATCATCGTTATATACTCGATCCATTTCTCATCCCCATGTTTTCACCATCACCCTAAAATAGTGGTGGGTGTTTCAACCGGAACTTGAGGATAAAGTATTTAATGGAAGTATATACTCCAAGAGCACCCCTTTCAATACCCAAGATAACATGTACCTAGATCTCCCTGATTTTCTCATCAAGCTATAGCCCAAAGGATTCCAAATCTGGCACCTTCTCCACCTGTATCGATGCCTATGCATGAGCCAGTACCTAATCTTGAACCTACACCTCATGCACTACCTGGCCCTATGGGGAATCATCCCGACTCTTACAGGTCTCAAACTATGCATTACCCTAAGGTACCACAAAATCCACTACTTAACACTCCATTACATCCCGTCTAGGTGGAATCCCACTGAATACCAATATATTGTTAGACGATCCATATTACATATATAAAATGAAAATATTGAAAGCAATAATAGGAAATGGAATCTCATAACCCTTACCCCCCCCCCCACTCATAAATATGTCACACAAGATCCATCCTCTTATCCCCTTACATGCCCATATCATATCCATGGATCAAATATAAATCTATCCTTATGGACCCCCACTTACCCACATCAGAGTCATGTGTCAAGTATTAGTCTGAGGTATCTGAGTAAATTTTCACCACATAAGTCTTGGAAGGGAAACACCACTTATCTTCCTTTATTGACATTTTACACAGCTTTCCCTCATATGCCTTAGGACATACTCGTCCTAATAAACAATGTCTCCTCAATTTTAAAACCTTTTTTTCCTAACCTGGTGACCAACATCACCTCATATCATCATCCGTGCATGCCCCTATAATATCTAGGGCTACACAAACACACACACACACACACGTACACATATATATCAAATTCTCAAATCACATGTCACATATAGATTCCATTGGTTTCAATAGTCTGGTTTGGTTAAGTAATATGCCAACAAATATTGCTTAGGTGGGAAAATGCTTCTTATTTTCCTTTATTGACATTTTAAGAAACCCAACCACTCATAGAAATATCCAGGAACCAAAGGAAAATCACAAGAATTTAATAATGGAACATGAATATATATATATATATATATTAAACATTTTATCTGACCAATAAGAAAATCATAATAAATATCCCTTCCATATCGAGTGAAGTTTCAAAAATTCCATCAATTGCCACATCGGGACAAGGGTCAAATAACTCCCCCCTTAGATTAACAGGTCAACAATCACATCTCATAATAGGTAACAACCACATCCAATTTTTCCACTTGAGGTGTAAATCATATCAATTGTAATCAGAAAAGATCGTAATAGTAATTCTTAACCTTGGCATCTTGGTATGTCCCTCATACAAGTTGTTATTGGAACCCAAACACGAGATCTGAGCCTAGTCCTAACAACATACTAATATATGGTCTACCATATCCCAAATATTATGTCCTAAATTGGTTAAAATAAACTCCTCATATACCATTTATAGAACCCCGTCCTATTTAGCCACCTTAATTGTGCTACGGGTTGAGTGCCACTGGCCTTAAGCGCACCACCTATTATACAAAAAGCTTCCCACTAGAAGTGAGTGTTTAAAGAGCTGATAGTGGAGAATCTATACCCTCTAGTGATGATATAATTATGGTGTAAATTGTTATATCATTTGATGAAAATATAAACAGACATTGGACCAGTAACCCTCCCATTGAGGAAGCACAAGAAATAGCAGCAGAAGCAATAATAATAAACGGGATCAATACCATTTCTATAATTGAAACATTACAAGAAACCATTTTTAAATAATTCCTAAAAAATAAGTTATACAGACAACCACTATAAGGGTCTACAATGGTCAGAATTAGTATGTATATATTAGAATGTTGATACAGAAACTGAGACGACAAGCAAAATCCATCAATGGAAATAAAAAATAGTCCCTTTAATTCCATCCTTTGAAAAATCATGTACTAATATCTACATCCAAATCATGAACATTTACCTAAACACAAATCCATTAAGTCTACACATAGCTGGAAAAGCATGTGTAGGGTGTGATAAAGATTCTTTATAGGCCACCACCAACATGTCTCTATCTAACATCTATCATTAAGTAGGCATGTCTAAATAAAAATTTATTAGTACAAAATACCTACATAATAATAACCCTATCTCCTTATTCTAGCATCTATAAGGGATAAATCTTCTCCTTCATCCAAGGTCAGAATACCATAGTGGTGAGGATCCTTAGCTTAAGCCCAAGGAATCCCCTGATGTAAATCAGCCTAGTTGAACCCTCAGGTTCCAATGCTAATAAAATTCCCTGGAAACTCATTCCAAAAAAATCCTCATGTCCAATAATATTTGGTGTTCTAAAGGCTTCCCTAATCAAATACTTTCTCCCAAGGACCTTATCTCATAAGAAACCTCAATTACTCAAAGCACTATATTTGAGGCACTGTGATACCTACCCTATAAATGATATTTTCATCGGGTCAACAGCATACATCCTAAGAAATTGTGATTTTCATCCTCTAAATAGTCCTAGACCAATAGCCTCATGTTCAGTGAGCCTCATCCCCCAACTGACAGTCTCAACACTATCAACTGAAAAATCCTCACCATCTTCATAACTTTATATGGAAAGACCTTCCAACCATTTCTCTAAGACGTAACTACTAGAGGTCTCAACCCATATGAGCATTCAAACCCACCTCATCATATCAGTCCTATAATGTACACACTAATTTGAAGGGAAAATTGACCAACATGGGTGAGAATCAATCACCAAATCAATCACTAAGCCACATCATTCATCACTTCATGCCCCTTAGACTATATTTCTCAACCTGATGGTCATCACCATCTCATATCACTCAGTCCATTCCCAAAACCTAACATATGTGCCACCTCCAACCAATGACCATGTCACCCAAACACTTATCAACATCACAAATTATATCATCACCTCCCCCAACTTTATGATCATATAACCTTATACCAGATGGCCAACTCCATATCAAAGATTGGTACAAGCCCATCATATTCCCTTGGAACTCATAAAATTAATTTAATTAATTTAAAACAACTCTATTTAATAATTAGAACATCCCAACCTAAACTACCCAAGGTATGAGCCTCTCACAAGTCTCATACCACTTGTACACTTGATTAATCATCCCCATTGGTATCACATAGTTTCAATTAATTAATTTATATGAAAACAATAAACTATTAAGGTCTCTCTAATTCAACCCAACAGAAGACTCATATATGCACCCCCCAAAACACTCAAGAAATCCAAAATAAAGATATCAACCACCTACATCATGATAGGGAGTTGAAACACATCTAGTCTTAGCCTCTAACTCACGTTGATTTGGAATAAATTGACATTTTAGATGAACACCCTGAAAATAGTTCCAAATGGATTGCATGAATTTAGTGGTCCATAAGTTGAGATAAAAATAAAAGAGAAGTAAGTGGATTTGTATCATTTTCAATACACATCCAATGTCGTAAACAGATTTAGAAATAGAGCTTGTATAAAGGATTGAGCTCAAAATCTTGGTGATGAAGAAAATAGGAGAACACCACTGTTGTGGACAGCCAAAATAGAAGAAAGGAGGAAGAAAAGAATCAATTGGGTTAGAGGGAAAAAAATTAATTTAATTATTTTAATGGGACAAACTATTATCTTTTGTATTTTTTCAAACTGTGTGGACACCATGAGACACCCACTATCAAAAAACTCCAAACTCGTATGATTCATGCGCACTGTTTTCCAAACTATGTGCAAACTGTGCATGATCTCTTTGTAAAACATCATATAGGTCCAAATATTTATATGTTCAAGGGTATGTAAAACCCATCATAGAACCCCTATAGGGACACACATTTTCTCGTGGGAGGCAGCATGATTTTTCCAAACCATGTTCCCCAGTCTATGCACCTTGAAAACATGGTTCTTTAGCCGATGCAATTGAAACCATACCGAAACCCCAAGACACTTTCTAAGAATTAAGAATCACCAAAAAAATCATTGGGTCAAAGTAAATCTCATAATAAACCTATAATAAACAAGAAATGATTTTTTATACCCACCAATCTCTAAGAATTCAAAATGGGCAATGAATTGTACCCACTCCAAAAAACATGGGACGTTAAAGAAGTATTTATATATTTAGATTGAAGAATTATTCTATAAAACTATTTTTACTAGTGTAATTTTTTGATAATAATATTGAAACATATATGTGTTATGTTTATTTTGGAATCATATATGTCTTCAAGTTAGATTAACTTAAGAGTTATGGATACCATCATGGGTTCTATTAGTTTGAGGTTATTCATATGTTCAAAATCTTTGATGAACCTTTTTAGGTTTTATGTAAATGCATTTCAAGGTGATTAATAATATTTTGGGATAATTTTTACTAGTTTGAAGAAAGTATAACCTTTTTTAACATAATGGATTATTTGAGAATAATACTATTACATTTTTTTAGATGTAAGTTTATGGGTTTATGGATATAAACTTAAGGAATAGATCATGTAAAACATTGGGAGTTACTATTTAGTTTTTAGATATTAATGAATTATATGGGAATAATTGTGCTAACCATTTTGGTTTTATTAAAGACGAGTGGAAAATATAGTTGTTATTTTAGTGATTACGTGATCTATTATAAGTTTATTTTAGTTCTTTAGCCATGAAAAATCACTCTTGATTCTCATGGTTTGGAGAAAATAAGATATTGTGATGTAAATGATTAATGGATGGAATTATACTTTTCAGGTAATTATATTTCCTTATGTTTATAGTCTGGATAGTAAATTAATCTCTCAACTCTAGGAGAAGGATCATCAAAAAATGTTATCCTAGTACCTTCAATTCCAATGAGTCAATTGATATTTTAGATAATAATAGATTTATGGTTTGGACATATTGAAATCTGTATTAATAATTTACATTATTAAGATCAATGACATCTATCACTATCTATTAATACTTGGGAAATGGTATTCCCTTCCATGTCCATGTTATCATTTCACACTAATGTTATCCTACATGGAATCCTAATAATTTTTTATTCTAGATGGGCATCATACATACATTTCTCTCTTATCAAGAGGATGTCTTCTTAACCATTTCACTATGTGGGTTTCCATAAAAGTAATTTTTTAATGTTAAATGCTTGATTAACAATATAAATATTAAATTGAGAGGATGAAATTTATTTAATGAGGTAGAATTTAATACCTAAATATTTTGAAAGAAGGACATCATGTTGGATAGAACATATGACACAAAAAACAAATCATAAAATTGAATGTAACACCCTGAGACATTACGTTATATTTCTTTTTATATAAATTCAGCCTCTTTAATAGCTTAACATGCATGCAACAATAGGTTTACATTAAATGTAATACTCTATTATAATATTATTATTATAACCTAGATTCTTAATTGGAAGGTATGAATATGAATAAATAAATTAATAAAATTATATGTTTTAGGAATGTATAAAATAAATTCAATGGTTATATACTGATTATAAATAAAATAAAAACCATTCGAAATAAAAATAAATGTTTTCTGAAAAAACTCTATATTTATAAAAGGAGATTTAGTTATGATTTGTGCACATAATTAAAAATAAACTTTCACCAATTTCATAAAATTCATTTTAAGAAAAAATAGGCTTTGAAATAATCATATTCATATTAACTTACAATGAAATTGTAAAAACCTGAGTTTTTTAGGTAATAATCCCCTAATTTTTTGTCTAACTCTTTATTTCGGACCTAATATGGATGACTAATGAGTTCATAGTTGTTTAAATGGTGTATGAGGATTTTTTAGAGCTCAAAAACTCTACTGATGTAGAATATACTAGGTTCCACGATTATTAGAAATTGTGCGAGCCAGTCTACATGGTTACCCTAATCGTACATGGGATAGCATTGGGTCGTAAGAGGCCGCACAATTTGAGGAAATCATGTCGCCTAAGGTGCATTCCCATGTTGGGGTACCAATACTTTTTAACCGATTATTTCACATTATTCTCACATGGTTAGTCAAATAATGTTCATTTAACCATGTGGGGCCCCTCCTTAAATAGTGTGATGTTCATGGTTGGTGCATGGTTTTCTCAACTGTGCAGCCAAACTATCTGACCCAGAAATTTTGTGTGAATTTCCAAAATTTCATTTAATGATTTATAAGTTTAACCCTACCTCAAAACACTTATTTCTAGTGGGCAGAGATCCCTTCTTCTCCCATTTTATATCTATCCTACCTCTTCATATGTTCTTTGATAAATCCTATGCTCAAAGATCGATCGAGCTGCTATTTGTCCTATTATATCCACACTGGTAAGTTCTTCGATATTATTATGCATTTATCTACAATTATTTATCTCAAACGAGTTATTTAGGTATTGTATCATATGCCTTATTTTTAGGGAATTGATTTTTTATTCTATTTTCAATCAATCAGGACCCAAAAATAGGCGTTACTAAATTAAGAGATTATTATGACCTTGTATAGGTGGTCTAGTAACTATCCATAAAGTATCAATGTTTCATAATATGTTCCATTATTTTTTATACTAGTTTCACTGTGCATTTCCATAAATTTCATATTCCTTGAATTGGTTGACTCATTAGAACCCAAGTCATATCGAGGTCTACTACCTCATAGAGTTTCATCCCTTTGGGTGTCCCATCTTACATGATTACTTTTCTTTCATGAATATATAAATAAATAACCTATTGGAGTGTTTGGATTCAATTATAAATGGCGATATATTAATTATTAATCGATGAGTGTCATGTTCTAGTTTGGATAATACCCTTACCTTTTTAATATAAATTGAAAGGAGCTGAGTGGTAACCCATAATGCCTAATAAAAAGGAAGAATGGTTATTCCCTTGTTATATTTATTTATAATGAATTATTAATTGTGCATCAACTCATATTAAGGATAGTGATTATTTATTACAGTAGATATATGGGCATGAAGACCCTTAATCAATATGGAAAATGGGCTAGATGACATTTAAGAAAGTTATATATATCTTTTCATGGAACCCCTATTCTTGTGATATGGGCATGGTGACTCTTTATGATTGTAATATCATCATGGAATTCCTTTATAAATGAGATATGGGAATGGAAAACCTTTATAACAGTCAAGGATTACCCTATATATTTGATATAGGCATGTAGATCCTTGTTGTTATACATGGTAATGATGAAACTATTATTGTGATACTGGGAATGGCGTCACTATTCTATGATAATGGGCATGGTGTCCCCATTTTGTGATCCACTAGCATGAAATCAGTATTCTATTATACTAATCATAGAATTCCCATTTATTTATACACGAGAATGACATCACTTACGTTGATACAAGGGAATGGTTACCCTTAATATTTTGATACTGGGCATAGTGTCTCCTACTACTGTGATATGAGACATTTTGTCCCTCGATACTTGTTTAGAGATATTACGGCACTGGCCAAATTAAGTACTGCCATCATTTTATTCCTTTAGAAACAAGATCTAACACATTTAAATTTTTTATTACTTTTTTCATTATAAATTTTCAGAATCCATATTATCGACATGAATGGATATTTATAGACATTGTAAGTGGTTCCCTACTGAGTTTATATCACACATAACTCAGGTTGTTGATGGTACCAAGGATGACTATATGAATGTAGGTGTATAGAAGGGGAAACATACTCTTATGGATGGATGACTTCTTTCATGTATTAGGATGGGATCATGGTAGTATATTACTTGGATGGATCTTTACATGCTTGGATAGATTTTCTTCATTTTCTCCTTTTTTTTTATAGAATATATTTCTTACTTCCATGTATACCTATTTTATTAATTTATAGTGACATGATATATATTATCACCATTTTGTATATGATTCAGATTACTATTTTTATTATTAATCATTAATTGAATATCTATATCATGAGTCCACTACATCGGGTTACTGATCTAGTTATTATAGTGTTTTTTTCATTGTTCCATATTTTTATATATGATTTCTCTATTTTCATTAAATTACATATCTACTGTGATCCACTCGGAAATGAGGGAATTGTTTCCCCACAGATGCACCCTAGGACATCACTACTACTTGTAATCCTCTACTGTTTGGGGAGGTATTCTTGAGGCCATGTGGTCCACCGGGCTCAAGGAACCTCTGAGTGGCACCCGATTCCGGGACATCATAATGTGATATCCGAGCTTTCCTTCTCTGGATTTAATATTTTGAGACAATAGATAGACAATTAAGAACACTTTATAAAATAGTTATAAGTCATGTATGGCATTAGCAAACCCAAAAATAGGGTAATACCAAATTTATTAAAATAATGAATTTTTTTATATTATTCTTATTACTGTTGATTTGATTCCACCGTTGGGTGGCACCCATGAATTTTGATGTTAATGTTAATATGGTTGACATTTAATTTTTTCCCTTGGCCTAATGACATGAGGTCAAGGAAGCATTTTTCTTGCATCATTTTAGGAACCTTTTTGGAAATTCACATGTCATTAATATGTCAAGCCATATAGAATCATTATGTCCTCGCATCTCTTATGATTTCCATGAGTGAATTGATTTCTACAAATAGAATTTTTATTAGATAACAATTCATACATGGGATTGAGAAATATAGTTGGTACATAGAGTGCTTTTCATAACCTAAACAATGTTTTCATGCTTATGCTATAGAAGACACCCTAAGAATTCAACTATATCATGTTGAGTCAATGATCATTGGTCCAACATACTGAAATTTGTTATGGTATGTATTAAGTGGATGTCGCATTTCATTTCATATGGTGTAGGGGGCCTTATAGATCAGAAGAGGTGAACAGTTTGGTTCAAACATTCAAAGAGAAATGTTTTTCAGAAAGATATTTAAATAAAATTAAAATAGACAAACACAGTGGTTGACCCATACTCTACCTTAGAAGTGGGATGTAGGTAGTGTCTCTTGTATTCTATATATTGTTTATATCATCCAAACCTGACTGTTTAAACTGGAATAGGGGTGAGACTATTCTATAGGAAGGATTGTACTTATCCTATTATTGTATCTTCAATTTCATTGCTGTTAAATCCTATTTTAGGTGAATTTTTGGAATTTTTAGAGTAATACCACCATGATGACATCTGTTCACATACCAATAGGGTGGTGGTGTCTATGCTCCAGAGGTGGGGGTCCTTGATCAAGCATTTATACCTCCTATAGTAAAACTTTTGGTACCTCTTCATATTCCAAACATGGGGAATGATGCCCAGTTTTGATGATATTACCTATATATTATGTAGACTATATATAGATCTCTACACTCTACCCCTTTTATGGGAGAGTTCGCTCGAGAGTTTGAGTAGCAGCATCCGCCCAAGTTTTTTTGGGATGTCAGACCAAAGTCTAAAAATTTATGGCTAAAGGAGTCTATGACTATATACAAGCATCTACTGACACCTCCTAAGGGATGATTTAAACTCAATAATTATATTCTTTTAGGATCCACGAAATGCTGGTGGTGTATTATAAACCAGTATGGTCAGTATAAGGAAGAGACATGTAGGTATTTCCAATCGACCTTCTATAATTATTTATTCCCTAAGACCCTGAGGGCTGATCGTGCCTTAGAATTCATGAACCTGTAGCATGGTTCTCTGATACTTATGGACTATTCATCTTTTTTTATAGATCATAATAACTTTTTATCCATTTATATTGCTGATGAGCCGATAATTGATAGATTTTCTTAGGATGGCTTGTGGCATCCAATTCATTCTCTAAAAAATGTTTTCTGGTTGACCATCATATATGATATAGTGAATCATACCCTTATCACTAAGATAAACTTGATGTAAACAAATGGTGTGATCCAAGGCAGCTTAGAACCCAGATAGGGTAGTGGTTCAACTAGTGGTTGGAAGTGATGCTTTGAGACTATGTGTGTGAGTAGTTCCCAATAGATGACACCCACAGATGATTATGTGGTATATCACTAGTGTTAGAATCATGGGAATAAAAATCCTCAGTGTCCCAGATAGCCCGTTGATTTCTTAAGATGTGGTGTATTTGGGAAATATTTACTATTTATGAAGAAAGTTCATATCTGTTTCAAGTGGGAGAGGATCCATGCTAGCTCCACCTTCAGAAGTAGGATCAGAATCACATCACCAGGTAGGCAGCTGGGGTACTACTGGAAATATAGGAAGATGAGTTAATGGACATGGTATCCAGGCTTCTATTATATAGTTCCAGTATAGTGGACCCACTCCATATAGTCAGGGAGCAGCACCGGGCTAAGGATCATTCCATATCTATTCAGTGTAGCATATACCATAGGAGTATGATGTTTATCAATATATTATTTAAGGTATTATTCTAGTAGCCTCAACTTTTCATTCAGACATATTTTATATAATTTCATCACATACCTTCATATATGTGCCTGTTATGTAGAGCCTTGGAATCGGTGTTCAGTTATCTGGGGAGTTAGGAAGCTTGAAACTCCTTTGGTTGTACGTTTTGAGAGTATACTCCAGTCTATGTAATTTCCTCTTTTGGTGGGTATCTTTTATTTTACATGGGGCCTATTTATCCTTGAGATGACCATGTTTCATGTCATTATCAGTATGTAATGGTTTTCTCCATATCTTGACTCTGTTTGTTGTTATCACAGGAGGGTTTTTTTACGTCACAAGTGGGTGGAAAATATATTCACAAGGGTGAGTGGGATTTCTAGGAAAGAAGAGATAGACCAAAGAATCTTAGGCTAGGTGGAGTAACTGCCCATATTTCCAACCAATATGTGAATGATTAGGGGATACATTGAACCTAGTTCCCTCTTGTATTTGATTAGTTCATTGATGTTTTACCAGAAAACATTTCAAGACTACCTCATCAAAGAGAGGTAGTTTTTATTATCAATCTACTTCTTGTTGTTGTATTAGAATCTATTCCACCTTACAGGATGGCTACAATTGAGTTTTAGCAGATTGATTGGCAGATATAGTATTTAGAGGTTGAGGGTTTTATATGTCCTGGTACTTCTCCATGGAGTTCACTGGTACCTTTTTCCAAGAGGGTATATAAAACCATCATGATTTTGTGTAGATTACCTAAAATTGAACAAATTGATGGTGAAAAATCAGTACCCCTTACATTTAATTGATAAAATATTCAACCAAATTAGTGGATCAGGGGTATTATCAAAGATCGACATGATATTGAGTTATCATCAGGTTTTAGTTAGGCCTTCAAATATTCCACATACAGATTTCTATAGTCAGTTTGGATTATATGAGTATCTTTGTATGTTTTTTGGTCTTATGATTGTTCTTACCATATTCATTTCTTTTATTAATAGGGATTTACATCCCTATTTAGATTCATTTTTCATGGTATTTTCAGATAACATCTTTGTGTATTCTTATACATGAATTTACCAAAATAATCATCTTGATATAATTTTGAATACACTAATTGAGAACTAGTTGTATAATTAGCTTAGTAAATGTCACATTTGGATCAACAAGGTACACTTCCTGGGTTACATTATCTCAGAGGTAGGAGTTTTAGTTTACTCAAAGAAGGTGAGAGATGTGGTTACATGGTACTATCCCAAAAATGACTTTGACTTATAGTGTTTCTTAGGGATAGATGGTTATTATATGTGTTTTATTCAAGTATTATCATGCTTAGAAGAACCTCTAACTGGATTGACTATAAAATGTGTGAGGTTTATATGGTTTTAAGGCTTGATCCTACTAGAGGATATTTTATGTGACGATCCACCTGTAAATTGGAATATCAATGATGATGAAATCCTATGTATACATTGGCATATCTGAGTTTCCATGACTATGAGAGAGGAACTGAAGTGTGAGTCTCATTCTTCATAATGGGAAGCTCACCTAGGTATTTCCATGTTTTATCGTGATATGCACCGAAAGTATTGGTGTTTAGGTATAAAATGTTAGATAGTTGGATTTATCACTTGGTGTTCCAACTATCAGTATGTAAAGGTGGAGTACCAGTGACCTAGTGTCTTGTTACAACCATTTTCAGTCCTCTAATGGAAATGGGATTATATTTAAATGGATTTTTTTATCAAATTACTGAGGTATTTTCAAGGAAGAAATGCGGTTTGGGTAGTCGTGGATAGACTGACGAAATTATCCTACTTCCTAGATGTCTAGGTGGAATTCTTGATTGATGAGATGGAAAGACTATATATGTATAAGATTATATATCTACATAGGGTCCCTCATAATATCATTTTATATTGGGATTCTATTTTCAAATTGAGGTTATGGAATGGTTACATAAGGTTATGGGTACACAGGTGCTTCTGAGCATAGCCTTTCAACCTCAGACTGATGGTCAATTAGAATGGGCTATCCTGGTTTTAGAGGAAATTACCTGCGAAATCATCCTTTATTTTGGCATCTCTTTTGAGACTAATATCACTCAATTTACATTCCCCTAAAATTACACCTTTTATGATATGATTTATATGGCTCCCAATGGGGACCTATATGGTAGGAAATTTCATTCACCCCTATTCATATTAGAGGCATGAGAGGTAGTGATACACGGTCCTTGTCTCATGCAGCAGACTGCAGAGAAGGTTCAATAGATTAGGAAACGAATATATTTGACCAAGTCAAGATAGAAATCATACATCGATTTTCATCGATGAACTGTAGTGTTTGATGTCATGGAAAGTGTTTCCTTATGTGTATCTCCATGAATTTGGTATAGATAGATATCTAGGAAAGGTAATTTTTCTCCTTATTATGTCAGTTTGAGAATATGGTTAGATTTGGGACGGTATCCTGTTGGTTTCTACTACCTTTGAGGTACCATTCCATCCACAACATATTCCACATTTCAATCATCATCGTTATCATACCTTCTTATCTCATAATTTTTATCCTAAGGATGTTGAGCTCAATGTTGATGCTTCATTTTAGGATTATCCTATATGAATCACTCACTGGAGCTTGATGGCTCTCTGAGGCCAGTCTATCCCTTTAATATGGGTGCTATGGAATCATGGATGGGTTTAAGAAGAAACATGGGAGCAGGAGGCCAATTTAGGTACTCAGTGGTCATAGTTTCCCTGAGATAGAATTTCACTTCCCTTAGAAGGTGAATCCAGGGACGAGTTCCTTTAAGGGGAATACAATAAGAACCTATGTTTTGAGGTAAAAATCCTTTAATTTTTCATCTAACAGTTTTTTAGACCTAATAAGCATTCTTAATGATTTGAAGGTTATTTTAGGGGTGTTTGAGGCTTTTTTAGAACTCACAACCCCAGCTAGTGGAGAAAATGACATGGACACATGGTTAGTAGAAGCTGTGTAAATATTTAGAAATGGTTTCCCTAACTATGTGAGGGAAGGACAATGGGATGAAGGAGGTAACACGATTTGAGTAAATCATGTATCGTGAGGTGAACTCCTCTGTGGGAGTACCAATCGTTTTTATTAAATTTTTCCATATGTTTTACACATACTCAGTATAATAGTTCACATGGAACTTCATGGGATCCCTCCTAAGAAAGGTGGAGGCACACGGTTGGTGCATGGTTTGGACAACTATGTCACCAAACTACGAAACCAAAAAAAATTAGGTGAATTTCCAAAATTTCCCTTATTGATGTATAAGTTTACCACCACCTCTCTTTTCCCCTTTTTAGAGGATAGGGATCCCTTCTTCTATGAATTTAGATCCTACCTCCCAATTCCCAGGTTCATTGATTAATCCTCTATCTGAAGTCCAATCAGGCTTTGGTTTGTCTCATTGTATCCATGTCAGTAAGTTCTTAGATCATCTTACACCATTATATATTTTGTATTTCTATCAATTGTGTTATTAATGTTCTTCCTCATATTCCCTATTTTCTGGGCCTTGATTTTCTCTTCCATTTTCTTATAATCAAGTCCAAATGAAGGTATGATTCTGGATGATGAGAGTTCTACAACCTTCAGGTTGGTGGTTTGGTAATTATCTCTCTTTTCTTGATGTTTTATAATTTGTTTTTTTGTGATGAATTTGGTTTCACTATATGTTTCCTTAAATTTAATTTTCCTTGAATTAGTAACCTTTTAGAACCCAAATCATATCAAAGTCTTCTACCTCAGATTGATCCATCCCTTTGGGTGTTCCCTCTTACATGCCTAATTGCCTTTCATAATTATATTTCTAAATAACCTATTGGAGTTTTTGGTTTCAGTTCTAAATGGTGATATTTAATTTTTAATAGGTGAGTTTCATGTTATATATTGGATAACTCCCTTATAGTTTTAAAATAAATTGAAAGGAGGTGAGTGGTAAGCGGATGTCACCTAATAGAAAGGAAAAATGTTTATGCCCTTGTAACAATGATTTGTAATGAATTATGAATGATGCATCATCTCATATTAAAGCTAATGGTAATTTATTATTGTTGAAGTATGGGCATAATGACCCCTAATCATTATGGTAAATAGTCTTGATGACACTTAATCATGTTATATATATTCGGACATGGAATCCTTATTCTAGTGATATAAGTATGGAGTAACTTTATGAATATGATATGGGCATCATTTCTCTTTATAAATGTGATATGGGCATGGTTTCCTTTTATAAATGTGATACGGGAATGGCGCCCCTTATATGTGAGATATGGACATGGAAACCCTTGTTGTTATATATAGTCATGATGACCCTATTACTAATATACTAGGCATGGAATCTCTATTTTATGATACTAGTCATGGCTTCCTTATTCTATGATATTGGTAAAGGTGTCCCCATTTTGTGATATACAGGCATGTCGTCCTTATTCTGTGATACTAGGCATGGCATCCCCATTTTGTGATACATGGCCATGAAGTCCCTTGAGGTGATACATAGGCATGTTGACCCTTACTATTGTAATATTGGGTATGGAATCCCCTAATAATGTGATATCAAGCATTGTGTCCCTTGGTACTTATTTAGAGAAATTTCGGCTCGAACTGAATTAGGTAGTTCTAGCCTAATTTTCCTTTAAGAACTAGAGATGGCCCATTTATGGTTGTTATTACTATTTTCATTATTATATATTCAAAATACCATTTCATCTATAATAATGGATATTTATAAACACCATTTATGGTGGAATATTGAGTTTATAAGTATCTGATGGTACCTGGGATGGCTATATGGTTATATGTGTAGATAAGGGGAAACACCCTATAACAGATGTGTGACTTCTTGAATGTATTAGGATGGGAGCTTGGTAGTAGATGACCAGGATGGAGCTTGATTTACTTGGATATATTTTTTGTCTTTTTTCTTATTGTATATAGAATGTATTGTGTGCTTCGATGTTTATGTAATCTCCTGCTTTATACAGACGGGACATACATTATCACCATCTTGAATATGATTCAAATTACTAATTTTTATTATTATTCATTGAATAGATATCTTGATAATACTTCTTCTATAGTGGGTTACATTCATTGTTTTCATTGTGTATGTTTATGTTGTCCAATTTCTTTACATATTCTTAAGCTATTTAACTGTTATTACTTACCCACTATGCTCTACTCAAACACGAGGGAATAGTCTCCACATGGACACAGCATCGGTCGTCGATACTAGTTATGAGCATCTAGCATATGGGGATTCATGCTTGATTCCATGTGGACCACTAAAATTAGGACACCTTTGAGTGGCACTTCGGTCCGGGACATCACAAAAAAAATTAGGATTTTTTTAAATGTTAATTTTTCATTGATTTCTAAAAAATTAATATTTTTATAAAATTGTCATTTATTTTGAGTAAATTTTGTATCATCATTATTTAAATTTGATTTAAAATTACTATAACCATAATTTAGATATATAAAATCCAATTAATTACATTATAATCATCTTTATACTATATTTTAGTATAATTTTATTTATGTTTAAAAACAACTTTTTTCTAAATTTTTTTTATAAAGTGTATAATGTTTACACATTTTAAATATTTAAACTGACCCCTAATGAGGAATGATTTAAATGAATTTTATAGATTATATATCTATATATATTAATTTAAATTAATATAATTGTGATTAATTTTCATATAGTTAATATGAGATCATCTTTTCCTTAGAAAAGGATTTCATGAAAACCAGTTTTTTCGACACGTCTATGGGTTTAATTTTAAATTAAATTTGTCCCATACTATGAGTTGAATTTGGAAAAATGGATTTCATATTTGGAATATTCATAATTGATATTTTATAATATTTTTAGATTAATTTTTTATCATAATAAAAATTTAAAATAGAAAAAAAAATATTTACCAATGTTTATGCAGAATAGGGTTTAATGAGTTAAACTATGAATATAAGGGTTTAAAATAACCCAAAACTTTTCTATTTACAATTATTTAGAAATATTAAGATCATACTTTATATAATGTTATAAATTATTCCATTTTTTAGGCATATGTCATGACAAAAATGTGAGTGTAATTCTTTCTTTTCAAAAATAACAAGTGTGTTATCTCTCCCACTTATAAATAGTTACCCCCTCTCTTCTTCTATCCACACTTCCAAAACTCATTAATTTTGCTAATACTAACCCAAATAACATCCCTAATTCCCTCCCTTAATCCTAGAAGACTCTATTTTATCATAAATCTAACCCATGAAAGCTTTTTGTGCAAACCAAAAATAGGTTGTTTGAAGTAGTGGTAATGCCCTTAACTGAGCATTTTATTTTTTTTCTTCTTCCACTTACTTCAAATATTATTAAAACATAATTATATAAAACCGTTTCAATATTCTATGTACTTATATTTTTCTATGTTATGTTGATGACCTAAAACCTTCTCCACCTCCCTTATATTAGAAATGAAACTGTTGATCGTGTGTATGGCGGTCTACCACTTCACGAACCAATGAAATGTGTTTTCCATATACATTTCTCACAAATGAATATAATGATGTATATCATGATTATATATAATATTTATGATATATTTTTACTAATTAAATTATAATATCACATATACCTTGTCACACTCAGACCCTTCCCTATTAATTATTTTTAATTATTTAATTATTTTAAGCCACACTTTTGACTTTCAGGTCAGAATGGGATTAAATTTTAAAATTTTTAATTTTTAGCAATGGCGTATGGATGGAACATAGTTAGTAGAAACAATGTGCAGCTCAAGATATTTTTCTATAATTTTTGGTAGAAGTGGTCATACGGCTAGAGCATAGTTCTCTTAACCATGCTCTTTGCATGTGTGGGTTGTCCCGAGGCCTAGAGAGGGGCACATGAAAAAAAATCCATAACCACTACTCCCTTTTACACTATTTCTTGGTCTATTTTTCTTCTAGGGGGTTTTCATGCCATGGATGAACCCTAACTCATTTTGGGATTTTATTTTGGTCTGTATTTGATGTCTAGGGTTCATGAGCCCTGATTAAGACTACTTCTATCCTTGACAGTTATTGATAGCCAATTTTCCATTAATTTCAGGTGAGGTTTCTTCCATTCTAATTCTTTTTCCAAATATTAATGTGGTTTTTTGTGATTTTTATTTTTATTTTTATTATTTATGTTATCTTGAAACTCGTTGATGTTAACTTTCATGTTTCTAAATAAGTACGAATATATGTATATAAATATATCATCCTTTTAAATATTCCCTTATGGTAAGGGTAATATGTACACCAGGTCAAAGGGTGCATTTATATATGTGAAGGTGTATATGCATATAAGTGTGAAGTGAACGTCATCAATGGAAACATGTTCTGAGATAGGTCACCCTATTTTTTTGCCATTAAATTGAAAACTATAATTTTGTTTGTGTTTTATTGGGTTTTTCCATTATATTGTAAATATTTAAAATTATAGAAAATGTTGGGTTGAACACAGTTAGTGTGTTTCATGTTTTTCATCACATTTCTTATGCTTCGCTATGATTTTTTCTTATTGTAACATCTTTTCTTTAATGGTTATGAAATTATTAGACTCTTGAGAACATGATTGGTTTTATAAATGATTTATATTAGGATAATTTCCAATATCAAAATATGTTTGGCCTTTCAGCTATTTCTTCATAAACTTTTAATGAAATGTTTGTTTTTTCTTTCCAAACTGCATCAAAATTATTTTCAAGTGGGAAAGGATCATTTTCAAATTATGAGGTCTAGTTTGTACCTTTGGATTTTTTCATGGAAGGACAGAACATCCATAGATACTCTCTATTCTATGGGGAACTCACATGAATGGTATCAACAGGTGGTACATAGCATGTGTGGTTTCTTTATGTGATTGATATGTCATATTCATGCTTTCCTAATCACCTTACATATTTTCTATATATATGTGATCATAGGTATCATAGTGTGAGTCGATAGATGGTTTCTATTTAGTCCCAATTAAATATACTAGATCCCCACGAGGTATCCATGTGGGTTATGCCACCGATGAGGCTAGTTGAGAGTCATCGTGTTTCTTACCAACTTTTAATCACATCAATAGGCTTGTATATGGATTCTAAACGGAGTACATCTAGGGTCTCTTAACTTGGTACATAGGTATATCCCCTATTAATTGTTTTATATGTATTTTAAATTACCACATTTTGTGATGTTTTATTAAAATCATATTAACTATTTTGTTTTCACTAGAAATTATTCTATCAGCACTAATCTACTTGTAATAAATTTACACTACTTTTGTTTTAATGAGATATTTCATTAACCACATGTTTGTTATTTTTAAAATGATTTATTTGAAAATATTTCTTTCTTTAGAAATTGTTTTGGAAAATGGATTGGAAAATGGTTCTTTTGAAGTTATTACCTTGTTACTTGTTTTTAATGGAAATAAAAACATTATTCTAAATGTATGTATTTCAAACTATTATGACATGGTATTCTTTATAAATGTATGGAATAGGGAATTTTCCACTTGGGGAATTCCTACTTCAAATTTCAATTATCACAACTATATTCCTTATAATCTTTCAATTTAGGTTCTACCCATATCTAGTCCACTCATAGAGTGAATTTAGTCCTATGGCTGATGCTGACCCATGGGGTCACATGGAGGTAAGTTTAGTTTAATTTTTTCCACTGCCAGTTATAGTTTTCATTATTTTGTTTTAATTATTTTATTTTTTTAATATGATATATAATTCTAAATAGAGTTATGTTGGATACCATAAACTATTATCTAGTACAAAAGGATTGATAATTCCGCTCAGGCCTTGACTTAGGCCCACTTAGGTGATTGGTTTGGGGACAACTTAGGTTGGTTCATAAAGAAATTCTTGCATAGAAGTTAGAACCTATTATATGGGGAATTTCAATAGTTTAAAGAATGGATTTATAAAATTCAAGTGGTTATACATAGGTAGGTTCTTGATCACCACCTATTCAGAAGTAATCATGAATTTATAGGGTGGTATGGGATGGTTATGCCTCAAAATATGATCTTGGATCATGGTTTTTTTATTTTTTTTGGAGTTTTTTGGTTTTCTTTGAGAATTGGTGAGTTATTTTGAGACAATTTGAGGCATGGAGTGTTTGTTTTGGAGGAATACAAAGGGGGACATGGTTATTATGAATAATCTTGGAAACCATTCACAAACCATGAAACTTTCATCGATGGTCTCTAATGTGCTTTCTCAGTTGGTGCATGATCTAGAAAATTTTCCATCCAAGCCCTGTGTAGTAGTGATTATTTTTATGTTTTGAAATTTTTATTTTTTGAGTAATTAGTTTGCTATTTTTTTCTTGGTATTCATTTTAGTTGAATTTATGGTGTTTCCCTTGGATTTAAAATAGTTTTTGGTTTATTGAAATTAAATTTCCAAAACAAAATACTTGGATTATTTGAATATGAAATGGTTATTTTGAAAATGAAAAGTATTTTTGGAACTGTTTTTGGATCCTTGAAATTTTTTCTAAAAATTGAATCAGAAATAGTTTTGGAAAACCTTTTGGGATTTGGGAAAAGTTTTGTGAAACGCGAAAAAGAGGTTTATTGGGAATTTGAAAATTTTTTCCCTTAAGGATAAGAGGAGTATTTGAAAATTGGTTGGTAATTTTAAAATAGGATTGGATGTTTTTTTGGAAGTGCAAGTGTCTTGTTTTCACCCTTGGTATTCATATGAATTCTCTCTCTCTCTCACTCACACACATACACACAGATATATATATATATATATATTGATGTATATATGTGGTACATGGATTGTTATTATTATGTATGTATGGGTTCCCAATCTAGTATAGGGGTGTATATATTTCAGTCTTCATGGAATGAAAATGGTTGGTAATTAACTAAAAAGGTTTTTTTCTTCGCTAGATATGGTTTTAAAAAAAGTGATTTCAATTTTCTGAAAACCGGGTAACTGGTTGTTTGTTTTTTTGTTATTTTTTTTGTTTTTTTAAGAGTTGTATTTCATGGTAATTTTGTTTTAAAATTCTGGGAGTCTGGTAGGAATGGTGTTTTGAGTTAGGCTTTTTTTTGTGATTTAAATGTGGAGTGTTGGTTTGTGATATTATTTGATTCAGTTCAATTATTCTTATTTTTAGAATATTTCCCAAATTATTCTCGGTAAAAAGAGGATTTTTGTTTTTGAGGTTCTATCTCGGGTTCGCTAAGTGAAGTTAGGTTATGGGAATCATTGTTTTTTAATGTTTAGTGGGTTGAACATGTAAAAATTGAGGTGGTGGGAACCTTTGAAGAAATTTTGAATAAGTGTTTCTCTGGGTATTCCCATTTGATAAATTTTCCCAAACTCTGAATTAAGTGGTAGAGACAGATCATTTTTATAAATTGGATCACTCATGGGTATTCTTGGGTTGCCTCCAACATTTTGAAACTAAAAATATAACAATACCTCATCTTTAGTGGATTATGAAAAGAAGATCCATTCAGTATAGCCGCAAGGGTCTTCTAAAGTGAGTTGTGTAATTTCAACTACTGAAAGAGTAATTTTTGGTAGGGGATTAAAAACTCCCAATAACGGTGAATTATATGATTCAATTAATCATAAATATATCCATATTTCTTGAAGTGAATCTTTTCACCTATCATAGGAGTTACTGGGTGTGCTGGATTTGGACCAAACTTTCTGCCTTAGACGTCATAGTGGAAACTGTTTAAGTTTCTACTTATTTTTGCTTTTTATTTTTGAAACTTCTTATTGGGAGATATTGGTGGCCCCGTTTCATGGTATTTATGTGGTATTTTCTTGAATATGTGACTATTGAATATTTAACCTTCATTTCAGATGTTTTTTTGGTGGCACATGTTTGGAGGTGCTCTACTTTGGGGAACTATAATATGTTTTGGTTCCTAGTTTGAGTTTCCTTGGTTAGGCCCTTTTTGGGTGGATTTTAGTATATTGAGTGGTCCTCTTAGTTTAATCTCTTAAATATTCATTTACCTAATGTTTGGGAGACCCACTACGAGTGTTGTTGATTTATTGTCTTAAAATGTCCAGGTGTGACATGGGAAGTTAAGATATCACACCAATTTTAAAGGTTTTGTCTGGATTTGTATGTTGTTTCAGATTTCCAAATTATTTTTTTTCCATAAAGTTAAAATGCTGAGGATAACACTTAGGGTAAAATATATTGGTGAACCTAGTATGCTAGTTCATGGGGTTTTTTTTAGAATTTTGATTTTTTTTTTGCCAGGGTGATTCTTTGTTTCTACCCGACCCGACCCTAGTCATGGTAGTTGGTTGGCCTAGATAATGGTTCAAGTGATAAATTATCATGGAGATACCAAAATAACCATGGTGAGTATTCTTGAAGATTTATATTTTAGAGATTATAGTGTTCCTTGTTTCAATATTGTGTTTTTAGGTTTGAGTCTCTTCTGTTGGGTCATTTTTTAGATTGTTTTTGTTCTTCAGTATTTCGCATTTTTTTCATCCATTGTAGGTGTGTTTCTTTTAATATAACATCTTAAGTATCATTGGGGGCTTTGTGTTTCATAGTGATGGTAATTATTAGCTCTTAGTCTTTGTGGTTTTGAACCTCATCTCATATAGTGGTTTTCTTTTAACCAATGTCGTGTCCAACTGAATCTTAGGGACTTTGTAAGGGTGAAAAGTATCATTGTGGGGAGAATTAACACACCCAACTCTAGAATATCAATTAATTTTAGTTATTTAATTATTGTTAGCCTCTATTTTGAGTTTTAATTCTTAATGATTTTAAATTTAAATATTTTGGTTTTTAGTACACGAGCATTGTTAGTATAAACTGTGTAGAACCTATGCGAGTCATCTTCAGTTTTTTCCAGATCATATTGCTCATTCAATGAATGATTTTGTTAATCATTTGTCTTTCCCATGAGAGTTATATAGATTCCAAAATAGTGTTTCATGGTTACTGAATGGTCTAACCAACCTTACATACTTTACAGCTGCTAAAAAAGGAATAAAAATTATTTAAGTAACAATAATGATGATGATGATATAGTTGTTATTATTATTATTGTTATTATTGTTATTATTTTATTTTATTTCTTTTTTTAATTCCCCCTACCCCCATACACCTATTTTTGTATGACACCCCCCCCATCCCCCACCTCCCATTTTTTTATCTGTGTTGTGTGAAACCCCTCTCTTGGACTACCCTCACACAAAACCCTTATCCCTCGATCTAGATCCCCTTTATCATTTTTATTCATGAATCAATTTTCATTCATCTTCGATAAGTCTCTCCTCCTCACCTCATTATTCTTTTCCCCTTTTTTCTTGGTCACATTTTCTTCTTGGAGGTGTGCACACCATGTCCAAACCCTGGTACATTTTTCTTCTTTATTTTGGCTGGTTTTTCATGTTTAGGGTTGAAAATTCCAGATTGAGGATGGTTCTAACCTCGCCGGTTATAGGTAGTGAGTGTGCCATCAATTTAATGTATGTTTTATTCCATTATAATTATTTTTCCCAACTTTAATTATGGATTTATTAATTTTTAGTTATCTTTTTCTTTTTTAACATTCTTTGTGGCTCTTTGAAGGTGATTTTCATATATATACATATATAATCACATATATATATATATATCCTCCTTGTACATATTACATCATGGTGAGGGGAAAATTTAAATTATCTCAAAGTGTACATATATATATGTATGAAGGTGTATATTCATGTAAGTGTGAATATACCATCATCAAAGGCAGTGTGTTTTGAGGTAGGTCACCCTCTGTGTAAGCCTTTAAATTGAAAACTATAATTTCTTGTGTGTTTTAGTAGGTGTTTCCAATATATTATAAAGTTACTAAACTGTCGAAAAATGATTTGTTGAATTCAGTTGGTTTATTTCATATTTTTTATCACATTTATTATATATAAATAAAGTTGAGGGGAAAACCCCTTTTATTAATCAAAGAATGATCACCTTTTGAAGATTGAGCAAAGGAAAAACCCATTACAATGACTCATTGAAAACAATAAAAACCAACAGGGCACACAGGCCAAACATGGACTGAAATTCCATAAAAGAAACCAATATTCAAGAAAGAAGTATCCAAGAGTCTATCCCCCCCCATCAGCATCTGTAATAGTGAAATTAGTCGAGGGTGATGCACCACCCCCTGTGCTGTGAAATGTATCGTGCTCGTAGCACAAACCAGGAAATTCACTCCTCCATCCAACGTTGAAATGTATGAAGTGGACTAGATGATATATGCCAGTACACCAATCACTCAAATGATCCACCCTCGAGACAATGCAAGAAAATTGTGATGTCATCCTGATACATCGCAAAACCATATGTATGACACCATGAAGAAACCAACATAGAACCCACCCATCCGAGAAGGACCGATAGCTGAATGATGGGTTTAAGCACACCCATCCCTCTTTCAAAGCCACCCACCCAATGCTATCTGCAGTAAATAGATATGTGTACCAAATGCAAAGACACATTTTCCAAATCTCACAGAAACATATTCATATCCTTCATCTATCAGCAAAAAGAATGCAAAAAATAGATAAAAACAAACAGAGGGAAACAATCATAGTCAATGTTAGAAATTCCCATGCACCAAGAAATTCACAACCCATGGCCTCCCCCAAAAAACTCAAAACTATAATCCACCATTCAAAGATCATTATTAAATCAAAACAAGGGAAACATCTCAAGAGTTCTACACAATGTGTCCAAGATCATTACAAATTGGTCCTCCAATACAATTTGTAACTCACTTAAATCGTTCATCTTAAAATGGAATAATGGATGAGGCATTAGAGGGGGAATCCCGACCACCACATGTCTTCACAAAAGCAACGAAAACAGGAAATTTCGGGGAGGCACTAATCTGAAAGTCAGATCAAAACTAGATGGAGAGACAAGTCAGACTGAAGGGGATCTAAAACACCGACCAAAGAAGATCCCACCCTCAACCATTGAGGCAGAACATCCACCTACACCACACCGAGGACATCATGGGTCACAACTAGCAGATAGGAACAATAGAATATCCCAAGAAGATAGAATCTAATGTAACAATGAAGGCATGAAACCGACCCCCAATAGTCCTCATATCTCCATCGAAACAACATAGACCATTGCTCTATAAAACCCAAGCCACTCAGAGACCTTCGTCTTCACACATGGGGACTATGGAAATTAAGCACCACCACCACCAAAATCATGGAAAGCATTCCAACATGGAGATGTGCAGATATGAAAGAATTATATATGAAGATATAGATTTTCGCGTTCACTGCAGTAAGCTGGAATCGCCACCTGCAAGTCCTCAAAGATGGAAGATGAGCGACGAGCTACATCGGACCCAGAAACCATGCAGCGAAGAAAGTGTGTTGGTGTTCGAAGCTCGATAATGGATGTATGACACAAGAGGGGTTAGGGAAGAATGAAGAAAATGATGAGGATGTTGAATAGAATTTGGGCCGGTGCAAAGGATATGATATTCGGTTGAGGGAACTGCTTATGGCGTAACCCTAATCGATCCATTCTCCAGAGGAGTGCGGTGCCATCTTCACTATGATTTTTCTAAATCATTTAATACACGAGGGTTATGAAATGTTGAGCTTCTAGATGACATGATTGGTTATCCAAATGATTTATATTAGGTTAATTGGAAATGTCTAAATATTTTTATACTTTCATATAGTTTATCATTAAATTTTAATGACCTGTTTTTTCTAAAGTGATTTAAAATTATTTTCCAATGGTAAAGGATCCTTTTCAAATATTGAGTCTTGGTTGTTACCAATGAATTTTTTCTACAAAATAGGGAGCCTCTGTGGATACTCCCATTCAAGGGGATATTCTATTGGATGGTGTTGAAAGAGATGGGAATTAACATGTATGTTGGCTTTACATGATTAAGATGTTGTATTCATGCTTGATTCCTCACATACCACATTTTTTATAGCCATGGGATCCAATGAATTGTAGTGGTATTCGATATATGATTTCTATTTAGTAAAGATTAGATTTACTAGATCCCTATAGAGTAGCCATGTGAGTTGTGCAACCATTGAGGCTAGTTGAGAGATGACAAGTTGTTTATTGAAATTGGATTTCATCGATAGGTAGGTAGATGGATTCTGAATAGATTACATTTTGGGTATCTTTACATGGTTTATAGGTATATCCCATGATAATAGTTTTACATATATTCTATTTACCCTAGTTTTGTGGTGATTTATTAAAATCATTTTATCTTTTATGTTTCCACTATAAATTATTATATCAACACTTATTTACTTGGAATCTATTTTCACTGCTTGTGTTTCACTGAGATATTTCCTTTTTCACATGATTCTTATTTGTAAATTTAATTATTGGAAAATATTTCATTTGGAAAAT
Source organism: Viscum album (assembly GCA_963277665.1). Lineage (NCBI taxonomy): Eukaryota > Viridiplantae > Streptophyta > Magnoliopsida > Santalales > Viscaceae > Viscum > Viscum album. The sequence goes on along the minus strand of OY728143.1, from coordinate 9,907,058 downwards.
GTTTTGGAAAATGGATAAAAATTGTTCTTTTGAAGTTATTATCTTGTTATATGTTTTTAAAAGGAAATAAAGACCTTACTTTAAATATATTTGATTCATACTACCATGACATAGTCTTGATTATAAAGGTAAGGCATATATAATTTTTCTCTTTTGTAATTCCAAATGGTTGTTTTAATGATCACTCTTATATTCCTTACTATATTTTAGTTTAGGTTCTACTGAGATCTGTTTCTCTCATGGATTGAGTGTCATCCTATGGTTGATGGTGACTTATTGGGTCACATGGAGGTATATCTTGTTCATCCCTTTTTTCAAGTTGTAGTTCTATTTTTTCCTATTGTTCTTATTCCAAATCATTCTTAATAAAATAATGCTTTATAAATGTAACTAGTTGACATCATGGGGGGATTTTAAACACCTCTTGGGCCTTTTATGGGATGTCTCAAGTAACCAGTTTAGGGTTGACTCAGGTTGGTTCATGAAAACCCTATATCATATCATTTCACCCCTGTTATTGGGGGAATTATAGTAGTTCAAAGCTATGATTTTTAGAATTCATGTACTAAGTAATAGGAAGGTGCTTGATCACCATCTATTTGGAAGGACTCTTGAATTTCCAAGGAAGTTTGGCATATTTATGCCTCAAAATAGGATCTTGTATCTCATTTAATTTTACGATTTTTTATGGAATGATTTATTTGGATTTTTCAATTGGAGGGTTATTTTGAGAAACCTTGATTCTTGGAGATCATTTTTTGGAGGAATTCAATGGGGTTCATGGTTGTTTTGTATGGTTTGTAAAACCATGCATAGAATATGAAATTACCTCTAATAACCTCTAATTTTCTCACCTGTAAGGTTCATGACCTACAAAATCATGAAACCAAGTCAGGTGTAGTACTATCACTTTTGAGGTTTTCAGGTTTTGATATATTGAGTAATTAGGTTGCTCTTGTTTTTTATTGGCATTTTTTTGTTAATTTTTTTTGTTTCCCTAGGATTTTAATTTTTTTTGTTAATGAAAATCATATTTCCATAATGAAAGCCTTGTATTATTTAAAGATGAAATGGTTTTTTTAAAATCGAACATGTTTTTAAAAATGTATAATATCCTTGAAAACTATTATAAAAAGTGAATTGGAAATATATTTATAAGAAAATTTGGGATTTTTGAGATGTATTTTGAAATGTGAAATGGATATTACTAGGAAATGTTGATATGTTTTGCCTTAATGATAAGATGTTTCTTTAAAAATTGGTTGTTAATTAAAAATATGGATTCGATGTTTTGTTTTGGAAATGTAAATTTCTTCTCCTAAACCTTGGTATTCTAATAAATGTTCACTTATATATATGGATATATTTATTTGGTAAATGGGTTGTTATTATGATGTGTGTATGGGTGCTTGAGCTAGAACATTGGTGTCTATATATGAGGCTTCACGAAAAATCAATGGTGGGTACTTAACCTCTTAATGTTTTTTTGTTCTATGAAAAGTTTTTTTGAAAAAAGGAATTTCAATAATTTGAAAAGTGAGTGAGTAGTTTTTTGTTTTTTTATATTATTATTTGGATTCATATTTCATGGGATTTAGATTTTTACACATCTAAATTTTGGTAGTAATGGAGTTTTTAGTTAAGTTTTTATTTGTGATTGAAATGTGGAGTTTTGGTTTCTGATGTGAATTGATTTTGTTGCATTCTTCTTATTTTTAAAATATTTCCTAGAAGATTCTAAATAAAAAAGAGTGCATGGTTGGTATCTAAGGTTCCATCATTTTTTGCCTAATTAAAGGACGTTTTTGGGAATTATATTTGGTCATATTTTAGTGTTTTGAACTTGTTTGAATTTATGTAGATAGAGTCTCTGAGAAAATTATGAAGAAGTATTTCATTGGGTATTCCCATTGAAGATACTACTTAGACTCTGAATTGAGTGGGGTAATTGGAGCCTTTTTAGACATTGGATCACACTTGGATCTTCTTGGGTTTTCTTTCACCGTCTTCTATTGAAAAGAGGATAATAACTCATCCGTAGTGGCTTATGAAAAGATTTTATGTTTGGTGTGGCCATTTGGTTCTCCTAAAGTGGGTTCTATATGTTTTGATAGTGAAAGAAGAAGTTTTAGTTTGGTGTTACAGGCTCATGAATGTGGAGTATCATATTCTTCAAGACATTATGGATATATCCATAGGTTTTGGAGTGAATATTTTCACTCAGTGTTTGAGTTTCTAGGTGTGGTGGATGTTGACCCAACCTTTTGTCTCCAATATCAGAGTGGAAACGATTTAAGTTCATCATTGTTATGGATTATCATTTTTTAAAATTCTTGTTGTGATATATTGGTGGCCTCATTTTATTGGTATTTATGTTTTATTTCATTTAATACTTGAACTATTTAATAGTTATCCATAATTTGGGATGGTTTTTTTTCAAGTGATTCCCCTTTTGAGGTGATCTACTTTGGGGAATTATGAATCATGATATGGTTTTATTCTTGGCTTCAGTTTCATTTTTTTGGAAATTGTTTTGTATATGGTAGTCCGTTGACTATTACTCTTAGTTCAATCTCCTAACTTTTTAGTTCCATAATGGTGGGGAGACCCAATACGGGTCATGTTGATGTTTTCTCTTGAGATGGTTGGGTGTGACATTGGAAGTTAAGAGGTCATGCCAATGATTGATGTTTTTTCTAGATTATTTTTTTTTTCCTCTTAGGAAATTATGGTTTGGCCATAAACCTAATTTATGGGGAGACCACTCTGGTAAAATCTCATAGTGAACCTAATATTCTAGTTCATTCCTCTATGGTAATGTTAAATATTTTTCTCTAGTGTGCTTCTTTGTTTTTCCCCACCTAACCTCGGTCATGGTAGTTGGTTGGCCTAGATAATGGGCCATGTGATATATTTTAACAAAAATCCTCAAGGAACAACAGTATGTTTCCTTGGTTATTTCTATGTTAGGGTTCAGGGTTTTCCATGTTTTGAGATTTTGTTTAGAGGTTTGAGTCACTTCTGTTAGGTACATTGTTGGATGCTTCAAGTTATTCAGTATATCTCGTTTCCCATTCTAGTGTAGGTTTTCATAATTGAAGATGACCTCTTTAGTATCTTATTGGGATTAAAGTTTCACAACAAGAGTGAGTATTAGCTCTTGGTCTTTGAGTTTTAGAAACCTCCTCTCATAAAGTGGTTTTATTTCATCTAATGTTGTGACCAACTAAATCATTGGGAATTTTGGTGGAATAAAGTGTCATGTTGGGGATAATTGTCACAACCCGAACCTAAAATATTAATTACTTTTAATTATTTATTTATTTTTAGACACACTTCTGAGTTTCTGGTTAGAATGGGATTAAATTTAGAAAAATTAGATATTTAGTATAGGCACATGGTTGGCGCACCATTAGTAGAAACCTTATTCAACACATGTGACTCATCTATAGATTTTTTAGATCCAATCACATGGTTGGTATAAGGTTTTCATAACCATTCACCTTTCCCATGTGAGTTTTCCAAATTCCCAAATAGAGGTTCATAGTTTGTGCATGGATTTTCCAACCGTCTGTCCAAACCATGCGTAGTGTCTAGCCTTAAAAAATAGAGACATATATTATTTAAACAATAAAAAATGTTATTATTGTAGTTTTTATTATTAATAATATTACTAGATTATTATGTTTCCCTTCCCCCTTATTCTATATATCATTCGACACCCCTCACCCAGACAGACCTTGAGTGTGACCCTTCTCCCTTGATCAATCTCCCCTACATTATTTTTTCCCTGAATCGTTTTAAAATCATCTCTCGTAAGGTTATCCTCCTCTCTTCCTCATCCCTTTTCCCCTTATTTCTTGGTTTCTTTTTCATCCGGGTGGTGTGAATTCCATGATAGAACACTAACTCATTTTGGGGTTTTCTCTTGGTCGATTTTGGATGTCTAGGATTTGTGATCCTTGATTAAGGTTGGTTATAGGTTCAGTAGTTTTAGGTAGAAAGTGATCTATTTATTTGGGGAAATGTTTCTCTATTCTAATTCTTTGTCCTAATTTAAATTAGGGATTTGGTAATTTTTAGTTGTGTATTATTTTTAGGGTATCATGTAGCTCTATAAAGATGATTTAAAAGTCTATAAATAGGTAGGAACATATATATATATATATATATCCTCCTTCTATATATTACCTCATGGACAAGGGAATATGTACTTTGGGTCAAAGGTTACATATATATATATATATATATAATTGTGTGTGTGTGTGTGAAGGTGTATATTCATGTAAGTGTGAAGTGAAAATCATAAACGGCAGCATGTTTTGAGGTAGGTCACCCTATTTCTGAGCATTTAAATTGTAAACTATAATTTATTATGTGATTTATTAGGATTTTACCTTATATTTTAAAGCTATTAAATTGTAGAAAAATTATGTGTTTGATGCAGTTGGTTTATTTCAGGTTTTTAGTCACATTTCTTATGATTCACTGTGAGTTTTTCTTATTAAAACATGTTTTCCATGGTGGTTTGGAAATGTTAAAATTCTGGATCAATATATTGGTTTTACAAATGATTTATATGAAGATAATTAGAAATTTCCATTTTTTGGCCTTTCATCTAATTTTTCATAAATGTTTAATGTCATGTTTTCTTCAAAGTGCTTCAAAATGATTTTCATCTGGGAATGGTCCATTTTCAAAAGATGAGGATTTTTTATTACCTTTCACAACTTTCATAAAAATAGGTCACCTCAATGGATACTCTCCATTATAAGAGGAATTCACATGGATTGTTTTGGGAGGTGGGCCTTAGCATGTATAGTGGATTTACGTGATTGAGATGTTGTATTCATGCTTTCTTTTTCACCTCCCACATTTTATAAAGTCATGGGATCCTAGGAATTGTATTGAGAGTTGAGATATGGTTGTTATTTAGTCCCAATAAGAAAAACTAGATCCCCATGGAGTAACCATGTGGGATGTTCCTATGGTGAGGCTATTTGAGAGAATCCAGGTTGGTTATTGAATTTGGATCATATCGATAGTCAAGGTGATGGATTTCAAACTGAGTAAGTCTTGGTCCTCTTAACGTTGTGTCTAGGTATATACCATGATAACTATTTTACATGTATTCTATTTTCCCTTGTTTCATGATGACTTAATAATATAATTAAAACACCCCATAAATTTTATGGTATGCCTCTCATAAATACATTCTCTTCACAGCATATATTTCTTAAAGAACTATGTTCCTTTGAAACAACACTTGGTTATTTTAGCGATAGTCAAAACATAGCCATTAAACATAAATTTTCCACCTTTATGTTTTGAATTTTGAAAAATGGTCATCTAGAGTTGTGACCAATAAGTCATTTGGAGTCTGATAGAACCAACATTATTTTTTGATGAATAGTAACATAAACTTATGAATAGTAATATGAATGGTAATATGACCCTTATAAATAGTAAATAATGATAATATTTTAGTTTCTTAAGGTAATAAGATAATGAGATCTTAATTAATTTTCTAATGTGATATAGAACCAATTATATCTTTACGATTTTTATTTTTCAAATTAACTATGATTTTATTTAAAAATTAATTCAAAAATACGTAGAAAATTATTTAAAAAAAATGGAGTTCATTTTTAAATTCTATATATTAAAAAATGGTTTGGGTGAATTTTGGGGATTTTTCTAAAATACATGAATTTTTGTGAATAGTAAAAATAAAATTTCAAGTTTTCGGTAGTTTAATGACATCATAATTATGTAATAATTAAATATAAAAAGCTGGTCAACTTGTGTAATGTATTTTATGACATTATGTTTCCCAAGTGGATAAAACCATGGGAAAATACCAAGGGTAATCCCATGGTTTTGCAAAAAAACACTAATGTGGTTTTCCTTTTAATTAATAAAAACTCCCTCTTAGTTACTATAAATACCCACTCACCCCCTAAGTTTTCTTTCATTAAAACTCATTATACTCACAGATATGGTAGTATTAACTCCCTAGGAGTCCTCCCATGGTGTCTTCAAACCCCCAAGTTCCCAACCTTCATTTTTTGGGAGATACTCAACAGGGTAAGAGAATCAACCACCCTTCTCTTTTCATAAAGATTTCATTTTATGTTTTCACTTTTATTTTCCATTGAAATATTTTGGGATATTTCATTCCATATTTCCCTTACATTCCATATTATATAAGAGTTATGAGATACCCCCTTTCTCTCATCAAACAATTTTATTAAATTTTTAGTGACGTCGTTAGGCTGCCGAATTTTCGTAAGAGATTTCTCAATTTTTCTTCTATTTTGAGTTCCTTTATTTTAAACTTCTTTATTCATATCCTCTAATCCAATTGATATGATAATTATAGTACCTTATATGAAATGGAATTATATTAGGCTAATGGAATATTTCATCATCATCTCTCTTTTCCCCTCCTCTTATACTAAAAATGATAACACCGTCTGAGATTTGTTAATTTATGACATTCAAGGATGATGGGTTCTCAATTTACGTTAGCATATTCAATTATGGTCAGGAAATAATTTTGATGGTTTAACCATATCAGAATATATGAATTTCATCTCATTAATGTTCTGTAATCCATTCACACTAATAATATGGAATAATAATACAAAACAACTTCATTGTTCACCAAACCGCTAAGCTTAATCCCAGCGTTTATCAATATCTTTTAACTAATGATTCATCATCAAAAATATAACTCAGAATCATTATAAGATCATTAATATCTATTTAATTTCACTAATAATATATATTAACAATTTTCTATGTTTAAACACATTTAAAATGAACTTCTATTAATTAATACAAGTAAATGAATCATGAAAACCAAGGAAGAAAATGCTTCCAAAACAATAAATTTGATCCTTTTAAACCCATAAAAAGGGACATGAATAAACCTAATATGGTTATAATAAATAAATTACATGTATAAGAGGTTCTGTACTTATTAATTAAATGAAGCTAAATGTTATTATTCAGGTCATTAAAACAAATAAAAAACACACACGAGCATAAGGTAAGGTTTTTCTTATCTCAATTTTAATTCCATTAGATTTCTATTGTTTGCCACTTATTTCTTGTATGTGGTATATGTGTACTGACATTTGATATTTGATAACATGATTCTCTTTATATTCAAGGTCTTCAATTATTCATTTGATTATTATTATGTTCTGGTCATATGATTCGACCGATTACATTGTGGTAAGGGACCTTGTCTCAACAACCATTTTGTTGTGACTAACTTTGTATTGTGAACCTAATAATCCTTATGCAGTGTACCTACTTACCATTTGAGATCAATTTTCATATAAAATTAAATTTCTATTAAGTATCCATAATCTTATACCATGCATATGTTTATTGTCTAAATCATATATCATTTTACAGATGGTGTATATTTGGAAAGTTATTTTAACTATGGAAATATTGATTAGTCTGCATTATATACTCTATAAAGATATTAAAAATGCATATTTATCTTGAATTAAATCAATTTATAAAGAATTATTTGGACATGATGTGGTGGTTGGGGCCCGCTATAGCCCCTCAATTCATCGACAGGTCTCATGAGACAAATCAGTTGGCAACGAACCCTTAGAGTTTGTTTCCAAAAATCAGACGAGTTTCTACCCACAGAACTAAACCGTTTTAACAGTATTATGGTATCATGTTCCAGATACATGACATCTAGTTAATGATAATTCTCTTTATTCATTATCATTTTTTAGTATCCATGAGGTTTTCAATTTGATAAAATCTATGGATGCAATTTTATTCTCAGTTTATTAATGGCATGAGTTATTCGTTATTCACCATGCAATATTAACTATATCAAATTGTTTATGATCCAATTATTATTGATTCATGATTCCGCTATTTGAAATCCTTACTGAGCATTTTATCTCCCCCCTTTCATTGCCTACCTTCCACATGTGATAAATAGGAGATCATTTATTGAGTTCCAGTGGATGCAGTTTTTAGTTTTTGTTATGTATTGTTTTTTTAACCTTTTCCAATGTAATTTGAGGTACATCTATGTATCTAGTTTCTTTAAGAATACTAAATTGATTGATCATTGGAATTTTTATTCCTTCTAACCATTCCAATATAATAATTAATGCACCGACTCTGGTCTAGATGGGTCGGGGTGTTACAGTTGGTATCAAATGAAGTTTAGTAGAAACCTTGGAAACTAGAGTAGGAAATGTATATTAGGGAACACATCCCTAAGGTAGTATTTGAGTATAGACGTATAAGAAGGTCCTGGTATTTTTTTAAGGAGTATATTATGTGAATCTTTATAGAAAATACATCTTTGTCTGGATATGAACACGTAGAGGTGGCTCTGGCACAAATGTACCTAGGAGTGAAAGCTCCGACAAGGAGTTTCAAGCTTGACCCGAGGTATCCTGGTACACAACAACGGGCCTTGTTGAACTATCGGTTAGGACACTACATGGATATATTATGAATATAATTCATATTTTCCTTACAATCCATTATGACGGATTGAAATGTAAATTATTCCTTAAAGAAACCATTTTCCTAATTATGGGATTAGCCATGCGTAGGATCTCAATTTATGATAAGTATTTTGGTATGTTATGATTATACATTAGGATTCATAACCTAATATAGTGTGTTCCATTATGTATAAATGGTGTCTAATGGAAAAAATGGAATCAATACTCATGGGAAATGTATGGATCTCCCCACTGAGCAAGTCAACAAATTCAATGTTGGAGGAGATCAGAACATGACCATATTGGGAAAACTTACTTAGGTTGTAATGAATAACAATTTCACACCTATATTGGATCGTTTCATGTGGAAGAAGCCCCAATCATTCAGTGGGACTACTAATCCATTGATTATTGAGAAATGGATTAAGTCCCTTGAAAAGATATTGTTGGTATTAAGATGCATTGAAAATGGAAAGGTTGTACTGGCAGTATATTGTCTCAAGGGCGACGCTGATCAATGGTGGTCCTTGATTCAGATTACCATAGAGGAAGAATAAATAGAAGATATGGAATGCATGAAATTTAAGGAAATATTATTCCAAAATTATTTCCCTCATGAGCAACAAACTGAAATGAAGTGGAAATTCCTTGTCTTAATGAAAAGGGAAGAAGACAGTGTTGCAGAGTATGACCCTACTTTCTCAAGGCCATCCAGGTATGTTGTAGGTTACATACATTACTCGGCAAAAAATATTGATCATTTCTTTTAAGGTATTAAGACATGTATTAAAAGGTAACTGGCTTCTCAAACATTTTCATTATATGATGAAATTGTATCAAGTTCCATCAAAACAAAGAAGGGATTTTCTATATACAATTTTTTCAAGGGAAACCAAGTAAAAAGTATCACTCTGATAACCAAGGGAAAGGTGAAGCACCAAATAAGAACAAGGGAATAAAGAAATTCCCATTATGCGAGAACTGTGGGAAGAATCATCTCGAGAAATTCTTGAAAGGGACAAGAGTCTGCTATAAGTGTGGAGAAAATGGTCATTAATCTTATGAATGAAAGGGGGTAAACAATTTGATGATATTAAATGTTACAATTATAGAGAGATGGGACACTATTCAAATGGGTTTCTTAATCACCAAGGAAACATGCCTCAAAAAATACAATAGATCAAGGGAGAACTTATACGATTACAACCGTGGAAGTTGAAGTTCCTAATGATGTGGTGGCAGGTACTTTAATTGTTTCCTCAAACTTAGCAAACACTTTATTGGATTCTAGATCATTGCATTCATTTATATCTTCCAAATTTTCCTAGAAAATTAGAGATGTACAATTTGATTCAATAACGGAGTAATCATTCAAAACTCTTAGGGGATGAATCATTGTAACAAAGGCATGTCAACTAGTCCCCCTCATGACACATAAATGTGATTTAGTTTCTAAACATATCATTATACCAATGACTAACTTTGATATAATTATTAGTATGAATTGGATATCAAACTATGATGTGAAAATTTATTTTATGAAAAAGGAAGATAATTTTTTTTGAAAATGGTGTAGAATATCTTATCTTTAGAGAAGAGAACTCACCGTCAAATTCTTATCTAGAAACACCCATAGTAGCTCAATTGAATGGAATTATTAGAGAGGAAGAGAATCCAATATCTTTGGGTGGGGAAAGAAATATTCAAATTGAATATGTCTATTTAGGGAAAGAATACATTAATGTGTTTAGAGAGGATTTACCTGGACATCCTCCAAAGCGGGAAATTGAGTTTTCTATTGAAATAATTCCTGGTGCAAGATCTATATCAAAGATCTCCTATATAATGGAAACGGTGGAGTTAGTGGAGCTAAAGAAACAGCTAGAGGAGTTGAGTGAAAATGGATTTATTCATCCTAGTGTTTCTCCATGGGGAGACCGGTCCTATTTTTCAACAAGAAAGATAGATCCGTGAGGCTATGCATTTATTATAGGGAAATCAATGCTATAACAATAAAGAATAATTTTCCTCTACCTTGGGTTGATTATTTATTTGATCAAATTCATGTAGTTCAATACTTTAGAAAGATTAACCTTTGATCCAGATATCATCAGCTACGTGTGTGGAAGGATGATATTCCTAAGACAGAATTTCAAACCAGGTATGGGAATTACGAATTTACGGTGATGCCTTTTGGACTGAATAATGAAACCTCTATTTTCAAGGATTTAATGAATAGAGTTTTAAATGAATATCTTGATAACTTTGTTGTGGTATTCATCGATGATATCCTGGTATACACAAAAATCTATAAAGACCATGAGGATCACTTGCGGATTATTCTGAAAACTATTTAAAGAAATAAATTATATGGGATGTTTAGCAACTGAAAATTATGGCTCCAATCAATTTTTTTCTTGGCCATATTTTATCTAAGGATGGAATCTTATATAATCTTGTAAAGACAAACGAAATTCAGGATTGGCTGATGCCAACAAACATAACCGAGGTACGCAGTTTCATTGCCTTAGCAGGTTACTATCGGCATTTCTTTTAGAATTTTTACCGACTGGCTAACCTGCTAACCAAGCTCACACGTAATGGAGTAAAGTTTGTGTGGAAAAAATAATGTATATAATTCTTTTAAAAATTGAAAAGAAGATTTTTCAATGCTTCAATTTTTACTTTTCCATCTAGAAGTGATGGATTTGTAATATACAGTGATGAATCAACAAATGGGTTGGGTTGAATCCTTATGAAAAATGGTAAAGTTATTTCTTATGCCTAAAGGCGGTTGAAGACTCATGAGCAAAATTATCCAACACATGATCTTGAGTTAGTAGCTATAATATTTTCTCTGAAAATATGGATACATTATCTTTACGGTGAAAAATGTGAGATATACACAGATCACAAGAGTTTGAAATAAATTTTTACATAGAAAGAACTCAACATGAGGCAAAGTATATGGCTTGAGTTACTCAAAGATTACTATTGTTCAATACACTACCACCCAGGAAAGGAAAATAAAGTGACAGATGCATTAAGCAGGAAGGATCATGGACTTCTAATTCAAATTATGATTCAGAGAGATCCTATATTCATGGATCCATTAAATATGGATATGGGAATTGTTAAGGAAGGGGAACATCTTTCCTCTCTCAAATGACTGCTAAACCATATTTAATATGGAAGATAAAAACCTCACAATCTGAGGATGGAAATCTACACAAGAAAATTATTGCTATTAAGGATGAGAGATTGCAAGACTTCGTGTATAAGGAAGGAGTTCTGAAGTTTTGGAAGAGGTTATATGTTCCATCAGTACTAGAGCTAAAAAGGGAACTATTAGATGATGATCAAAGCTCGAATTTCTCTATACACCATGGTAGCACAAATATGTAAAGAGATCTAAAGGAATATTTTTGGTGGGATAATATGAAGCAGGAATTGCTAACTAATTTTCAGGTTGTCTAGTTTTTTAATAAGTTAATGAAGAGAGACAACATCCTAGAAGAGTGATGAAACCCCTACCTATTCCTATGTGGAAGTGGGATGACATTACGACGGATTTAATCACCGGACTATTGAGGACACCTAGATATAATGATGCAATATGGTTAATTGTTGATTGCCTCAAAAAATCATCACATTTCCTTCCTATAAGACAGGATTTACCACTTGAGTTCCTGGAAATAATTTATATTAATGAAATTTTAATAATTAATGGTTCACCTCTATCGATTGCATCTAATCGAGATACCAGGTTTACATCAAAATTCTGAAAAAAGTCTCCAGAAGGACCTGAATACTGAGCTTTGTAGAAGTACTGCTTATCACCGCCAAACAGACGGACAGTCTAAAAGGACTATTCAAAGTCTAAAAAACATACTATGATCTTGATATCTTGACTTCCAAGGTATGTGGGATCAATACTTTCCCTTGGTAGAATTTTTTTAAAACAATATTTTCCATTCTAATGTTGAAATGGCTCCATATGAAGCATTGTATGGAAAGAGATGTCGAACTCCAACTTGTTAGGACGAAGATGGCAAGTGGAAACTTATAGGCCCAGAACTTATTGAGGAGAGAATGACAAAGGTAAAGAGAATTCAAGCCCATATTAAAGTATCCCAAAGTAGGAAGATGAGTTATGCTGACAATCAGATAAAGGATTTCTAATTCCAAGTAAGAGATCATGTCTTTCTGAAAGTGTCACCATAGAAGGTTGTCTTAAGGTTCGTTTAGAATGGGAAACTTAGCCCCAGGTACAACAGACCATTTGAAATTCGGGAAAGAATTAGAGTTGTAGCTTACTATTTAGTTATGCTGCCAAATCTCTCTAGAGATCATGATGTGTTCCACATGTCATTTTTAAGTAAATACATGTCATACCCAACGCATGTACTCACCTATGAATAAATATAACTGGAACCTGATATTTCATAATGTGAAAATCCTATCAGGATTCTTGACACAAGGGAGCAGGTATTGAGAAATCAGACAACTCATCTAGTAAAGGTTCTTTGGAGAAACAATAACATGGAGGAAGAAACATTGGAACCAGAGGATTTCACGAAGAAGAAACACCCACATCTTTTTGGAGGTCTTTATACATAAAATTTTTAGGACGAAATTTCCAAAGGAGGGATCAATATAACGCCCCCAAACATTTTATGGTATTCTTCTCTTAAATACATTCTATTCATATCCTATATTTCATTAAGAACTGTGTTCTTTTGAAACAACACTTGGTTATTTAAGAGATACTCAAAACCAATCCCTTAAATATAAATTTTCAACTTCTATGTTTTGAATTTCGAAAAACAGTCATCTAGAGTTGTGACTTGTAAGTCATTTGGAGTCTGATAGAACAAACATTATTTTTTGTATGAATAGTAACATACCCTTATGAATAGTAATATGAATAGTAATATGACCCTTATAAATATTCAATAATGATAATATTTTATTTTCTTATGGTAATAAGATATTGAGATCTTAGTTAATTTTTCAATGTGATATTGAACTAATTATATATTTAAAATTCTTTTTTTAAAATTAACTATGATTTTATTTAAAAATTAAATTAAAAATACATAGAAATTTATCTTCAAAAAATGGAGTTCATTTTTGAATTTTACACGTCAAAAAATGGTTAGGGTGGATTTTTGGGATTTTTATAAAATACATGAATTTTTGTGAATAGTAAAATACTGTTTTGAGTTTTCGGTAGTTTAATGAAATAATAATGAAGTAATAATTAAATATAAAATGATGGTATGCTTTTTTACAGTCACTTATGACATGAGGTGTCCCAAGTGGCTAAAACCATGGGAAAATACAATGGTCTAGCCCATGGTTTTGCAAAAACCACCAATGAGGTGTCCCTTTTAATCAATAAAAACTCCCTCTTAATTACTATAAATACCCACACAATCCCTTCATTTTATTTCATTCCAAACTCATTTTCCTCAAAGATAAAGTATTATTGCCTCCCTAGGAGTCCTCCCAAGGTTTCCTGAAACTCCAAAGGTCACAACCTTTATGTTTTGGGAGATACTCAATAAGGCAAGAGAATCAACCACCCTTCTCTTTTCTTAAAGCTTTCATTTTATGTTTTCTATTTTATTTTCTATTATATTATGTTAGGATATTTCATTCCATATTTCCCTTACTTCCCATATTATTTAATAGTGATGAGATACCCCTTTCTCTCATCAAACTATTGTATTAAATTTTAAGTGACATCATTAGGCTGTCTAATTTTAGTAAGAGATTTCTCAATTTTTCTTCTATTTTGAGTTCCTTTATTTTATACTTATTTCCTCATATCCCCTCATCCAAATCATATAATAATTCTATTACCTTACATGAACTGTAATTATATTATTCTAATGTAATATTTCATCATCATCTCTCTTTCCCCCTCCTCTTAAACTAAAAATGAAAACCCTATCTGAGATGTGTTAATTTCTCACATTTAAGGACAGCGGGTTCTCAATTTACGTTACCATCTTCAATTCTGGTCATGAAACCATTTTTATGGTTTAAATTTTTTTTAATATATTTATTTTATCTCGTTAATGTTCCGGAATTCCTTCACACCCATAATATGGAATAATAATACAAAACAAGTTCATTAAGAACAAAATCGCCAAGCTTAATCCCAACGTTTATCAATATCTTTTAACTAATGATTCATCCTCAAATATATAACTCAGAATCATTATAAGATCATTTATATCTATTAAATGTCACTAATAATATATATTAACTATTCTATATGTTTAACCACATTTGAAATGAACTTACATTCATTAATACAATTAAACGAATCGTGAAAACCAACGAAGAAATTGCTTCCAAAACAATAAAATTGATCCTCTTAAATCATAAAAAGGGACATGAATAAACCTAATAAGGTTTTAATAAATCAATTACATGTATATTAGGTTCTGGAATTATTAATTAATGAATCTAAATTATATTATTCATGTCATTAAAACAAACAAATAATGCACTTGAGCATAAGGTTAGGGGTTTCTTATCTCACTTTTAATTTCATGATATTTCTATTGTTCGCAACATATTTTTTATATGTGGTATATGTGTACTACCATTTGATATTTAATAACATGATAATATTTATATTCATGGTCTTTAATGATTCATTTTATGTTTACTATGTTCTGGTAATATGATTCGATCGATTACATTGTGGTAGGAGACCTTGTCTCAACTACCATTTTTTGGGACTAACTTTGTATTGTGCACCTAATAATCTATATGTGGTGTACCTACATCCCATTTGAGATAAATTTTCATTTGAAATTACATTTATTTTAAATATCCAAAATCTCATAACATTGATATGCTTATTATCTAAACTGTATACCATTTTACATATGGTGTATATTTGGAACGTTATTTTAACAATGGCAGTATTGATGAGTCTGTATTCTCTACTCTATACGGATATTGAAAAGGAAATTTGATCTTGTATTAAATAAATGTATAAAGAATTTTTTGGACTTTCAGTGGTGGGTGGGGCCCTCTATATCCCCTCGATGCATCGACAAGTCTTATTTGAAAAATTTGTTAGTGGTGAACCGTTCGAGTTTGTTTCCAAAAATCAGACGGGTTTCTACACACAGAACTAAACTATTTTAATGGTAATATGGTATCATGTGCCAGATACAAGATGTCCAATTAATGATAATTATATTGATTCAATATTTTTTATTATTATCCATGCGGTTTTCACTATGAAAAAATTTATGCATGCAATTTCATTCTCAGTTTATTAATGGCATGAGTTTTCACCATACAATATTGACTATGTCAGATTTTTTATAATCCAATTATTATTGATTCATGTTTACACTATTTGTAACCTAGACTAAGCATTTGATCTCACCCCTTTCATTGTCTGCCTTCCACATGTGATGAATAAGAGATCATTTATTGAGTTCATGTGGATATAGTATTCAATTTTTGTTATGTATTGTATTTTGTAACCTTTTCCAATGTAATTTGTGGTATATCAATATATCCAATTTCATCAAGAATACAAAACTAATCGATCCATTGGGACTTTTATTCCTTCTAACCATGCCAATATAACAGTTAATGCTCTAACTCTAGTCTAGAGGGGTCGGGGTGTTATAGATGGTATCAAATGAAGTTTAGTGGAAAACTTGGAAACGAGAGTAGGAAATGTACTATAGGGAACAAATCCCTGAGGTAGTATTTGAGGATAAATGTAAAATAATGTCCTAGTATTTTGGTAAGGAATAGATTATGTGAATGTTTCTAGAAAATACATATTTTTCTGGATATGAGTAGGTATAGGTGGATCTGGAAGAGATGTACCTAGGAGTGAAAGCTATGGCAAGGACTTTTGGGCTTGACCCGGGGTATCCTGGTACACAACAACAGTCCTTGCTGCACTCTGGGTTATGACACTCCCGGGATATATGCTTATGATAATTTATAATTTCTTTACAAGACATTATGAAGGATTTAAATGTAAATTATTCCTCAAAGAAACCAGTTTTTTTATTATGGGATTAGCCGTGAGTGGGTTCTCAATTTATGCTAAGTATTTTGTTATGTAAAGATTATAAATCATGATTCATACCCTAATCTAGTGTGTGCGGTTATTTTTAAATGGATTCTAATGGAATAAGGGGAATCAATACTCATGGGAAATGTAGGTATCTCTCCATAGAGCAACTCCACACATTCAATGTTGGAGCAGATCAGATCATGACCGTATTGGGACAATTTACTTATGTTGTAATGAATAACCATTCCACACCTATGTTGGATCATTTCAAGTGGAAAAATCCCCGATCTTTCAGCAGGACTATTAATCCAGTGATTGCTGAGCAATTTATTAAGTCCCTTGAAAAGATATTCATGTCATTCAGAAGAAAAGAAAATGAAAATGTAGTACTAGAAGTATATTGTCTCAAGGGTGAAACTGATCAATGGTGGTCCTTGATTTAGAATATCATAGACAAATAAGAAATATAATATATGTAATGGAGAACCTTTAATGAAATATACTTCAAAAAATATTTCCCTCATGAGCAACGAATCGAAATGAAGATTAAATTCCTTGGCTTAAAGAAAAGGTAAGAATACAGTGTTGTAGAGTATGAGGCTACTTTCACAAGGCTATCCAGGTATATCATAGATTATGTTAATAATTCAGAAGACAAGATTGATCATTTCATTGAAGCTCTTAATCCAAGTCTTTGAAGAGCACTGGCTTCTCAAACATTTTCATAATATAATGAAATTGTATAATGTTCCATCAAAACAGATAAGGAATTATCTAGATCAAATATGTTCAAAGGAGACAAAGATAAAATGTGGTACTCTGATAACCAAGGGAAAGGTGAAGCACCAAAGAAGAACAAGGGAATAACAATATTCCCATTATGTGAGAACTGTGGAAAAAATCATCTCGAGAAATGATTGAAAGGCATGGGAGTCTACTATAAGGGTGGATAAAAGGCTCATTTATCTCATGAATACAAGGGGATGAAACACTTTGATGATGTCGAATTCTATAATTGTAGAGATATGGAAAACTATGCAAATGAGTGTCATATGCGCCAAGGAAACGTACCTTAGGAAAATCCAAGAGAGAAAGGGAGAGCTTATGTGATTACAAGCGTGGAAGTTGAAGTTCCTAATTATGTGGTGGCAGGTAATTTAATTGTTTCCTCAAACATAACCAACACTTTATTTCACTTTGTATCATCGAATTCATTTATATCTTACTAGTTTTCCAAGAAAATTAGACATGTACAATTTTATTTAATAAAGTATTTCTCAATCAAAACTCTTAGGGGATGCATCATTGTAACAAAGGCTTTTCAACTAGTCCCCCTCATGACACATGAACATGCTTTAGTTGATAATATTTTCATCATACCAATGAATGAATTTGATATAATTCTCAGTATGAATTGGTTGTTAAACTATGATATAAAGACATATTACAAGAAAAAGGAAGCTATGATTTTTAAAAATGGTATAGAATATCTTATCTTTAAAGCAAAGACCTCTCCATATGATTCTTATCTAGACCCACCCCCCGTAGCGCATTTAAATGCAATTCTTGGAGAGGAAGAGAACCCAATATCTTTGGGTGAGGAAAGAAATCTTCAAATTGAAGATATGCATATAGTGAAAGAATACAATGATGTGTTTCTAGTGAATTTACCTAGGCATCCTCTAGAGTGGGAAATTGAGTTTTCTATAGACTTAATTCCTGGTGGAATACCTATATCAAAGACCCCCTATAGAATGTCCACTATAGAGTTAGTGGAGCTAAAGAAACAACTAGAGGAGTTGAGTGACAAAAGATTTATTTGACCTAGTGTTTCTCCATGGAGATCCTCGGTCATGTTTGTCAAGAATAAAGATGGATCCATGAGGCTATGCATTGATTACAGGGAAATCAATGCTATTACAATAAAGAATAAGTATCCTCTTCCTCATATTGATGATTTATTTGATCAAATTCATGGATCTCAGTACTTTTTGAATATTGACCTTTGATCCAGATATCATCAGCTATGTGTGAGGAAGGAAGATATTTCTAAGACAACATTTCATACCAGGTAAGGGCATTATGAATTTATAGGGATGACTTTTGGACTAACTAATGCACCCTCTGTTTTCATGGATTTAATGAATAGAGTTTTCAAGGAATATCCTGATAAAATTTTTGTGGTATTCATATATGATAACTTGGTATACTCAAAAATCTATGAATACAATGAGGATCACTTTCGGATTATTCTAAAAACTCTTAGAAGAAATGAATTATATGTGAAGTTTAGAATGTGAGAATTCTGGATTCAATAATTTTCTTTTCTAGGCCATATTTTCTCTAAAGATGGAATCCAAGTAGATCCTGTAAGTACAAAGGAAATTCAGGATTCCCCCATGGCAAAAACATAACTGAGGTACGTAGTTTTATTGGATTAGTAGGTTACTATTGGTGTTTCTTCTAGAATTTATCCCGACTGGCTAACCAGCTAACCAATATCAAACGTAAAGGAGTTATGTTTGTGTGGAAAAAATAGTGTACAAAATGCTTCAAAGAATTGAAAAAAATATTGGTCAATGCTCCAATTTTGATTCTTTTATCTAGAAGTGGTGGATTTGTAATATACAGTGATGCATCAAATAATGTGTTGGGATGCGTCCTTATGAAAAATTTTAAACTTAATGTTTATGCATAAAGGTATTTGAAGACTCATGTGAAAAATTATCCAACACATGATCTTGAGTTAGCAACTATAATCATTGCTCAGAAAATATAAGGAAATTGTCTTTATGGTAAAAAATGTGAGATATGCACAGATCACAAGAGTTTGAAACACATTTTTATAGAAAAAGTAATCAATATGAGGAAAATGAAATGGAACGAGTTACTCAAAGATTACGATTTTTCAATACACTGCCACCCCAGAATGTCAAATAAGGTGGTAGATGCATTAAGCAGGAAATATCAAGGACTTCTGATAAAAATAAAGATTTAGATAGATCCTATATTCATTTATCTATTAAAGATAGATATGGGAATTGTTAAGGAAGGTGAAACATCTTTCCCCTTTAAAATGACTACTAAACCATATTTACTAGAGAAGATAAAAAGATCTCTATCTGATGATAAAAATCAAAAAAAAGTAAAATTATTTATTTTGAAGATGGGATATTGGAAGAATTCATGTATGAGGAAGGAGTTCTGATGTTTGGGAAGAGGTTATGCATTCCATCGGTACCAGAGCTAAAAAGGGAACTGCTAGATGATGATTATAGCTCGAATTTATTTATAAACTCGGGTAACACAATGATGTATAAAGATCTGAAGGAATATTTTTGGTGGGATAATATGAAGTGGGAAATTACTGACTACGTGTCAAGGTGTCTAGTTTGCCAACAAGTGAAGGAAGAGAGACAACTTCTTAGAGTATTGATGCAACCTATACCTATTATTATGTGGAAGTGGGATATCACTATGATGGATTTTGTCACCGGACTACTGAGGACACCTAGAATGAATAATGCAATATGGGAAATTGTTTATCACCTGATAAAATCAGAACATTTCGTTCCTATAAGAAAGGATTTACCAATTGTGCACCTAGAAAGGAATTATATTAATGAAATTGTTAGACTTCATGGTGCACATCTATAAATTGTGTCTAATCTGGATCCCCAGTTTATATCAAAATTATGGAAAAGTCTCCAGAAATCATTGAATACTAAGCTTTGTATGAGTACTACATATCACCCCCAAACCAACAGATAGTCTGAATGGACTATTCAAACTCTAGAAGACATGCTGAGATCATGCTCTCTTGACTTCCAATGTATGTGGGATCAATACTTTCCACTGGTATAATTTTCTTACAATAATAGTTTCCACTCTATTATTCAAATGGCTCAATATGAAGCATTATATGGAAAGATATGTCGAACTCTGAATTATTGGGACAAAGTTGGTGAGAGGAAACTTATAGGCCCAGAACATATTGAGGATACCACAAAAAAGGTAAAGACAATTCAATCCCATATTAATGCATCCCAAAGTAGGAATAAGAGTTATGCTAACAACTGGATAAAGGATTTTGAATTCCAAGTGGGAGATCATGTCTTTCTAAAAGTATCTCCATGTAAGGGTTTCTTAAGGTTTGGTAAGAAATGGAAAATGAGCCCTAGGAACATCATACGATTTGAAATTCTGGAAAGAACTGGAGTTGTAGCTTACTATTTAGAGATTATTCCAAATCATTCTAGAGTTAATTATGTGTTCCACATGTCATTGTTACAGAAATACATGTCAGACCCAACGCATGTACTCACCTATGAAGAAATTGAACTGGAACCTGATTTTCCATGCTATTAAAAGCCTATCGGGATTCTTGACACAGGGGAGAAGGTATTGATACATCAGAAAACTCTTCTAGTAAATGTTCTTTGGATAAAAAATAATATGGAGGAAGAAACATGGGAAGCATAGGATTTCATGAAGAAGAACCACCCATATCTTTTTGGTGGGTTTTATATATAAAATTTCAAGGATGAAATTTCTGAAGGAGGGAATAATATAACACCCCAAACATTTTATGGTATTCTTTTCTTAAATACATTCTATTTATAGACTATATTGCATAAATCATTTTGTTACTTTGAAACAATACTTTTTTATTTAAGATATAGTCGAAACCTATCCATTAAACATAAATTTTCCACTTTTATCTTTTGAATTTCAAAAAACTGTCATCTAGAGTTGTGGCCAATAAGTCATTTAGAATCTAATAGAACCAACTTGATTTTTTTATGAATAGTAACATACCCTTATTAATAGTAATATGAATAGTAATATGACCCCTATAAATAGTAAATAATGATAATATTTTATTCTCTTAAGGAAATAAGATAATGAGATCTTAATTAATTTTTCAATGTGATATAGAACTAATTATATCGTTAAAATTGTAATTTTATGAATTTACTATGATTTTGTTGAAAAATTAAATTAAGAATACATAGAAAATTATTTTCAAAATATGGAGTTCATTTTTTAATTCTACACATCGAAAAAGGGTTAGGGTGTATTTTTTGGATTTTTCTAAAATACTCGAATTTTTGTGAATAGTAAAAATACAGTTTCGAGTTTTCGGTAGTTTAATGACATCATAATGATGTAATAATTACATATAAAAGTATGGAAAACTTTTTTACATTACCTTATGACAATAGGTTTCCAAATTTGCTAAAACCATGGGAAAATACCATGGTAAAGCCAATGGTTTTTCAAAAACCACTAATGAGGTGTCCCATTTAATTAATAATAAACTCCCTCTTAATTACTATAAATACCCACTCACCCCTTTGTTTTCCTTCATTACAAACTCATTATCCTCAATGATATGGTAGTATTACCTCCCAATGAGTCCTCTCAAGGTGTCCTCAAAACCCCCATGTTCCCAACCTTCATGTTTTGGGAGATACTCGACAAGGTAAGAGAATCAACCACCCTTCACTTTTATTAAATCTTTCATTTTATGTTTTCTCTTTTATATTCAATTAAAATATGTTGGGATATTTAATTAAATATTTCCCTTACTGACCATATTATTTAAGAGTTATGAGATACCCTCATTCTCTCATAAAATTATTTTATTAAATTTTAAGTGACACGGTTAGGCTCCCGAATTTTCGTAATAGATTTCTCAATTTTTCTTCTATTTTGAGTTCCTTTCTTTTATACGTATTTCCACATATCCCCTCATATAAATTCTATGATAATTCTAGTACCATACATGAAATAAAATTATATTTTTATAATGGAATATTTCATCATAATTTCTATTTCCCCATCCTCTTATACTAAAAATGAAAACACCATCTGAGATGTGTTAATTTATCACATTCTAGGACAACGGGGTCTCAATTTACGTTACCATATTCAAATCTAGTCATGAAAACATTTTCATGATCGAACAATATCAGAATATTTTTATTTCATATCATTAATTTTTTGTGATCCCTTAGCACTCATAATATGGAATAATAATACAAAACAAGTTCATTGTACACAAAACTACCAAGCTTAATCCAAGCATTTATCAATAACTTTTAACTAGTGATTAATCCTGAAGTATATAACTTAGAATCATTATAAGATAATTTGTATATATTTAATTTCACTATCAATATATATTAAAAATTATTGATTTTTAACCACATTTCAAATGAACGACCATTCATTAATACAAGTAAACGAATCATGAAAACCAAGGAAGAAAATGATTCCAAAACAATAAAATTGAACCTCTTAAACCCATAAAAATGGACCTAAATAAACCTAATAAGGTTATAATAAATCTATTAAATGTATTATATGTTATTGAATTATTAATTAATGAAGTTAAATTTTATTATTCAGGTCATTAAAACAAATTAATAACACACTCGAGCATAAGGTAAGGGGTTTCTTATCTCACTTTTAATTCCCTGAGTTTTCAATTGTTCTCCACTTATTTCTTGTATGTGGTATATGTGTACTTCCATTTGATATTTAATAACATGATTCTATTTATATTCATGGTCTTCAATAATTCATTTTATGGTTATCAAGTTCTTTTCATATGATTTGACCGATTACATTGTGGTAAGGGACTTTGTCTCAACTACCATTTTGTTGTGACTAACTTTGTATTGTGCACCAAATAATCCTTATGTGGTGTACCTAATGCCCATTTGAGACCACTTTTCATTTAAAATTATATATCTATTAAATATCCATAATCTCAAAACATGGATAAGTTATATCCTAAACCATATACCATTTTACAAACAGTGTATATTTGGAAAATTATTTTAACTATTGAAATATTGATGAGTTTGTATTCTCTACTCTATACGGATATTGAAATGGAACATATATCTTGTATTAAATAAATGTATAAAGAATTGTTTTGTCTTTAAATGGGAGGTGGGGCCTTATATATCCCCTCGATGCATCGACATGTCTCATGAGACAAATTAGTTAGTGAATAACCCTTCGAGTTTATTTCCAAAAATCAAACAGGTTTCTTCTCACCAAAATAAACTTTTTTAATTGTATTATGATATCATGTGCCAGATACATGACATCAAAATAATGAGAATTATCTTTATTTATTGTCAGTTATTATTATCCATGAGATTTTCACTATGACAAAATCTATGGATGTAGTTTTATTCTCAGTTTATTAATGGCGTGAGTTTTTCATTATTTACCATGCCATATTGACTATGTCAAATTGTTTATGATCCAGTTATTATTGATTCATGATTCCTCCATTTGGAACACTTACTGAGCATTTGAGCTCTCCCCTTTTATTGTCTACCTTCCACAGGTGATGAAAAGATGATCATTTATTGAGTTCCTG
The DNA here is from genome assembly GCA_963277665.1 of Viscum album. Taxonomy (NCBI): domain Eukaryota; kingdom Viridiplantae; phylum Streptophyta; class Magnoliopsida; order Santalales; family Viscaceae; genus Viscum; species Viscum album. The sequence goes on along the minus strand of OY728143.1, from coordinate 9,883,081 downwards.
CAGATGCGGTTTTTAGTTTTTGTTATGTATTGTATTTTGTAACCTTTTCAAATTTAATTTGAGTTACATCTATGTATCTCGTTTCTCCAAGACTACTAAAATAATTTCTCCTTTGGTATTTTCATTCCTTCTAACCATGACAATATAAAAATTAATGCACTGACTCTATTCTAGAGGGTTCGGGGTGTTACAATAACTTCAACTATTATGTTTTCACTAGAAATCCATATATCAGCACTTATTTACTTGTACTTTTTTTACTATGATTTTTTTATTTAGAAATTTCCTTCCATATGCCTTTCTTTTTCATAAAATTATTTATTTAAAATCATTCATTCTTTAGATACCATTTTGTAAAATGGATGGGGAAATCTTTCTTTTGAAATTATTATCCAGTTATATATTTTAAAGGAAATGAAATAATTATTTAAAATATTTGAATTTCAAATATGCATGACATGGTATTATTTTTGTTGGTAATTCATAGGGAGTTGTTCTATTTTATATTTCATACTGGTAATTTTAATGCTCATTCATGTATTACTTATCAAATTTTAGTTTATGATCTACCCAACTCTAGTTAACTCATGGAGTGAGTGTCATCATGTGGTTGATGGGGTCATATAGGGTCTCATGGAGGTATTTCAATTTTTTTTCTCTTCTACTTCCAGTAATAGTGTTATTTGTTTTAATGTTAGGTCCACTAGGGTGGATACCCTGAGAGGGGGGGTGAATCAGGGTATGACTAATTAAAAAAAATGCCCGTTCTGATCTTGTTTCGCTATTAAGCAAAACACTCTTCTCTCTTTTCCCTGTTGCACGATATAAACAGAATGTAAAGCAAGCACAGGACACAGCAATTTTACTTGGTTCACCGCTAAGGGCTACGTCCAAGGAGCATACGCCGACAGGTTGCCGGTCGTACCAAATTCCACTAATCTTCACTAGCTGTGGATTACAAGGTTCGGGCTAGATCACTTCTATGCCCAGGCTCACTGCCTTTACAAAGTTTAGGGTCAGCTCACTGCTTTCCCAAGGGTCACTCCCTGTTTCTCTCTCTCTGGCTCACTGCCTGTGGAGAGGATCACCTTCTTCCTCTTCCTGAGCTCACTGCTCTTGGATGGAATCCACTCACAGTTTATAGACCTGTAGGTCTCTTCATTTTCCTGAAGGAATGCATCTTCTCTTGTATGTAGATGCTCTGTTGAAGTTTAACTTTCACCCGTTGATGAATATCTCTTTGCACCGAAGGTATCGGGCAAACTTCCAGCTTCCACACAGTCTGAAAATCACTGCGGGAACAAAACCTTACTTGGCGCGCAAGTCAACCTCGGCGCGCAAGTATCGGCGCGCAAGTCACAACGGGCGCGCAAGTCCTCCTCTGACACTTGCGCGACACAAGCTTCCTCAACTCCAAACTTGCGCGACTCTCTTCCCTTTACGCCCAAACCACCATTGGTGCGCAACTGCAAACCGGCGCGCAACTTCTAACACAGGCGCACAACTTCAACCACTGGCGCGCAAGTCCCACCTGCGCGACCACACACACCACTTGCGCGACCACCACACCTGCGTGACGGGAGCTCTCGTCTTGAACTCCGGTGAGAAATGAGGAGGGGTGGTCCGGTATTTATAGGCAATCTGACCACCCTGCGCGACGGCGCGCAAGTCACCTGCGCGACCCAATTTCGGCGCGCAAGTCTCCTCTCCTTTAGACACTTGCGCGACCAACTCCCAAACTTGCGCGATCCTATATCCTTAGCCATATTTTGATCTTCTGATCTTGAAAAACATGTGGCGCGCAAGTTTCCTGTACACCATGTTCGCGGCGCGCAAGTCCCTTTGCCAAAAACACTTTTCTTCATTTGCCGATTTTCAGGCCCAAAAATTTGGCAAACACTGGAAAACGGCGTCACCTTGTATCTGTTCTTTTGTACCGCCTCCAGATCTTCCATTCCTTTTATCGACGTTCTTGAATCAAACATGGATCGTTGACCTCAGCTCTTGAACTCGACATTCAACCATGAAATCCTCTTTGTCAACAATCACAACTTAGATGTCCACTTTGTCAACAAACACAATCACCTCAAAAAGGCTTCAATGATACCTTGAGGGATTTTTGCCCAACAATCTCCCCCTTTGGGTTTGTTGAAAACTCTTCCAAACAAAGATACGTCATTGATTCTTCAACCTCCATTCGCCGCATTGCGATTCGGATAGCGACCAAGGATTTACTCAACACATACTCTAAGCCCACATGAGCAATGCTCGGCGTGAGAAACAAGAGTAAATGAAAAGTTCATCAATGAATCACTTTGTCTCTAACATCCATTGTTGACACCAAACACTGTCCAACACCACTCTTCTGCTTTTATCACGATCCTCAGCTGTCGTGATATCTATTCTTTGAGCGATCACTTCTAGCATCGTCAGATTTAAATACGCTCCCCCTTTCTGCTCACAGCTTCAACACCTCTTTAGCCATATTTCCTGTGTTGTCCAAGCTAAGCTCTGGCTAAGCACGTTCACCTAGCTTCAACTCCCCCTATCTGGCTGCTCCACCTGTCAGCGTCTCCCCATATCATTCATGATTTATCAAATCTATGCACTGTCTCCCCTTGAACAACCACGATTTTCTCCCCCTTTGTCAACGAACCCAAAGGTCACGCCTTTGTAGTCTAGAACATAGTAGAGAACACATTAGCACAGTAGGGAAAACACAGCATACCTCGGGGAGATGGGGAAGGTCCCACATCCACACTATTTTAAGTGCGGGGAATCGACTGAACTCCCAGAGCCAGTCGATGCCTCTCAAAAGCTTCCTTGGGTAAGGCCTTTGTCAGAATGTCTGCAACCTGTAGCTCTGTAGGTACATACTCCAACTTCACGATGCCCTGCTCAACCTTCTCCTTGATGAAATGATACTTGATCTCAATGTGCTTTGTCCTGGAATGATGGACAGGATTTTTGCTAAGATTTATAGCACTTGAGTTGTCACACTGGATTCCGATCGGAGACTTCACTTCAACTCCCATATCTTCAAGCTGCTGCTTCATCCACAATAATTGTGTGCATACTTGAGTGGCCGCTATATACTCAGCTTCTGCGGTGCTCAATGAAATGCAATCTTGTTTCTTGCTTAGCCAAGAAATACACAATCCACCAAGATAGAATGCACCACCTGATGTTGATTTTCTATCATCTGCTGAACCGGCCCAGTCTGCATCAGTATATCCCAATAACTCTGTCTGAGATTTGTCGTTGTATGTCAAACCGAAGTCCACCGTGCCCTTGATATACCGAAGTATTCTTTTCACTGCAAGCATGTGACTTTCCTTGGGATTACTCTGATATCTCGCTGCTTGGCATGTGGCGAAAACAATATCAGGCCTTGTTGCGGTTAAGTACAACAGACTTCCAATGATTTGCCTGTATTCTGTGATATTAACTGCCTTGCCATCCTCATCTTTTGATAATTTCATCCGGGTAGCAACCGGAGTCTTCATTTCCTTGGAATTATCCATTCCAAACCTTCTTAGAACTTCCTTGGCATATTTGGATTGAGAAATGAAAGTTCCATTCCTTCCTTGTGTCACCTGTATACCAAGGAAAAACGTTAGCTCTCCAATCATTGACATTTCAAACTCTTTTTTCATGAATTCGGAAAACTGTCTGCACTGAGCTTCATCTGATCCGCCAAAAATTATGTCATCGACATACACTAGCACCATCATCCTTTGATTACTGTCATTGCTGAAATAGAGATTGTAATCAACTCCTCCACGCTGAAAACCAAGCTTCTTCAAGTACTGATCAAGCCTTGAGTACCATGCCCTTGGTGCTTGTTTCAGCCCATACAAAGCCTTCTTCAGCCTGCAAACTTTGTTATCATCCTCATGAATGAGAAAACCATCTGGCTGCTCAATATACACCTCCTCTTCCAGAACCCCATTCAAGAATGCGGATTTGACATCCATCTGGAACACTTTGAACTTCCTTTGCACTGCGATGGCTAGGAATAATCTTATTGTCTCCAGCCTTGCAACCGGTGCAAATGTCTCATCAACATCAATTCCCTCGATTTGGGAGTACCCCTTGCACACTAGACGTGCTTTGTTCCGAATCACTGTGCCATCTTCATTCATCTTGTTGCGATAGACCCATTTGGTCCCAATGACATTCTTGTCGGCTGGCCTCGAAACAATCTCCCATGTCTGGTTCTTCTCAATCTGATCAAGCTCTTCGTTCATGGCCTGAACCCAGTTTTCATCTTCAGCTGCATCAGAAAAACATTTCGGCTCCACTTGAGACAAAAACGATGCTTGTTGTGATGATTTCATTCTTCGAGTCTGAACTGGAGCTGTTTGATCACCAATGATATTCTGCCTATCAATCTCAGCTCGACTCTTTGGCTTCCTCGCAGACATCGGCTTGACACTTTCCTCTTCATCATCAGTATCTTCTTCTGAGTCAGCTTCTGCCACTTCTGCTCCCCCTGGGTTGCTTATCTCATCATCACTTTCATCCAGGAACTGTTCACTGGGTCGTTGAGCAGTCTGTTCATTTTCGACTATAGTGACATCATTACTCTCAACAATTTTTCCCAGCCTCTTGTTGAAGCATTTATATGCTTTGCTTTTCCCTGAATAGCCGAGGAATATCCCTTCATCTCCTCGTGCCTCAAACTTCCTATGATGTTCTTTGTTGAGAATGAAACACTTACTTCCAAAGATTCGAAAGTATTTCAACGTTGGCTTCTTTCCGTACCACAGTTCATACGAAGTCTTCCCTTGCTTCGGACATAACAGGGACCTGTTTGAAACATAGACCGATGTCAAAACTGCTTCCTTCCAAAATTTCTCTGGTAGGTCCTTATCAATAAGAATTGTTCTGGCCATATTGTTAATGATACGATTCCTCCTTTCTACTACTCCATTCTGTTGGGGAGTTCTCACTGATGAAACTTGATGCCTTATCCCATGTTTCTCGAGATAGTTTTCAACCTGACTGTTTGTAAATTCCGTACCGTTATCAGTACGAAACTTCAGAATTTTCTGCCCAAGCATCTTCTCTGATTCCCTCCTGTACTGCTTTATGCAACTGAATACCTCTGTCTTATGGGTTATGATGAATACCCAGGCCATTCTGCTATAGTCATCAATGAAAAGTGCATAGTACCTTTGCCCATTTATAGCTCGTGGTGAGATAGGTCCACATACATCAGCATGCACCAGTTCGAGCACTCTAGTTGATTTCTGTTCCTTTGGCCTGTATGTCTTTCTGATGATTTTCCCTTGTTGACAAGCATCACACGTATGAGTGCGATCACGTGATAGTTTGGGAAGGTCTCTAGCAGCATCACATTTAACGAGATCCTCCATAGATGGTTGGCATAGATGACCAAGTCGCTTATGCCACAGCTGGTTTTCTTCCTCTCTGGATAAAAGACAAGTATCTTCTTCCCCACTTACAAGATAGAGATTTCCCTTTGACCTTTTTCCCTGCAGAACAGCTGCTCCATCTTTTCCTTTCACAACACACATCTTCTTGGTAAATTGGATAGAGTGCCCAGAGTCACATAGTTGACTGACACTGAGTAGATTATGACTCAGACCCTCTACTACCAAGACATCAGCACGTCTCATCTCTTTTCCCCCAAACTTGGATTTCCCTGAGCCAACAATCTTCAGGCCTTCATCATTTCCAAATTTGACAACGCCTTCTTAGTCATATTTGATGCCTGTAACAAGATCCTTATTACCCGTCATGTGGGATGTGCAACCACTATCAAGGATCCAAACACCAGATCGATCTGATGCTTTAAGGGCAATCTCCGCCACCACAGCCTTCTCATTTATCTTCTTCTTGGTCCATACTTTTTCTTTCACACTCGGCATGGATTGAGGCTTCTGTTCTTTCTCAGAGTATGATGGACCACCCTCATCTTGCAGAGCTGCAAATCTGTTCTGAACTTTTAACTCACTTGTTGGTTTATTGATCTGCTGCTTGCGAACATTTTGATTATTCTTTGACAAATTTCTCTGAATGATTGATGTGCAATACCTAGCCATGTGTCCAAATCCTCCGCACCAAAAACAGTGTCCTTCAAAATGTGTTCTGGAAAATCGTTCTCTGTTTGGCTGCAGTCTCTGCTCATGTTCCCTTCTGTATCTCTTGGCTATGGAACACACAAACTGTGAATGTCCCATTTTCCCACAGCAATAACACCTGATATAGGATGCATTCCCTCGTGATATTTCAGCACTGTGATTTCCCCTTTGGGATCTCTGAATATTCTGATTCTGTTTTGTTCCCAAATCAACCTTCACTTTCGGGATGAGTGCTTGCGGTCTGACTGCAATTGTAGCCAATTTTTGTTCTTGACTAAGCCCAGAAACGACCTTAACATCTGAGCTCAATTGCTGTTTCTTTCCTACTGAACTGCTAGGCTCCGCTTTCATCTTCTCTGTCTTCTGAATAGCCTGCTTTTCAGATATCACTTTGGGGGTCAAGAGTTTATCTTGATCCTTGAGTTTTTGTCGCAGACTGACCACTTCTTCTTCAAGCTCTTTGATACATCTAACCTGCTCCTTTCCTGTGTTTGTCAGACAATCAATTTCCTTCTTTTGTTCCTCAATTTTAAGCTTATACTCAACAATATTTTCTGAGCTCTCTGGTGTTGAGGATTTTAGTCTTTCAATTTCTTCTAACAGCTCAGACTTTTCTTCATCCTGTTGTTGCATGTAGAGTTTGGCATCACGAACCACTTTATTGGATTTCTTCGTTTTGGCTCTCCAAACATCTATCTCCTCAAGAGCTGCTTCCAATTCGGCTTCCATATCAATTCTCCCTTCAATTTCTTCTTTAGCATCAGCTTCTTCTCCCTTTTGAGAACTACCAACAATTGCCACCAAGGCATTTACCCCACGATCTCTTCAATTTTCTATTTCCTCAACTTCTTCATCCTCAGACTCATCTGAACTTTCAAATTCTTGTGAGAGAAGATTCTTTTTCTTGAAGAAATTTCTCTTGAATTGTTTCTTCCCTTTCACAAAAGCTGAAGACTTCTTTTTGGTAATTTCAGCGTCATCATCGTCATCATCATCTTGAAAATTCTTGGGGCATCTTGCCGCAAGATGACCAACCTTTCCACATCTAAAGCATGCTAGTGGAAGTTTACCTTTAAACTTTCCTCTTCCTCTTTGTAGATTCGAAGAAAGGAATGACATCACCTCATCTGTCTCTTCTTCTTCATTAGAATCTTCAATGGTGAGCTTCTTCATGGCCTTAAATGCCACCTCTTTAGACTTCCCCTTTTCCACAGCCTCATTATCATCGTTCCTCATTTCATATGCAACCAAGGTACTGTGCAAATTGTCCAATGTCAGCTCTTTTGGATCTTTATCTTCTAGTACTGAAACTTTCGGATTGAACCGAGGTGGAAGTTTCCTCAAGATGCGCTTTAAAATCTTTATGTCTTCAATGACTTCTCCAAGACCTCGCATATCTTCCACAACAATGTTTACCCTATCAAAGAATGCGTCAACAGACTCATTCGGGTTCATTTTCAGATCTTCATATTTGTTCCACAACACCTGCAGCTTTGCCTCTCTGACTTTTGTGTCCCCTTCATATATATTCAAAAGCTTTTCCCACATGGAATGTGACGTTTTGCATGACATCACCTTTGTGTAGATGGGATTGGAAAGGGCTCCCCCTAAGGCATTGATTGCTTTGGAATCAGCATCCAACTCTCTATGCTCAGCTTCTGATAAGGCACCACTATTAATATCAGCTGTGATACCATGCATAGCTGCTGAAAACACATCCATTCCCAAGGATCGGAAATAGTGTTGCATCCGATTCTTCCATATCTGAAAATTATATCCGTCGAAGATCGGAATCCCTTTATGATTGGTTACCTCCATTGAGAGAAGAACAACTTTCAACCTTTCCCTCTGATACCACTTGTTAGGTCCACTAGGGTGGATACCCTGAGAGGGGGGGGTGAATCAGGGTATGACTAATTAAAAAAAAATGCCCGTTCTGATCTTGTTTCGCTATTAAGCAAAACACTCTTCTCTCTTTTCCCTGTTGCACGATATAAACAGAATGTAAAGCAAGCACAGGACACAGCAATTTTACTTGGTTCACCGCTAAGGGCTACGTCCAAGGAGCATACGCCGACAGGTTGCCGGTCGTACCAAATTCCACTAATCTTCACTAGCTGTGGATTACAAGGTTCGGGCTAGATCACTTCTATGCCCAGGCTCACTGCCTTTACAATGTTTAGGATCAGCTCACTGCTTTCCCAAGGGTCACTCCCTGTTTCTCTCTCTCTGGCTCACTGCCTGTGGAGAGGATCACCTTCTTCCTCTTCCTGAGCTCACTGCTCTTGGATGGAATCCACTCACAGTTTATAGACCTGTAGGTCTCTTCATTTTCCTGAAAGAATGCATCTTCTCTTGTATGTAGATGCTCTGTTGAAGTTTAACTTTCACCCGTTGATGAATATCTCTTTGCACCGAAGGTATCGGGCAAACTTCCAGCTTCCACACAGTCTGAAAATCACTGCGGGAACAAAACCTTACTTGGCGCGCAAGTCAACCTCGGCGCGCAAGTATCGGCGCGCAAGTCACAACGGGCGCGCAAGTCCTCCTCTGACACTTGCGCGACACAAGCTTCCTCAACTCCAAACTTGCGCGACTCTCTTCCCTTTACGCCCAAACCACCATTGGTGCGCAACTGCAAACCGGCGCGCAACTTCTAACACAGGCGCACAACTTCAACCACTGGCGCGCAAGTCCCACCTGCGCGACCACACACACCACTTGCGCGACCACCACACCTGCGCGACGGGAGCTCTCGTCTTGAACTCCGGTGAGAAATGAGGAGGGGTGGTCCGGTATTTATAGGCAATCTGACCACCCTACGCGACGGCGCGCAAGTCACCTGCGCGACCCAATTTCGGCGCGCAAGTCTCCTCTCCTTTAGACACTTGCGCGACCAACTCCCAAACTTGCGCGATCCTATATCCTTAGCCATATTTTGATCTTCTGATCTTGAAAAACATGTGGCGCGCAAGTTTCCTGTACACCATGTTCGCGGCGCGCAAGTCCCTTTGCCAAAAACACTTTTCTTCATTTGCCGATTTTCAGGCCCAAAAATTTGGCAAACACTGGAAAACGGCGTCACCTTGTATCTGTTCTTTTGTACCGCCTCCAGATCTTCCATTCCTTTTATCGACGTTCTTGAATCAAACATGGATCGTTGACCTCAGCTCTTGAACTCGACATTCAACCATGAAATCCTCTTTGTCAACAATCACAACTTAGATGTCCACTTTGTCAACAAACACAATCACCTCAAAAAGGCTTCAATGATACCTTGAGGGATTTTTGCCCAACATTTAATTTATTTATTTTCTTATTGATATTGGGATAATTAATTCCCAATAGAGTTATTCTTGATTATAAGCACTATTTTTCATCCCAAGAAGATTGGTAATGCCTCTAAAGCATTGTTATGGTCCATCTCAGGTAACTCGTTTATGATTGACTTGGTTTGATTCAGGACATACCTTCTTATTTTCCGTTATGTTGGAAATATGATAGTGTTTCTCTTGTGTATGGTAGATAACCGCCTCACAAAGCGATGTGATTCATTTTTCACTAACACCTTGTATGGAAGGTATTAAAGGATAAATTTAATGTATATATGTGATATGTATAATATTATATTGATTCTAAAAAATCAATATAACATTAACATCCTTTCCTTTTCACCTGTCAAGTAAATGATGACGTTGCTCATGCATATGTATGGCATATCATCTCCCTGAAATGATGTGATTTATTTTACATGTTCAAAATTCAATAATTATTATAAAGTTTTGTATAATGGATAAAAATGATATTTACAAAATTAATATATTTATAGATATTATTTAACTGTATACAATTTTTTAAAAAAAATATTCATAATAAAATATTTCTGAGAAAACAATGAAATTAACACTTGAAACAATAGTGATAATGAAATAGAATAAACAAATGGGTAATAAAAAGTTATAAAAGGATCATATATGATATTATAATTATTAATATAATTTTTTTATAAGTTAGTAACATGTTTAAAACTAAAATATATTATATTAAAGAACATTAAAAAAAGGTAAGCATGAGATAAGGGGTTGCTTACCTAAATTTTTATTCATTTTGTAACACAATGACTTCGTTGAGTAAATTATGACAAGATTATGATTGAAATGAATTTTGATTTATTTGTGTTTTATTTCCCCTAATATATGTGTGGATATACATTTTATGCACATAATCACTTCATTAATTAACTTTATCTTCAATTATATGAACTTTGTAAGGGTTTTTTATCAAACGTACTTCTTTGATACACATGTTCTCTTATGAATAAAACTTATTTTTAAATGGTGTATATAATGACCATCCACGTACTCTATCATAAATCCTTCCAAATTTATGATATTTTAAGTTATAATTCAGCTAAATTAAAATCATGGTTTGTTATGATTCCAATGTTACCAAAGTGGTAAGGGTTTATGTTACAATCCCCTTTTTAATCAGGAATATTTATGCTTGAATATACTTTAAAGGAAATTATTCAATAATTATATAATAAACCCCTTTCATGCACTTATCCAATGGTTATTCATGAGATTTTCATCTAATAGTACCATTTTCCTCTCTATGGTACTTAAAATTAATTAAGAAAAAGTTTTTACTAATATATGACTTCCTTTCTATAGCTTCTCTCACAAATGATTTACTATTATTTTTTAAAGTCATTTTTACCATTAACTGGATTTTAAAAAAATAAAAGGAATATTCCTATCAATTTATAAACAAGGTAATTTGTAAATTTTCTTGCAAAACTGTGAAATAAAACATTGTTTTTAAAATATTCGAAATAAACGGAACATTTCTCTCATCATGAACAATCAATGTTTTAAAGATTCCTTTTTATGTCTTAAAGGTTGTTTTCAAGAAAACCACTTTTTTTAATTTTTTGTGAATGTTTTATATATTAAATAATTGTTTTCAAAATTGAAAGGATGTTTTCCACATTATATATTCAAATAGACCTTTAAAAATAATTTTCCATCTAAGTTGACATCCTTTTATGTTTTTCAAAGTAAAAATGATATTTTTCTCAAGAATGATTTTAATATTTTCAAAATTATATTCATTAGTTAGTTTAACCATTAATTTTAAAGATTCATTCTAAATTATGAATATCTATATCTCAAATATTTTCCAAGTTTATCCTTCTATCATTTAATGGGGAAATATATTCCTTTGGATTATTTTCAAATGCCTTCATTATGATATTTACATTGATTATGATATGAATAAGGATTAAGAAACCCATTTTCTATCCATGGGTAATTCGTATGATTTATTTCCTTTATGTGTAACACATAGATCATAATCATGTTATGATGGGTATTCTTATATAGCACTCTAATACATTAGGTAATCCTTTAGTCTCATGTGTCATCTTGGAAGGGATTAGGGAGTAAAACTAATCCATTATGGGACTTTTTCCTCTATATTAGTTTTTATAGATAGTTATACATGACTCATGTTTATTTCATATTTTTTGTTGATGCATCATTTCATGTCCTACCATGATATTATGATTTCATGTTCATCATATTCTTTTTATATGTGATTACTCATGATATTTCTATTTATAATATCATAATATAATTTTGAACCACATCTTGTATTCCCTTATTATGTTTGTTCCCTTAATGAGAATTTTAGATCACCCCTTTTTTTTGGGTATTCCCTAGGTTAAGCCATATAGTTTAGGAGTTCGAAAGTATTTAGTAGCTTATTATGGGGATTAAAATAAAACATTAATTTTTAATCTCACTTTGATGTATTATTACCCAAGACTTCAAAATACACTAGGACATTATAATACTTGTATTTTATTAATGAATATTTAAGGTCAGAAATCATAAAATAATATGTGTAAAAGTACTAGTTCCTCATGAACCACCACCCATGCCTTAGAACACTTCCTTCCATCATATATTTTCATCAAATATTACACCCACTTATTCACATTTACTTTTTCTCCTATGGTAACTCTTTCATATCCCATGTTTAATTGGTATCCAATTAACACATTTCCTCTTTCATCAGTGAATCCTACATTTTACAGTAAATGAGAGTGCCCACTATTTATGGGATTTTAGGTTTTCCCACATCCAATAAAAATAGAAACATTATGTTATCCTAAAATATTTGGACTGGACACCTTACTTTAAAAGATATATATACTGTAAATTTCATCTCAACTCTCTTTAGAACATCAACATATGGTGCTCTATGTTCTAGAGAACCATGTTATGATACTCAATATATCATAAATATTCCTTAGGCCTCTACATCCCTTGATCATTTAGGCACATCTTCCTATGGTCTTATTTATAAACTTTCAACAAATATATTTTCAATTTTTGAAAACTACTCCCCTATGGTATCCAAATTTAGATCAAATTATACATGTTTAGTGAATTTATTTTGCTAAAAAATCACTTTATCCACATTTTGGACCTCCATAAAACCTTTTCATTGACGTGTATTTCTTGGATTCTGATGACTTTTCATTTTTCATCATTATCCCATAGCCATAATCCAAAATATTCATTTATATATCCTACATAGAAAAAATTCTTATTCTTTACCTGAATTTTATCTATATCATTAGAATAAAAATGGATATAGGAATGGTGATGAATGTTTTGATGTATCTAACTTCTATTTGTTTACCATATAATAGTTTTTTAGAAATATTTTTTCCCATTTGAATGGACACACATTTATTAACTATGTATATTGTTATAATTACTGATTATTCCCAAATTCCATTGGGAATTAGAGAGTATAGTATCTTACTTAATTAATTTTCATTTAACTTTTGAATTATTTTATATCCCACACTATTATATTATGGTGTTCTGGTCATAAGTTTCTCTATATTGATCCCCTTCTTCTGATAGACATTTCAAAAGTTCCTTTTGTTGTACTCAAACCCATTATTGGATGTTATGAAGTTTAACTTATGACTAATTTATATCTCTACCTTAATGTTACATTGGGATAATGATGTAAATATATCAAACATATTCTGCATAAAGTAAACACATAATTTTATAAATGTATCATCAATTAAAGGCAAAAAGTAAAGTGACCCACTAAGAGATTGGATTAGGTTAGGTCCTCAAATGTTTATTTTAACCTGTTTTAACATCCTAGATCTTAGATTATATATATTCAAGTCGAAGGGAACCATTTTTAGCATCCCAAGAACATAAGTCTCATAAATTAATAATTTATGTCGGTCAAGATTCAATATTTCGGTATCTATTAGAACCATCTTGTTCTTATCACTACGATATTTGAGTTGATAGTTTCATTACATAAAAATATCGAACATTACGTCTCTAGAAAATTTCAAACCGTATGATCTTTAAAATAGATATAAGATCCCACCAATTATTCTTCAGAATACCACCATGGATCCTAGAGGCTCCCTTTAAACTTGGGGATAAAGTCTAGTTCCATGTCCTACCTCATCTAGTTGACCAATGAAAAATCATTTCTTCTATATCCCAAAATGTGTCTAGGTTGTTTTATCTATAAAAATATTACATTATTCATATAGAGATTAATATCACCACTACACACAACATCCTGATATTCATTATTCACTATGTTCACTTTTCTAAACATCCTAGACAAATGGTTCACCATGCATATTTTCTCTAACACTAATTGAAGTGATGATTCAGTGTCAATCAATTATGAATCCACTGAAATATTGAAAATAAGTATCAATATACAACTAAAGTCAGCTGAACTCATGGAATTTTAGCTTTTTAACATTTTAATTTTGAAAATTTCAATGTAATTTCTTCAATCCTTCTATATATTTCCACTTTTCCCACACTGCTAGCATGTAAGATTTGGACCAAAAGATTTACCTTGTCTTCTCTCCCTCGACTTATCTTCTAGTCATCTTGGACTTTTCTGTTGGGGTATTTTTAATCTTCTGTATACATTAATTGCACTACCAAATGGTTCATGAATCTCCCTCTTTATATTTTCTTCATTGAGGTTTAAATTTATCACAACCTTAAACACAAAATTATTTTTTCCATGGTAATTACTAACTTACATTAACATTTCATTCCTCAATTATGAAAGAGATGAATGTAGTAGAATCTCCCAAATATCAGACAAAAAATTTACCTTCACTGATTTATACTATCGTTGGATCGTGTTTAATTTGTTTACATGATCTTACATGAGTTTACGTTCTAATAACCCCACATTGAACAACCTCTGCATCATGAACCATTTGTTATATACTATCAGCTTCTCATAAATATCTGATCAGCCCTTCATCAAATCAAATTTCATCTTCACTTCCTAAATGTTAAATACAAATCTCATTTCTAAATTCATCCTGATTAAACTAAGATCTGTCATATCTAGCAATTCCCACTCTTCTTAATCCATGTTCTTTGGTTTGACTCTAGCCTATGGGACATCCAAATCTATTTGAATAAGATAGTCCCCTATATGTATTTTCCAGAACTCAAAATCCATTTCATTGAACTTATCTACCTGATCCATACCTTTAATCATCACCATACCTTTTAAGGATATTTGTAACATGCTAATATTTTATAATAATAACATTATGTTCAATAGAGTATACGACACGCAATGTCGACCTTAAACGAACTGTGAAACATGTGATTGTTATAACCATAATATTAAATTTAAAGGTGTGAATAATACTAATTAATTTAAGAAATTTATTCAAATATATTACCCAATATAGATATATTGATAATTTATTAGTAAATAATCACTCTATTTTTAGTAATTCCATTTTATTCATCAAAAATATGTTTTCTACAAAAATGACTTTTAAAAATTTTGGTGTTAAAATGTTTTAATTAATTTATATAAATTTTAATAAACTAAAATTATAAAATTAAATTAATTATTAAATTAATCTGTCAAAATTAACATAGGATTAAATTTATTCATTTTTTTTTTTAAAAAAAATTCATTGAATAGTGAAAAATGTTGATTTTTTGTAAAAGTGACATTTATTTTCGAAAAATTAAGTAATTTAAGAGTCCCATTGTTCTTTGAATTTTATTTCATGTAAAATAAGAATAATTTAGTAATATGTAATCTAAATAATTACATTAAGAATATTTTTATATATTTTATTTATTTATAATTTTATTTTTGTGTTTAAAAATGGTTTTTTCAACTGTTTTGAAGTGCATAATCTTTCTCCATTTTGATAAATTAAAAAACTCTTACTAAGGAATGATTTAAATGAATTTTATATATTATATATCTATAATTATTAATTTAAATTCAAATAATTTTCTTATTATTCATAGAGTTAATATAAAATAATCACATGCTTGAAAAATATATCCTTGGAAAAACCGTTTTTTCATCGCATCTTCAGGTTCAATTTTAAATTAAATTATTCCACATATTTGAATTTATTTGGTAAAATAAATTCAATTTTTGTAATAAATATAATTTATATTATATAATAAAGTCAACTAAATTTTTTTTCTTAATTAATAGTGAAAATAGTAAAAATCTTATTTGCAGTTATGATTAAAATGTGTTTACTATGAAGTTAAAAAAACAATTAAGGGTTAAAATGAAATAAAAACTTGTAAGAATTATATTATATGGCCATATTTTGACCATATATATTATATGGATATAAATTCAATTTCGGATCCTTTTTCATGTGAAAAATGATACTATAACATATTCCTTTCAAAAATTCAAAATTCCCCCCCCCCACACACTTTTAAAAGGCCACCCGCTCTTATCTCTTCATCACACCTTCAAATATTTTTGTTTAAGATAATAAGTACTGAAATAAATTACATAATTCCACATAAATTACTTAGTTCCCCTTTTTTATCATAAATCCATTCTAAGGAGTCTTATAGTGCTTACCTAATGAGGTTATCTAAATAAGAGGTGTTGTTATTAACCAAGCATTTTTATTTTATTTCTTCTTCCACCTCATTAAAATATTATTCAATTATTATAATATAATAAAAAAAGTATCTCATATATACATATATGTTATTATTTTATATTAAAAACCTAAATCTATATCCTATTATATAAAATTTAAAATGAAACCATCATTCATGTGTATAGAAGACTACTTCCTTGGGAATTGATATAATTCATTTTCCATCACCTCATCATACGGTTGGTTATAATAAGGGATTCAGAGTATTTATATTAAATTTGAAACAAAATTATACTTATATAATTATTATATCCCATATACCTTCTTACTTTCCATTCTTCGTGGAATATGATAGCTTTCATCACCTGTACGGTGGACTACCACCTTGCGAAGCGATGTGATTCATTTTTCACTAACTCTTTACCTATAATGAAATAAGGTTAATTTTAATGAATATATGTGATATTTATTAAATAATTAATATATTAATGACATATTTATCATTATAAAAAGGTAATATTTTATTTTATTTCTTCCCTTTCCACTCCCTGGAAAATGATAATGTCACTTGTATATACGTGTGGACTACCACCTCCACAAAGTGATGTGATTATTTTTTCATCAACAGATCATATATAGGATAAATATAATTATATTTAATGAAATAATATTTTATTTATAATAAAAATTTAATTATATAAATATAAAATAATACATAATTTATTTCCATAATAATCATGGAAAAATGGAAATGTTACTCATGCTTATGTACGGTATACCATCTCCATGATTGTAACACAGTTGATTTCTCATCACCATCATTAATGATTGGTTTTAAAAGTTTATTTCATTTATAAATATGATTAATATTTCATTATTGTTATTTATTATTATGTAATAATGACCACTTTGGCCATAATTAAAACACTGAATCTATTTTGAAACAATGAACCGAACGTCCTCAAAAAACCTGATGTTGACATGACTAATAAAGTAATAAAATATGTCATTAAAATAAATAAAATAAGTGATTTATGTTTAAGTTATTAAACCTACAAAATTATTTATAAATGAAATAGTTTGTATAATCTTATTATATGGGAATTAAAGTACATATAGGAAATTCGGGACTCGAGGTAAGGGTTTCTCCTCTCACTTTTATTTCTGTGAAACATATTCCACATTCACCACTTATTCTTACTATGTGATTTATATACCACCCATGAATAAATTTGATGACTGTTTTCATGAAAATTATTGGTATTTATTAATCCAAATAATCTTTTATTTATCAAGAGGTTTTTATACAGATATTAGCAAAGCAATAAGGGACTTCGTATCAATTTCCCTTCATTGAGGCATGTTTTAATGTTATATGCCTAATTTTTTAATATGATGTATGTAACACCTATTTTACATGAAATATTATGAATAATTCATATTTCAATATATTTTAAATTTATATTTGAATATTTTCATCGAATTTTATTTGAATTGAATGTTACCAAGTGGTAAAGAATTTTATAACTCAATTTATTTTCCTTGGGATACACTACACTAAAATCATGTTTAAGTGGATGTTTTTTAGTAGTAGTTTAAAAAACACCGTAAAAAAATTGTGATAATTTTGCATATGTTTTTAAAAAACATCACTAAATTTTATCCATTTATAAAAAAAAGATTATTTCTCCCCTGATCCCCCCATACTCACCCCTGATAACCCCCTACCATGATCCCGGGCAAGTGTGGTATTTATCCCCTTGTCAGTCACTCCACTTGTCTCCACCCTCACCAGTTCTAGCCATCTCCATTACACGATTTTCCACCAACCCCCTAATCCTAATCCATCATCCATAGTTCATTTTCCCAAGATCCCCCTGAACCCTCTCCCTTGCCAGTGATTCCGTTTCTCCTAATCCCCATTGGACATCACACTCTCCGGCTATATGATTTCTCATAAGCCTCCCTCACCCTCGCCATCTCCAAAAATTCCTTCAAGTCTTATCTCATTATCGTTCCCCACCCGAAGGTATCTTGTAGAAATTTTTATGATGGTTTTTCATAGTCATTTTTTCATGATATAAATTGGGGGTATCATTATTTATTATTTAGATAATCCCTCTCTATCCTTAACAAAATGTAAAGACACATGTTTTTTAATCAAGTTCCAATACGATGGTTTTCGAATTTTTTTCCCATTTATCGATGGGTCATTTTTTAAAACCGATCTATGTAACTTTATTCCAGGTGTTGGATCACCTAAAGGTGTCCTTTTTGGAGTTACTCAATTACCTTATAATTTTAGCGGGTTTCCTGATGAGTCTCGGGAGCATCGGATCCAGAAATGTACACTTTAATGGATCTTCATGGGAAGTGCATGGTTGCAGACGAACCCATGTAGTTTACCATATTTAATAAATTATTTATTTTAATTAAATAGTATTATATGAGAGATTGTGATTTATTAAAATACTATTTTAGAAACAATAACAATGAAGTTATTATTATTATTATTGTGGTTTTTTACTTAAATGAATGATAAAGAATTAATTAAATGACATTTTAGGAATTTAATGTGGATTTGGAGCATTCCAAAGAAACATTTTCCTTTAAGAAGGGTTTATTGGGAGTTGTAGTCTTAATAAATAAATGTGGATAGAAATAATAATAATGATTTATGATTATTATTGTTATACATATTATTATGGTTATATTTATTATTTTTATTAACTTATTATAGTTGTTATGTGATTAATAATAATAATAATGATAATAATAATATATTTTGGGGGTTTTGGATGGAAGGGAATAAATGATTTATACATATTATTATGGTTATATTTATTATTTTTATTAACTTATTATAGTTGTTATGTGATTAATAATAATAATAATGATAAAAATAATATATTTTGGGGGTTTTGGATGGAAGGGAATAAATGTTGAAATGGGTGGTAATAATAATATCTTTTATTATTATCATAAATGATTTTTAATAAATTAAATTAAATTTAATTAGGGGGATTTTATTTAGTTTTTAGGTTAATAGAATATTAAAAGAGGAGAGGACCCTCCCCCTTCCTCCTTTATGTGAGGAACGTGAGACCCCCCTACAACCCTAGGTGCACACCGCATATCTTCATAGCTACCTCCATGGCCACAAGATCCTCTTATGTGCTTCTTCCTCGACTAAACCTTATCATCTCTACGGGCGACCACCAGCAACATCTAACCTTCCACCACAGGCTCACCTTACAACTCGCACGAGACCCCCTCGGATAGACCTCCTACAGGCACGCGACCCCCCCCCATAAGACTAGTAGTGGAACACGTGGGACCTCTTCTTGCATTGCATCCTCCTTCTGGCCACATTTCACAGTTTGCGTGTGACTCCCGGACGACCCCCATCAGCAGCGCACACAACCCCCCGGGAAGAACCTAGCACAACCCCCTTTATGGGTCCTCCATCTGTAGATAATTCCACCTATTTTCTTTATTCTTAGATTTTGATTACTCAAGGTGAGGTATTATCCCATGTTCACTATATTTCTTTTGTTATTTGATGTAGTTTTGGGACCAGTTTTGGTTTTGGCCTATTTTAGGGTTTTGGAATTATACTCGTTTATTGTTTTCTTCGTACAATATGATATGTGATTAATGTTTAGGGACCTTTTGGTCCATGTTCTAGCATCCTTTGCCAAAGAGAGGCATATGATCTCTATTCGCGTTGAATATATTTTGTTCAATTAAGCTTCCAAAACTCGTTGTCTAGTATTTTCAGTGGTTGAATTAGGGTCTGATGAATTATCTGAGTCCCTGTTATATAACTATAGGTGTGTGGACCCTTGAAACACTGTTGATGGTCTCTTGTTACTGATTCATTAAATTGTTAATTATTTTTTTATGTTGCATGCACACACATATATATATATGTATGTATGTATATAAGGGTTTGTGCACGAGACTGTGTGCCGATTGAAATTTTTTGTCACCTAGTATATCAAAGTGTTGAATTTTTAAAATAGTTCCACCCTGAGGTAGGGTCCCAAATCTCTATCACTTTTTTTATGAATTTTAGATTCTTAAAATAAATTGAGAATGTGAGTTTCCTTTATTATGGAACTGCTGAGTTTTGTTGAAATAATGATTTAAGATAAACTACTAGTTAGTGGTAATGTTATATCATGATTTCTATGTTTTGTATTTTCATATGTCTTCTTGCTGGTGTTGATAAATTATATGTTGATGCATGACACTTTTGGTGTTATTAAATGATGTCTCCCACATGAGATAATTGAGGACTTGAACATTTGTTGATTTTAAGAATGTATTTCTATTTTGGTTAAAGTGTTATGATTAAATTTTTAAATGGTTTGAATGGGGAAAATGGGTAATAGGGAAATTAATTGAAGAATTAATTATAAAGTCATGTGTAGGAAAAATTCATTCATTTACTGAATATTTAGAATATTGAATATTTTGACATGTTTGGAATATAAATTAGAAACGGGTAATAATTAATGGATGGATAAATTATTACATGATAAATGGTCAATGGTCAATTATTTTATGTACTAGTTTAAGAGATACGATTTAATTAATTAATTAATTGTTGAATAAATAATTTTCATGCATTAATTTAAGATTGGAAAATGATTGATTGTTATGACAGTTGGCCAATAATACCTTTGGATGCATGTTTATTTTCCATGCCTTAAGTTGTTTAGGATGGAGTAGTTTAAAAATATGAAATGCTATGTGAGATGGTTTCCAAATATGCGGGCCTTTCTCAGCATTTTGTACTTGCGATGTTTACAATGTGCATGTTAATTGTTAAATTCATGGATGAAACATTGTTTCAATGGATGGTTCCAAACATGTTAAAGATTTTGGATAATTAATTGAGAATAATTAATTGATAATTGATTGTTAACTATTGAGATGTTGAATGGATTGTTGATATTAGAATTATTTGATGGTATATTTATGATGTTAATTAGTTGTTGAATTAATTAACGGATTAGATTAATTAATTTATGAATTAATTAATGGATGTTTTGGGGGTGTAAGACATGACGTTCTACACCAATGATAAATATATATGTATGATTGATAAATGGGTTGTGATATAGGTACTGATGCTTCAAATAATCATGGGGGCTAGACATGGCATTCCACACCCTTCTTTCCTGAAAATATTCTTTTATGGTGTAGGGACTGATGCTCCAAATAACCAAGGGTTGTGAGACAAGGACTGACACTCCAAATACTCATGCGGGTGCTATACATGATGTTCTACACCCATTAATTTATATTGGACTGTGAGCCCAAATGGTAATACATGAAATGAGTTAATGGTTAAGGAAAACTATTTTGACATAATGATTTGTTAATTGAATATCAGAAAGGGTTCAGATTTATTAATGAAATGGGTGAATCACTATTAGTGGACGGACCCAGGAGCGAATCACTATTTTAGAAGATGGGCACTGACATAGTATATGAAAGACTAAATTGAATATCTTATGATGTGTTATCCAAGCCAAATCACAATCTTGGATTTAGTATTTACTTTGTTAACTTAAATGGTCTTTAGAGATAAATATGGTGAGTGACTTATACGGGGGATATTGGATTATGCTGAATGTCTATAATTTTATAATTTAATGAGGTTTGAATAATTGATCAATGGAAATTATTGTGTAATAATTGTTGAGTATGCAAGAAAAATGTATAATGTGGGTTCAAACACCAACTGAGGGCTAAAGAATGTACTTGGGTATATAGTTGCATTGTACTACTTACATTATTTATGCATGCTCTTTCATGGTTTAAATTATTTATTAAATGTTTGGATTTGGGGTAGACACTGATGGTCTCAGTCTACTGAGATTTATATCTCACATCCAACTTGGGCTTCCATTGCACTAGGGTACCCAAGTAGTTTCTATTTGGTTGTAGGTTCTTCCGTTTGCATTTACATGGAACATTAGAGCAGAGGACTGAACTGAAGCTTGGGATGCTTGAGGAGACCGCCCTTGGGGATTTAAGTCATTGTTTATTTATTTCTATATTGGAATGTAAAGAATGTTGTTTTGTTCACTATTTTCCATTTTTTTATAATTATCATGTCATGAATGAATCTTCTATATAATTTGTGTTGGCCATTTGTTTTTTACAAGATTTATAAAATCTTCTTTCCACTGCATTATCATTTCTTAGACTACTTCATCTATTTATTGCCATTGTCAATTATTGAACTCAAATATGAGGGTATAGTCTCTCCATTGACTATCCATAGACCCTCACTGCTAGTCAGCATCCTCTGGAGTATGGGGAGACGCGCTTGAGGTCATGTGGTGACCAGTCCAGCCATCGGTTCAGGGATGAGTCGGGTCGGGATGTTACAAATTTGTATCGAAGGGAGGTTTTCCTTTTGTATTTATATTTTGGGTTGGTAGACAGGATACTAGGAACAAGTAGGTTCATGGATTAATAGTCCTTCTTGGGACTAATCACCCCATGTATGAGAAATGACCAAGTGGTCAGGGATGGGAATTTATGTTTGTAGTATTTGAGGTTACGGTTGATACGATTTCACGTTTAGTGAGTGGTGTATTTTACACTGCTTATTAATTTTGAGAATTTTGAAAAAAAAATTGTCTTGGCCTGATATGGAAAGGAAATTTTATACATGCATTATATTAGGCACATAGATATTCACATTCCATGCATGTAACATGCCATGTAGTTGCATTAGTAGGATGCCTGCTAATTTGGGTTGAATGCCTTGGGTGCAATTCCATGTTTTGATCTGTTTTAGCATGCCATGTAAATAGCATGTATCCGTGATTGATTTAACATGCTTGACTGATTATATTCCATACTGCCTCAGTTATTAGATGTTTTTTTAGTTCCATTAATATATGTTATAACATCATGGTGTGTTATATCTTATGCTAACATGATAGAGATGTTTTGATGTATGAAAGGGATGCTAAAGTTAAAATGTTAAATGAATGTTGATTGTGATAAATGGGAGCCAAATTTTAGCAATATGTTTCATGGGTTCCTTATCAATTTTTTGATGGCCAGCCATGTGTTTTACCCTTACATAACCAAAATATGTTTTAAAATGTTTATAAATGTAAAACTGATGATTTTTTATTAAAATGAACTGATTTTGGGTTTCTTTTTTAATAACTCGGATTGAATAAATGGGACTCTCAGAGGTCGCCTCTATTTTAAAAAAGAATTTGGATGCTAAATTTCTTGTTTAAAATGATATGACACTGAATGTTAAATGATTGAAGAGGATATTTGTGATATCATGTCGACTTTGTCATAGGGTGTTGTTTTGAAAACCATGAGACTTGTTGTGAAAAAGTACTTGTGTCTTTGTTGAAATTCAATAAAATGTTTAATGGTTGAAATGAATTACTTAAATGGGTAAAAAATGGGCTTTTGAGAATTGTGATATCGGTTTTGCGTGACCAAGAGAGAGGGTCAACGTTTACGCTTCATATGGCGCTAACTCGTGGTTGGTAGTAATCTTAGAATGTTCTAGGTTGTTAAAGAAACTTCATCCCACTACTCGATAGGACTTCTTGGGACTCGGCTGTTATGGCACACCAATAGGTTTATGTTACGACTTTTATGATCAATGATTGGCGTGCTGATCATTGTTTGAGTAACATCACATGCATGGATTAATGTGTTCTAAAATAGCACGTTGTGAGCAGATGATCTTTTCTTAAGACTTCATGGAAAATCCTAAGGTGGGTAGTGTCGCATCGTTTTCGATAAACGTGTCGGCAGGAGATACTGAGCTTTTAGAATAGAGTTGTCCAGTAGTAGTTAAACTGATCCTTTAAATGACTTTTATTTTTCTCTTAGTGTGCTCTTCTAAATATGACAAGCATGTCCCCTATCTTTACCGTTTCATGGAGTCACTAAGATAGTGTTGTTCTTACGCACCTCTACAGTTTAAATGTTGGTGTGCTTGATGAGTGGTTATTATTTGGGTAGTACATGGGATTTTAGGATTCTTCAGGCTACTCCTTTATTCATTTTCAAGAACGATTGTTTTTAAAATATCCTTGTGATTCCTTGACACGGAAATTTCACTAGAGGTCGGGTAAGGACATCGTTATACATGTGGATGGTTTTGGAAAAGTTTTAAATGCACGTTATCAAATAAAGGGTGAATGTGGGTTTTACATCCATGATGTCTTTCAAGGGAATAATGTGCAACCTATTATTTTTTTTGATCAATATTCAACTGTTTTCGTTGGTGAGGTCCATATAATGGCCTCATATATAGGCGAGGTTTTGATGTTTAATCTTTAAAGTGAGCTTTGTCTCTTATTTTAAAGCCATAGTTTTAGGATTGTGAAGGGTTAAAGGTGTTTTTGGTGTTGGGAATACAGCGCATATATTCTAACAAGATTAAATGACCTTGGTAGTTTGGTTGTTTTGTATTCATTTCTGATGGCTTCTCAGGGATGAGATTTTTTTAAGTTGGGTAGATTGTAAAGTCCCGTGTTTTTTTAACTCGGTTAAAATATGAAGGTTTTTAAAAAAAAAATTGTTTATCGACGGGTCATTTTTTAAACCAAGCCCTCAAACATTATTTCAGGTGTTGAAACATCTAAAGGTGTCATTTTTGGACATATATAATTACCTGATAATTTTAGTGGGTTTCCCTATGAGTCTTAAGAGCACCGGATCCAGAAAAGTCTACTTTAATGGATCTACATGGGCAGTGCATGGTTACGAACCAATCCGTGTAGTTTACCTTGTTAAAATATTATTTATTTTAATTAAATAGGATTATATGAGACATTTTGATTTATTAAAATAATTTTTTAATGATAATAATAATAATGAAGTTATTTTTATTATTATTGTGGTTGTTAGAATAAATGAAGTATAAAGAATTAATTAAATGATGGTTTATGAATTTAATGTGGATTTAGAGCATTTCAATGTAACGTTTTCCTTTAAGAAGGGTTAATTGGGAGTTAAGGTCTTAATAAATGTAGGTGGATGGAAATAATAATAATGATTTATGATTATATTTATTATTCATATTATTATGGTTATATTTATTGTTATTATTAACTTATTATGGTTGTTTTATGATTAATAATAATAATAATATATTTTGGGGGTTTTGGTTGTAAAGGAATACATGTTGAAATGGGTTTTAATAATAATATCTTTTCTTATTATCATAAATTATTTTGAATAAGTTAAATACAATTTAATTATGGGGATTTAATATAGTTTTTAGGTTAAGAAAATAATAAAATATAGGAGAGGACCCTCCCCCTTCATCCTTTATGTGAGATACACGGGACCCCCCTGCAACCCTAGGTGTGCAAAAAATCTCTTCAAAGCTACCTCCATGGCCTCAAGATCCTCCTCCAAGATTATTCCTCAGCTGATCCTCCTCCTTCCTACGGGCGACCTCCTATAGCGTGCAAAATTCCCCCTCAGGCTCACCTTGCAGCTCATTCAAGACCCCCTCGGTCAGACCTCATACATGCATGTGACCCCCTGAACGACTATTAGTAGTGCACATGAGACCTTTTTTGTGGTGCGTCCTCCTTTCGGCTGTGTTTCACAGCTGGCACATGACCCCCAGACATCCCCCAACAACTGCGCGCACAACCCCCCGAAAGAAACCTAGCACGACCCCCTTTCTGGGTCCTCCGTATGAGGATTATTCCACTTATTTTCTTCATTTTTAGGGTATGATTACTTAAGGTGATGTCTTCTCCCATTTTATCCCCCATCACTTTTGCAATTAGACACTATTTTAGCACTAGTTTTGGTTTTGGATGATGTTAGGGTTTTGGAATAATACTCATTTATTGTGTTCTTCCTCCAATAGGATATGTGATTGATGTTTAGGGACCCATTGGTCCATGTTATGGAATCCTCCACCAAATTTTAGGTGGATGAGCTCAATTTGATTTGAATATGTTGGTTTCGGTAAGCTTCTAAAACCCATTGTTTGGTTTTTGCAATTGGTTAATTAGGGTCTGATGAATTGTCTAAGTCCCAGGTATATAACTATATGTGTGTTGACCCTTGCAACACTATTGATGGTCTCATGTTACTGATTTAGGGAAATGTTGATTTATTTCATAGGGTGTGTACACAATCATATGTTTGTAGATATATATATATAATGGTGTGTGCATGCGACTATGGGTCGATTGCAATTGTTTGTCACCTAGTACATCAATGTGTTGAATTTTTAAAATAGATCCACCCTGAGGTAGGGTCCCAAATTTCTATCACTTTATTTAAAAATTATAGCTTCTTTAAATAAATTGATAATGTGATTTTCCTAGATTATGGAACTGCTTTGTTTTCCTAAAATGCTGATTTATGATAAAATGTTGGTTAGTGATAATGTTATATCATGATTTTTGTGGTTTTTCTTTTCATATGTCTTCTTGCTGGTGCTGATATATGATATGTCAACGCATGACACTTTTAATGTTATTAAATGATGTCTCCCACATGAGATAAATGAGGACATGAACATGTTTTAATTTTAAGCATGTATTTCTATTTTGGTTAAAGTGTTATGATTAGATAGTTAAATGATTTGAATAGGGCAGAATTGGTAATAGGGAAATTAATTGAAGAATTAATTATCAAGTCATGTGTTGGAAAAATTATGGAATTTACTGAATATCGATAATATTGAATATTTTGACATTTTAGGAATATAAATTAGAAACTTGTAATAATTAATGGACGTATTAGTCATTACATGATAAATGGTTAATGGTTAATTATTTTATGTACTAGTTTAAGAGATATGATTTAATTAATTAATTGTTGAATTAATTAATGTGTAGGTATTAATTTAAGATTTTGAATTGATTGATTGTTATGACAGTTGGCCAATAATACCATTGGATGTGTTTTTATTTTACATGCCTTAAGTTGTTTAGGATGGAGTTATTTAAAAATATGAAATGTTATGTGAGACGGTTTCAAAATATGTGGGTGTTGCTCAGTATGTTTGACTTGATATGCTTACGACGTGCATGTAAATTGTTAAAGACCTGGAAGAAACATTGTTTCATGGGATGGGTCCAGACTTGTTAAAGATTTTGGATAATTAATTGAGAATTATTAATTGAGAATTAATTGTAAACTTTTGAGATGTTGAATTGTTAGTTGTTTATAGAATTATTTGATTTCTTATTTATGATGTTAATTAGTTTTTGAATTAATTTACAGATTATATTTATTAATTAATTAATTAATTAATAGATTTTTTTGGGGTGTCAGACATAGAGTTCTACAGCAATGATAAATATATATGTATGATTGATAAATGGGCGATGAGACAGGGACTGATGCTCCAAATACTCACGGGGGGCTAGACATGGCGTTCTACACCCATCTTACTTGCAAATAATCTTTTATGGGATAGGGACTAACGCTCCAAATCCCCATGGGTTGTGAGAAAAGAACTGACGCTCCAAATACTCATGAGAGTCCTAGACATGATGTTCTAAACCTATTAATTAACATTGTACTGTGACCCCAAATTATAGTACATGAAATGAAATAGTGGTTAATGAAAACTGTTGTGATATAATGGTTTCTGAATTAAATATTATAAAGGGTTCAGACCTATTAATGAATTGGGTGACTCAATGTTAGTGGATAAACCCAGGAGAAAATCAATATTTTAGTGGATAGGCTTGGAAAAAGTATATGAAAGACTAAATTGTATATATTATGACATGTTATCCAAGGAAAATCACAAGGTTGTATTCGTTCATTACTTTGTTTACTTAAATGGTCTTTAGAGACATTTATGGTGAGAGACTTATACGGGTGACGTTGTCTTAGGAAGAATCTCGTGACTTTCATAATTTAATGAGGTTTTAATAACTGATAAATGGAAATGGTTTTGTAATTATTTTTGAGTGTTCATGAAAAATGTATAATGTAGGTTCAAACCCCAGCTGAGGGATGAAGCAGATAACTGGGTATATAGTTACATTGTACTGGTTACTTTATTTATGCATGCTTTCATGCAGTTTAAATTATTTATTAAATGTTTGGATTTGGTATAGACACTAGTAGTCCTGACCAACTGAGATTTATATCTCACACCCTACTCGGGCCGCTATTGCACAGGGGTACCAGAGTAGATTCCATTTGGTTGTAGGTTGTGTTGTTTGCATTTACTTGGGAGATATGAGCATAGGACCGAGTGGAAGCTCGAGATGATCAAGGAGACCTCACTTGGGGCTTTGAATCATTGTTTATTTATTTCTATACTGGAATATAAAGAAAACAGTTTTTTTTACTATTTTCCATTTTTATCATTAGTATGTCATGCATGCATCTTCTATATAATTGGCGTTGGCCATTTGTTTTGTACAAGACTTATAAAATCTGCCTTCTGCTGCATTATCATTTATCAGCCTAATTCCACTATTTATTACCATTTTAAATTATTGAACTCTGATATGAGGGTATAGTCTCGCCATTTACTATTCATAGACCCTCACTGCTAGTCTGCAGCCTCTGGCGTGTGGGGATACATGCTTGCATTCATGTGGTGACTCGTCCGACCACTGGTTCAGGGGTGAGCTGGTTTGGGATGTTACACATGCATTCATTTAAAATAATTGTACTCTTTCCATTAGTCTAGGGTAGGTTATTATTTTCATTTATATGTTTTTACCTAACTATCAATGGATGTACATTTTAAATTAACTTCTCCCAGTAATAACACATCTTTAAAATATTTGTATAGATTTATATAAAGGATTAACTTTTCTATTTTAGAAATTAGTTTATTTTCATGAGGTTTTACATATATAATATATATAATTTATTCATTAAAAAGGATCATTAATATTTTAATGTATTCTAAAAACAAATAATATATTTTATAATATAATAATTAGAACTATAATTGATTATATGAATTATTATATATTTTAATATAATGATCTCATGGGTTTAAATTCTATTTTTTTATATAACCATGTATTTCATGAAGTAATGGTGATATTATTTGATTCCATCCTATATATGTTCTACTTATATCATATATATAATTTTTGAATCATAGTATTTCAGATGGTGATATATTGATTTGAATCTTTCTTTTCTATACATGGATGTACATGTGTGTCATGATAGTCTTATCAATATTTTGTTTCATATTTCAATGTTTGGAATTAGAAAAATTCATGGGAAGCCTTAGGTATTTAAGTGAGAGGTCTAGGTATAATTGTTATAATAATTTGATTTCATTCTACTTGTACACATAGAAATGATTTTACACTAGCTGTTCGAGTTTACTCTCAATGATACCAAATAAGTGTTTTTTGGGGTGTGCCGATAGAATTGTGACATGCCCTAGCAATATGGTGATGTGTGAGTAATATACTAGATTGACTCATTAAGACTATGGGAGTTATCCACTGATTATTAATGGTTTTTTATTCACTAATTTATTTGATTCACCTTTTAAAAAATATCTTTATTTTGAAAATGAATGGTAAAATGATTATTTATTTTCATTAATCTCTTTTAAAAATATACATTTATTTTATTATTTGTTTTTCAAACTAGCCTATATGGTTTATCATATCACTGAAAAATGGTTGCTTGACACCAATTGACTTATTGTAAAGAGAGGTTTCTTTCCTTAAAAAGTGATTATATGAAAATAGTTAGATTTCTAAATTGGTCTGTAATGTGTGGTTTGATAAACCATTATCAAATAACATTTGAAATATTGTTTTCTTAATTATTGTTTGATTTTTATCATTCTTATATTTTACATAATATCATACATGATTTGTTTTCCTTTTTTACTTTTAATTTTTTTGTACTTATATGACTCTTTTTATAACTACATGGGTTGTGTTTTTTTCACTTCCATTTATATTTTTTCTTACATATTAATACTTATCTGTTTTAATTTTGCTTAATAAATTGTAAGCACACTGTGATATATATGGATAAAATCTAGATCACATTATCGAGGAACACAACTCGGTATAATAAGGGTCTGAAGGAGTTTTTATATTTTGAAATTTCCAATTGATCCATTGATAAGACAATAAAATGTCTATGTCCTAAATGTACATTTAGAATATTGTTGAAGAGACATGATGTTTGTTAGCACATGGTATTGAAGAAATTAACTACTCAATATTTATGTTGGATTTTATATGGAGAAGTGAATGTTATAGAATGTCTGACTACTAATTTAAATCAAGATAATGAGTTCCCAACTTCATTAAAAATAGAAAATGAAATGAAAAACCTTATAAATGATGATTTCATCATTGTAAGCCAATAATATCAACATCAAAACATATCAGAACAACAAATTGAGGGTGATATAAATAGTAAAATGAAAAGTGATGTTTTGGGGACTATAGGACAACCAAATCAAGATTTTAATATATCATTGGGTTCTCCTCGTGATTCTATAGAGAATAATGTAATAGAAAACATCACTAAGTAGAAAAATGAGTTTCATGATTTAGTTGTGGATGGAAATCAAGAGCTGTATATTAGATGTTTGAACTATTCAAAACATTCTATTCTTCTAAAGTTCTATCATACCAAATTCTTATACATAATTAAAAAGAAGGTGATATCCATGATATTGTAATTTTTGTGTGATGCATTTTCTGAGGCTAAGATCCCATATTCTTTTTATGATACAAAAATTTTTGATAAAAATATTCATATGACTGGTACAAAAATAAATGGTTGTCTCAATGATTGTATTCTTTATTGGGGAGAGGATTAAAGAAGATAAGATTGAAAAAAATTTCTTCTAGATCGCAATCAGTCAGTGATGTTTGAAGTCTAAATCAATATACTACCATGAAGTATAAGAAAAAGGACACACCTAAAAATGTTTTTCATTACGTCCCTTTGAATCGTAGTCTATAAAGATTATTCATGTCATTGAAAATCACTGAGCACATAAAGTGTATTTCTATGGATAATAAAAATGATGGGTTAATATGGAATCTAATAGTTTGTCCATCATCTAAGACATTAGATTCATTACATACATATTTCTCATCTAATCCTAGGAATGCGTGATTGGGAATGGATGTTAATGGATTCAATCCATTTGGATCTTTGAGAACTAGTTATAGTATTCATTTGGTTGTTTTGGTCCCTTAAAATATACCTCCAATGATGTGTATGAAAAAAACAACTTTTATCATTTAAATGATTATTCCTAAAAAAAATTGGAGATGATATTGATGTATAATTGTATCCTCTAATTGAAGAATTATAGGATTTAAGGAGCAATGGTGTTTAGACATATGATTAATCTTCTAGAATAATTTTCAAAATGCATGTTGCTCTAATGTGGACCATTAGTGACTTCCCTAGACGTGGGAAGTTATCTGGTTAGATAACATACAAAGATTGGATTTTTCTATTTTTAACATTGATTTTGATCCTGAACGACTACCCTACAATAAAAAATGGTGCTTCTTGTGTCATTAAATATTTATCAATTCGTCACATAGATTGAAGCTGAAAATTCCAAAATTAAATTATTCTATTGATCATAGACCACCTCCAATGTTTTTAACAGGATCTAAAATACTATCACAACATGGAAATGTTCAAAAAATGGGAAGTGGAATCATTTTAATTATATAAGGAAACGTGTTATAAGTTCATTGTCAAGTGAAATTGATATTAAACAATATAAAAAAAGTGTATTCATCAAACTTTAGTATTAGGAATTTATTTCTTTTCCACATAATCATGATGTTATGAATATTGAGAAGAATGTATGTGAAAATTTGATCTTCACATTTCTTAATGAGTATAGAAAATCGATTGACCACCTAAATGCATATAAGGACTTACAAATAATGAACACAAAGCATGATCTCTAGCCAAATAGGAATGGAAAGTATGTTGTGGTAGTTGATTAAATTAAAAATAAGGATAAAGATAAATTGGTTATAATTTTAAAACCTGTGAAGACAACAAATAGGTATTCAAGTAATATATCAAGTTGTGTCAACTTAAAGCATTATAGGTTTCATGGATTGAAAATTCATGATTCACTAATTTTGTTACTACAGTTACTTCCATTCGAATTGCATACATTATAACCTGAAAAGGATACTAGAGTAGCACTATAATATTTCACATTATTCAGATGACTATGTGAGAAAACTCTTCAACCTACTGATCTTGATGACTTTCAAGAGGGGTTGGTATTGATACATTGAGCAATGGAAATGACCTTTCATACATCATTTTTTATTATTAGGATGCATTTAATTGTGCTTTTGGTTGAGAAATCTAAATTCGTAGGCCCCGTACATTATCTATGGATTTATCCAATTGATATGTACTTTATTTATATGTTTTAATCTTATGTACATAATTCTGTGTACTTTATATAATTTATAAGTATGGTTTTTTTATTTATTTCATAGTGATATTTGCCATTCGAAGTCATAGGTGAAAAGAAAAGAAGAACCTAAAGACTCTATTTCTAAAGGTTATTTGGAAGAGGAGTGTCTTAGATTTTGTTATAGATGCTTGGATGATATTGAGACATGATTAAATCAAGTTTTATGTGTTGAAGACACATCAACTCAATATCTACTACATGGGAAAAAAATCTTTCCTTTTATTGGTCTATCAATTGGGAGGACCTCAAATATTACACTAATAGAAATGGAATTATTATAGGCACATAGATATGTGATGATGAATAGTGAAATTGTAGATTCATTTATTGAGGATCTCATGATATAAACATAAAAAAGGTGAGAGTCCAAACACGAAATAAGATAGATATAACAAGATCTTTTAATAAAGATATTATAGAATGGTTTGAACATCATGCCAGGTCATAAAAATTTCAATCAATACAGATACTAGGTTGAAACATAATTTTTAAATCTAATAATGTATATTAATTTTTTTTAGATCATGAATACTAATAATCAGGTTGAGGTGTTGAAATATTTTATGTTTCGGGATTGAGATCCTATATAACATGCTATAAATGTTCATGCTTACAATATAAATAGATATAAATTTCATACATTTGACTGGGAAGAGGGTCTGAAAACATAGAATAGTGATATATTTATTGTTTTTGAAATGGGATGCTACGAAAATTTACTAATATTATCTAAATAAAAAAAATATCCATTTTTCAATTTTTTATTCAAATACAATTGGTCTGATATTACGAGATGTATTAAAATAAATTCCTTGCAATTTATTTCTATGAAATTCTCTCAGTTGATGGATGTCAGTGAATGTGAATTACATGATTTGTATATATATGAAAGATTTCATAGAGTATGGATGGTGGGTAGTTATTCACATAAAACAAGGAGACTTGTATGATATGGGTAATGAAGTGGAAGATTTTTCATCTGACATTGAATTCCATCAACAGCATGAAACAATCTTACTTGTCTATCATGATATTAAAAATATTGGTCTTTCAAGGGTGGATGAATTAGATGAAGTAATGATAGAGTAGGACAACGATGGGATTGAAGGAAAATGATGATTATATGTGTATTTATCTAGTAATTTATCAACTATCTATGTTATATGTGCAGTCATTCATTATCAAAGCTATGTGTATATTTTTTCATCACTGTGAATATATTATCATTTCTATTTTTTCGGCATGAATTTCTTGAAAAATATATTCTGATGTTAATTTTTACATGATTATATGATAGGAATGCAAGGATGAAGAGTTTCACTGATCCCAGTCGCCTCTTAGTGTATGTCCTCTTGACCAAACTGATAGATGATGATCCATTTGTCTCCCTCCCTTTATCATCTGAAACAACCTCTATCTTCCTACCATTATTGTCTATCACACCCTCCATTCCATCAGCATTTGGAACACCCTTCTTATATGTCCCATCAGCATATGATAAAGTGAATGCCCATTCTATAGGTTCAGTAGTAAGGGAAGAAGTCATCACTCTTATGTCTTCATTAGTACATTGGATGGAAAAAGTTATAGGTACAAATTATAATGTGAAAAAAAATTATTTCACTTTTTTATACTACTAACTATTTTTTCATAAAAATAGCAAATAATGTTACTAGGGAGTGAAATATGAGAAGTTTATATGTCTGTAATCTGAACAGAATGAATATTGTTGTCCTTTTTGACTGTTATGGGGTCCCTACAGATGATTCTGTAGGATGTTTTAGCCTAATTATATTCCATCTAGTGGAGAACATGGTTACCCTTCCCATTAGCTTTTTTTATTGGAGGCATGTGCCTCAATATTGAAAAAATGACATCTTTAATTCCCATATAAAGGTAGTTTTAGTACAATATGGTGTAATTTAATGTCATTATGTTATTGAATTCTAATATTTAAAAAATTAATCTCTTTGTGCATATTTTATTCCACTTTAACACTACATGTCTTATCACATAATAGTGGACATTCAACATTTTGGGTAAGGAAAGGGAGGATTTTAAATGGAGAATATGGAATGAATTCAATATTGCTTCATTGACTACTCAACAGCTATATGATAACGTACTAGAATGGGTACCTAGAGAGTAATAAAGATTTTTTTGATATCCAACATCATAAGAATCACATGGTACTGAAATATATTTTTCTACATTAATATCATTTTACATATATACATTCATATGACAAGTAGATGAAATTTCATAAATTACTATTGAACTATGTGTTATTTATTTCAGGATGTTTAAAGGAAAAATGAATCAAACCAATCTAAATAAATCATCCCCCATGCTGTCGTTTCAAAGGGTTTTTCCAGAAACAAATCAAATCGGGTAATATTTTCATTCTTTTAAATATTTATAGGATAACATTTTCTATTTCATATGTTAAAATATTGATTTATCTATTTTTAATGTGGTCAAATAATTTTTGGCACCAAGTCCCCCAAATAGAACTTTGGTTGGGTGTTTATAATCAATCCATTGGGATTTATCATGATTATCCCGCCAAAGAAGTTAGGGTATGAATTCCTTTTCCATTATAATAACTTATTATCAATTTTCACTATGATAATATGTATTTCTCTAAATATGAATGATATTAGATTAATAGGTGATTATAAAATAACTATATGATTCCAATATTGTGTAGTCATTCTCAGTCTCCCAGGATGATCTCATTGGTCAAGTCCTTGGGAAGAATCATAGTTGCATGTGAAGGATGGGATTGGGACCATTACCATCAAAGGTATTTTGAAGGAAAATGGGGATGGCATCAGCATCTACCCCTGGTTTTAGTTACTATCTACCTCAAGATGCAAACAATGAGTTTTTTTATGAAAATCACAATTCAAAAATAGAGGTAACATATAATGAAGCCAGATACAAAAGTCATTTCTCAAAAGAAATTATTGATTAAATTATAGTAGAAGACAACTGGATTTTTCCGTGGTGATATTTCATCAATGATTGGTAGTGAGGTAGAAATTCATGTAACTTAAAAATAATTTACTACACAATATTTTATTTGTTTTAATTTTAAATTTAAATATACAAAACTATTTAATTTTTAACATATTTATCATGGAGGTGCTGTTAGTAGGAGTGGATACAGACATGGAGAGGGTATCGAACATAGTTCATTGGGTAGTTATTAGTGTTCAATTTAGATTCAGAGATTATTTGTAACTAAAATTATTACAGAATAACACTGATATGGTGATTTATATACAATTTTGTGGTTTATGGTAGGGATATCTGTATTTCCATTACATTACATGAAAATTTATAGGCTTTGTTTTTTTTATGTTTTTTTTAGATTTTTCCTTATTATATTTTTCCCTTGAATATTTTGTAGATGATGAATCATGAAACCCACATATGTTGTGTCTATTTTGATGATTTATGTTTTGGGGGTGAACTTTGTGAGAGGTTGATCCTATAGTTCATATATTGTGAATGTGTATTTCCGTTTCTACAGTATGTTTTACCCTGTGATATTTTTTTATGTATATGTCTACTCCCTTTTTGGTTTCCTATAAAAGTTTTTGTATATAGGATGATGTATCATGCATATATTATATGTTGGATAGTTTTTTATACATATATATTAGTAATATTTCTTGTTAATTTAGATTATTATGTAGAAATGACTATTTCAGTTTTCTATAGGATAAAGTCTCCCATAAATGTTTTGTGATCTTAGTTCTAGTCACCAACCCATAGCATATTAGTTGCTATCTTAGGGTGGAACACTCTTCTTACTAACAATCTATATATGTCCATTGTGGTTAGGGTTACTTCAATGTGGTATCATAATGCTTCTTCCTTAGATATGATGTTTGTAGTTAATATACTACTAAAATTCAATTTAAAAACTTAAGGATATAATTTTAAGGTGTTTTTAGTTTGGTTATAAAACCATCAAACTCAATGATGGTGTGATGTCCGACATATCAATTTACTAGGGCTATGTTAATATTATGATCAACTAAAAACACAATGTCATGACAAGTTATGAGGTACAATCATGATGATATATACATTATATAATGGTCGGTTCTGATATTTCTTGTCATACATGTGTCATCTCATAGAAATATACTCTAATCAAGGTAGGTCCATATAAAATCTAATGAAGGATTACAATTACATTAATCTAGCTTGTATCCAGAGGAAGGGTCAAAAGAAACCTGTTTGAGTTGTTATGGAACTTTTGATTAATAATTTGATTGATGAGGAATTGATATAGATATCCAATTTAGATATGCCCTTCCCTTATATTTTTTTTAAAGGTTGTGGCTGAAGCCTTATTTTTATTATTGAAACAAAGAAAAGACCTCTTTAACTGGTTAGAGGGAGACCCATTACATAGCACGTAGGCCCAGTGGGCATTTAGCCCATTACATAGCCCGTAGGCCCAATTTTTTTTGGCCCAAGACCCATTATGTGAATAGTAAAACTATAGTACCCACACTGCTACAGTTCCCACCACTGCTATAGCGCCCCTGCCACCACTACAGTACCTATGCCGCCACTACAGTGCCGCCGTTGCAATAGTATCTCGGCTGCTACATTGCTGCTACAGTAACCTGCGCCTAATGGGTTTTGAACCCCCCATTTTCCATGTTGAATTATGGGGTTCTTACCACTAATGGTATATTTTATCCAAATTTTTATTACTAAAAAATTTTATGTGCAATGAATGGTAGATCATACAGAGATATATGAGACCACCTAAAGTTTTCAACATGATTTAAATATAATATTACACATAGAATCTGATGTGAACCAAATCCAAATGAAATTTTTTTTATTAGATTCTGTTAGTCCCACAATTTATCTAGTTCTGACACCAACAGACTAAGTGAGGATTCTTATATTGATCTCCCTATACAATACAGTAGTCCATTTGTATATATTCTTTTTCTTAAAAACATGATATGACTACAATATTATTGTTATAGTTTTTTCCATTATCTATGATTATGTTTCATCTAGTGATGTTGTAGAATGTTCTTTTTCTATATGTTTTGGAACCTCAGTAGAGAAACATAAAGAATTAGAGTGTGTTTTGAGGCTCCCAAATCTCTTCAGATACTCCCAGAACAGGATTTATGATGTAATTTCATAATATCGACAGTCTAATTGGGGCCTCTGGGGGTTATGGATGTGTAATTACAAATCTCCACCTACACTTGAGTCCCTATGATATCATTGGTATATAAAGAATTATTATAATAGATGCACCCTAGTTTTGGGTGTAGATTAGTGTCCTTTCTATGGTAAACTAGAGTGGTGTGGATTAAATACCTCTACATAAGATTAAATTATAGATCATAGACTCTATTTTCAAGTCAAAAGTAGCCTATTGAGAGTCATTTTTGACTTTTGAACTTGTGAGGAAGGATTATTTTGAGATGTATGATGCTTTGATGTAGTTATACAATTGAAAACATTAGTTATATCATGTTAATCATGGAGTGATGAAAATAAAACATTGAGAATATGCACATAATAGAAGGATATGGCAAGGTGTGACCTAGTGTGATTCGATGTATGATCCATTTCCTCACTTCACATACATATAATATTTATAATCTATTGAGATTTATCCCTCCTTACACATTTATTCAAATTTTATAGTTTCTAATGGAACCAATTTCTTACCCATATCAACAAGAGAGTTCTACAAGTTATGGAAATACTTCACTCACTCTTTCTATTGAAGTGAGGTTATAGTTAGTTGAAAAATAGTCCTTTTATAAGATTTATTAAATTTATTATTAGGTTTACTAGGATGAATACTCTAAGAAGGGGGGTGAATCAGGGTATGACAAATTTAAAATTAAATCCCCTTCTGATATTGTTCTACTGTTAAGAAAAAACACACTTCTCTCTCTTTCATGTTCACAATATAAACAGAATG
The DNA here is from genome assembly GCA_963277665.1 of Viscum album. NCBI lineage: Eukaryota > Viridiplantae > Streptophyta > Magnoliopsida > Santalales > Viscaceae > Viscum > Viscum album. Next base: position 9,844,529 of record OY728143.1, on the reverse strand, counting down.
TAATGAATGCATATGACAGACCAATTTTACTTAGTTCTCCCTCACTGGGATACGTCTAAGGATCATACACCGACAATGTGTAGATGTACCAAATCCACTATTAGCACACTATTGTTCACAAGGCTTGGGCTAGATCACTTCTATGCCCAGTCTCACTGCCTTTACAAGGATTAGGGTCATCTCACTGCTTTTCCAAGGGTCACTCCATGTTTCTCTCTCTGGCTCACTACTGGTGGAGAGGATCACCTTCTTCATCTTCCTTTTTCTCACTGCTCTGGAAAGTATCCACTCATAGTTTATAAACCTGTAGGTCTCTTAATTATCACTAATAAATTCATCCCTTATTGTATGTAGATTCTCTGTTTAAGTCCAAGTTTCACCCGTAGATGAATCTCACTTTGCACCAAACGTATCGGGAAATCTTGCAGCTTTCACGCAGCCCGGAATCACTTCCATGCTTCAAACATACCTGGAGCCCTCCTCTAAGATGGTTCTCAAGTATTGGCATGCAAGTTAAAAATAGCGCTCAAGTTCAGCTCAACCACTTGCAAGACACAAGATTCTTCAACTCCAAACTTGCGCGACTCACACCCTTTTACGCCCAAACCAATTGTGGAACGCAAACATCAACTGTCGCGCTTCTTCAAAACCTGGTGTGCATGTTTCACCAAAACACTTGCACAATGCCCCCTTCTTCAACTCAAAACATGGGAGACTCCCTTCCTTTCTCACCCAAACCACTCTAGACATGCAATAAACAACTGGCGCGCAACTTCTACTTGCGCGGCCAAACCACCACTTGCGCGACCACTACACCTGCACGATGGGAGCTCTGATTTTCTCTAATTGTTGAACTCATCACCGAATCAGGAGGGGTCAACCTCTATTTATAGGCATTCGAACACCCTGCGCGATGGTGTGGAAGTCTCCTCTTGGCGCGCAAGTCTCTGCCACACAAGTCACTATCGCGCAAGTAACTTGCGCGACCAAACATAAAACATGGGCGACCCTTTTCCCTTTGCCATATTTTGATGCTCTGATCTTGAAAAAAATATGGCATGTAGTTTTCCTCTATTTCAAGTCAATGGTGCACAATTCCCTTTTCCAAAACCACTTTTCTCTATTTGTCAATTTTCAGGCCCAAAAATTTGGCAAACACTGGAAAACGGTGCCACCTTGTATCTGCTCTTTTTGTACCACCTCCAAATCGTTTGTTCCTTTGTCTACGTTCTTGAAACAAACAAAGGTCAATAACAATATCCCTTGAACTTGACATGCCTCCATGAAATCCCCTCTGTCAAAAAATTTGTATTTCATGGTTTTCTTTATCAACAAACACAACTCAGATGCCCACTTTGTCAACAAACACACTCACCTCAAAAATGTTTCAATGATACCTTGAGGGATTTTTTCCCAACATTTATATATAAGACTAGTGGGAAAATACTTAGTATGTATTGGATTGAAAATTTATTGAATTTAAATAAAATATTATGTTGAGGAATCTATTCCAGTGATTATGAAGTAATGTAATAATACATTTTACATGGTGACTCATGATTTTCCCTGAATAGGAGGTTATCTTATGGATCAATATGAATTTTTAAGATGAAGTTTATATTTTTCTATGTGTGTTGATATATTCCTTTAATGTTTTCTTGAGACAAGTCCACTAAACCTCTATATTTCATCAGTGGTGGTGGAAAGTTTTGTTCATGATTTGTGGTTTCTTTTCTCTAATGCATGATGAAACAGATCATAGACTAGTGGATATAAAGTTTAGTGTTTTAAAAAATTATAATTCATGATATTATATTTATATAGAATTGTTGTAGTGGATGATACCTTTTATAGTGATTATTTTCCAATTGATAGAGGGAGTCCCAAATATCCAACATCAAAGCATTTGAATTTTTGATAATATAGGGATTTTGAACTCATGTTTGATCAATATATGGTGGCCCTGCTCTCTTCCTTTACATGAGAAAAATCTTAAGTGGTGATGTCTATTTAATAGTATTATATGAATAGTTATTATTAATATGATATGTATGGTGGTAATTCGTTATGGTTTGGAACATGTCATTCACTTCCCTATGACAATAGTGGTCCTAAATTTTGATGTTATCCTAGAATATTACATTGAATGTTCAGAGTGAAGATCTTCACAACTAAATATGGTCCTTGGTGAGAAAAATCTAGTATATATTTTTAGTTTCTATCAACACGAATAAACTCAAGCTATGTACTGGATGAAATGTCATTAGAGGTAGTGGTTTTGTTGATTGTGTTCTTGAAAGCATCATCCAAAGGCATGGAGTAGAAATATTAGGTTCATCTAAACGGTATGAGCATCCTACATTTTATTATGGGATATTAGGTTGCCAATGTGGTGTGGTCTTATTTTTATTAGTTTGGGGAATATATTGACAATTCTTTATGTACTCATCAGAATCTTCTATGAAGGGAAAATAATAACCCAATTTAGTTTTATTTTCAGTGATATGATCTTATTTTACAGCCTTTGAGATTTTTTTAATTATGTTATTATTATAATTCTGATTTTTTGTATTATCATATTTTTGTTTTTGTATGGTAGTTCTATGGATACAGATTCTATAGCTATTTTTTAAAAAAGTGATACATAGTGACAGTTTAAACAGCCACTATAAATTCCAAATCATTGTATAGAGTAGGTTTTAAATGTTGATATATAAGTTAGAAGTTTTTCAACTAGTGGTTTATTTTTATTTACCAGTTGTTTCCCCTCTAAAACAATTGTGAGTGGATAGCGGTGTCTTAAACCACCTCTATTCCATCAGAATTTTTGGGAGGCAAAAAACATCACTAAAACCATAAAAAACACCTCTAAACATATGTTATGCGGAGGTTCCTACAAACTACTAATAAATAGCTATAACCAACATGATTTGGATTCCAATGCCAACTTTAGAGGTGGATTTTGGAAACTATTGGAGAACCATGTGATAGTTGTTTAAACGGATTCCAAAACCAAAAAAACCACTAGTATTAGACGACTTTTGTGTAGTTGTATATTATGTCTTCATTGTGCTTTATATTCTAATATAATGTGTGTAATTAATTTTGATTATTTTATGTTTTATTTAAAATTGTGTTACCTAGATTTACATTTGATACACATAATCAATTAATTGATTAATTTTTAATTTTACATTATAATCATTGTAGGGGTTTCTCGTCTCATTATTATTTCTACATGACATATGCCATATTCACTACTAATTTGTATTTTTTTGTATATAATTCCCTTGAATATATTTTATAATTATTTAAATTATAATTATTTGGATTTATTAATCCATATAAGGTTATATATTTCAATAGGTTTTGATCAAGATATTACCAAAGTAGTAATGGACTTCGTCCCAATTTTTCTTTGTTGAGGCATATTTTAATGGTATGCACCTAATTTTTTTATATAGTGTATATACTACCCATATAAATGTAATATAATTATTTATCCAAATTTAATGGTATTTTAAGTTCCAATTTTAACTATTCTATCCAAGGGTATTTTACTTGGATGTTTTTCTTAAAAGTGATACATAGTGACAGTTTAAACTGTCACTATAAATTCCAAATCATTGTTTAGAGTACGTTTTAAATGCTGATATATAAGGTAGAAATTTTTCAACTGGTAGTTTATTTTTATTTACGAGTTGTTTCCCCTCTAAAACAATTGTGAGTGGATATCGGTGTCTTAATCCACCTCTATTCCATCATAATTTTTGGGAGGCAAAAAACATCACTAAAACCATAAAAAAACACCGCTAAACAAATGTTATGCGGAGGTTTCTAGAAACTACTAATAAATAGCTAGAACCAACATGAGTTGGATGCCAATGCCAACTTTGGAGGTGGATTTTGGAAACTATTGGAGAACCATGTGACAGTTGTTTAAAAGGATTCCAAAACCAAAAAACCCACTAGTATTAGACGGATTTTGTGTAGTTATATATTATGTCTTCATTGTGATTTATATTCTAATATAATGTTTGTAATTAATTTTTATTATTTTATGTTTTATTTCAAATTTTGTTACCTATATTTACATTTGATACATATAATCAATTCATTGATTAATTCTCAATTTTACATTATAATCATTGTAGGGGTTTCTCGTCTCATTATTATTTCTACAAGACATATTCCATATTCACTGATAGTTTGTATTTTTTTGTATATAATTCCCTTGAATATATTTTATAATTATTTAAATAATAATTATTTGGATTTATTAATCCATATAAGGTTATATATTTCAATAGGTTTTGATCAAGAGATTACCAAAGTAGTAATGGACTTCGTCCCAGTTTCGCTTTGTTGAGGCATATTTTAATGGTACGCACCTAATTTTTTAATATGGTGTATATACTACCCATATAAATGTAATATAATTATTCATTCAAATTAAATGGTATTTTAAGTTGCAATTTTAACTATTCTATCCAAGGGTATTTTACTTGATTGTTACCAAACACAAAAGAATTTTATAACTCAATTTCTTATCATTGGGTTATATTAATTATTTATTTTCTTTGATATACTATGATTATGTGTGTAATAAATTTTGATTATATTATGTTGTATTTTCATTTTTGTTATGTGAATATTCATTTTATGCAAATATTTTGTCATTTATTAATTCTCACTTCAATATTATGGTCATTATAAGTGTTTGTCGTCTCAAACTATCTTCTTGGGGACATATGCTATGTTATACACCTATCTTATTTTATGATGAGTATCTTATAAATATTTTATATTTTATATCATGAATATAATTATATTAATGGAATTTAATTTTTCATTTAAATTTATTTATTTAATGGTTTTATGATTAAAAGGTTACCAAAGTATTAAGGTTTTATGTTTCAATCTAATTTTAATTGGAAATGTTCATACTTGAGTTTCCATTGAATGAAATTATTTTATAATTATCTAATAAAATCCTTTAATTTTAATATAATATATTCATTCATCAAATTTTCAATTAATATTATCATTTACTTTCTTTAGTTCTTAAAATTATTGGGAAAATATTTTTAATAAAATATTACTTTACTTCTCTCTTTCGTAGAAAATTCCTTTTTCTTCCAAATCCATGTTTTCTAAAACAAATTCATGAATTTTTTTAATATTATTATATGATTATTTAAAATCATTTTCTACCGATGATTTTATTTTTACAAAATGTTTTATAATGAATCTTAATATCATTTTCTAAAAAATGCACTTCTAACTTTTTACAAGAAATGTGAAAGGTATCTTCTTTTTATCATGTATGGAATAAAAAGTATTTTCAACCACCATGACCACTCAATGATTTAAATTTTCCATTTAAATTTTCCAAGATTATTTTCAAATAAAATGTTTTCTTTAATATTTTCGGAAAATATTAGATTTAAAATTATTTTTTCCAAATTTGAAAGGAAATTTTCTTAAATAAATGTTCCAAGTGATTTTTTAAAATCATTTTCCCTATAAAATGGCATCCTCTGATGTCACTTAATATTTATTGGGGATATGATCTGATGATACTATATTTATTAATTTAATAGATGGGTTATGAGATTTCAATGGAACTCATTTTGTTTCCAAGGGTGAATCAAGAAATGAAGGAATAATGATTATTGTTAGGTAGAAAAGTAAAAAATTATAAATGTTTTTTTTCATTAATGGTTCTTGAAGGCTGTTTATGAATGTTTGATCCCCATTATAGCTTATCGGTGTTCCCAATACAGCTTATATGATGGATTTATCCCCATTATAGGTCGGGAAATGATATATTGAGCCCCATTATAGCTCAAGATTTGACAAGTTAAGCCCTATTATAGCTTATGATATGACGGTTGAGCCACATTATAACTCCCCCAATGCACTGCGTAATGATTATGTTCTATAGATATAGAATTTAGTAATATAGGTTATTCAATTGGTAAAAGTTATATTAAGATAGTGTATCAAGATACTAACTTGTTTTCTTTATGCTTAATATGGTTTTTAAGGATTCCTTTCATCAATATTGAAATCATATGGTTCATGATTATTGATACCTATGACTCATGACTTAAATAAAGATTTATTCCCTGTTTCATGATTGATGATCTGAGTATTTATGGATGTAAAGAAACCAACCTAGATACCCTCTTAAAATTGTTATATGATCTGATCTTCCAGCTACTCAAAGAGTGTTCCCGATCCTTAGGGGTTGGGGATGAGAACCTGGGAATCGAACAACGAATAAATGGAAAATTTTCACCTAATTTGAAGAAACAACATGGAATATATACACATAGAATAGTGAAACCACGGAAGAGATATAAATATTTTCCATAATTGATAGAATACAACAGGATTGATATAACATAAATTGTAGAATACAATCTCTAATATACTATCCCATCTAAAAAGGACTAAAAACTAAAAATGATAGTCTAAAAACTCTATGTGATAGCATGGGAAAACTCCCACCATCTCACCATAAGCTATCCAAAACACAGTTGACAGAAAACCACACTGCCTCTCTATATTTCATTGCCTTTCCATGTATCGAAAGAAAAAACCAAGTCTACGAAATTACAAAGGGGTATGAAAGGTGTGAGATAATAAGATCAATATGGTCACACCCAGGTCATTCATTTCAAACACATGGAAAAGGTCATGATATATAGTTTACAGATTTTATATCAAAAACATGGAAAACCATTTAATTTCTCATTTTTTAAAATTTTCAAAAAATTAAAGTAAATTAGTTTCAAATAATTTCATATCTATATAAAAAAGAAGATATATCAAAAAAATCATGTATCGTAAATCTAATCAAATCATAGATGTACAATCAAAATAGTATAGGACAAAATTTCCCAAATCATCCAAAATCATAGGTAACATCACTCCAAGGATTGCACTAGGTCATGATATCTAAGATACTCAAACCTAATATAGAAAATAAAATATGCATAAATTCACTAGAAATATGCACCGAATCTAGATAGAAGAGGAAAATCGCATAAAGTAAACCCTCCAACAGGTTTAATAAGTCCCTAGAACAAAAGGACTAGGGAGTGGAGGAAAGCCCTATGAGAAATCCCCATAAAAGTGGATGAGGATAAATACTTAACCTTTAAAAAAAGTTCACAAGGATTCTCATATTCTCTATTTTCAAAACCAATTCATCACACCATTCTCATCTAACCATTCATTTTAAACCATTTCACAATGCAATGAAAACCCTTTTCAATTTACCAAAACTAGGGGAAAATCATATTTCAGAAAAAACCATTTCCACACATGAAAATCCAATTATTAATGTCATTCCATTTCATTTATACAAGAAATTATCAAATTAGGATCAATGCAATTCATCAATATGGGATAGATATGGGACCGTAAACCTCAAAACATGGGTCTTACACACCTGTAATGAAAACTTCTATGAGAAAGAAACCAACAATTAAAATGGAGGCCCTAGAATCAATCTAAACCTATTATAATGTACTCAATTTAACAAAAGGGCTGGTGGATAAGAGGAAACAACATATACCTCAAGAAAACAAACTTGTAGCACTATAACCAATGAAGTAATTATCCCCAGAACAAGATTGAACAATTAATCTAGAAATTAATAAAAGGAAACATCTCCACGGATCCAAAAAACAAACCGAGAAATGAAAAGTTGGTATCGTGATCCAGCTAAATGAATAAGTAAAAGGATATCTTACCTAAAGAGATGAAATAAAACTACCCTGATGATCTAATATTAAACAAATCAGTCTAAAATGAATAGAGGCTCCCATATTCATCAGTGAAGATACCTAGGTTGAGATGAGAGAGAACTATGGAATAATGAAATAAGAATCAACAAATAAATCACCCTAAAATTCCTATCCAGGATATATAATCTGTGTATAATCCATTTAAACGTTTTTTAATACTCGGGACTCATGTACATCAAAAAACACATTGCCTTTTCAAATAAAAACAAGCTTTTAACATTACATGTCACGTAACTATTACATGGTGTGTAATCATTCATGATGATTATTTATCTCATGACTTGAGCCTAGAAACTATTACACATCGTGTAAACATTATATGGAATGTAAAGTTCCTGTAGATAAAAAAATAGATTCTTTACAAAAATCCCAAACAAACTTGGGCATTCTTTGAACTTTGGGAGAACCCCATAAATCCATTAAAAATTTTATACATAAACTAAATTAATTCAAAAAAACATTTCTCCATATACTTTAGGTCATTTTTCTAATCAAATGTTCTCTATCGTCGATATTCCAAAGACACACCCAATTAAAGAGGCAATCAAGTAAATATAAGGGAATTACCTAAATGTGGGCAATGAGATGTTACAAACTCTCCACCATAAGACTTTCCATACCTGGGAAGTCATGTGAAATAATTAATTCTAGTAAAAAGGATAGACCACTATTCTCTCATCAATGAATCATGCTCTCTTGTCTCATGAGAATCTGATCTGCGTCACTATAACACTCTGACTAAAGAAATAGACTTCCCATGCAAGATGTCCACTTGAGAATCAACGATCTCACCTAGCTACTAAATAATAGAAACATCCAACTCAAAATCAATATCTACCCAACTCAAAATGTGATAGGGATCTGAATAGTATTTTCCAGGATCGGATATGCGTAAAAAATCATGAATTCCTATCTTAAGAATTGGAAATTCTAACTGATAAGAAACATTCCCAATCCACTTTGTGACCGAAACTAGTGCAATATATCTTGGAGCCAATTTTCCCTATATTTCAAGACTATGGTGACCCAATTGAGGGGAAACAGTCAAGAAACCCCAAACATGGTCACACCAAATAAGCTAAACTCACATATCCCCAAAAAATAGGTGATATACACTTGAAACCATACAAACACTATTAATAGTCCATTCTGATTGATGAATGATAACTATTGATATAAGAAAAATCAACCAGTCCGAGATGCTGATCACAAGATCCAAAAAAATCTAAGACACAGGCTCGAATCATATCCTCCAGGATTTTAATAGTTTTCACTATCCAACCATTTTTCATAAGAAGATAAGTTATAGTCAACTTGACCTAATTCCACATCACGTCCTAGATAATTCAATAGAATCTCAAAGTAAAACTATTATAGTTGTCTAAAAAAATGGAAAAATAAACTCCATATAACCTCATAATTTCCTTCACATCCATCCTACCCATATCTTTAACTTTTACAGTTTCTTAGAACAAAATGAACTGATCTGACTTATTCAGCCGATAAATTACCACCCAGATAGGATTAATTCCTCATAGAATATGTGGTAATCAATTAAAAAAAATCCATGGATACCTCATCCCATTTTCAAATCAACACTGAAAGTGTCTAAAGAAAAGAAAAAGGTTTCATATATTGTGCCTTTATTTCTTGGTGGGTGTAATAGTAGGACACATAATTATTAATTTCATGCTTCAAACCCAGACACTAGAATCAGTGTCTCATTTCATAATACATATTCATAGTGATTGGATGAATATAAAATTCATAACTATGAAAATAAAATAAAATTGATATCCCCACTAATGTTTGGATAAAAACTGATGCCCAAAGTTAATAATACCGTCTTTAGATAGAGACCAACTAGAAACAATTTCCCCACAATATAGGGATTCTTGAATTCTTTTCAACTCTTCATACCTGAAACATCCTTTTGAGAATCTAGATACAACTGAGCAAAAAGCCTCATAAGGTTCCATTCTTCCTTCGATTTAAAAATATCTTATGATGGAACTATCTTTCTAAGAGCATATACAAGAACATTCCCCATCCTTAGGGTGTATGTGATGTTGAATTCCAGCATATGAAGGTATTATACCCACCACCTCTATTGGAGATTAAATTATTTCTGAAAAAATATATTTCTTAAACTCTTATGGTCATAAAAGTATGTAAACCTCTCCCCAAAAAGATAATGCCACCAATATTTAAACACATGAATAACTATAAAAGCTCTATATCATTAGTGGGGTAATTATTCTTATGTGGTCTAAGATAACAAGAGTTTTAAGCTTCTACATGATCATTTAGTATATGCACACAACCGAAAATAGTGCTAGAAGAATCATGAAAAAATGTATACCCCTTACCAAGATTTGGTAAGAATGAAATAGGAGCCAATTCCAGAAGTATTTTTATATAATCAAACTAATACTAACACTTTACATCCCATGTGAATTTCACCCCTTTCCTGGTAAGAGTATTCAAAGGTGATGCCAACATTAACAAATCCATGAAAAAACATTAATAGTATCCTGTAATAACAAGTAATATCTGAATCTCAAATGCATTCTTTAGTTATTCCCATGATAAAAAACCTTCACCTTATCAGGGTAAAAATATAATATATTCTCATAAATCGCATTCCACAAGAACTTAACTTCCTAAATCCATAAGTTTCATTTTAAATATTTACATACAAATGTTGGCTCCTCTCAATTTCCAAAAGAAAATTCAAATGGTTCTTATGATCGTGCTCGGATCCCAAATAAACCAAAATATCATCCATGAACCCTACCTAAAAGTTATTAAGTTTCTAATGAAATATTTGATTAAAAAAATCCATAAAATCTGAAGGATCTTTTTTCTAAATAAACGGAATCAAAAGATATTCATAATAGCCAAACCTTCTTATAAAAATCAACTTCAGTGTATCAAAATCCCAAACTGTAAGCTGATAATAACTTGATCGAATATTGATCTTTGAAAACCACTTTTCCCCTTTAAATTAGCAAAAAAATCATCCACCTGAGGTAATGGATTTGTTTTCTTAACTATTACCTTGTATAACTTCTTATATTCCACCCACAACCATATTGAACCATCTTCTTTCTTATAAAATATCATTGGGGCTACCGAAGGTGAAACACAAGGGTGAACCAAACCCTTTTCTATCAAGTCATCCAAATAAATCATTGGATCTTTCATCTCTGCAGGTTCCATACGATAGGCATATAGAGTAGAGGAAATCCCCATGACTAGACCCCCAACAGTGAATGAGGCCTATTACTAAAACTTTCACCTAAGTACCTAATTATTCCTATGTTATCTATTTCCCAAACAAATTCATTGGACTATTTTCATTAAATAATTCTTTGGAAACCATTCCATATAACTACTTCCTTATTATTTTGAAAACAACTTCCTATTTTATAAAACTAGTAAAAACCCTTATTTTATAAAACTTGTTTCCATAAACACAAATCTATTTATTCATATCATTCGATTTTATAGAATTATGTCTCAAAATAAGAGAAATAAATTTCACCAAAAAAGGATAAAGACAAAGAAACTACCAAAAAACTCATTTTCAAATTCCCATAGAAAACCCCACAACAAGGAAGAAACCAAAAATGAAAATGGAGTCCCTTGAATCATTATACTCTAGTTATAATTGATTAAATTTAACAAAAGAGTTGGTAGAGAAGAGGAAATAACACATAACTCAAGAATTGACACCTTCCACACCAAAACCAATGAATGAACCAGCCCTCAGAAAAATATTGCATAATAGATATAGTGAAGAATCAAAGGAAACATCACCAATGATCCACAAAACCAATAAAACAATCCAATCGCACTACGACAATCAAGGGAAATAAAGAAGCAAAAAAGGATCTCCTAATCAAAGAGATGAAAAGAAAATACCCTAATGATCCAATGTTGAATGAATCATTCTAGAACGAATGATGTAACACCCTGAGTTTTTAGGTATTATATTTTCAAAACAAATTTAAATTTTTAGATGGAATGAGTTATATGATTCACCAAGATATGATTTTTTATAAACAACACCAAGTTAATCTTTCACCACATGAAACCCTTATATTATGTTTCAGTACGTGAAACAAAATGTTTGGCATGTGTTAGACACAATGGTGAGTTCCTTCGATAGCTTGTTTTACATGCAAGATAGTGTTTTACCAAATAATAATATACTATGATAGTTATCACCTGGCCATTAGATTTGTATAAATAAATAATTATTAACTGAATTATGAAATAAATTCATAGGATAATAATTAATTATAAATGAAGATAAAAACCAACTAAAAATAAATGATATGTTTTCTCTAGTGTAAAATAGGTCTATCCTCACGTATGAATACCCATGGTTTAGAAAAACCATGAGCATATGTGATATATCTTGGTGTATAAACATGGTTTAGTTATAACCATGGGAATACATTGCCATAATTTCACAATTTCATCAGGCTTCCCATCATGATTTTTTATTTCCATCAGGATCCTCCCGCATGAACCCTCTCCTCCCCTCCCCGACCATGACCTCTTGGCCTTCACCTAGGCCTCAATGTCCCATCCTCTGCCTCCCTACCCGCAGACCCTCTCATCTCCTTCTCCCCCAATGATATCCCCCCTCTCCCATCTCGTCTCCATATCCTTCGGCAATGTCCCACCTCCCCTCTCAACTCCCTCACCTCTGGAGGCATCGGTGAAGTCCCCCCTCCCCTATCGGCTCCCTCTCCTCTGGTAACATCCCCATTCCCCATTATCCTCTCTAGTCGCATGTAATACCCCCCATGACTGAACACCATAGGTGAGTTCCCCCTCACCCGTCTCCCTCTCCTCCTGACATTTCTCCCAAATTTATCAAGGGATCTTGGTCAGTACTTCAATGTGATCATTCATCTTTTTTAATTATTTAATTTTTTAGAGTTTTCCTCTCCCATGTTTCCCAGTTTCATTTATATGAACAGTAGGGGTTTTGAGGTTTCGAGACTCTAACTTTGATCCTTGTTTCTAGGGTGTATCATGGTTCTCTTGGAATTTTTTCATGTTTTGGCATCCATTGCCAAAGGAAAAGCGGGAATGATCATCCTGGTTCATCTGCCACCATTTGAAGTTGGTGTATTCTGATCTCTTTTTTTCAATTTAATCTGAGGATTTTTTGTGATATATGTGCCTATGAAAAATCAATATTTGTTATGAATTGTATGAATAAGTCTACTTTATATCATGATAGAATTATTAGTATTTATTATTATTACCTTCATTTTGTTTTTTTTTGTTATCTTATGGTAAAATATCTATAAATAATATGAAACCTTGAAAACAAATCTTATACTAGTGACTATATTTTTATTTTTTCCTTTTAACATATGAGATATATGGTTTTCCATATCTATTTTATAACATTTGATTTTAGTTACTTTTTTCATTTTATTATGTTTTCTTTCTCAAATTTGACTATGTTATAATGATTTCATTTATCTCCTTTCATATTGACTAACTACTTGCTCAATATCTCAATTTTTATCTTCTTTTAAATCATGTTCTAGGTAAATGATTTAAAATAATTGTTTTCCAATATTGATGGCTACCTATTTCATTCTGTTTTAATGATCCCATGTTTGAAGTGTGTTTTTTTCTTAGTTTGGATGAGATTAAATATTAGAATTACAATATTCAGTATTTTTCTACAGGTGATAGCTAAGAAATCATAGACAGTCACTTTTTAAATACTTCATTGATTTATTACCTATCCCATATACTAAAATGTACAGGAATAAATGGGCATGTCCTTCATCTGTTATCTATCCCATATATTATTTTAACTCAATAAAACGTGTAGGAATATACCAAAATTTGGATATATACCAAAGTAATTTCACTTTCAAATACATATTTTAAATCCAAAATGCAATGAACAAAAATGAATGATTGTTTTGTTTCTCTTCATATTTTATTTTCTTATATTAATTTTTTTAGAAATGAAATGATGATATGCTTATATGTTTTGAAATACATTTTGAGAAATAAAATGTTGATCTTATTATAAGGTTTGTATATGGAATTTTTTTATAATCATCTTAATAATCTTGTTGAATTATAGGGACACTATGTTATTGGGTTCTCCTATTTTGTTTCCTTGTAAAAAAAATCACGAATAATTAGTGTTTTCATTATCATGTGTTATATTTATTATGTATTTAATTATGTGATAATTTTTTTTCCTCTTAACTTTACATTTAATTTTAGTTTACTTCAACTGATTCCTAACTAGTTTTTTGGGTTTTTCTTTTGGTCTATTCTTGATGTTTAGGGCTCTTGGGTCCCATTGAGGCTGGTTCTAGACACATATATCAAGGGCAGTGGGTTCACCATGGGTTTTGGGTATGTTTTGTTATATTTAAATTATTTTCTTATTTTTAATTTAGGGTTTTTGGTGTTTTGATATTTTAGTGTTTTTATAGAGTGATTTGGACCTGCTGTAGTGGTTTCTGGTAGCCATTGTCAAATTTTACTTGCACATAAATTCATAGGTAGTAATATTCAAATATAAGTTCCCCCATATATATATTCACCCATGGATGAATGAATATATATATATATATATATTGGGGCTAGGGTTTCCTTTATTCACATCTGAAAAATGGATACGTGTGTATGGTAAATGGGTATATTCAATTATAAGCATATATGTAGGGATCCCCTTATAAATATTACGCCATGAAAATATGTGCATAGGTTCTAGGTGTCCTTATATATATGTGAAAGTGAATATGCATGCAAGTGGTAAAGGGAAGATTTGTTTTTTCATCGTCATAAGCAGAGTTCCTGGAGTTTGATGTAGTTTCCCTTATGCATTAGCCATTAAATTTTAAGAATCGATGATTTTTTTATTTTAGACCATGTTTTGATAATAAATAGTGATATGGATTTTTTATAATAATTTTTGTTAATAGACTCAAAGAAAAAAACTAACCAATATAATATTGAGAAACGTTGAATTATACTAAATTAAATGAATTAGAACATTGTATTAGAAAAAAAACAAAATAATGTGAATCATATTGGCCTATAAATAGTGTTAGGTCAACAAGAGAGAGAGTAGACAAAAACATTGTATACACTATTTATTAGATCTTGAATCTTGTATTATGGGAAAGTATCTTAACAGAAAAATAATATGAAGAATAAGATGGAGGAAGACGAAGAAAAGAAGGGGATGTATGAATACCAATGTGAAGAATTCCTCTCTTTCTGAATGGTAAATGTGACCTCCTAAGGTCCAGCGCCAGCGATGACCAGTTGGAAAATTAGAAAATTATTTTTATCCCCCCCCCCTCATATAGAACCCTCTCATTGTATACCCCCACAAAAAATCCAACAACCAAAAACTATCTTTAAGTATAAAAGTACAGTGATTCATTTTCCACTATAAACTACTACTCAACCAATACCAACTGCCCCTCTCACTACACAGATAACCCCAACAACCCCATGTGCCTAAAAAAGAGTACATCTAAATATTCCTAAATTATTTTATAATAAATTAAATTACCCTATACCAAACAAATTAATTAAATCTAACTACATCTAAAATAAATACTATCATTTTTTACCAAAGTGAATCATACATAATCAATATAATCTAGTTACACCTGTCCTGGCCTACCTTAATTACGATTCAATTAAATAGAACAAACTAAGATAAATGACAGTAAACCAAACAAAATAAGATTAATAAATTTAAACCCAAAATGATTTGAACTAAATAAAGTGGAACCATTCAAACACATCATAGATATAAAAAAGAAAATAAAAATAGAATCAAAAATTTAAAAAAAAAACATTCACATTCTAATCAAACCTTACTGTTAATGTAGATCACATCAACCAAAATAGATCTAGAATAATCAAAATCAAGAAAATAGAATTGAAATAGAAAAAATTAGATGAAACTAAATTGGGCTAAGTCAATTTAATCTAACTTGAAAAAATATGATATTACAAATGAAGGATAAAATTATACCAAATATAATGAATTAAAACCAATAAGACCTCAACTAACATGAACTAAACTGAACAAAACCAAACTGATATTAACCAAATACTATCAAACTGAACTGATTAGAACCCAAATGAATGAAATCTCCCAAGATAATACTAACAAGAACAAGACAAACTAAATCTAATGAAAATGTCCAAAACAACTTGTATCAAACAAAACTGACCCAACATTTAGTAGTTTATGATACTTCAATACAAAATAAAATGATTGGGAAAACCCTAAAAAGAACTATACATTGAAAATACATAACTAAAACAAAAAATAATTTAAATGAACAAAATAAATTGGATTTTTTGTGAAATAAATAAATAAAAATTTAAGTGTACAAAACTATTTCAATGTGAACTAGGACAAATATAAATAACCAATATCAATTAAATTAAACTATATATAACATAACCATGAAAAAGTGTGCATATCTAAAGAAAACCAAAATATATATAAAAAACCACATCCTCTTAAACTAACATAATATGTTTTCACCTTGCTTGTAGGAACATGTTTTGACCCATGGGTCGTTGTGGTTCTTTTATTTGGACAGTGACTTGTATAGTCACAAGAGACATGTATGCTATAGTTTAGTTTTTATTATATTTTATTTATCACAACATCCAAATATTCCTTTTAGTGTTTTCTATGAATGGAGGGTAGTTATAATTTTTGGAGGGGGAAAAGGAAATTGGAGGTGGCTATGTGGATTTCTTTATAGGGAAGGAGAATGGGGTAGTATAGGGGTTAATTAGTGTGTTTAATTTTTCTATAACATTGTACTATGTTGGTTCTGTTTATTTTATTTTCCTTCAGTGTGGATTTATGACATACAGATGAGTCGTTCTGAAATTTTATATATTTTCTACTATAATTTTAATTAATTGTTTGTGGGTGAAATTGTTCCCAAGTGGTGATTCATTGATGCTCGTACACTTATGCCATCCAATGGGCATATCCCTTACACCTTATTCCATCCTAGTATTCCTATATTAGATTATATCTCTGAACCATGATAGGGCCTAGGAAATATGGATAATTTGAGAGGGATTGGGAATGTGTAGGAATGAATTGTGAATTCCCCTGAATAAGGATTTTGGACATTGGAATTTATAATGAGAAGATATGGGAGTCTTTGTAATATATATTGATTTTGGAAATGTTGTGGGTATAAAAGGTGATAAATGGTAATGTGTTGGGACTAATAAATTGAAATTAAAATTCATGAAAATTTTGATAATGTAAAATCAAATCATAATTTTATATACATTGTTGGAGTTGATGATTAGACTCTATCCCAATGAAACTATTGAAATAACTTGGTGCCTAAAATACTCTATCATACTCTAGATAGTTTGGTTTGAAATTCCTATAAAAACCTTAATTAAACTCCCATAGGTTGTAGTCAAATTTAATTTCAATTATTTCACTTCAAATCACCATTCATCATTTCCAAGAACTAATATGACCATGAATTAACAAGAAATATCACTCTATAATTATAGGTGGATAGACTGGTTCAGTAGACTAGAGATGGAGAAAAACTCAACTACTATGATGGGTTGAGTACTATAATTGATTACTCATCATCATGGTGGGTTTAATATGAGTGTATTGAGAGATCCGGTTTTTTATATCGATAATTATTAAAAGCCTCTGATTGGATCATGTAATTTGACTACCACAACAACTTGATTATTTTGAAATGATTATGTTATTTAAGACAAAAATTTCTCATTAATATGTATAGGAGTTTCCTAATGAAATATTTTTTTCACAATTGTAGATATTAGTACTTAATAGTATTTTATATATTTCATTGAGTATGGAATAGATAATATTCTTGATTACTCTTATGAGGTGCTTGGTATGAGAAATAATTTAACCACATCTGAACTAAAGAAATCCTATTGTGGTCTTGGTAAAAAATTTCACCCGGATAAAAATCAAGTAGTTACAGATCCTAAAAAAAGTTTCATGAAATTCAAGAGGCATATGAGGTTATAAAAGATGATAAAAAACATTTAATATATGATCATGTTGGCCCTGAACAATTTAAAAGTGATGATAGAGGATCTGGTGGTCCATTTGGCAGTAGAGGTCCATTAGAAGACATTTTTTCTAGAGGAATAGATGATTTTTTTATTTCTCTAATAAATAGAAGGAGTCTGGTGGCTCAAATATGATGATTTCCCTAGAACTCCCTTTTGTGGAAGTTATCTAGGGTTTCATCAATATTGTTCCCTTTGAAACTTTGTACCCTATAAAACCTATGGTGGGAAGGATTTTCCTCATTGGACAAGACAAGATATATGAAAATGTTTCAATGATGTTGGAATGACATTTGTGCCAAGTGGACAACGTAGGTTATAGTTCACTTTTCCTAGTTGTGGTGGAAGTGGGAAATTTTTATCAAAACTATGAAAATCATTTAATGGTTATTGAAAAGTTCAATGAAAAAATCAGTGAAGATAAGTATTATTCCATGAGTGTAAGATGATGATTTTGTGATGTCGAGGAGAAGTGGTGGTACCGATCCTATTGGTTGTCAAGCTGGTGATCTGTATATTACTATAAAGATCTATAAAGACCTAGTACTTTAGAGGTAGGGATAAAACATTCATGTTTATGTTGTTTTAATTGTTTCACAAGCTATTCTAGGAGGAACTATTGAAGTTCCAACTCTCACTATGGAATTTTTTTTCAATGTTTGACCTGGAACCCAATCTGGGAAAAATGTATTTGAAGGGAAAAGGGATAAAAAAACAAGGGTGTCCTTGTCATTTTTTGATCAAGTGGTTCACTTTGTTTTCACAATTTCTTTGGTCCTGAATTAGAAAGAACACCAATAACTATAATAGTATGAAGAGTAAGGTAGATAAGCAGACTCCGAAAGGGCTACTACTGGTGCAACTATCTAGCGGGTTATTTAACCTCATATGTCAATTGAGTTAGAATAGTCATTATGTATTTGACATCATATAATATAAAATTATATTTTTGACTATTTGATGAAAATTTATTGAATCTATAATTCACTAAAAATGAATTTTATAATGGGTTCATAACACTTTCTCAGCTAATAACATTATTGATATTTACCATCTACAATGGTTTGTATGTGGTTTGTATTTTTTTACAGGTTAAGGATGGAAAGAAGGTTCATAATAATTTTTTTGGATAGGTATTTTTACCCGTATTTTAATGAAGTGTGGTTATATTATGTCTGGTGTAATAATCTATACCCACATTATTGTAAACTATGGGTATAGATATATTCCCACATTTTAACTAAAACTATGGGTATTAGGGATTCTTCTAAGGCTATAACCATAGATTCTATAAAGCCATGTTTATAAGTTTATACCAACTCCTAGGTATTCCATGGTTCATGAAATCATGGTTATATCCTATTCCTATGGTTTTAGGGTTTATACCCATAGTTTGAAACTATGGGTATATGGGATATTTCTAGTAGGTTTTGTGGAAAACTATTTTTATTCCCACAAAGGTGTTTAATATTAATAAACTATATTAATCACTGTTATTGAATGATCATAACAAATTTTATATTTGGTGTATTAAATTAAATATTTTATAATTATTCCAATAATTTTTATAGGAATAAAATAATAACAACCCCATTTTTAAGCATAAAAAGATGTATTTTTCTAAAAGGTGATTTTTCAGCCTTTTAATGGAAGACTTATTTTAAAACTTCAATCTGACACATTTATAAATTTTATTTGAAAAAATAAACTACTTTTTTATAATATTATTCTAAAAATTATCATAGCGTGAATTTTTGGGGATTCTTCTGAAAAGTTTAAACTTTTGATGAATAGTGAAAATACCGATTTTTGTTGAAAAATGTATTTTCTTTTAAATTCGTTACAAGTTAAAATTATATTTTAGATTTTTATAAATGATAATTAGTTATTTTTAATTCTAAATAACCCAATTATTTTTTTTAATCATTTTATAGAATAATTTATTAAAACAAATTATGTTTTAAAAGGACCTTTTTTAGATAACTTGTTTTTCATGGCGCTTTACTTGTTTAATTTTAAATTAAATTATAAAAATTTTGTGCTTTGAATTTATAAAAATTGGTACTAAATTACGGTTTATATGATACAAATTTACTAAATAGTTCCCTTTTATTTTTGTCCAATATGAATAGTGACCTTCGTAAATTTCGTTACCATAGTAAAGGGTAAACTGGGTAATTTAGGATAAAAATAAATTGATAGAGACTATAAAATAACCCTAACACATGAAAAAGTTTTATTGGATGAATATAATTCTACCATGAGAACCTAAGGATAAAATTTAGGTTTTTTAATAGACATTGTCCCATGAGAATGACTTATATAATATTTAAATCAAAGAAAGTCACAAAATGTAACTTTATTTGTCTTAAATATCCCTTATATGTCCACATAGGTATAAAGGAATTATATGAATTAATATAAATTTTAATTTGTAACATAATAAACCTAATTTCATGATATAATTTTTCTTTTTTTGAATTTTTGGGCCACTTAGATGAGATTTTGATATTCCTAGGATTTTATTTAATAAAACATTAATGATGTCACATTTTTGTGTTAAATAATATATCCTTTTAATATAGGTTTAACCAAAATATGTATTTGACTATAAGTATTATTGAAAAATATAGAATATTTAACTTCACCATGGTACATTATTTTTAATTTTTAGTTAATAAATATTTATATTAAATAATTATATAACGCTAATGCGATGATTATTTTATCATTAGTAATATAAAATAAATTTAATTATAAATATTAAAATAAACATAATTTGATATAATTAATGTGATAAAAAATTATATAATACCTTGACATGTTCTAGATATAAAAAAATATTTTTTGAGAAGTTAAATTGTTATATTGATTTTTTGAAAATTCCATGTAATGAATAGTGTCAAAATCGACACTATTGATATTTTATACAAATAATTTTTTATTAAATTATTTAAAAATAATATAACATATTTAAATATACAAAATAATTATAATATGGTATATTATATTATTAATTTTTAATGTATAGACTAATTGACATCACATAAGTAAATATTATAACCTTTTAATATTGAAAAAATGGTTACCTTAGATAAAATTAAAATAGGTTAACTCTAGGTTATTTAAGATGATTAAGTTTAAAATCATATCAATACATTTATAAAATCTATTAATTTATGAGATTAAAATTTTAAATCAGCAAATATTATAATATATGGTGTTTTGAGGTATTTTCGTTGAGATTTAATTTATTATAAATTAATGTTTTTGTAAATTTCAAAAGTGACCCTCACGTCAATTATAAAGGGTATCCACCTACACCACTTATTCACATCACATTGATCCTTCTCGATCAACAATACCCTAAAATTTTCTATTCTATACTTCCTTATCCACATTCTATAGATTCAATTATTATTAAAAGACCAACCCTAGTGTCCCTAAGAAAATATCTAAAGGAAGTTTTCCAAAGAATAGGTATTCATCTTTACCAACTCTTTCAAGATTATTTCTTCTTCTACTTCATCTTCATGTATTGTTTCCATTATAAGTTAATGAATCCATTATCACCTATATCTTGATATATTATTATGATTATTGAATGACCATATTACACCTTTTATCTTTCATATGAGAAACAAAAGCACCATGGGTGTGTACATACAACTTATTGTCTCCATGCCATGGTGTAAACTATTTTTTATCACCAATTTACTTGGATGGGTATAATTATGGAAATAATATATATATATTATAATTAAAACATGATATTTATTATAAATATATATATATATATATATCATTCACTACCTTACCATTTCACAATTAATGGAATGATATTGTCGCTCATGCTTACATACGACCTACCGACTCCATTATATCGATGTGATTCATTATCTATAATCCCTATAAAATAATGATAATATAAATGATTATAATGGATAAATATTATATCTATTTTCTTAATAAAATTATTTAGATTATGGAACTATATCCTATGAATAAGATTTGGGACCTATAAGAAAAAACATTCATAGGAAAATGAAGCACTTAACACCCTAAAGAAGGGTGAAAACGAAATATTATTAACAAAAAGGGGATAAGTTGATATAAGAGGATCATATTTTATATCATAAATATTAATATGGTTATAGTATAAATTAATAACATTAAATAAACCATTATACATAATTTTCAGATACGTATAAAGGAAACCAGACCTAAGGTGGGGGTTAATTTCACAATCTCATTATTATTTTGGATTTTTTATACATAAGTATCGGTTCGGGAATATTTCTCTTCTAAGTTTATGTTTCGTAAAAATATTTTACAAAATATTTTTACTATTTCTATAATAAAATCTGAAGTCATTTTTACTAAAATGTTTTTTTATAAGAAAGTATCTGTATGGTTTTCATTGTGTGACGAGTGAGACCTAATTATCCTTCCAATGCATTGGCTAATGATTTATATATCATGAGATAGACACGACTGGAATGGGAAGTTAACATGGTTCAGTTAAATGGGTATGGAACAGGGGTAAACATGGTTCAGTAATATAGGACTCGAATAGGGAGTGAACCCAGTTGTAAAGAACTTTTTCTGCTGTTGTGGTCTTGGCAATGAGACTTTACTGATATGGAATTGAATTTATATTATTATGTATATAAAAAAATTTCATTTATTGTGCTATTATCTCATGGAATATTTTCTTTGATTCTTTATGTGAATATATGATTTATTCTATGACATGATAACATGATCTCTGATATATAGGATATTATATTTAATTTTTTTCTTTCATCACTTATTCCTTATGATAATGTTATGATTGATATCTACCTTTATCACCCTTATTGATCATTTTAGATCACCCTTTTCATATGTTTATTTTCCCAAGGATATAAAGAAAGGTTTACATAGGAATATTAAAGGTACAGATATTTTTGAAAACATTGATGATCTTTCACTAGAATCAAAGTTTGAGTTCCAATTTTTCAAAGTCGTTAAACTAATACAGTCTTTGGGTGTGTGTTTGTGTAATATATGAAATATTAAACAAAATTTATTTAATTTATATATTCATTAGGCCTATGTTGTTATAGTTGGTATCATAGAAAAAGTTTACTTAAACTTTGGAAACTATGATAATAAAACTTTAGTGAGATCCCTGTGTATATTCCTAAGGATATGTTTAGGGATGTCTCTATATATAATTCAAATTATAGGTTGCTATCAAATATTTTTTGTAATGATCATGAATTACCTAAGTTAAACCAAAGGTGTAATAGGTTAAAATTTTATATGTAATTTCCCTTGGTTATGAAGTTTTCCAAGTATGATTATTGTTGATCACACTATTATTTTTGGGTTTTAATAATGGATGGAACCAAGAGTATTCATGTTATTGGTGAATGTGATGAATAGTGGAATGATCTTCCTCTTGGGAAACAAAAAAAATGGGAGTTATAAGTAGAAAACTTGTTATTATTCCTAATAATAAATCTAAGAATATGAATAATAATCTCAAATTTTCTGGGTTTCTTCACCCATCTAATAAGAAAAATAGAGCTTCATGGTGACCATAGTGGAAATAATGTTCAATTTCACTATTGTAAATCTTGTGGGAAGAGGATTCAAGGATATTGTTTCAAAGGAACTATAAGATTCTTTGGGTGAGGAAAATAATGACACAATGCAATTAATTTCAAAGGAAAAGTCTTAGTTAACATAATAGACCATGGCAATGGTATTCTTAAGGCACCAACTATAGTTAAATGTTTTAAATGTGGAATGTATGGGAATTATGGAAATAGATTCCCTAGGGGAAAATATCATGAAGATAATAATAAAGTGTGTATGAGTAATGGTTATTTGATAATGATGAAGAGACAACAAACAACATATGAGATAAAATAAGTGTTAAGGAATAAAATTAGGAATCATGGTTAATGGTTTAAGAATATAGTGGAATGATTGTGTATCTATGTATTGAAAATCAAGAATAATTTTTTATAAATAATTTAATTATATTATGGAATCATGAAACATATAATTATTCTTACACTATAGTTTTTTCAAATTTATTTTAAATTATATTTTGAAAGGTACTAGTAATGAGGAAATTTGATTAAGGTGGTAAAGTGATATTTTAATAAAACACGTGATTAAGGAAAATATAATCCTTAATATGTGTATAAAGATATATTAGATTGTAATCAAAAAATGGGATAGTTATAATGACCTTATAACTGATGAAAATGAGGTTTACGATATCATAGATTGAGTTTGTTGAATTTTTTGGATTTATGGTATGAGGAAATAGTTAATTTTTTAAATAATTCATGTTTTCACTGTGATTTTATGAAAATTCAGGTAATAACCATGTTTCAAGAGAATAAATGATGATGGAATTCACATCTTTGGTATGTAATGATTAATACTTTCATCTATCTTTTTGGGGGATTAGTGATAAGTTTGTTTTTGAAATTTAGTAACCAACTTTTGAAATTTTTGGATTTTAATATTTTGAAAAGATCATAAGGGTAACCATTTATGATATTGTTTTTTTAATTTTGGATGAGGTTTCAAAGATTAATGAATTACTTAAGAATATAAATATTTATATGCATTAGATAACCTGTTCTAACCATTTTTTATGACAACTAGAGAATGAAGGGATAACTTTTCATCACATTTTGGATATTATGATCCTCTAGTTTTGTAGGAATTACAACCTCAACTTCATTTCTTGGAGAGAGAGATGAAGCGTAAATTGATTAAGTTACAACTGATGGATGAAATTTTACTAACAAAATGTAATGAAACTAACTATGTATATATTCTTGTGTAAATTCTTCAACTTTATGAAAAATATCTTGAAATAGAAGTTATATCCTTGTACATTCATTTATTATAAAAAAATGGTCCCTTAGATCATCATAGATTAATTTTTATTTGATAGTTAGCTTTATAATGACCATGTTCTCTATCACTCTCCATCAAAACATGATAGTAATTTTTCACTTTTATGTCCATGTCTTCACTTTTCACCTATGTTCTCTTATATACAAACTTGATTATGAGTTACCTTAGATAACTATTATGTTTAAAAAAATTATTTTTAAAGGATGTTTTAGTATTAATTTTTATTATTTGAGTTCCCCACAATTAAATTATCAAACAGCCAACTTTAAATTTCTATATTCAATTTCAAATTGCAAGGATGTGGTTTTTTTAAAAATTTCATGATCATGTTAGAATGGTAGATTGTAGATTGGTGTTTACACCAAATCTATCTCAATTTCAGGATGTGTTCTATGTATCCTTTCTAAGGAAGCACATACCTAATCTTTAACATGTACGAAACTCAAATATTGTATTGTTGGATGAGGATCGTTTTCATAAAGAGAAACGGGTAGAAATTTTTGATCATAGAGATAAAGTTTTACTAAAAAATACCACAAACCTGGTTAATGTTTTTTGGGTAAACCACATGTTTGACTAATCTATGTGGGAATATGAGGATATTATGAGGTATATTTATCCTCAATTTTTTATTTCTGTGACAAATTTTGAGGGTGAAATTCATTTTAAGGGGGGTAGAATGTTACACCTGGAGTTATAATAAATTATATTTTAAAAATAAACTTATTTTCATTGTGGAATTGTGTTTCAAGCTACACAAATTTATGCTTAAATTATACAAAACACCATGTAATATTCCACTACACCGAAAATTTATATTATATTTTGTTACACGCAACACAATTTTTAAGCTTGTGTTATACACAATGTCATGTTCCTTCGATAGCTTGTGTTACACGCAAGACTGATTTTTACCGAAAAAAATTTACTAAGATAGTTATCACCTAGCCTTTTGAATAAAAGGAATGAATAAGTATTAAAAAAATTATGAAATTAATTCTTTTGATACAAATTAATTATAAATTAAGATAAAAACAAATTGAGAATAAAGTTTGTCTTTTTAAGAAAAAATATGTTTATTCAAACAAAAGGATTTTTCTTAATAAATTATATTAATCACTATCAGTGAATAATATTAATGAAATTTTTATTTTTTATATTCAATAAAAAAATTTAGAAATAATTCAATATGTTTTATAGGCATAAAATAAGAACAAATCCATTTTGAAGCATAAAAATTTAAAATATTTCTAAAATTAAATTTTGTTGCCTTTTAACAGAAGACTTATTTTGAAACTCAAATTTAACACTTTTATAATTTTTATTTGAAATAATAAACTTCATTATTGAAATATTAATGAAAAAATTACCTTAGGGTGAATTTTTTGTGTTTTTTCGGAAAAGTTTCATCTTTTGATGAATAGTGAAAATACCGATTTGTTTTGAAAAATGTATTTCTTTTAAAGTATTTATAAGTTCTAATTGTGTTTTCAATTAGTATTAAATTATAATTATTTACTTTTAATATAAAAAATTCCAATTATTATTTTTGAAATTATTTTATAAATTAATTTATTATAAAAACATTTTCTGTTTTAAAAGGGAATTTTTCCAAAAAAATCTATTTTTCAAGGCGTTTAGCAGTTTTATTTTAAATTAAATTCTATAACTTCGATATTTTAAATTTTGAAAAATTGATACCAACTATGGATTAATAAGTTAAAAATTTATTAAATATTTCCTTTTATTCCTTTCCAATATCTATAGTAACCTTGGTAAATATTTTTACCATGGTAAAGAGTAAATTTGGTAATTTACATTAAAAATAAAATGATAAGGACTATCAAAATACCCAAAAACATGGAAAAAATTTATAAGATGAATATAATTCGACCCTTAAAACAAAAAAAAACTAAAATAAGTTGTTTAATATACACTTGTTCATGAAAATGGCTTATATAATATTTAAAACAAATAAAGTCACAAAATGTCACTTCTTTTGTCTTAAATATCTCTTATGTGTCCATAAGAAGAACAAATGTATGATAAGAACGTATATAAATGTAATTTTTTAACTTAATAAATATAATATCATGAAATAAATTTATTTTCTACTTTTTGGGAACTTAGATAAGACGTTGATATTTATAATATTTTATTTTATAAAAAATTTAAGATTCCACATTCATGTTTTTAAATACTATATCATTTTTAATATAGTGTTAACAAAAATATGTATTATAATGTATGTATTATTATAAAATATAGAATATTTATCTTCATCAAGGTATTTTGTTTTAATTTTTAGTGAAAAAAATAGTAAATTAAATAATTACTCAATGTGGATGCATTAATTATTTTATTAACAGAAATATAAAATAAATGTTGTTATAAATATTCAAATAAATATATTTCAGAGAATTAATGTGACAAAAAAATTTATAGATGAAATTTACCTATTGGGTATATAATAAAATATTTTTCTCAAAGACAAATTATTATATAGATATTTTTAAAAGTCCATATAATGAATAGTGTCAAAATTGAATCTAATTATATTTTATCAAAATAATATTTTAATAAATTATTTAAAAACATAAAATGGATTTAAAAATTAAAAAAATAATATATTCAAAAAAAAATTTAAATTGTTCATTTATTGTCTTATTTAAATCACCTAGATAAAATTTACAACCTATTAATATTGAAATATTTGTTACCTTAGTTAAAATTAAAATATGATAAATAAGGGTTATTCAAGTTGATGAGCTTTAAAATAATACAAAAACTTGTCTAAAACTTATTTTTTTTGATGATATTAAAACATTATATCACATTATATTTTAATAAATTGGGTTTATTATGTATTTTGAGTGAGATTTAATTTATTATAAATTAATATTTTTATAAAATCCAAAAGTTCCCCTGACCTCAATTATATAATGGCACATCCTCCCTCACTTCTTCACCTCACATTTAGACTTAATTACTGACCATAACCTAAAACATTATCTTCTAAAATTCCCTATCAATATGATATAAGTTCTTTTTCTTCTCAAAATATGATCCCTAGTGTCCATAAGACGAAATTTAAAGGGATTTTTCCAAGGAAGAGGTAATCGTTTTTAACGACTCTTTCAAGATTATTTCGTATTATACTTAATCTTCATCTGTTTTCCATCATAAATTAATAACTCCAATATAAATATATTTTGATATGATATTTTTATTTTTTAATAACCATATTCCACCTCGTATCTATCCTACAAAAAACAAAAACACCACACATGTGTATGTACGGCTTACCGTCTACACACTGTGGTGTAATATTTTTTTCATCACCACATTACTTGGATGCATATAATTATGGAAATAATAGATATATATGATCATTATAACATGATATTGATTCTAAAAAATATATACCATCCACTTCCTTACCATTTCCCAATTAATAGAATGATATCATCGCTCGTGCATACGTACGGCCTAACGTCTCCACGATGCGATGTGATTAATTCTCCATGATCACTATTAAAGAATGACTATAAAAATATATATAATGAATAAAAATAATATAAATTAACTTAATAACATTATTGATATGATATAACTATATACTATTCACTTGAACCAGACTTATAAGAAAAACATGCATAAGAAAATGAAGCAGTTAACACCTAAAAGAAGGGTAATAACAAAATATTATTAACAAAAAGGTGATAATATGATATTACAGTATCACATATGATATCATAAATATTAATATTTTTCTGTTATAAATTAATAACATTATTTAAACTATTATATAATAGGTTAAGATATGTACAATGGAAACTAAACCTAAGGAAAAAGGCTTATTTCACAATCTCATTATTATTTAGGATTGTTTATATGTAAGTATCCACAATGGAATATTTATCTTCAATGCCCATATTTCCTAAAAAATATTTTTATTATTCTTCTAAAAAAATAAATTCATTTTAACACATGTTTTAATTTTTAATAAACATTTTTTAATAATCTTTTTTTCATTTTCTGGATGAGGTTCTTTCTGAATCTTTATTAAAACATATTAAAGGAATGTGTTTATAACTTATGTGGAATGAAAATATTTTTCTGATTTCATGATTCATTAATTCCTCGAATAATCCCTTATAATATTACAATTTTATTTTAAAATAAAACTTTTTCTTTTAAACTTTTGTGTCATTTTAAGAAAAAAAAATTCAAATCAGAAAGGTTATTTTACTCAAAAATTATTTTAAGAGATCTTTCAAAATTATTTTCCATCAAAGATAAAGTTATTTTATGTTACTTATGTTTTATTTTGGATATTATCCAATGATACCATTATTGATATTTCTCTTAATGTTTTATGTTTATGATGGAATGACTCTTAGGACTATTTTTCCATGAGTAATGTTGTGAAGAAATTTTTATGAAACCCATTTATTTTTATGGGTTTTGATATGATTTATGCTTTTGTGGCACAAATATGTATGGTTTTCATTATATGATAGGTGTGACATATATATCCCTCTAATGAATTGGGTAAATATTTACATCTCATGAGACAGACAGTACTGGAACAGGATGTGAACTCAGTTCTGTAATACTATACATGTACAAGAGTAAGCTCAATTCATTAATACAGGACTGGAATGGGTTTTGAACCTGATTAAGTAAAGGACCTTGCCTACTATAATTTTATTTTAAATTATACTTTACTAATATGGAAATGAATTTTTGTTCTTATTTTTATGCCACAATTTCATGTCTCATTCTAGCCTCTCATGTAATATATTATTTGATTCTTTTTGTGATTCTATGATTTATTCCATGACAAGATATCATTATCATTGATATATAGGTTATGATTTTCTAATTTATTATTTATATACTTATTCCTTATGATTAATTTATGATTGGTATATCCCTTTATCATCCTTACTGAGCATTTTATCTCCCCCTTTTCAAATGTTTCTATTCCTCATGCTATAAAGAAAGGTTTTAGGTAAGAGTACTATAGGGGATGATATATGTGTGAAAATTTAATGATCCTTCACCGGACTAAAATTTTGAGTTCCAACATTCCAAATACACTAAACTAATATAGTATTTGGGTGTGTATTTATGTAATGTATGAAATATTCTGTAATAATGATGTAATGTATATTTACACCAAATAGGATTTTTTATAAACGGAACCTCCCAAAATCACTAGAAAATATCCCTTGGTCAAGAGGGAATAGATATATAGAATAATGAAATAATATTCAACTAATATAGTACCATGAAATCCTTATCCACAACATTTATATAATGTGTAATCCATTTTCACATTGTATAATCATTAGGACTAAGATATGCTAAAAAAATACAACTCCTTTTTAAATAAAAATTTAACATTTACCATTACATGACTTGTAACCATTACACATCATTTAATCATTCACTCTGAGTAATAATCTCGTGACTTTATCCTGGAAACTTTAATACATCTTTTATTCCTTACACAATGTGTAAATTTTCTACAAGTAGTGGAAAAAATAGATTCTTTACAAAGAAACCCAAAACCAACTCATGTGTTCTCTGAACTCCAGGAGAACTCCAAAAATCCATTAACACATTTATACCCAGAATCTGTTAATTCAAACAAACATACACCCATAAACTTTAAGTCATTGTACTCATAAAATGTTCTCCATCCTCGATAGTCCGAAGAAACTCCCAATTGAAGAAGAAAACAAGTAAAGAGAAGGGAATTACCTGAAAATGGGTATTGGGATGTCACAATGGGTATCAATATTCTTATGTTATACAAATAAACTTTTATTATGTCATTATAACATTATGATATTATTATGTACATTGATGACATTAAATTTTTAATGATTATTTTTACCCTGATATAGAATTTGAGATCCCCCTTCCTTTGTTTCATAATCCTTAGGTTATAAAGAATGACTTCAAAATGTTATGTCTATAAAAGTTTGTAATGTGAATAACTTTTTGGGATATATTGAATTCTTAATTTGAAATAATAAAATTTGGGTTATTGGGATAAATACACACTTTAATGCATGGGCATTATTTATGTAATAGTTTGTCCAAATTCTCTAAAACTCTAAACCAAAAATTTTCTTGGGTATGTAATTGATCTAATATTTCCTTTTGATTTTATATGTTGTGAATGCCAAAAATTTTATCACATTCAATGGTATAAAAGGATGAAATGTAAATTTTATGTTTATAGCACTAGATCTGGGAATTAGGGTTCAGGACATTTATAGATTGTATCAGAGTATGGGTTTGATAACTTTTTAGATTATGATGTTTTCATGTTAGGTTATCTTAAGAGTTTGGGATTACACTATTGGCTAATAATTTTATAATCAATAATAAGTTCAATGCCTTATACACCCCTTTTGGGGTTTTAAGTAGTAAAATTTTACGGTGATTAATGAAATTTTTGGGAAATATTTTAATGGGTTTTGGTATATTTAACCCTTAGGTTCAACATGAAGTATTATTTTAAGAGAAATTATCTTTTCATGAGTTTAAATTTATTGACAACATTTGTATTTTATAAGATATATGATGATTATTTTTATTTTTAAGAATTTTCATCATATTTCTTAGAATATTATATTAATATAATATTAGGAAAATGGGAAACCCAGTGTCTAGGAAACAACCCATCACATTTGAAAAGGCCGCGGGTTTTGAATCCACAAATAATGGGAAAAAAAGTTGAAATGAATACCACTTACCTATGTGATTTCTTGGTTCGTATGAAACCACTTTTTTAATTAAATGGTTTGAAATATAAATATTATGTTAATTTTAGGAATATATTTTTTATCAAATAGATGTTAATGGTTTAAAATTGATTTACTAACTAAGTGATTAGTGTTATTTCAAAAGAAGATCGCTATATTTTGTGGAATATAAGATGGATGGTATGAGATAACCATTGATGTTTAAAAACTCTTAAATTTTTAGTTTATTGAGGATATTTGGGATATTAGGTTATTCATTTATGGAATTATTTAGTTTCAAATTTGGTTATTACTATTGATTTTTTGAGATTAAAGTATTATTTCATCATATGACGATATATTCATTTTGGGAAACAACTTACCTTTTGATAACCATTTTAGTTGTGGTTATTTTCAAAAGATTGGTATAATATATTTTTATCATTTTTATGGTATTTTTAACCTTCAAAAAGATGAATTTAGTTCTTTAGGCATGAAACAATCCTCTTGAATATTCATTGTTTAGAGAAAATATGATATTATGGTATAAATTTATTAAAGGATGATATTGAACTTATTGAGTAAATTTCCTTATATTCATGGTCTATATGGTAATTAATTACTTAACTGTAAGAAAAGGATCCTGAAAATTAAAAATTTATCATATTACATTTCTTTCTAATGAAATTATGGTTTTTTCACACCTCTTGGGTTTATGGTTTTGTGGTTGTTAAATTTCTCCTGATCATTTACATTCTTATGATAAATTATCTCTTTTAGTCTCCATAATTATTTCATCATTTACATTTTCATCCATGTATATACCTTAACTTCAAACTAATTTTTTCCAACATTGAAACCTTATTATGTGTTATTCAAGATGACCGATATACTTCCCTCTCTCTTTTCAAGTAGAAGTTTTATGAACACTTTTTACGATGTAATATTTAAAAATAGGTTTTTTGTAATGTAAAACCCTTATTTACCAATATCAAGATCAAATTGTGAAGATGAAATTTATTAAATAGAATGAGAGTGTAACAACCATATATTTTAAAAGAACATTATGTTCAGTAGTGTATATGACATGTAATTCCATGCTTAAGCGAACTGTGAAATATATGGCTACAATAACCTGGACATTATATTGGTGGGTATGAATAGTATTAACTAATTTATGAAATTTCTATAAATTTATTAATAAATATAATTCTATTGATAAATTATTAGTAAATAATCACTCAATTTTTAATAATGTTATTTTATTCATTAAAAATATGTTTTCTTCAAAAATGATTTTTATTTCTTTTTATAAGAAATTATTATAATTAATTTATAGAAATTTTATAAAATGTACTTGATAAAATTAAATTCATTTCTTAATAATCGTATAAAAATTAACGTAGGTTGAAATTTTGGTAATTTTTTTTTTGGAAAATATTGATTTTTTAGTGAATAGTGAAAAATACAGATTTTTTAAAAATAGTTTTTTATTTTCAATAAATTATGTAATTTAAATAATCCCATTTTAATCAAAATTTTATTTCAAGTATCATAGTTATTATTTAGTTATATTTAATCCCACTAATTTAATTTTAATTTTCATTATACAGTAATTTACTATAAATTAATTTTCGAGTTTAAAAATGGGTTTTCTCATAAAACTGTTTTAAAGTGCATTATGTTTCTCCTCATTAATTGATTAAAAACACATAATGAGGTTTTATCTATATTAAATTTATATATTATATATATATATATATATGTGAATTTTATTTCATAGAATGATGAATACTATTCTTATAGTTAATATAAAATCATTTTATGATTGAAAAAACATCTCTTGAAAAACCATTTTTTCATATCATCTGTTGGTTTAATTTTAAATTAAATTATCCCACTAATAATAATTTAATTTGGTAAATTGGATTACATATTTATAATAATAATAATTTTTATTATATAAAATTATCATATAAAATTTGGTTCTTAATTAATAGTGAAAATAATAAAAAATCATAGTTACGGTAAAAATAGGTTTACTAGGGCTTAAACTAAAAAGATAAGGGTTAAAATGACCTAAAAACTTGTATAAATTATATTAAATGAACATTTTTTGACCTTATATCATATAATTATATAATGGTCCATTTTGGTTATTCTTGTATGATAATAATGGGGGTATAACTTTTCCTTTTAAAAAACTCCAATTGTGTCCCCCCTCCACTTATAGAATTCCAACCCCTCTTCTCTCCTCTTCACACCTTAAAATCCTTTTGGTTTAAAAAATACATTCACAAATAAATTCCTTAAGTACCAAACCATGACTTAGATCCCTTTTTTTGATCATAATCACATCCTATTATAGATTTTGGTGCTAACATAAAGTGGTTTTCTAAAGAAGTGTTATTGTGCCTAACCGAGCGTTTCTACTCTATTTCTTCTTCCAACTCCTTTAAATATTATTAAATTAAGATGATATAATAAAACAAGTATATTCCATATAATTATATTTTATTATGTTAATTTCATAAATTTAATCTATATCCTCTTCCACCAAATCGAAAGAAAAATCGTTATTCATGTTTACGAAAGACTACCACCTCGTGAACTAATGTAAATTGTTTTCCAACACATCCTATTAAAAATGTCTATAATGATCAATTTATAGTAAATATATTATATTTTTAACACAATTATAATTTATTAATTATTATAATACATATAAATTTTTACTTTCCAATATATGGGGGATACTATAACATCTCTTGTGTGTACGACAGACTACCACCTTGCGAAGCAATGTGATTCATTTTTCACTAAGGCTTTACATAGAAGGCAATGATGATAATTTTAATGAATATTTGTGATATTTTTTACATAATTATTATATTAATTAAATATTATAATTGTTAAAATATAATATGTCATTTTATTTCTAACATTTCTACTCACTGGAAAGTGATAACGTCGTTCGTGTGTATGTGTGTACAACCACCTCTATGAAGTGATGTAATTCATTTTACAAAACTACATCACATTGATGAAATATATGAGTATATATAATTAAATAAAATTATATTTTTGGTATTATTGTAATTTTAAAAGGATAAAATAATACTTACCTTCTTTCTATAATGATCATTGAAAAATGGAGATGTTACTCATGCACATGTATGGCCTACAGTCCCCATGATAGAAACATAGTTCATTATTTATAACCATATTTTATTATCAAATTTAAAAATATAATTTTTTTATAAATATGATAAATATATCATGATTATTATTATTTAGATGATTTATTAATGACCCCTTTGACCACGGTCAACACACTGAATCTGTTTTGAGACAACAAACTGAACATCCTCAAAACACGTGATGTGGACTTAACTAAATAACTATTTAAATATGTCATTAAATTAAATAAAATAAACGATTTAAGTATAAGTTGTTAGAACTGAAATTTTTTATAAGAAATAAAATAATTCATATAATCTTATTATATAGGATTTATAATACATAAATGGAATGTATGGACTAAAGGTAAGGGTTTACCATCTCACTTTTATTTCTATGATACATATTCTATATTCACCACTTATTCTTATTATGTGGTGTATATACTACATATGAATATACTTTATGGTTATTTTTATAGAAATTATTGTGATTTATTAATCCATCTGAGGTCCTATATTTAAAGGGGTTTTGATCTAGAGGTTACTAAAGTAATAATGGACTTTGTCTTAATTTTCATCCATGGAGGCATATTTTAATGTTATGAAACTAATTTACTTAATATGGTGTATATATTGCCTATTTTATATGTAATATTGTGAATCATTAATATTTCATGCTATATTAAGTTTCAATTAAAATTATTTTATCGAAGGTGATTTTACTTGAATGTTAGAAAGTGGTAAAGAATTTCATAACTCAATTTATTTTCATTGGGTTGTATTACTTATTCATTGTATTTGATATTATAAGATTATTTTTGTCATAAATTTTGATTATATTTTATTCTATTTCCAATAATTATATGTGGATTTAATTTTTAATCACAAAATTGATAAATTGATTAAATCTCAATTCAACATTATGATCATTTTAAGGGTTTTTTGTCTCACTTTTATTTCTATGACACATATTCTATATTCGCCAGTTATTTTTATTGTGTATTGTTTATAAAACCCATGAATATATTTTAAAATTAATTTAATGAAAATTATTTGGATTTATGAGTCTATATGAGGTTATATATTTTAATAGGTTTCTATCCATAGATTACCAATGCAGTAAGGGACATCTTCTCAATTTCCCTTCATGGAATTATTTCATCCAAGGGGATTTGAATTGAAAGTTACCAAGTGGTAATGAATTTCATAACTCAATTTAGTTTCGTTGGGTCGTGTTACTTCTTCATTGTCTTTGATAATTCAACATTATGTGTGTAATGAATTTTGATTATATTATATTGTATTTCCCATGATTTTGTATGGAATAAATTTTCACTTGAACATTATGATCATTGTAAGGGTTTCTCGTCTGAAATTGACTTCTTTAGGACATATGTTATGTTATACACCTATCTTTTTTAATGGAGTATATCTATAACCTTTTTATATTCTATGATTATATGAGTAACAATTTTTTATTATATTATATTATGTTTCCACTTTTTATATATATTTACATTCTATAATCATAATCGATTCATTGATTAATTCAAAATTCAACATTATGATCATTATAAGGGTTTCTCATATAAAACTATCTTCATTGGGACATATGTTATGTCATACGACTATATTATTTTATGAACTATGTCTACTAAAACTTTGATATGTTATATCATTAATCTATTTTTATTAATTGTATTTATAATTTCATTTAAATTTAATTCTTTCATGGGGGTTATGATTCAAAAGTTGCAAAATAAGTAAATCTTTATGTTTCAATATCATTTTAATCGGAATTTTCTATGCTTGAATTTTAATTGAATTAAATTATTTGATAATTGTTTAATAAGATACTATAATTTTCATATACTCTATTTATTCAGGAAATTTTCATGTATTAGTTCCATTTCCTCTCTGTGGTACTTAAAATTATTGAGAAATTTTTTAATAATATCCAACTTTATTTCTCTCTTCGGTCGAAAATATTTTCTCTTCTAAATCCATGTTTTCTAAAAAAAATTCTCAAGAATTTTTTTTATTATTTTACTATGATTTTTTAAAGACATTTCTACCAATGATTTCATTATTACATAAAATTTTAAAACTAATATTCCTATTCTTTTCTAAATAAGAAATTTTTTACATTTTACCAAAAATTTGAAAAGAATAATCATTTTAACTTTTACGAAATGAATGGTATTTTTCACCATTATGAACATTAAATGATATAAATTTTCCTTTATAATTTTCAAATATTATTCTAAAAAAACATTAATATATGGTATGTTTTAAGATTTTAAATTATAATTTTCAAAGTGGAAAGGTTATTTTCCTCAAGAAATGTGCCATGTTATTTTTCAAAATTATTTTCCACCTAAGATGACATCATTTTATTTTACATAATATTTACTGGGGATATAATTTAATAATAACATCTTTACTCTTTCATTGGATGGGTTATGAGACTGACATGGAACGTGTTTCTTTTCTGAGGGTTAATAAAGCAATGAAATAACAATGATTATCATTTTATCAAAAAAGTGAAATTTTATAAATGTTTTATTCATAAATAGTTCTTAGATATTATTTATAATTGTTTTAGCCACATTATAGATCAAGATAAGATGGGTTGAGCCCCATTATAGGTCAAGATATGATGATTGATCCCAATTTTAACTCTCCAATGTATTGGGAAGTGATTATTTTCTTTAAAGATGAAAGTTGACTATATTCAATATTATATTTTTGATAGTCATATGAAGATGGTGTTTAGAGATGCTAACATGTTTTATTTATTCTTTTTTATGTGTTTTAATTATTTAACTTATAAAGATTGAAATAAAATGGATCATGATAATTAATTCTTATCAATCTTTCCTTTGATAAATATATATTCTATGTTTCATGATTGATGATCCATGTTTTGATGGGTATGAATATTATTATATTTTTATCCAGTACTTTCACTATGTTTTTAAACCCTTATCCTATTATTATTCCCATTAATTACTTTACATTTTTTAACATTTATTTTTACAATTAATGTGAACTTTAAGTCGCATTTCTTATGTTTCCTATTCCCTAGGTTATGAAGAACAATGTCAACTAATTTTTATCAAGAGAGGTTTTTAATGTGATGAATTTTGTGGTAGATTTTGAAGGTGTAATTTGAAATAAGAAAATCTAAATTTGGTGGGATAAATACACACTTGATGATAAGTGTATTGTTTATGTAAGTGTTTTACTAGCTCTCTAATGTTCTACACCTGAAATGTACTTAGGTGTGAAAGTGATCTAATATTTCTATTTGATTGTTTATGTTTTGGATTCCAAAAATTGGGCAACATTCATTAGTATCCAAGTGAGAAAGGTAAATTTTATATTTATATCTCTAGGTCTAGGAGTTAGGGTTTAGGGATTTTATAATAGTAAACTCCTACTCAAATGAAAATAAAATCATGTTAAGAGAATGGGAGTTACATGAGCTACCTTAGAGTGTGATTTGAAGAGAAAAAATAACCAAAATATTTGAAATTACTTACTGTGAAATTTTTACAATGTATGATCACCCATATTAATCCACCATACAATGCACCCAGTGGAATAGATTCTCCAAATGGACTCCCTCGGCATTGGTGTCCCAAAATATAAGAAGACCATTCACTCTACTCACCACATCAATTCAAACTCACACATACTCAAGAATAATTCACAAATCTCACATCCACAATATTCATGAAAAACATGAATTAAGAAAATCATGGAAAGTATAATCACTTTTTTTATGTGTTTTGGATATTATGTTCTATGTACATGGGAGAAACACTACTGCATTCCATTACTAGTGAATGATATAAGTAATTACAATCACTATGAGCCTTTATCCATGTAGATCACTAATATCTAAGTAATCACATTACACATGTTCCAATGGTCTCACCCTCTTATATAATGGGTCTCATCAGGTCGTCTAATTTCACCATGATATGATATTTTTGAGAATATCACTATTATTCTATAGTTACTTCTAGTTGACTATAGAAAAATAATCTAGAATACTGAATTTTGGTTGATTAATAAACCACTTTTTTTTATGCTTCAGCCCACGTCTTCCCTCTAATGAGCACTCGAACTAGTCTGTGGTATACTTGAGGGGCATCCTCAATCTACTTTTCTGGGTAAAAGAAACATAGGAATCATAATAAATTATTGGGGTTGATTTCACCTATAAAATAAATAAGAAACATGGGCTTCTACCTAGATTCTGAACATGACAAACCTATACATTGGAGTTCCATGAATTTAATAATAATTAGAACTAAGAACTAAAAAACATGGAATATAAAAAATAGACATCCAACTAGTCATAAATATAAAAATAAATAAGAGTAGGTTCCATTGTACCACAAAGAGTATGAACATGATGATACATCCTAGGTAAAAAAACAAAATACTCAACATTATCTTAATGTGACCTCCAAGGTCACCATATATCCATAATACTGACCACCTCCAAGATCAATCCATATTGAACCTGAACCTACAAAACAACTAAATTATACTAACACCAAGTAAAAAAAGTAATGTGTAATCATAAAACAACTAGGTGGGTATGAACCATAGAGTCAATTCATCTTTTTTACCCAATAATCCCATAAACTCTAGTTTAAAAAACAAGTAAGAAAATTGATTTTTATTTTTTAAAGGATTATCCATAAAATTTATTTCAAAACATATAATTAATTTTCATGAGATATTCAAAGCCCTTTCTTAATTTTTTCCTCTTTAAAAATAATACTTTTAAATCATATCTTTAAAACCTTAAACCAAATCACACTAAAACATATATATTCAATTAATGTAGGAGTGAAATATTAAAATGAAACAAACAAGGAATGTCATCAAAGAAACATAACACCATGAAGCAGAAATGAAAACAAATGTAGTAAGTAAGGAAATAATAAATTATGTATATTCATGGGAAATTCCGAGACATTTAGAGATGATAACTGAGATGTACCCAGTTTGGAACCATAATTAAGCTTATCATTTAAGTTCCTAAGTTTATAATCAACTAGATTCTCTCAACTAGCCTCACTAATGGAATTCCACTTCTATAATTTCCATACCATGGTGGACTTATCCTATCTAAAAAGGACTATATAGAAGCATCCCTTGTCCTTAAATAATATTCCTAGGGTCACATGATGATAATAAAAGAGGAAAATTAGGTGGTCCTCATATTAAACCTATTAAAAACTAATCCACAAAATCAAAATAAAATATGCAGAACATCTCCTTAAACCCATACATGTGATCACATCATTAAAATAAAAGTATTTCATGAGGGTTTACACATTTTAATTAAATAGTTTTATGGTTCAAACCAAGCCTTAGAATTTGAAGTTTTCAGTGAATTTATAAGGAAAATTTATTTCTTTTAAAGTCATTTTCAAACCCAAATTTAGCATCAATAAATTTTCCCCAAGTTCTAAATGGGACCTAAATCATGATTTATAAAACTAATCATTAAATCCTTCTTTGGAAAGAATGATCGAAATTATAAAGTAATTCAAGAACCCATGCTCTACTAAGAACACTCTATGAACATTCCATAAATATATTCCAATATACATATATATTTTATCATACATACATATGTGTGTGTGTGTCTATTCATTTTCGTCAATATATATTTGTGTGTTTATAAATTTTCAATGAAAATAACCGGAGGATATAATTAAAGTCACTAATGAAAGTGTATTGATTCAAAAAAACCAACAAGACCCTAAAAATACCAATAGACAAAAAATCATAGTTTAAACTCAAAAAATAAATTACATTTATAATATAAAGTCCAATAAACATTTAAAATTACCAAAAATACTTTAAAAATACATCTTTAAAATTTTAGAAAACAGATAGAACATACACATTTTTAAAAAATAGGAATATCTATTAGAAACTAAAAAAACTAATATGTATCACTCAAACCTTTAATCCTATAAAATTTAAAAACATAATTTATAAATATAACTATATTATAAATTTAATAAAAATATATTTGGAAATCCAAAAACATTCCACGGTGTGCATCAGAAAGGAAATGGATGGAAACACCTACCTCACACATGTGTGAGTGTTATGAAACCCTAAAATATAGAATCGGTGAAGCCTAAGGAACCAACCGAACACCCTAACACCAAAGTAAAAAAACAAACATTATCTTACCCTCACCCTAGGGTTTAACTATATATATATATAAGTATGTAAAGAAGGAAAAACAAGGGGAAAGAGAGAGAATATAAACAAATGGGGCTAAAAACATGGAGAACTTCTCAAGAATCAAATAAGGATCTAAAAATCCACTGGGAAGTAAAGTTAAGGTGCCATATGAATCCCTTAATTTTTCCTAGATTATTGAGGGAGAGGAGTGGTGAAATGGGGTTTTATTTTTTGGATATTAGTTTAGGAAAATAAATCTAAAAATAGGTAAAGTGGCACAGTTAGGCCATATAATTTTCCATATTGTGTAAAAAACATGCACCCCATACAATAAAACCATGAGGAACTCACTTGGTTTGGGCACATAGTTTGGTAAACCATATTCCAACCATGAAAAATGTGTTTGTTAAAATTAAAGACACATGCAAACAATTTTCCCATGGTAACCACTGACTTTTTGCAAGTTATACACTAGTAACCTTATCTGCCATATCCCTCAAATGGTTTCCACTGGTATCTTCATGGTTTGGGATTTTTCATGTTATTACAATGTAAAAATATCATCCATGAACAAAAATGAACTAAAATCACCCCCTTCATAAAGGTATTCACATGGTTCCACTAAATTGTGTGCACTAACCATGTGATAGATACAATAACTACTCAAAAAACATAAAACCTAAAATTTTCCCATTATCTCTATCTAAAACTCACGAAATATAAGAGATTGGAATTTATATATATAAAATAATAAGAAATATAAAATTCAAGGTGTGAAAATTCCCTCCACTATGACACTTTATTCACCATGAAACTAACTAAATCTAAAAAAACCCGTGTAAAAGATACTTTCAATCCAAAGAGTAATAACCTCTTAAAAAATAACTCTCAATGATCCAAGATCAATTGGAATTAATCATTATGAAATTAATCTCAACTATACACATCACACTCATCATGAAAAAGGATAAATAAAACGGATGAGAC
Source organism: Viscum album (assembly GCA_963277665.1). Classification (NCBI taxonomy): domain Eukaryota; kingdom Viridiplantae; phylum Streptophyta; class Magnoliopsida; order Santalales; family Viscaceae; genus Viscum; species Viscum album. The sequence continues at coordinate 9,802,484 of OY728143.1, read as the reverse complement.
CAATAATGCCCCCCCCCCATTTAAGGATTCAACTAGAGTAGTGGTTTAATAAGATATGATTTAAAAGATAACAACATAACTCAAATCACAAGATCACAACCAAAGTAACTCACATGTATTACCTAAAAAAATCCATATTTCCATAAGTGACATATGTCTCCAGTCTAGAAAGAATTATTAAATCACCCTAAATCAGAACTCACAGATCAATGATAAGAAAATAATCAATAAAATAAAGTAAAAAATATATATGTTAAAAAGAATTACCTCAAAAGATTAAGCTTTATTTCAATCAAGATTCAGGAATTGTAAAGGACTTATTTAAATTCTTATTGTATTTAGGATCACAAAATTTTTTAATGTGTCCTAGTCAACTGAAATTATGACATGTCTTAAAAACACTGGGGAAAGAGTGATTGGATTTCCACAAATGAATTCACTATATGAACATGAGTGAACACTTATTCTCGATAAAATAAACAATTGAAGAAGATGACTCCTCTATATAATGTTACTTTGATTTCCACTCTTTACTAGATGGGAAACCTTCATTAGATTCAACAGAGATAGGTATTCCACCTTTCATTAGTTTCCCTCTAGAAACCAACTAAGTAATATAAGAATCATCTAATAAATCGTTAAATAAAACTATCCCAAATGATATAACTCGATCACTGATACCCAAATAAATAACCATTACAAATAGATGATCTTTTAACAAATCATTCAACATCATCACTAGAGATAAAGGAATCAACCCAAAGAAGTGGCCAACATACTTCTTCATAGTCAATTATCCATGTTGAATTCCCATAAACTCCGCTATCTAATTGACCTTCTCTTATTCATGAAGGAACCACTGAAAAAATTTGGTCTTAAAGAACTTCGATGTCATTCCATCTTAGAATATGGATGGAATGACTATATTCCACCTCTTTATCTCCCTTCCCTTGAACAACTCTAATACATATCTAATCCTTGAGAATTTTGGAGTTCCCTAGGACATAAATTTTACTTTAAAGTATTCTATAAGACCTCAAACATCATTAAATATAGACAATAAAATAAAAGAGGCTAAATACACCACTTTAGTCATTGTCTAGATATTGTCTATTATTAAGGGGAAGATATTGAAACTCTTAGAAAGACATATATTGATTCTTCAAGAATTTTTGTGGTGGCATAATCTAAATATAAAATAGAATGAAAATCCCAACTAATAACAACACAAATACAAATCAAAACCAGCTAAAAATAGCAAATCTATAATACCAAGTCATAATAAAAAAATTGAATAAAAATTTATGTTTTTAAAACCAATTCAAAATTTCCCACATTAATTTTTAAGCATAAAATTTACTCTTAAAACCATTGTAATAGCACACAAATTCATGTGATATTTTAATTTACCCACATTAAAATATCAAACCAATTTTAAATTTCTCCATTTAAATTTCAAATAACAAATTTCATTTCAAACCACATTCAAAATTATCCCTATTCCTATCCTAAAATATCACTTATTCTTAAAATACCAAATTTCAACCATAAAATCCCCTTCTAACCATTTTCAATACCAAAATAATTTTTCTCAAGACAACTAAAATCTGACAAATAATATCACATGACACCAAAAAAATTAGAGGGACTAGTGGTTGTGTAATACTCAACCACATGATTTAGTAAAAAATGTGACAATCATGAAATATTCACTATAACTCATACCAAACTTGTAAATCATGCACTATATTATTCGTTAGGTTGTAAGACCTCAATTTTTTAGACTATTTGAACACCCATTTTCCTCCCATAAACTAAATAAATCAATTGAATAATTTACAATACCCCAAATTATAATTCAAAGACACAAACCTGACATTCCATGATAACTTGAGGCCTGAAGTAATAAATATTTCATAACACTAACCCCACTCCTACCTTTTATTCTATAATAATTCTACTCTCGTCTACCATAATTAACCAAATAACAAAGAGTGATTGTAAACCTACTCCCTTCTAAGAACCTAGACTCTGATACTATTTTTTCATAAACCAGTTTGTGTTGTCCCTCAAATGGACACCTGAACTGGTCTACGGCCAACCCAAGGTTCCTCCCTCAGCCCCATGTGATGAATAAAAGAAAGTATCATAAAAAACCATTTAAGATATTTTCTCCCATTAAATAAATAATAAGAAAGGTATTTTTCCCAAATCCCAGAATAGCCAACCATTACATCATAGTTCCATGCATAGAACAATAAGTAGAACAAGAACTAAATTTAGACAAACAATGGATCCTAAAAATGAATTTCCAAATATTTATAAATATAAACTACACATTAGTAAGGTATCAAATATATGAGTGATTCCAAACAAGTTTATTTATCATAGGTACCAAATAAATATCAAAATACCCAACATCATCTATGTAAGACCCCCAAGGTCACTAACTATCCATAATACCATCCTTCTCCAAGATTAATTCATACTGAACATTAACCAACCTGAAATATATACTCTACAAACTATGAGTAGAAAAAGTTGGGTTTTTTCTTAAAATATCTCAATAGGTAATTACTATATATTCTATTCATTTACTTTACCTGATAAGACCTGAAAAGTAGTTTGAAATAAAATTAAGAAAATATTTTTTTACTTTTTAAAAGAGAAACTGTGATATTTTCTATAAAATGGACATTAAAACTCAGATTGAACTTTTAATAGACATTAAAAAACATTATTAAAATGATCCTCTTTAAGAAATACACCTTTTAAAATCCTCTACTTAACCATGACCCAACTACACTAAAATATCTCAATTGAATCAAAGAAGTAGTGTAGCAATAAAATGAAACTAATAGGTTATGTCATCAAGGAACCATAAGATTGTGAAGTTGCATAAAAATATAGTATGCATGAAAATATTAAATTATATATAATATTAGGAAGTTCCTAAATATATAAATAGGATACCCTCTATTTACTCAATTTATATTCATTTTCAAGACATTCATGAATATCCTAATTATGTAATCAACTGGGTTCCCTAAACTAGTCTCAAAATTGATGCACCGCCTATAACCTATCCATAAAATTTTGGATCTATGCTATCTAAATATAACTAAATAAAATAATATGCCATCTATCACTAAGACTCATATGGCCCCATGATGATAATAAAAATTGGATATGAGGTGGAGTTAACATCAAACATATTAACAAGAATACACATAAGAAAAATGTATTGCTCATCTCACCTCCTAAAAACCATACATGAGTAAGATCGCTATGTATTCTATGTTTCATGGTATTCTTGATCCCACCAATCATCATTTTATGCTTGCAGCATCGATGTTGTATTCTTATAAGGTTCTAGAGATCCTTTTTTTAACATCCCATGTTCAGATCTATTCAGATCTGATGTTTTTAGCCCATATTTGGTCAGGTGTTCGTATTCATTCGATGTTGTAAATTTAAAGTGTTATAGATGTTGTGGCTTTGGTGATTTCGGGTGATTTGGAATTTGGAGGTGTCCAAAGATATTCATGGAGATGGTGTTTTGGTTTCAGGTTGTGGCAGAAGTGTGTCCCCAGCATTAGTGGGTGTCATGGCGGATGGTGGTGGTGTCTACGACGTCATTGGACTCAAGAATAGACGAAGTCATGTCCCCAAGGATGGATAGTGACTAGGAGGATAGTATCACCCATTTTTTTGGAGATAAATGGTGGAATTCTTTGGGTAAGTGGGTATAACACTACTTCGACATAGAACGTCATCATGGAGGGTGGTAATAGCAGCTACGGTTCGCTCCAGGTGCTGCTGGATAGACTTGAGTTTTCAAAACCCTTGTTCCTTTGGTTCTTTTAATTTCTATTTGACAATTTCACCTTTGGGGGACTCTTTTATTTGGACTTTAGTCCTAATTGAGTCCTATTGAATAGATGGTATCTTGACAGGAACCAGCCGTATCACACTGCGCATCAGGTTAGTAGTGTGGGTAGGCACTGTAGGGCGGGTGGCCTCAATTACTATATATAGGTTTTTGGGTACATATCATCTAGCCTTTATTCCCAATTTTCTATCTAAATGGGGTGTAGGGGAACCTTGTGATGTGACTATATTTTATTGGGACCATTTGAAGGATGTAGAGTAATTAGTATTTGATGCTAGAGATGACTACACTAACAAAACAAGGTGGGTGTCTTGAAAGAGAAATTGGTGTTTTGTCACCCATCATCTAACCCTCCTTCCACACTTTGGATGGATGGGTACCTTTCCATGATTTATCACTTTTCATGGTGCATCAATTCATGGTAGGGGTTGTATTTCTCATATTGGTATTATCGTGTGATTATCACTACCAATGGGGTGGTGTGATGTATGAATAGTGACTTAGAATGTTTCCATTTTATCACTTCAGGCCTTTAAAACATGTTTTTTCTTTATATAAATGTTTCATGGGGCTTCTTGAACACTAGGCCTTCTGGTTATGTAAGTGTTACCTCTCAACTCTGTTTAAAAGAGGGTTTTCTTTTTTTTAATAAAAAGGGCCTCGGCCCCAACTGATTATAATAGTAAAAATATTAATGTTTTGATTCACATATATATGTGTATTAATCAATATGAAAATATGTATGTGTATTCATAAAGTTCCAGGGAAAATATGAAAGGTAAATAGTAAAATTCACCCATCAAAGTGAAAGCAATTCCAAGAAACCCATCATGACCCTAAAAATGAAAATAACCCAAATAAATCAAAATTGAAAATCAAAAATAAATTACATAAATTTAATAAAGTTAAATTAATTTTTAAAACACCCAAAAATACTTTAAAAATACCTCTTAATAATTTTGGAGAACACATAACACATTCGCATTTTTAAATCGTCGTTGTAACTTTTTAAAGCTGTGGAAAACCCCTTTTTATCACTAAAATATTTAATCCTTCAATCTTACAAATCTAACATTATATATCTGACTATATTATAATTTTCTATAAAAATATATTTGGAAATATTCAATAATTCTATGTTATGCATCTTAAAGGAAATGGATGGAAACAACTACCTTGGATGTGTGCGGGTGTGATAAAACACATGAATATGAAAGAGATGGGGCTTAAAGAACTATCATCAAATGACAACATCAATAGAGGAAACACATATATTACAACCCTCTCTCTAAGTTTCATCCAAAAAAATACCAAAGTAAGGAATGAAAAGAAAAAAATAGATAAATGAGAGAAAGGAGAAAAGGGGAGAATCCATGAAGAACTCATGAAGAATCAAATGATCCTAAAAATCAATATAGAAGAAAAGGGTATGTGGATTGGGAAACCCTTCATTAAACATAGTTGAGTGAGGGATATGGGTATTAAAATGGGGTTCTATTTTTAGGATGTTTTTTAAGAAAATCATGTTTTTTGAAAATTGGATAGGCCACATGGATTTCAAATCATGCACCAACTGTGTACCCCCTACTGGGAAAGAACTGGGTGCCCACATAGTTTTTCAACATGGTTTGATAAACTATAAAAAATGTGTATGTTAAAATTAGATACACACATGAATTCTTTTAATATGGTTTTCACTCACCGTGCACAATTCTTACACCAACACCCTTAGGCACCAAATCTATCACATGGTTTCCCTTGTTTTTTATATGTTTTGGACCTAACTGTCCCCTACTAATGAAGATAGAATATTTATGAACAAAAAAACCAAAAATAATCCATGTATAAAGGTATTCACATGGTTTTCACTAAACTATCCCCACTAACAATTAAATAGAGAAAAAAACTTTAATTGAACTTCAAAACATAATAATTTCACACCGAATCAACCCAAAACCCAAGAAATAGATTAGAGTAAAATAAATAAATAAAATAATGAGAAATATAAAATTTAGGATGTAAAAATGTTACTCATCCCTTTGATGCAAAATTGTGAGTTCCTACTTTATAAATTTCATTGAACATCATCCAGAAGAACTGACCACTACACATTCACATTAAATGATACCATCATTTGACCAGTACTCTATCTACTGAAATCTCACATCCACATCTTGGACAATCAAGATCAAGTTATAATTTTGAAATTATTTATAAAGTAGATGTATCCAGCATTTTAATAGTCTTCACATCCCAATAGAATATTCATGAACAAACCTATACTTTATAAGTGGTTTTACTTTTATTTATTCCAAATAAGATATAAAAATGGGGTTTTGATAGAATAAAATAACAATTTGTATCTAGTAACATTCAAGAATCAAAGGTTATGATGAACATTGATTGAATTAATTGATATACCATAAACATTGATAATGTCGATGAAGTAAATTGAATCCATGAACTCATCAATATCATAGAGGACAATAAACATTTTGAGAGAGATTTGAATAAATTCCAAAATGGAATGGAATATGTAATTTCATTTAGATAATAAATATTCTACAACTTTAATGACAACATAATCTAAATTTACACCATTAATCCTAAATACACACCTAAACATTATCCCTCTAATGTATTAATTTTTTATAGGTTACTCTACTATCTTAAATATCCTCCATCAGATATATCTTGTTTCAATCCAATAAACTCAAGCATATACTATTTTTTTACATTGTAGTAATAGTACTTAACCAATATACAGCTCTAAAATTTACTTGTAATTCCCACTCAATTTTTGGGAGGAAATAGATCGGTATGAGGATAATAACTTGATTACAAAAAAAAATTCTGAGAATGTCCAGTAAAAATGGAAGTACAAAAAATTAATTGAAATAAATAAATTGATATATGTATTTTTAATGTGGAAAACCCTCCAATATAGATGATTAAAAATCCATAGTGAAACTATGGGGAATTCCACTATAATCAGAAAGTCTACAATATTCAAGTAAATCATGAAACCTAAATTGAAAATATAGCAAATAAAACATATGTGAAAACCCACACCCTGATATGCCTCTCTCATGTCTCTGATAATCATCTAGTGAGAAGATTCCACCTTTAGAGTTAAAAACCATGCACATGAGATCATTGCAGAACCTTATTGCACAACTTGATTTTCCATTGCTCGTTGTCTTCCAAACAAAACCCATCACCCTTGTATCTGCTCTCTAATAATAACACGATTAATTCTCTATTTATAAGTGATGGATTCCCAAAAATCCATGTGTGAAACATCTTTTAAAATATTCAAAATAGATATAATAATAGTATCTAAAACAATATACATGTGGGATAAATAATATCTCCCTATCCATGTGATGCCAAAGGAAAATATTCAAACACATTTATTAGTTTTTATATCATATTTGAAAACAAAATTGTGGGATAAAACCTATCAGTATCCCCCATCAGAACAACAATTAAAGAGATAAATTCCAATAAACTAATTTGGAATAAGAACTGGTTGGTATCACACTAATTGTCATCCTCAATAGAAAGTATAATGACACCCTTTTGAAACTATGATAAAAACATGAAACCTCCCCCTTTAAGACTAATCCAAATGTCATATTCTTCATCATACCCATGTATTTGAAACCCTTTTGAATAAGACTGGAACCAATAACACTTTCCTCCCCTATTACAGTGATTTCACATAATCAGGAGTACCAAAAAAAATAATTTCTCCCACTACCCAACATCCTCTGAGAAGTATGTACCTCTCAGTGAAACACCTAGATCTTTTATTTCAATTACATCTTAACTAGTGTCACTCTCTAGAAAAAATTAATTAGGTGTAATACCTGAAACATCTAACCTATCCTACTTCAGCTTCCAAACATTATTCATACTAGATTATGATCTTCGACTCGTGCATGACAATAGCCTGCGCCACATATCTGAAAGATTCCTCTTCACAACTACATTCTTCACTTCACTTCACACCATTACCTCAGTGTTGTAAAGCATGTTAACCATTTTTTCACATGCATATACCATCAATACTTGGGATAATTTCCATCCTCTATTTCTAGATAAACTCTTGGATCTATTATTATCAATATTACAACAAAATAAAAAATTATGGACTATATCTTACACATGTCGCGCATTATTTAAGATCAATGCACAACCAATATTTGTTGTGATATAAATATCACCAACCTCAATTAAATCAAAATAATCTATATTACTCATCTTCAATCTACCAAAGTCACCATCTTCATATGAAGAGAATATTTCCCTATTTGGTGAAATATGGTACGATGTTATTGAGTAAACCACCCACTCAGTGTGAAAATATGACCTACGATAATCAAATTCGACTAAAAGTAAATCACCCTCACTATGTATAAGACTTACACTGTTATTCTCAGAATCATCTTCTTGTATCTTCTTTTCTTTGTTAATATTTTTGAAATCAAAGTAGTTTCTCTATAAAATACCCTCCTTGATGACCTTTCTTCTTATCTTTTTTCAACCTCTCTGATTACCATGTCCATCTATCAAAGCTGAAATACTGCTATGACCCAAAGAATCACCACCATTTTTTTTGAGTCGTGTTCCTCAAAAATGATGAAATCAAATCATCCAAATTTAAAGTGTCCTTCATAAATAGTAATTTGGTGATGAGATTATCATATGAATCAAGAAAAAACACAAGACAAGAAAATATTTGTCTTATTCTAACATTTCAATAGGTACCATGTTACCTTTATTATTGATCTTCTCTACCACTTAATAAAACTCTGTCACAAGTTTAGTGAAATCATCTAGATGGTTTCCTAAATCTTCATTATATGGAATTATCAAATGATACAATAATTTTTTCAAGTATAAACAATTTGTGAGGGATTTTGATTTATACCTTCTTTCAAGATTCACCCAAATATTCTATGGATTTCTTAGATTCATCACCTACTATAGTGTACTATCATCCAAATACATGTGGATTATTCTTATTTCAAACTCTCTCATATCTTACCAATCACCATCTCTCACAATATCTAGATTCTCTTAATTTTTTGTTCAGCTCCTTGACTATATTCTAATAGAACAAAATAGTTTTTACTCATTACAACCATAGAGATAAATCATTTTTCCTACTAATAATTTTTATGTGGGAAAAAATATCATAGTAGAAATTAACTTATCAAATTTGTAAGAAACAAGAATAAACCCATTTCATACCTATTTTTGGTGACTAAATGGACCGATATTAAGATAATAACTCAATTTCGATAAAAATATTGTGATAATCACAAATAAAATCCTAAGTGAGAAAAATTAAATTACATGAACTAAATTAAGATGTATATTTTTATCATGGGAAACACTCCAATATAATGGACTAAAAAACCATGAAGAAACTATAAAAATTTTCACTATATCAAAGAGTGTACAAAATTAAATTAAATCCTAAAAACTTAATTTCAAATACAATTTAGAAAACCTATTTGAAAATGCACACCCTAATACCCTCAATCACAACTCTGATAAACATCTCCTGACAAAACGTCACCCTTCTAAGGTCAAAACTGAACACATTGAATTGTTGTATCACCTTGTTAAACAACTAAATTTTCTACTAATTTATGCTTTCCATTCCAAAAAACTGCAAACCACATATTCTATCACAAATCATCACACCACTACTTATCACTTTATAGGTGAAGGATCCCCTAAAATCCATGTGCACAACATCCTTTAAAATATTCAAATATATATATAATGGTAACATTAGGAAAACAAATATATGGTAAAACTAAATATATCCCCCCATCAATCAATGCTAGATGGAAATATTAAAATACTTTAACTTATTTTATCTCATAATTGTGAAAAAATTGGTTTGAACCCTATCACTTAGCTCCTGTTAAGTTTATGAAATTCTAAGTAAGATAGTTTTTAGGAAAGTTGAAATCAATGTTCCTACATCCACCCATGAAATGAAGAATTATAAATCCTAAGTATCAATATGATGTTTTCACATCCAATATATGAATCGTAATTTACATTACACTTTTATTGTATTGTGAGGCAAGATGATAAAGGTAAGAAAGCATTTTTTTTGTAATGATAAATGAGTATCATTGATACTAATAGAATGGTTTCTTATAACTTGAGAATATCATGGGGAGTCCATGGTACTATGTTATTTAAAAGCTCTTAATTAATGAAATTCATATTTTATAATGGAATTTATCAAAGTATGTAGTGATATTTTATTATACCAGATCTAAAAAATGAGGACCATGTAATAGGATTCTTAGTCCATCTAAAATAATCACATTAACAAAATGTATGATTTGTGGTAATCGCTACTGAAATCAAATCTTGCTAATGACAAGGGTAGTCATAATATATGAAGTGAGGTCAAAGCATATAAAGAATATAATTAATAATTTATGACATTTTCATGCTACATGAATCCACATGAATCGTTCACTTTTTATTTTATGAATTGTTGTACAGTAAATATAATGAAAATTTGGGGTATCTACTCACAACAATTGCAGCCAGTATCAAGCTATGACATAGAAAGGTTTTGTATCTTCACTCAAAAAACATCCATGCCAAACCAATTAATATTCTACCCAAAACATCAGGACTTGGAACACCAAATTTATTTCATTCCATGCCAACCTAAAAAACCCTTGTAACTACTAAATTTCATGTCTATATCCACAAATTATATCATTAAAAAGAAACATTAAACTTCCTCAAGAAGAAGGTATTTCACTATTGGTCGGTGATACTCTGTTTTCAATTAAAACATATAGTTCCAATCATACTATATAATATTGAAGAAATATTAATTTGAAGGAGGAATAATTATCCACTACTTTTTCCATCTCTATTTTGAAGGTTTCGGGCACAGCGGAAGCATGTGGGTGGATGTGCCCACTTGGCTTTTTGTCATTAGCAATGATCAATTTGGGATCAATATGATGATAAATGCCAGTCTCCATGGATTGATTCATAGAAATAGAAAAAGAAGAATAAAAGTCCTGAAACCACAAAAGTGGATCGTCACAGGTTGATTATAATTAATTTAATTAATTGAAAAGAAGTACCTTTTGGGTTTTCTTTCCTCATTGATATTCTTGATCACGTTCTAATGTGATTCGTCGTTGCGTCACAAAATCCAAGTGTAGACTTCCTCCAGCAGTGATCCACACATGCACCTTGTATCTCTGGATGTCGCCAAAGGAGTCTTCGGGTGCTAGCGTGGAGAAACCTTTAATTGTGTTGTCTGCCTTAGATCGTCTTGATCCGATGGAAGAGGATCTCTATCAGTCTTGAGAGCATTCTTGGAGGAATAGGTTCTTTTGGCCTTGAAATAATTCTCTAGAATTGTTGTGCACAACAATTCTATTGTTTGGAAAAGAGTTGGGGTTGTGAGGATATTTATAATCGGGTTTGAGATTATAGAGTTATGACAATAAATAAATGTGTTATGCATTTTATTTATTTCATTGTCTCTTATTGAAAACCCCATGTTGAATAATTAATTCCTTGACATGCGTCCATGCTGATTATAATAAATATCATTTAATAAAACAATATTATATCCTAAAAATCCCAACTGGAAAACTACACGGCGTGTAATCATTAATACACGGCGTGTACTTGTTTTCCATAAAACTACACGGTGTGTAATAATTAATACATGGCATGCACTTGTTTTTCATTTCCTTTCCAAAATGAAAACTACACGGCATATAATCATTAATACACGGCGTGTACTTGTTTTCCATAAAAAACTACACGGTGTGTAATCATTAATACACAGCGTGTTTATCTTGTTTTTCATTTCCTTATTCCTCCATCATTAAAATGATTTAGGATTCCTTGAATAATTATTAAAACACATACTGGAATAATATTTATTCTACTTGAGATACTTGGATACACTTAGTGTGTGACCCTCTAGGCCTCTTTCTCGTTGGCATTAGGCGGGCTTGCCTAAAGTCCAAGATTACTGTCTAGAAATGGGTCAAGGCACCCAAGAGAAAGATGTTGACGCCGCGTTTATGTGTCACCACATACGGACGCTTACTGTGTAATTTAATCCCTTTGTCTCAATATCTCATTAAATAGGTTTCATGGCAGTGTCCTAAACCTATATGCTTGATCTGTCATTCTTTGACTTCCAAAAATAAACTCGTCATGTCACCATGGCCATGGAATTTGTTTGACGGTTCTATTTCAATAAAAGGGCCCAATATATCTACTTCCATAAATATGGAAGGGACAAATCCTTCCTCAAATTATCCATTAATAACATGTCATTCGTGATGCACCCAACGTACCCTACTACCCGCCAACTGTCTTCATGACGGTTTTCGTCGGCAAATATAAGTGTGCGAGTCATGACATGAGTTAATGATAATCTTCAAGTCTAAGGACCATTACACACGCTCGTAGACAAAAATATCTGATGACACCAAAACATGCGGAATTACTACTGGCGGGTCTGTTCTCATAATCTCCCATCTTGGATATTACCAAGAGCAAACTCCATGAGATAGAGTCTCTTCTTCTTACAAGTACTTGCACATGACAGTCTATATACTATGTGTCCTATCATAGTATGTAATCCAACCGCAAAACATTATTTAAGAATATTTTTTATAGCATTTCAAGGTTCTCATCATAGCGGGGATCTACCATGACCTTATCAATGCAACAAATATTCTAGGACATTATTATATTATAGTTATTAAGAACAATTAAAAAAATATAACAAGTGAAAAGTCATGTAACCAAAGTACAAAAAAGTTGGTTCTCAAGACACCATCCCTAACAAACTCCCACTTGGACTAGAGCCAACTGCCTATGACATTTAGTCTGCTAGACCTCACATGATGATCATGTTTCTGCTGAGTCAAGGCTTTAGTAAAGGGGTCCACCACGTTGTCTTTCATGGAAATACTGCTCACTGCAACTTCACCTCTCTGAGAAAAATCCCTCTAGAGATGATACTTCCAAAGTACATTCTTTGTATGCTGATGTGACCTTGGCTCTTTTCCAAGTGCCACCGCTGCAGTATTATCACAATAGAGTGTTATAGGATCTTTACTACTAGGTACTACATCCAAATCTTGGACAACGCTTCGCATCCATACTGCTTCTTTAGATGCCTCAGAAGCTGTGATATACTCGGACTCTGCTGTAGAATCTGCCACCACACTTTTCTTTGAGTTCTTCCCGCTCACAGCACCTCCATTCAAATTGAAGATGTAACCAGTCTGCGACTTCATGTCATCTTGATCAGTCTTGAAACTAGCATCTACATGTCCTCTGATGACTATTTCTTTATCTCCTCCATAAACTAGGAACATATCCTTAGTACTCCTCAGATACTTAAGCATAGTCTTGACTTCCATCCAATTGCAGTCTCCTGGATCAGCTTGATATCTGCATACCGCACTTAATGTGTATGTAACATCTAGCCTTGTACATCACATAGCATACATGATTGACCGAATCGTGCATGGATAAGTGATCCTTGACATTTTCTTTCTTTCCTAATGTGTCTAAGGAAACATTTTCTTGGAAAGATGAATGCCATGTGACACTGGAAACAATCCCCTCTTAGATTGTTCCATACTGAATCTCTTCAGTATCTTATCAATGTATGTACTTTGACTCAGGCCCAGCATTCTCTTGGATCTATCACGATGGATCTTCATCCCAAGAATATATATTGTCTCGCCCAATTATTTCATGGAGAATCATTTATCTAACCATGCCTTAGCTAACATTAAGACAGGTACTTCATTTCCAATTAGTAATATGTCATCAACATATACTATTAGGAAAAGTACTGCACTTCCACTAAACATCTTGTAGACACAAGGCTCACATTCGTTCTTAACAAATCCAAATTCTATTACAACTTCATCAAAACGAATGTTCCATGACCTTGATGCTTTCTTTAATCCATAAATGGATTTCTGCAACTTGCATGCCTTATTGGCATCCTCTAGAGTCACAAACCCTTCAGGTTGTGTCAAGTATACATCTTCCTGGCGGTTCCCATTAAGTAATGTTGTTTTGACATCCATTTTCCAAATTTCATAGTCATGGTAAGAGGCAATGGCCAATAGGATTCTGATGGATTTCATCATCGCAACCGGTGAAAAGGTTTCATCATAGTCAATTCTGTGACGCTGTCTAAAACCTTTAGCAACCAGTTGTGCCTTATAGGTGCCGACTTGCCCCTCCATGTCCAGTTTCTTCTTGAATACCCATTTATTACCAATAGTCTTTACATCAACTGGAGGATCTAACAAAATCCAAACATGGTTTTGGTACATGGATTCCATTTCAAAATTCATGGCTTCTTGCCACTTGGCAATGTCTGTGCCTTCAGCTGTTTCTTTGTAGGTAAGAGGATCATCATTTTCAACCAATAACGAGTCACCATCCTCGATGACAAGAAAACCATATCTTTCTGGTTCTCTCACCTCTCTCATGCTCCTACGCAGTTCTTGTGTCTTTGGAACAGATTTTTCTTCCACGGGGCTTTGTGGAATCTGTTCTTATACTAACTCATGTGTATCTTGAGCCTCGACTTCATCAAATTCTATCTCGCTCCAACTATCTCTTTTGGAGATGCGATCCCTCCCAAGGAATATGGTGTGTCTTTCCACTATAACCTTTTTTTCTAATGGGTTGTATAGGTAATATCCCCTTATTTCCTTCGGATATCCTATAAAGATACACATTGTGCCTCGGGGTGAAAGTTTGTTACCTAAAGAGGCCATAACAAATGCTTCGCTACCCCACACATGTAAATTTGATAACATGGCTTTGCATCCACTCCATAACTTGTATGGAATTACATTTATCGATTTAGTTGTAATTTGGTTTATTATGTGTGCTACTTTTTGTAATGCATATCCCCAAAATAATAATGGAAGACTTGCATGACTCATCATTGATCTCACTATGTTCAATAGGGTTTGGTTCCTCCTTTCACATAAACCATTCCACTAAAGTGTGTAAGGAGGAGTGAGTTGAGATAGAATCCCAAGATCCCATATAAAATCAATGAAGTCCTGATTAAGATATTCTCCTCCTCTATCTGAGTGGAGTGTCTTAATCTTTATACCAAGCTGGTTCTCAACTTCATTCTTGTATTCTTTGAACCGATCAAAAGAATATAACTTATTCCTCATTAAGTAAATATATCCATATCTACTAAAATCATCATTAAAAGTTATGAAGTATGAGAACTCAGCCCTTTCTTTAACTATAAATGGTCTACACACATCTGTGTGAACTAATTCTAGAAGCTATTTATCCCTTTCACCTTTCCCACTAAATGGGGATTTGGTCATTTTTCCTTGTAGACATGCATGACATACACCAAGTGGTTTTAGTTCGAAAGAATATATATACCCATCTTGATGTAATTTTGTCAAATGTTTCTTATTGACATGACCTAGCCTGTGATGCCAATGTTGGGTGTGGTATGAGTCATGTGAATTAACTTTGTCATTGATTTCCATTACTTGGTTTGTGTAGTCTAACACATAAATACCGTTATATAAATGTTCCCTACTAAAACAAATGTTATCTTTATAAAAGTACAACATCCACTTCCAAACATGATGATGAATCCATTAGTATCTAATATGGAAAATGAAATAATTTTTTTGGTTATAGAGGTTACATAATAACATCCTTTCAAAACCAAGTCCATCCTAGTAACCAATGTGAGGTAGTAGTCTCTGATAGCTTCAGTAGCGAGTTTGGCTCCGTTGGCTGCTCGTAGATCCACCTCACCTCGGTTAATCTTTCTAAATCTACATGGTTCCTATATTTGGATACAGATGTAAGAACCACAAGTAGTATCTAATACCCAATTGTTAGAAACGGATTGATTTTATTCGATAAAAAATGCACCTGAATCTTCCCCTTGCTTCCTTGGCTGGGTGTAGTTTTTCTTCCAACGGCCCTTCTTGCCACAGGTGAAACAAATAGCCTCTTGTTCTCTTGACTCTCCTTTGATCTTTCTTTTCTTGGAAGGACTTGAAGAATCTTTGTGATTAAATCTATTCACCTTCCCTTTCCTTTTATTAACCATAAGTATAGAAGGTTTTTCACACTTCATATCATTGTCCACTTGGTGAATAAGGATAAGAAGATCTGATAGAGACTTCTCAATGTTGTTCATGTT
This sequence comes from Viscum album, assembly GCA_963277665.1. NCBI lineage: Eukaryota > Viridiplantae > Streptophyta > Magnoliopsida > Santalales > Viscaceae > Viscum > Viscum album. Next base: position 9,786,330 of record OY728143.1, on the reverse strand, counting down.
GAAGTTCACAACAAAGTTTGAGAAGCTCTAGGGGAGTGATGAAATAATGAGATCGGTACCCAGTTCTTCAGGGAGTTTAAACCCTAGAACCTCCAAGTTCTCAATGTAGCCAATGATCTTGAATATATGAGGCCTAGCTGGGGAACCCTCTCCAAGATTTCTCTAAAATAGATCCTTGGATATCTCAAACCTTTCCTATCTTGCTCTCTCCTCGTATAGACCATGGAGGTGCTCAAGCATGCTATAGGCATCCATGTTCTCATGAGACTTCATGACCACACTTGAAATTGATGATAGCATCAAACATTGAACGTCGAGTGCATCACTCAAATGTTGATCATAGACAAGGAAATCTTCATCACTCACCCCTTGGGCAGGAGAATCAGGAAGTGAGGACTCCAGCACGTAATACTTTTATTCATTTCATAGGATAACCCAAAGGCGCCTAAACTATTCCTGAAAGTTACTACCGGTGAGGATATTGTCTTTGTCCTGAATTGATCTATGGGAAAATGTGGTTGACGAGTTTTTCATATTGATTCTACAAATTAGAAGAGAAGATTTATCAATACTTTCTTCATTACATTTTATGAGAAATAATAAATTTTATTAATTCTCCCACTATTTTATCAAGTCCCAATGGCCCTCACCATTGAACCCGGAATGTCTAGTTGCTTTGACATTCTAGTGGCAAGGATCCATATTCCCCTTTTCATAACCCAAACAAGGGTTGGTCAAGCTATTTGAAGGTATTTAGGTAGGCAGGTCTTTGCCAACTGTGAGCTTACAGTTCCTTGATCTATTGAGTGGACTCCCCAATCCTGAAATCCTTACTTGGATTTCCTCAACTCTTACCTCCAATATTACATCATGTCTATAAAGGGATACACCTCTTGATGTAATATGGTTAAGTCAACCCAAAACCTTTCAAAAGGGCTTCCTTTATAAAAGTAAGTTTCCCAACAAGGGTTGGTCAGACACATAGTTTTATTGAGTAGTCCCCTTAATCTGGTAATGGAAGACTTGGTCTGACTTAATATGTTATTGAGTGATTTTAATCCTTTATGCACAGTTTTTCATTATCACATGATTGTTAACATTAAGTGATGCTTGCTTATGTGATTAACCATGTTCTGATAATGTTTATTCATAGTCTGGTTTTTTATTTATTCCATCTTTGCATTCTTGTTCATTTCATTAACTATGTCATTGCGACAACACATACATAATAAATAAACCATGTAATCAAATAGAAATAAAATAAGATGGAATGATCATGAGATTTTATTGGTTATCTTATCTAGAGTTTTGATAAGCTAACCTTGACCTGGGGAAAAACACCTTGAACTGATGGTTCGTGTTTTGAAGCTCCCACCTGACCACCTTTGATTCTTCTTGGGTTGGTTTAACCTCAAATTTGGGTTTCAAACCGTCTCCCCCGGATTGGGAGATCCTCCATTAAATGGGGTTGACATTAAAGAAACCATGGGCACGCAGGCCCTATATTTTATTGGAAGAAGGATCGTAGGAAAATGAATTTAAATTAATCAAATTTAAATGAAACCAAAAACACATAAAAAAGGGTATTTGGTCTAGCTCATGATCTTCCATATAATTCAATGACATTTACGCATATTTAGAATTCAAATTCATTTAATCATTCTATTATTTAAGATAAGTCGCTCTTGAAATTAATTAATTACGATCTTATAATTAATCAATTATTTATCTTAAATTCTTTTTTGAATTTCCTTGATGTACTTATCATCCATATTCCTTATATAGGTCTTTGTACTTTTGGAGGAAACCTGGTGAAATTAAATTTCTAGAAAGTACACGGCGTGTAGTTTATATTTACACGACCTGTATTTATTTTCACCCTCTATCCAAAGTACACGCCGGGGGATTTGGCGTGTTTTCTCTAATTTGGATATTTTGGAGTACATGGCATGTAGATTAATCTATCACGGTCTGTACTTCCTTGTTACACGGTCACCGGCCTGGCAATCCCGTGTAGGTGGAACACAGCTTCTCCTTGTACACAGTTTCACTTAGTCCAGATCGGACTACACTACGTGTTGATTCAACATAAACGCCGTGTATTCCGGTTCCCACACGCTATTCATTTCTGGTCAACACGGGGTAATAAATACTTAGGTATAATCAATTCACATGGCGTGGTTTGGTGGACCAGTACCGGTTCATTGAACCTAAGTACACGGTGTGTAGTTTTCACTACACGCCGTGTATTCTTGTGTTGTACGGACAGAAAGAGCGGCTCCTCCAGATGAGATCCCCCTTTTTAATTTAATCAAAATTAAAATTAAAAGTTCATTTCTGTGATGTGAATCGATAAATTAATGAGGAAGAACATATCTCATTCATTTTGTTTTATAGAATGATTTATCTTGAATCGAATTGAATATAAATGCGTAAATTATCAAAGAAAATTAAATAACTATAATCAACCTTGTAACCTCGCTCTAATACCAATTGAAGGTTCCGGGCGTAGCGGAAGCACATGGGTGGATGTTCCCACTTGACTTTTTGTCATTAGAAATGATCAATCCGGGATCAATACGACGATAAATGCCAGTCTCCACAGATTGATTCGTAGAAATAGACAAAGAAGAAGAAAATTCCTGGAACCACAAAAGTGGATCATCATAGGTTGATTATAATTAATTTAATTAATTGACAAGAAGTACTGTTTGGTTATTCTTTCCTCACTGATATTCTTGATCACGTTCCAATGTGATTCATCGTTGCGTCGCAGAAGCCAAGTGTAGACTTCCTCTAGAAGTGACCCACACATGCACCTCCTATCTCTGGACGTCACCAAAAGAGTCTTCAGGTGCAAGCGTGGAGAAACATTTGCTTGCATTGTCCGCCTTAGATCGTCTTGATTCGATGGAAGAGGATCTCTCTCGGTCTTGAGAGCGTTCTTGGAGGAAGAGGTTCTTTCGACCTTGAAATAATTATCCAAAATTGGTGTGCACAATGATTCTCTTATTCAGAAAAGAGTTGGGGTTGTGAGTATATTTATAATCATGTTTGAGGTTTTAGAGTTATGACAATAAATAAACATGTTACGCATTTTACTTATTTCATTGACTCTTATTGAAAACCCCATGTAGAATAATTAATTCCTCGACATGCGCCCATGATGATTATAATAAATATCATTTAATAAAACAATATTATATCATCAAAATCCCAACTAGAAAACTACACAACGTGTAATCATTAATACACGGCGTGTACTTGTTTTCCATAAAACTACACGGCGTGTAATCATTAATACACGGCGTGCACTTATTTTTAATTTCCTTTCCAAAATGAAAACTACATGGCGTATAATCATTAATACACGGTGTGTACTTGTTTTCCATAAAAAACTACACAGTGTGTAACCATTCATACACGGCGTGTATATCTTGTTTTTCATTTCATTCTTCCTCCGTCATTAAAACGATTTAGTCTTCCTTGAATAATTAATAAACCACGTACGGCAATAATCTTTATTCTACTTGAGATACTTGGATACACTTAGTGTGTGAACCTCTAGGCCTTTTTCTCGTTGTCATTAGGCGGTCTTGCCTAATGTCCAAGATTACTATCTAGAAACGGGTCAAAGAACCCAAGAGAAAGAAGTTGACATCACATTGACGTATCACCTCATATGAATTCTTACTGTGTAATTTAATTCTTTGTCTCAATATCTCATCAAGCAGGTTTCATGGCAGGGTCATAAACCTATATGCTTGATCTGTCATTCATTGACATCCAGAAATAAACTCGTTGTGTCACCATGGCCATAGAATTTGTTTGACAGTTCTATTTCAATCAAAGGGCCCGAGATATCTACTTCCATAAATATGGAAGGAAAAAATCCTTCCTCAACTTATCCATTAATAACATGTCATTCGTGACGCACCCAACATACCCTACTTCCCGCCAACTGTCTTGATGGTGGTTTTTGTCAACAAATCTAAGTGTGTGAGTCCTGACATGAGTTAATTATAATCTTCCAGTCTAAGGACAATTACACACGCTCGTAGATAGCAATATCTGATGACATCGAAACATGTGAAATTACTACTCGTGGGTCTGTTCTCATAATATCTCATCTTGGAGATTACCAAGTGAGAACTCCATGAGAGAGATTCTCATCTTTTTATGAGTACTCTCACATGACAGTCTGTATACTATGTGTCATATCATAGTATGTCATCCAACCGTAGAACTTTTTTAAGAATATTTGTTATAGCATTTCAAGGTTCTCATCATAGCGGGGATCTACCATGACCTTATCAATAAAACAAATATTCCAGGACATTATTATATTATATATATACAGAACAATGGATAATATATAATAAGTGAAAATTCATGTAATAAAAGTACAAAATAGTTGGTTCTCCGGACACCAACCCTAACATATTTCACCAATTTTGTTATTAAATTTTAATAATGAAAAAAAATAGGTAGTGACAATGCGTTTTTTCTTACCACTGATCAATTTCCCCTTATGATTGGAATCTCTATAGACACATTACAAGTATTATAGTGTTGTGAAGAATTTAAACTTCATGAATAAAGCCTTATTATCACTCTGGTATAACATCAAAAAGTATTGAGATGATTTTTAGTAGTCATTGATTGTATTCCATGTACATGTTTTAGACATGCATACACTCCATACACAAAAGAAACACCATTTGTAGTTAGTTTGATAAAATATAAAATTAAGCATTAGGCTTACCATATATTAAACATCAAAGATATATAACGATTGTGGGTTGATTATAGGTTTTTCTAGGACCTATTATGTAGGGGGAAATAATTCCATGATCCACCACAAGTGATCACCTCTTTCTCTACCTACTACCACTGATAGAAAAAGGCATTTTCCACAATGGGATTTTGGTATTTTAGTGTTAGTTAATAATAGACATTTCTAACTCCAACATTAAAAATACATTTTAACATTAGTGATATAAAACTAACATTGATATTTTTTCTAAAACACATAATAATAATGTAAGAACACTTTCCACATAGGTTATTTATATAACTAACTTAGAAAGTAACCTTTAATATTGGTTATATAGATAAATGATGTGGAAACACACTTTTCATGTCACTTATATAGATAAATGATATTAAAAGTTAAAAAAATTGAAAATAGAATATTATTACACAAAACATAACATTGATCAAAAAATAAAATTACAATCAGAGCATTTCAGTAATAAAATGAAAATACAAGAGTTAATATTTTTCCTTCTTCTCTAGACCGATACAAATTTTTTCAAAAATTAGATATTTTTTATTTTTTTCATTTGTTTCATGGTGAAAAAATTGTGATCGATCGGTGCCACTAGTCTACTGATCTCATATAGTTTAATCATTATTGAAAGCATAATATTCATAAAAAACAAATTAAAATTTTCAAAAAAATGTTTATAAGGGAAGTAAAACAACAAAAAATAACTACAATACAGATGGATTTCCTCTTCAAATCAATTGAAATATTAAATAGAAGTATATGAAGAATTAAAAAAGTGACTGAAATAAATATTTCAAGAGAAACTATTAATAATGATTGTGTTGATGTATTTATAAGATAGAAGAGAAAGATCATAATCATTCAATTAATTCATAAGAGGGAAGAAAAAATTCACAATCATGTGATATCAAAAATTTAAAATCTATAAGCATATATTTTAAAAAAATAACCTTGAATTTAAATGTCTATTTTTAGAAAATTTTATTGTTAAATGTATACTTTTAGTGTAGGTTTTTTAAAAAAACAACATCAAAAGTAATTAGGTATACTTTTAACATCGATGTATTAAAACCATGCCTTAAACATATATTTTAATCATTTATTTTTTAAAATTTGAGGTATAAAGTATCTCTTAATCTTGAATTTTTTGTAAAACTAATGGTAAAACAATTTTTTACCTTGTTTTTAAAAAAACAACATCAAAAGTCTGAAATTGAAAGATAGATTTCTTTTAGTGTACATAGAAATCATCTAGATATTAGAAATCATTCTAGATCTTTCTATTTTACCCAATAATAGGGTATTAAACCAACTATAATAAGGTTCATACACATTGGATTTCATTTTAAATTTTTTTTGTTACTCAAGTGATAGCAAGATGAGGACCTTATGTGGTTGAGCCAAGGAGAAACACCTTTCTCGCTATTGAATTCCACTATTTCTATTGTTTCATTTATTATTTTTTAATATTCATGGGAGAATATTTTATTCATTTTGTAAATAGGAGATAATCTCTATGATTATGTGTATCTCTTAGTCTCCTTCTATTTCTTTTTGTTTTAACACATATTCCCATTGTCCTTCCTCATTTATCATATATGGGAGGGGTGTGATGTCAGATATAGATTGATTAGGAGTCCTTGATCTCTTTTGGAAGCGTAGGATAGTTTCATGAAGTGGTAATTTCAAGATTATACCTAGTTTTAATGCACTAAGGTAGAGTGAGTGGCATGTGTCCACAAGGCAGTTAATGAGCAAAGCATAAGAGAGAATGTTTTTAATTTACTATGATAGATTGGTAGGGAGAGAACTTTGAGGACTGTCCATTACTTATCATAAATTTAAAAAACATATATATTTGGTTAAACTCAAATTGAATTTGGTTGCACTTTTTTTTAATGAAAATAAATAATAATAATAATATAGATACTTGAACCTGCACATATAGAATAATCACCTTGATTGGTTGTTTCTCCATAAAACAATCTGATTTTCAACATTGATACTACTTATTTCATGGGTTTTTAATACTATTTTATACCATTACATGATAGTTTTTTTAATGAAAAAGGCATTTTCATGAAATTAATGGAGAAGCTGTGTGCTAATGTTATAAAAATAGCTATTGTAAAAAATTTAAATTGGGAGCGAAAAGCATGAAAAGTAAGATAAATAACTATCTTATATGTGTGAAAAATAGGATACATAAATCATGTTCTAATTCTTTATTAACAATTATTTTAAGGATTACTATGATTTAAAAAATTTCCCAAAAGGAAAATGGATTTACATGGTTATCGCTTTTGGATTCTCATCATGTGAAGATGATATCTTTAATTTATATTTCTAGAGTCACAAATTAAAATAGGATCTTATTCATTAAATTGAAGCATTCATTGTAAATTGGATGGTTCTAGTATCATATATAGAAGATATATATTGGGTCAAGGATGATACCTTCCTATACATGTAATTAAACGGATATATTAGTAATACATCAATGAATTATATTTTATTAATTATAGTAAGGACATCGTAACCCACCTTGGTGGAGGACCTTTTAAAAAATCTATATGAGCACTATGTTTATTCACTATCACAAAACGGGGTAAGGGAAGCATGGCGTTTCATCAGCGCTAAGAAAAAAGTGCTAATAAAGGGGGGCCTTTATCAATGCTAGCTAAAATCATTAATAAATCTACCCTTTATCATCGCTAAAAAACTGTTAATAAAGATGTACCCTTTATTAGTGCTTTCTTTAGCACTCATTAATGGTAGATTTATCAATGCTAATTTTAGCGCTGATAAAAGTTTTTAATAATAATTTATATACAATTTTTATATTTATTTTAAAAATTAATGTTTATTTGTATATATTAAATAAAAAATGCATGTTTATAATTAATATATTTTTTTAATAATTCCAAAATATATATATAATGTTTAAAAAAAATTATAAGATTATAATTAAATATATGTGTGTTTCCAATGAATTTGGTCAATTAATATATTGATCATCCATACCTATATTTTATATATCATCATAAACGTTAATTTAAACATTACACTCTTCATATTATTCATGTTGTCCTTTGATGGCCTATTTTTTATTAGGTTTATTTTACTAGGTGTATATGATTAATTCATGTTACGCTTATATATATTATATTATGTTCTCAATACTTTTAAAATTACATTTAATATATTTAAAGAATAAATATATTTTTTATATTTATAATTTTTAAATTTTATTTATATATAAATACTTTTTATATATATTAATCTATAAATATAAATATATATATATACAAAAATTTATAAATATGTTTATATATAGTTATAATTATATCTATAAATAATTATATTTATGTAAAAAATTATAAAATTATAATAAATTTATTTATTATACTACTTATAATGTTATAAATATTTAATTAAATTAATATATTAATAAATATATACAAATATTTATAAATAAATACAAATATTTATAATTATAATTCCTAAATAAAAATAGATATATATTTCAATAATTTAAAAAATATAATAATTATATTAATTATATATATTTATATAAAAATGATTATAAATAAATACAAATAGTTATAAATATAATTCTAAATAAATGAAGATGTATTTAAATAAATAAAAAATTATTATAAATATATTAATTATATATATTTATAAAATTATAAATATATTTTTTATCATTTTATAATTATTTATATATATATATATAATTAAAACTATAAATAATTTATTCATTGCAATTTTCAATTAAAAATAAATATTTATTTATTTATTTATTATAAATATAAATAATTATTAATTCATAAAAAATATATTTATTATTTTCATATATATTTTTATATATAATTAAATAAATATATAGAAATATTGAGAAATAAATAAAAATATTTATATTTATAGTTACTAATAAATACAGATATATTTTAATAATTATAAAATTATAATAAATATATTAAATAAAAATATTACTAAAATTATAATTATTATAATTATTATAATTATTATAATTATTATAATTATTTGATATATTAATTTGTTATAATTTTATAATTATTTAAATAAATATATGTTCATATAAATAATTATAAAAATAAAATAAATATAGTTATATACATCTATAATCTTATAAATATATATAATTAATATATTTATTATATATATTTCTAGGATTATAAATATAATATGTATATTTCTTATAATTTTATAATTATTTAAATTATAATTTTATTAATATAAATATATATTTATCATGTATATGATTTTATAAATATATATAATAATATAAAAAATTTATTAAGATTATATCTTTATCATCGCTTTTTTGGCACTAATAAAGCCCTATCTTTGTCAGCACTAAAAAACACCGATAAAATGTTTCTTTATCAGCACAATATTTTTAGCCCTGATATAGACATACTTTATCAGTGCTTTTCTAGTTTTAATAAAGTCATATCTTTATCAATTCTAAAAAACACTGATAAAGGCATTTTTTATCAACGCTTTCTATTTTAGTGCTGCTAAATGGTTCACTAGGTTTTATAATGAAACCCTAACTTTCTCCTTCTTCCTCACACCCATGAAGCTCTCACAGAAGCCAATTACCATCGTCGTTGCCTCATCCTGCTCCTCCTCCTCTCCTGCCAACTCCTCTGCCGCGAACATGCCTTCCCCACGTGCCTCTCCTATGTTGTGCACCTCTTCTCCTCTTTCGGGATTCCCTCCATCACACATCTCTCCTTCGTCGTTGTGATTCCCTCTGTCGTGCACCTATCCTCTGTCAGAGGACTCCTCTGTTATACACCTCTTCTTCACCACGAGCACACCTCCATCGCACACTAAACCACACCTCCAATTGAGTTCCTCTTTCTCATCTGTTTCACATGTTATTACAGTTTTATATCGATAGTGATGTTGTGAATTGTACGGGCTAAACGCCCCACTGAAAAATCATTGTCATTAGGGGTCTTCGTTTGCATAATAAATGAATTGCATGTTGGTTGTCCTTTTTTCTAATGGTTTTGTCACATTCTTGATCGGGTGATAGGTCAGGTAAACCAATTATGGTTCGTCAACAAATGGTATCAATTCTGCTTTGGTTACCAGATTCAACTTGTTTGGATGTGATGTAGGTGCTATGGAAAAATATTATAATTTATAGTGAATTTTTCTTCATTTATATTGATGAGTTAGCTCAAGATACACCAATGTCCATAGAATTCCTTGGGGTATTCAATTGGGCTAGGATAACGGGAAAGAATATCCCTAGAAGCCCCATTTGAACAATGATTAGGGTGACATCATATAAGTTCAACACATGGGTTTCCTTTAAAAATTAAATGTCACACATATCCCAGATCCCAAATCAATTTGTTTATGGAATTTGCTTTTTTACAAAAGATATTTCTTGCAATCTCCCAATGAAAAACACCAGTTCCCACCCACATCAGTCGTCTTTCCAAGTATTGGCCCACAATAGCCTAGTCTATCCTTAATCTCTCCCAATTAGTATTTTTAACCCTTATTATGACATTAGTGCACTATTTTTTCCTTAGAACCCTCATTTGTTCTATATTTGATCATCTAAATACCTCATGAATTTTTTATCTCTTACAATTCTATTATGAGGGTTGAAAAAAAAATTATTAAATGAATGAATTTTCCATTTACAAAATTTTGAGTTATACAGATTCCTCCTTTATATTTTCATCTATTTTACTCTAAATTCCAATATTGTTTCCCTTGGCATGAAATACACAAAAACATTAAAAATTAAGAAAGAAAAAATTCATGAATAATATGATCAATGAATGAAATATAAAAGATTTAATGCATGAATTACAGCTATTAAATCCCCCCAAAGAATAGAACATTTATTTTCCTGAAGTGAAAAATCTCAACTCATTAAAAAAGGAACAACCATCAAACAATTATTAAAATTCCATTATAAATATTATAAAACAATTATCAGTGAGAGAATAAATTTTATTATATCATATAAAATATTTCTCTTTAAATCCTCACTTTTCAATGAAAATAAATTCAACAAATATTTAATATTTTCCATTTTAAAAATTCTTGAACTAATGATAATTTATATTTATATATATTAATTCTCCCATTCAATATTATATTTTTATTAAAAAAACCTTGGATGTTATGGGGTTGATGTGGTGGAGGCCTATGGAATCATCACTTATGATGAGGTAACAATCATATGGAAATGAATTAGTACCTTGGTAATGAATGATAATTTCACTCAACCTCCCTTTTCTTGTTAAGATTTATATCATGAAATTCCCCTCCCTCTAAGTATGACAAACCATGATTCACTAATCAATTATTATCATGCACTTCTCGATGTATTATGAAATATCCCATAGGTTTCTAGAATTCCCTCAATGGAAGCCAACCAGAACAGTGGATTTAGACTCCACTATAGAATTCTCGATATTTTATATTCTAAAAACACAACAAAACTGAACATTTCCTTTTTTTATGGCCTAATAGAGATTCCTTGTCCATTGTAAGATTAGAATCCAAATATCACCTAGCCCCTGTCATCCTACACAAAGACCACCATTATTAAAATCATAAAATATCCTTCCACATTCAGTTTCAGACCTATATTTGGTGTCCTATATATAACCCATCACCCTTGGTTAGGCTAACCTCCTCCCTAAGGGTCATGTTAAATAAAAAAGAGCATCCTGTTAAATGAGGATGATGACACCCTTCCTAGGGTTGAAACACCATGGTTTGCCATAATTGATTTCAAAAAAACCTGAGTATGTGTTTTAGAGCTAGGACTTCATTATCTAACATTGTTCTTTTCCTCCCAAAGAACCCAACACATCATATCATAAACCTGGTCGAATATTTTTATCTTAGTACCATGCTACACAACCCCTAAAATTTAGGTCATAATAAACTCTTATGGTGGGTCCCCATTCAATATATTCTCTATTCTCTGCTCGACACTTCCCAGAATGGTACTCTCCCATTATACTTAAATGTGGAGATTCCAAGAGGATTAATATCTAGGGATGTAAGAACACATATAATGTAATGCCTGAAAAATAATCTTCTTCTAAACATTACCATCTATTTGGTACCACCATGTTCATGAACCACCAATCCCAGAAGTTCTTCTCCTTATGTATCTATTTTTATCATATCCTTTACATCCACTCTTTATATTCATGGTTATAATGAATCATCAACTATTAATCCTTCCCACATAAGTATTTGGGTAATGAATAAATAAAATAAGTCTCATGCACATCCACTTTTTATATGTTCTAGTGAAGGATCTTATCCTATTACCTAAGTGTTGTGTATATGAATCTGGGATACATGGTGGATTATATAAAGAAGATATTATTAAGTTGGAACCATAAAAATGATAGGTTTTCACCATCCTATTTATGATTCTACTAACTGATATCGTCTCAACCTAGTACACAACACACCATCACCTTCCAAAAATTTATCTTCTCGATCATGATACATGAAAGGTTAGACATCATCTTGGTTTGACCAACCTAGACACTCAATTAATCTCAATATCTATTCTTTTTAAATCTCACATATAAAGAGTTCACTTTTATAATGTCATATTCTATCCTCACATTCACTCTCTTCATGTCTTAAAAAACACTACTTAAATTAATATCCCTTCCTTTATCACTTTCATAATTCTATTAGAATAATCATAGTGGAATCCCCTCAATTAGAATCCTATAAGAATTCCTTTATGATTTTTTTTTTCAATATCATTAATGGTTCCTTTAGGTTCCTAGATTACTAATAGAATTTTCATTGGAATTGATGTAAGTAACATATTAAATAGTTTTACCCTTCTTCTAAATGATATAAAGCATGTATTCTAGTTGGAAATGTTCCCATTGATATGAATAATGATTCATTCAAATAAAACCACCCTTAATGTTCCATTTGAAATGGGATTTCTAATATACTCTATTGGTGGGATTCACCATTTAATTCCAAGAATATATTTTATGGTTATAGAATGCTTTCTTGGTAAAAAAAATTACATGCGAACAATTCTTTTCCCTTGATTTATTCATTGTATTCCCTAGTTGTTATAGGATTCCATAATCATATTGAATCCATTGATGAAATTGTTCCTACCATAAACAATGAATTAAGTGTTGTTAAACATCATGAAATGAGAAACCATTCTAGATGTAAACCTATTTTATTATGGAATGATATTCATATCTACTGTTCCACAGTAGATTCTCTTGGTTATATCCACATATTACAATATAACCCCTATTAGGTCATATTAGATTATTATATTGAATGAAATTTAAATTCAGAGAGATATAAGAGATCACGATGTGGATCTCATAAATCTTTTGAAGATATCTTTTTCATTACATGACCCTGAAATTTCACACTATGACACCTTTAAATTCCAATTCAAGTATTAACTCAAAATTTAATATGAATCCTACATTATTCCTTAATTTCCCCCAACCCTTTCGGGATCCATATTTCATCTTAAGAAACCCTTCATCCACTATATGTTTTAATTATCTATTGGCATCAAGAGATCAATCGATGGTGATCCATGGCATTTTTCCCTTATTTTCTCCTTGGTTTTCTCTATGTTCATCATCTATAGAAGGAAGAGTCAATGACATTGTTTGGTTCAAGTAATATTGGTATGAGTGGTTGATATGAATTTTTGGGTTCTATATTGTTGATGATTATATTACATGATCTTGGATTGGTGAATATCTATTTTGTTTTACTTTCAAAATGGCTGATAAAATCTTCTATTGATTTAGGGGTTTAGATAATTTTATTTATTTTTTTTAAATTGTTGAATTTGCGTGATTTTTCTTCATTTATTGGGATATTAAGAATTAAGTTACCCATAACGCCTTAACTCAAACCATCAGGTTTTCTCTGAAGACACATAAGACCTTATGTGCACCTCCTCATAAATGGATTAAGGTCATATCATCAATGAATTAAGGTTATATTATCAATACTACTTTGATAAAAGGTCTAGTAAGATGATTCAATAACACTTACCCATTGAACGCTCGTTGTTAATGGTAGATCTCTATTAGATCAAGAAATTATGAAAACATGCTAGATTATCCATCGATTTATAAATAAAGGAGTAATTAATCATTATATCATCAAGGAAAACATAGATGTAATATATATATATACTCATTTAACAAATAAGAAGAGTGAAATGGATTGGATCTAAGAATAACTTACCATTCAAACACCACCAGATCGGTCAAAGGTTGATGGATCAAAGGGAGATGGATGGGAGATCATTGGATACCTGGAGGGAGATCTATAATTTAAAATAGGCACATGTGGGGTCATATTTTGGTGTAGGAGGTGAAAAAAAACACATACAATTAAAACCCATAAGGTGTTTTAATTGCACCCCCAGGAAGGGTGCACTAACTTGTCAGTAATAGGAGGTTTTGATTGTGAAATAAGAACAATTTTCTTCTTCTAGTGATAAGTGACATTGGGGAATTATTTGTGTGAAAGGAATTACATTTGATAAATTTTTGATTATATAATGGGTTCATGCTAATAGATTTTATTACGGGTGTTTATAAAGGAAGGAACCAATATTCCTTCATGTGAGAGACATATGCATTGATTTTGGGGTGTGAAACCAATTACTTTGGTGTGATCCAATGATCATTGGGGTAATGTAGTGTTTTTAGTAAACTAAAACACAAGTGTTTCATGGTTGCAAGTGTGGTCACTGACTATGGAACATATCCACTGGGACTCTGGTGTTTTGGTGAAGGATAATTGATATAATTATACAATGGAAGCATGGATAAAGGATATCCACTGGTGGGGAGTACAATATAAAATTATTATTGTTACACCAACCATAGGAATAATGTGATGGAATCATACAACACTAATTTATTTGTGATAAATCAAGGTGTTTTCTATGTATCTATTATAAAGTGTATTTTTTGGGATATATGACTTTGTGAAAATGCATAAGTAACTCCACTAAAATGATTCATGTGTTTTGAAATTTTTCTTACATGTTTTTTACTCATTTTAAATGATTAATATTGTTAGGTCATGAAGATTCGATGAATTTTTTTAAAAAAGGAATTGTGGATTTGTGAAAGAGTGTTTGGAACTGATTTATTTATTTTAATAAGGTTGTGTTATTTTAAAGAGGAATTAATGTAAATGGTTGGTTTTTTAATGTGATTTCAAGTGTGATTTTTTAAATAGTTTTCAGATGAAATTTGAACTGTAGTTTTCTCATTATATTTTAAGTTTATATTTTTATAGAATTGGAAAATCATTGAATTATATCAATATTTTGTGTATTTATTTTATTAAATACAATATTTCCAAAGAAAAAAAGGTTGGATATGAATATATAATGGATGGATTCCAATCGTTTGAAAAGAGAGTATGAAGATGGAGTGAAAGGGTTCATTATGATGGAAAAAGATCATGCATATGACCCTTCTAAAATCCTTTTTCTTTATTTACCCTATTTTTATTCAAGACAAGTTAGACCATAGGAGTTGGAAGAACAATTGATCTTTCACCGAATAGATCTAAGTTATAAATGTTGGAATAAATATAGGGAAAATATAATGTAGCTAGTAATTAGGATAATAGTGCATTTTATGGATCATATGATTTGATTAAAAGTGTGGAAAATAAAGAAGACTGTATTGAGTATGTTATTATAGATGTGAATGATGGTGAAGATCATATTGAGTAAATGAAAATGATAAATTAATATGAACTTTAGGATTTCCCTAAATTGTTTGAGTAGTTAAAGAGTTGTGAAAAGAAGACTTTGTTTGGTGGTTACACTAAATATATAGCATTGTTCGCCATCCTAATGTTGTATAATTTGAAAGCAAGAAACGGATGGAGTAATTTCAGTTTTATATAATTACTTATTCTCTTGAATGTTGTGATCCCAAAATATAACGAGCTCCTGAGCCAAAAATACAATGCCAAACAATTGCTACGTTTGATGGGTATAATATTTGAATAAATACATGTTTTCCCAAATGATTGTATATTGTTTTGTAAGGACCATAAATAACATAGAGAATGCTCAAAGTGTGGTTCTTCATGATAAAATAAAGATTAATCTGGTCCAACAAAAGTTGTATGGTACTTTCCAATCATTCCAAGGTTTAGGCAGCTAAATGGAAGTGAGGAGACCACAAGGCAATTTACGTGGCATGCTGATAGAATAAAAAAATATGGGAAACTATGTCACACAACAGACTCTCCTTAGTAGAAGAGAATAGATCGTGATTATCCTGATTTTGGAAATGATCCAAGAAACCATTGTCTTGTGTTATCTACAGATGGAGTGAATATTTTTTGTTTTCAAAGAAACACTCACAATGCATGGCAAGTTATGTTGGTAAATCATAACTTTCCAATGTGGTTATGCATGAAATGAAAACAAATCATGTTATCAATGATTATATGAGGACTGAAGCAACTGAGTAATTATATTGATATTTATTTGGCTCCATTGATCAAGGATTTGAAATTATTATATGATTTAAGTGTTACGTTGTATGATTCTTATAGAAATGAAGATTTCACATTGAGATCCATGTTTTATGGAATGATAAATGAATTTTCATATTATGGAAATTTGTTAGGATATATAATTAATGGAATTCATGGGTGTCCCATCTGCGAACAAGGTATACAGTAAATTAGGTTGGACCATTCATCTAAAACCATGTTTCTAGGAGATCATAGATTTCTACCCCGATGATATAAGTACCAATATTGGAAAAACATCATTCGATGGAAGTTCATAAGAACATTTAGAATTGACTCCATTAATAGGTGACCAACTGTTTGAGAAAGTAAATGATGTGGACTCTACTTTTGGTAAACCATTTTTGAAAAACCTTAAAAAACTGGTAGGAAGAAGAGATCAGTTTTTTTAAATTACCATACATGAATTGCCTATATGTAAGAAACTTACTTGATCTTATGCATATTGAAAATAACATATCTGACAATATCCTTGGAACATTTTTAAATGCACCTGAAAAAACAAAGGATGGAATTAAGGCTAGGTTGTACATGGTTGGCATGGAAATACAATAAGAGTTGGCACTAGAGAAGGGTGAAAAATGAAATTTTCTTCCTCCAATTGCTTACTCTCTTTATAGGTAGGAGAGTTATAAATTTTGAAACTTCTTGAATGAAATAAAGGTTCTATAGGGGTAATCATCGATTATCAAGAACATCATGTCAATGACCAATTTAATGGTAAGGGTTTGAAATCACATGATAGCCATGTTTTGATACAAGATCTAATTTCTATAGACTTACATTGTATTTTTTCCAAGAATTTTTGTTATACAATAATGAATCTCTGTTTATTCTTCAAATTTATTTGTATTGAAGTTATTGACCTGAAAAAATTATTGAGTATGTAAATTTAAATATCTATCATATTATGTGAATTGGAAATGTTATTCCCACTAAAAATATTTGATATGATGGTTCATTTGATCATTCACTTTGTGAGAGGGATTTGACTATGTGGTATTGTATATTGTAGATGGATGTACCCCATTTAATAGTATATGAATATTTTGAAAAGGTATGTAAAAAATCATATTTGGCATGAGGGTTTTATTGCAAAGTGATATATTGTTGAGGAAGATGTTGAATTATATATTGAGTGCCTGCTCAGTTTTGAAAGCATTGGTCTACCAAAATCTCATCACATTGGGCATCTTGTGGGTGAAGGAATTTCTAGAAGAGAGGTTTTCACAATCAATATTACAGATCGAGAGTACGCTCACCTTTATGTTTTGCATAACAGTTTGGAGGTTGACCCATATGATGAAACACACAAAAAAATTCTTAAGCATTTTAATCTATCAAGGGCTAAAAAATGAATATCAAATACACATAATAGATAGTTTATAGGATGGTTTTGGGACCATATATTTAAGAAGTTAGATAAAAATCCAGACTCAATTTTAGAATGACTTCAATGGCTATCTGGAGGACCATGTGTTTATGTATTGTCTTATAATTCTTATGTAATTAATGGTTATAAATTCTATACTAATGAGCATGATGAAGAAATTATCATGAAAAATACTGGAGTTACACATTTGGATGAAGTGATGAATCTTTCCAATTCTAAAGACAGAAATCCAATTTATGTGAATATTTCATACTTTGGCATCATCAAAAAATATAAGAGTTGGATTATACAAACTTCAAAGTTCCTATTTCTTAATGAAAGTTGGTTGATAATATAATTGTTGTTAAAATAGATGAGTTGGGATTCATGACTGTTGATTTCAGTAAAGAAGTGTACAAAGTTAAAATTTTTCCAATGGAAACACAGGTAGTATAAGAATTTTATTTTACAGATCCCGCAAACCAAAAGTGTTCAATTGTTCTATTAGTGTCCAAAACTAATAAAGGGTAAGATGAAAATTCAAAAGAGTATTACCCTTTCATTGGGACATCACAGTCATTTCATAGTGGTCTTAATGTAGATGGTGTTTTGTATGTCAAAGGATACCACAATGAAGGGATTTGGATAGTCGATAGAGGGGTCAAATACCTTCATCCTTTTAAAAAGGAGAGTTTAATAATTAGTTTATATGTTTTTTAATATACATCCTATTTTTTATGTTATTATATGTTCGTTTCTACTTTTATATAATCATAATTAAATTTTAAACAACATTTATGGATAATAACTTCTACACATGATGAGGTTCCCTATCTTGATGAAAAACATGTCTCTCAACCTGTTGTTGCTTGAAGTGCAGTGGAGAAATATGTCTCTCAACCTACTATTGCTGGTAGTGCAGAGGACCAATAGGTTTCTCAACCTATTGTTGTTGCTTCTCCAAGTGCAGATGTTCAACCACCATCTGCACATGAAAATGTTAGCACTCCAGAGGTACATATAGATGATGTTGAAACAAAGGAAATGGTTGGCAACGAAACACTGGTATCACATAAAAAACTGGAGTGATGTATTTTGATGATTTTATAAAGAAACCTTAAGTAAAAAAGAGAACAACATCAAATACTAGGTTGGATATAATAATCAAGGCCAACATGTTATCCCCAATAAGGCCATGTCTAGTAGTTACTTTGGAATCGTCAATCAGAAAGGCATGCCGATTGATGTACTGCTGTGGAACCATGTTTTCACTGGGATTAAGACACTGATGTGGGGAGATATTATGGTAATATAATGATATCATTTATTTAATTTACTTAAAAATAAAATAATGAAACATTGACTTAATCTTCATCATCCCTTGTAAAGTGCATTTATAGTGGATGGATCGCACAAGGACTATGTATTAAGGGTTTCTGGAAGGATTAACATAGGCTTTCAAACAATTTTAATGAGATGTTGTCTTAAAGATGTTTAAGGGAAAACAAACCTGCACCCAGATCCTATTTATGCAGACCTGATAACCTAAGGAGCATGGGATGCGTTTACTAGCCATCGTGTGAAGAAATATTTTCATTTACATTGTGTTTGGTGATACATCATTTGACAATAAATGTATTCATCACTTTGATTGATAGTTCTTTATTTATGAAACATTAACTGAGTCCTAAGAATAAGGAACGAGTAGAAAAACTAGTGTACCCCTACCGTAAATCAAGAATAGGTAACGCTTCACTTGAAAAAAAATTTGTTATGTATTTTAAATATACCATAACACATTTATGTGACATAAAACCACACCATAACTATGTTCCTCTATTTATAAGTAGATTGATGAAATGATCCAAATTTACTTCCATCCCATGCCATGTGCTACAGAATGAATCATGTGTAAATAATGATGGGATACTAATAGATGAAAACACACAAAATGTGTGGGAAATATGTATAAGTATGACATAATAAATATTTGTTTTAATTTAAATCGATATTACATAAATATGATTACTTATTTTCCTCTATTTTATATCTGAAATAGTCACATGAATTTTAAATGTTCAAACTAGATGCATACATACTTTTGGTGGCCTTAAAGCAGGTAGAAAGTTATGGTCGTGTCAGAGGTGCGGGTTTTGGGGTGACACCCCAAACATTTTTTATGAAAAAAACAAGAGGATGATAAAAGTGAAAAATCAAAATGATAAGAGAAAGAATAGACATCCTTGAAGTACATATGAAATGTTAATGAGAGTTCATGGAAAATTTTATGGTGGGGGATAAAGAGAAGAAACAAATCAAGAACAACCTGTGCGAGAAGATCCCGCCCCATTCCAACTATCTTTGAGGCGAGCCATTCCCCTAAAAAATCTATCTTAGATGGGGTAATAAATTTTATAATAACTTTTTTATATGAATTGTGAATTAGATAGACACTGACACCTTTCCTGTACTGATATTTTATAGGGTATAAATTAAAATGATTTATATCTATCAACACCCACCCATCACCTTGTAGCGTGGGATATGGTGTTTAATATCTAGAAATCCATACTACACAATAGAATAATTACATTAGGTTATGTCAAAATGTTAATTAACATATCGCATGATCGAATTGTTGAGATACCTATTCCAATTGATGATGAAGATATTCATAAGGTCGAACAATATCTTGGAACATTCATAGCATGGCTGTCATAGCATGTAAAAAAACATTTCGACAAGGATGTATTCATTTCCAATTTATTTTTTGAGATAAACTTTCGACATTAAATGAAAAAAGTTTTAAACTAATTAATTTTACTATATATAGACACCGATAAGGGGGTGAAAAGAAAAAACGGATCAAAACCATATCAAGGATCAACCAATCAATTGAAATAATCTACCAAAAACACCTTAAACCCACCCGTTCTATATCTGCATTAATTATCATTGCAGAATCATGTGAATACTAACTTAAAAGACGGTGGTACTCACACAATTATTTTTGATGAAAATATGTTCAAAGGGGAAGATCCATATTTCATTATTGTTGATAATGTAAGTGAAATCCTAGAGTATGATTGGCTATGTGGCTTAGTTGTAAATTTATACATGAGGTATGTTTTCATGATTTTATTTTCCAAAAGCTGGTATAATATGATAATTATGACTAAATATATTTCATATTTTTCATAGAAGTATATATAAAAAACAATTTAATGGATTTCTCCATGAACAAAAATGTTAACTCATTAGTCCTCACGTCCCCTCTACAGAACAAAAAAAATAGATTTCTAGAAGGATATTGAAATAGTGGTAGGTAGCTCAAATATATTAATAGAAAAAATATAGTTGATAGACTCTTTTTAATACCAATGATATAGGGGTAAAACACTAAAATTTAATCCTATAAAATATATTTTAATTTCTTTAATTAATTATTCTTTTTTGTGTTTTTAGAAAACATTGGATGCTTATTAAAAAAAATTGGACACTCCAAAGATTTATTTCATTGATTCAATACATGGATATCCAATAAACCAACCAAACAATATGGTTTTTTTCAATTTGTAATACATTACATACCACATTTTTGAACTAAACATTCTAGTTATATAATTAATATTGTCTTTTAATGAGGATTCTATTATGATAGGGTAGTGTATAAATACCGTCTACATCATGGAATGTGGACAGGAGAAATAGAAAAGAAACATCATAAGTACTACGACTAGATAAAAATTAGGTTATATATAATAATATATCACTATCCAAACACTTATAAACAAATTACTTATTTTTATCAATGTTTCAATAGTGTCTAAAACAAACAAACTATAAATACTATGGTTATTATGTTTGTAAATTTATGAAAGAAATCATATTCCATGAACAAACCAACATCCCTAAAGAGGTATTTTCGAAGATAATTACTGTTTCATTTAAAATATTTATTAATTTTTTGTGTATTTATATTTTTTCAGTACTACCATTATTTTTGAAAAGACTACTATTCAAAATATGAGATAGATTTGTTTATAAATGAATGGGAAGTGTACCTAAAATTAGAATGTACACAAATAGTATGAATATGTGACCGGTATGACTCGAAGTGTCCATTTTTATTTAAAATTGTCAGAATCTTTAGTGAAAACAATGTATTCCATACTGAAAACTAAAAAAAACATCTTAGTATTGTTTCGATACATTATTAAAACATTCTATAAGTAATTTGTGACATGTAGGAATCAACTTCACCTAAAGTTGATGCATGGTGTGGCCGTTATGACTTTAAGTGTGTATTTTTATAATAAATTAACAATAAATTTAGTAAAAGAACAAGTGAAATACTGAAAACCAAAAAAATGAATTTGGATTTATTTGATACTTTGGGAAAATGATCCATCAGTCATTTGTGAAGTGTAGGAATCAACTACACCTAAATCTGATAAACTGTGTGACCGATATGACTACAAGTGTCTTTTATTAGTTTAAAATTCACCTTTTAGCTCAAAATGCGCCACTCACTGAAAACCATGAAAACTCACTTGGATTTTCTTAATAATTTAGGACAACGATTCATAATTTTTTTATGTATATGAATTAGACTCATGTCAAACCGATTCACGATGCAACTGGTATGACTCAAAATGTGATTTTCCAGTTTGAAATGATATTTTGTTAAAAAACACAACTGAAATACTAAAAACTGAGAAAATGCATTCAGATTTTTTTTAGTTTAGAAAAACGATCTATGAGTCATTTTTGTCATGTAGGAATCAACTTAAACTCAATTCGATGCACGGTGTGACCAGTATGACTCAAAGTTTCTCTTTTTATTTGAAATTGACATTAGTTTTAGTAAAAAACACAATTGGCATACTGAAAACCAATCAAACGCATTCAGATTGTTTTGATAACTTTGGAAAATGATACATGAGTAATTCTTGATGTGTAATAATAAACCCCACATTAATTAAACACACGATGTGAACGGTATAAATTCAAATGTGCCCTTTTATTTAAAATTGACATTAATTTAAGTAAAAAAGGACAACTAACAAACTGAAAACTAAGAAAATTCATTCGGATTGTTTTGATACATTGAGAAAATGATACATGAGTCATTTTTGATTTGTAGAAAACAACTGCACATCAATCTGACAAACGATGTGACCAATATGACTAAAATTATTTGTTATCAGTTTAAAATTTACATTTTAACTCAAAATATGTCACTCAATAAAAACCAAGAAAACGCTTTTTGATTTTCTTCATAATTTATGATAGTGATTCTTAAGTCCTTTTTGACGTCTATAAAGTAGTCTCATGTCAGATTGATACACGCTGTGATCGATATGACTCAAAAATCATATTTCTGGTTTGAAATTATATTTTTCTAAAAAAACAAAAAGGACATACTGAAAACTGTGAAAAAGAATATTGATTGTTTTGATACCTTAGAACAATGATCCATGAGTCAATTTTGATGTGTAGGAATCAAACACACCTCAATCCAATGAATGATGTGACTGGTATAAATCCTAATGTGTTTTTATTAAAATTTGACAATATTTTAAGTAAAAAAGAACAAGTGACATACTGAAAATCAAGAAAACGTATTCAAATTGTTTTGATACTTTACAAATTGATCCATGAGTCATTTTTGATGTTTAGGAATCAACCTCACCTCAATCCGATGCATAGTGTGACCCATATGACTAAATGCATCTCTTATTAGTTTAAAATTGACATTTTAGCTCAAAATGTTTCACTCACTAAAAACCAAGAAAACACCATATGATTGTCTTCAAAATTTTGGATAGCAATTCATAAGTTCTTTTTGACATGTATGAAGTAATCTCACCTCAAACTGACACACGATGTGGCTGATATGACTCAAAATAGTTGTTTTCAGTTTGTAATGGTATTTTAGTAAAAAACACAATTGTTATACTGAAAACTGAGAAAACCGATTCAGATTGTTTTAATACATTCAAAAAATGATCAATGAGTCATTTGTGACATATAAGAATCAACAAAACCTCAATCTGATGAATAATGTGATCGCTATAAATCCAAATATATTATTTAAATTTGATATTAATTTTAGTAAAAAAAATAAGGGACGTACTCAAAACTAAGAAAACCCATTCAGATTGTTTTGATATTTTAGGAGAACAATCCATAACACATTTTTTACATCTAGGAATCAACCCCACCTAAATATGACACATGGTGCGACCTGAAGAACTCGAAATTTTTCTTCTTTACTAAAAAATGACATTTTATTAATGTATTATTTCATATTAATGTTTAATTTATTTCTTTATAGTATTATTAACATATATTGGATTTCTTATATATGTGTAACCTTTTTCTTGAGTTGGGATGATTTGTTCGATAACTAATACCATGGGTGAACATTTTTTAGAGGGGATCACAGATGTCCAAGGATGAAACATTAATGTTTTTAACTATTTGTTGCATAATTGTATATGTAATTAAATAAAACATTATTTGAAATGTATATAGAATTGTTTGAAAAACCCTTGTGTGTGTTTCTTTTTTCTTGTGTTCACTATACAGGTGGTGTGTGTGTTTGATGTTCAGGTGTTGGTGGGTGTGATTTTATATAAATAGCACATCACAGGAAGATGGGCCTTTATCTGCACTAAATCAAGCACTGATAAAGTCCCCCTTTATCACTGCTATTTAGATTTCTGATAAAGGCCCACTTTACCATCTCTATTTCAAGTACTCATAAAGCCCCCTTTATCAGTGCAAATTCAAGTGCTAATAAACTGGTCCTTTATTAGCGTTAAAAATAGAACTCATAAAAGGTGTCCTTTATCCATGCTAAAATAGCGTTAATAATGTGGAGCCTTTATCAATGCTTTTGTAAGTACAGATAAATTACACCCTTTATCAGTGCTTTTTTAACACTATTAAAGGGGACCTCTTTTCATCTTCACTGAGGTAAACTCCACTTTTCTAGCACTATTAAAAGTTTTTTCTCGCACTTTTAAAAGCACTATCTATATTAGTGATTTTATTTTCATTTTGTATAGGAGTAATAATTTAAATCATGATTTATTCAATACAATTTCAAGTACCATTAGCTGATAAAATTGGATAATCACAATAACTGATTAATAGTGATTCTACCCTACCATATTAGTGTTTCATTAATACCCATTCCTATCTAGTTCAAAATAATGCAATAAATACTACGGTAAATAATATTATAATTGATAGTGTATTTTTGATTAATTATTTAATAAAAACTATATAGGTGGATATTAAAATTTCAAGTACATATTTATATAGAGTTGGAGAAATATTTACACCTTTTGGGACATTGAATAGAATATAACTGACTCTAAATCACTTTATAGTTTTTTATATAAGAGCTTTATTAAAAAAATTAGTTGCTTGAGGAACATATTTCTATACCACTAATAATTAATATTTTTTATATCTTTTATAAATAAAAATATGTATAATTATTATAAAAATACAATTAACAATTTTTTTAGAAGAAATGTGGTGAGTGTGATTAAAAAATATCTTAAAATTCAAAGAAATTGATCAAAACCAAAATAAATTCGTGAATGTAAAATTGATAATTAAGATGGTATTGAATAGAATCACTATAAATAAAACAAAGATGTTTTTAATGTAAAATTATATTATATAGATGAATTCAATAGGCTATCAATACAATCTATAAAATATTGGAGGGGACTTCTAGTAAATGAATCCAGTATCTTAGATAATAGAATAACCCCTAATAAAACTATAATAATACAAAACATTGAGAGAACAACAAAGTTATCACATGTTGTTCCAATTTCATTTCAATAAGAAATAATATATGAATTGTGTATTTAGTCCATGGATGATGAATGATATTTGACATAAATAAATGAGACCGAAGATATTTTAAAAGGGATATGAGGACATTATGTCATAGGTTCAAAGTATATTTTAAAAATAAATATGATAAACATTATAATAATCTATGAAATTTTGATGGGATTGTGTATAATAGATGTAAAACAATTAAAAGTTTTTATGTAAAAGATAATTTTGAACCAGTTTCTAGAATCAAAAAAACAATATTTTTAGCAATGAATATCCAAAAGAGATACAAAATAAAACTTAAATAAGTAAATACTGAATTACCAAATGAATTTATAAATTTAGTGGTTTATATTGACCAACCTAATGGGTTTTAACAAAATTATGATGAAATAAAGGGGTTTTACTTGATGTTGGCATTATATGGGTTAGAGTAAGCACTTCATATATGATATGATTTACTTTATAAATACTTGAAGAAGATAAAATTTTAAAATGGTTTCATTGAACAAAACTTATGTTTGAGGTGTAAAAATGAATAAATATTTATAATGCTCATATATATTAAATATATTATATTTAGAAGAAGATAGGATAAATTAATTGATCAATTTTAAGAATTAATAAAATCTTAATTTGAGATTCCTATGATTGGAGAACTCATATATTTTCCTAGACTTTAGGTAAATAAGCAATTTTATTATACATTTTATTTCATAAATGAAATATAAAAATGAACTTTTAAATAAATTTGGTATAAAAAATAAAAAAAAATGTTTATACCTATCAAGGATGGTGAAAACCATATAAGGAATGAAGTTAAAAAGGTAATAGATTCAACGATTTATCAAAGTATGATTTTTAGTTTAATAAATTTCAGAGTAGATTAAATAAATATTATGTATGCAGAATTAATAAAAATATATTTTCACAATGATCCTGAGGAGGAAATACTCATGGTTATAAAAAGAATAATGAGGTATGTGAAAGGCACTCATGATTTGATCCTATTATATTTAGTAGATAAGAAGAAATAATTATTAGTATAAAATGATACTGATTGTGATATATATGTCTTCGATATAAAACTTCACAAGTAATGAAGATTTTTATGATGAAAATACATGTCAAGGATGATTAAAGAAGAAATAAGAAATCACCTCACATGCCATTTTAAAAACCGAGTCTAGTTTTTCAATAAATCCATATACTGAACTATGTTGGATGAATCAATAGTTAGAGGATCTTAGTGAAAATTTAAAACTACCCATGGTGATTTTAAATAATAATAAAATTTTAATTGGTCATAAAATAAATTCTACAAAGAATTCACATAACAAAAATTTTGAAATTAGGTTTCACGTTATCTAATAAAAGTTGTATTAATACTTATATTAAATAATAAATATTACATTAGGTTATCAAGTAAATGAAATTTTCATAAACCCACTATAAAAAAACAATAAAATACATGGACTAAAGGAAAAATAAGGGTTGATTTTTTTCACTATGTAAAGTTAACTCTCATATAATATTTTGTACAAGAGTGAATATATCTTTGTAAAGGTAGTTTAAGAGTTATATTTAAGATTAATCTTAGTGTTTTGATGGCTATATGATAGTTAAATAGTGGAATAAAGTTTCATAATTGTGAACTTAGTTTTATACATGTTACATGACATAAAAAAATTTATTAAAGAAGGAGTAAGATAAAAATAAATATTTTCTTTGAAATGTAAGAGTGTTTCATAAGATGAATGAAGTCGATAAAGTGGTGGTAAAATACTGAATTATTTATTCTATTTTTATTTTAATAATATTATATTATAATTCACCAAAAAATTAAAATATATTTTATGCACTAATTTAAATAGAGAATTAAATAAATTATATTTTTCTTTGATTTAAATTGAGAATGACTAATATTCATGTGTATTTAAATAGAATATTCGGTTTGCATATTAATAAAAAATGAGCTATGATATCTATAGATATTCAAATAAAATAAGTGGTCTAACTTAAATAAATAATATTTTCCATGTTTTATTTTTTGTGGAGTGGTATATATAGAAAAATATTAACAATGAATAGAGAGAAAAAAAGATGAGACATAAGATTGACAATAAATATAGAAGCGGTAAGATAAATTTTTTAAATAAATATATTATTTTATGATTTAGAATTTAGAATATAAGGAATATGTTGGTTATGGAAATTTTATATTGCGGTGAAACATCCATGAAAATTTGGTGTTTATTCTGATTTTTTAATTATCATTATATGACCTATGATCCAAATAATTATTAAAAAATATTCTTAAAATAATTTTTGGATACATAAAAATAGGATCCTAGGAATATATCATGAACCAATCCTAAACTTTTAATCACAAATAATGGGTTTAGTAATCTTCAGTATACTAACACATCGCCATGTCTATGCTCATTGAATATAGATGATTCTAGTAAACTAGTTAAAAATTTAGTGTGTTCATATGATTTTTTTTCTATATATTTTCATGCATTAAAACCCTATGTGAGAGTTATGTAATGAAATATGTCTTCGATCAGGGAAGTAAAAACTATCAACATTTCAAGCTTTGATAAAAAAAATTTGATGCCTTGATTCACCCCCATATTAGGGTATCTTGGGACCTTGTGATCAATGTAAAAGAAAAATATCAAAAAAATTAAAAAAATTAAAAATGATTTAACATTTATACTATATTTTACCACCTATAAGGGTATTTCATTATGGGCCTAAAAATGTTATCAATGTTTTGGATCTTCAAATTCAATGGATTTTATCTCAAATTATAGAACATCATGCCTCCAGTTAAGCAAAAAAATATTCTAATACTTGATGGAATCAACTTATTCATATGGAATACATGGATGCAACACTACTTAAAATATCTTGTTATAGAGTTATCTACTTAAGTGATGTATGTAATAAATGTTTTAGGCATAATTGTTGAACCTTGAGGGTTATGGAAACAATGTAAGTGCTATTGAGGCATGCTGAACACAAAATTTTAATATAATTGATGATTAATCACAGATGTACATTAATAATAAACATCATAACCAATAGAATCAAATCAAATATTAATTTACATCATTAAACTTGAACCAAAATGAAAAATAATCTCATGATTATTTATAATTAATTTATGCGGTTAAATAATTACATTGAGATGAATTCTTTCATCATTGATGAATATAGCAATATCCCTGCGACATATTATCACTATGTAATAGGAACCAAGAGTAGATTACCCATAATAGAGATTCACACATGCTCCATGAACTTCTGAATTTCATCATAGGAATCTCCATGATCTAGTCTATAAAATCCTAATGCATGTTTCATTCTTCTTTATCCTACATGAAAATTTCTTTGTAGAAGGATTTTCCTTGATCCCTCTAGAATCGAGCGGTGTGGTGGAGGAAAATTTATATCCATTATTGAGAGATTTCTTAGAGACATGCACTCAAGGGTTTGAGGTAATTCTATAAATGTCATTATTCCTAAAAAATGATTTTTGTATAATTTGGAACTAATATAATTGGGTTTAAATAGTTCTACAATAATAAAATTATAAATACACATGCACCATTATTATTTCCTTAATACCCACAGAACCCCATGTCTATAATAATAATAATATTATTATTATTATTTCTTGTAATGTGTAAAAATATTGAATTAATTAAGTAATATTTATTCATTTAATATTTAATACATATTATTTCTCATCGAACCATTAAACTAGGTCATCCATTGAACGGTTTTGCAAGAGTTAAATAAAAATTCTTAAACATAGTGGAGGAAATTTAAAACCCATTTATGAGGATCACCATGCAAGATATATTAGTCTTATATAAAAAATATATAAATTAAGAACCGTTTGTATACATATGTACCATACAATGAAGAAACCATTACGTCATCTTCAAATTTCATCACATGGATTTGAGAGATATCAGAAAGTAGAAAATAAAATCATCCCACCTCCATAGTGTACCCATGTGTGGTACATGAATCACTCAATGTTAAAGTGATATTTGTCACACCCTGAAATTTTAAATCCTTTATTTTATTATTTTTCTAAATTTGTATCCTTTGGTTAAGATTCAAGTTGAGTCCCAGATTGAATTTTTGAGTTTTAGAAGTTCTCAGGTGAGTTTTTGTTGAAAAGTGGAGTTTTTGGGCTTTGCAGTAGGTGGTGCACGATTAGAGCATGGTTAATGGAAACTATGTTGCCTCACCCAGGTAATAGTTTGACAGACAGTTTGGGGTCTAGGACATAGCGTACGGCCTACACACGGTTAGGGAAACTATGTGGAAAGAATTCAGAATGGTTTAAGATTTTGGAAGTGGAATTTAGCATAGATGGTACATGGTTTGGGAAATTGTGAAGCTAAACTATTAGAGGCCTCCCATTTTTAGGTTTTTGGGTGCACATGGTTAAAACGCATTTTGGGAAAATCATGTGGCCAAACTGTGTGACTTTCTCAGATTATTAAAATTGTGAAATTACAGTTTTTCCCTCTACTTTTTTAACCCCAAAGAAGGATTTTCCTCTCTTGTTTGGCCAAGGTGCACTAGGGGGTCCTCCAAGCTCCACCTCCCTTTCTGTCCTTCCATTTTTGAACCCCCTTGATGTTTAACATGAGTTTCCTTCTTATTAATGGTTGATTTCCTCCTCTTCCTTCTCTCTTGGTTCTTGGTTGTTCTTAGTGGGGTTTATCATTTAGAAAAACCCTATAGGTAAGGGTTTATGTGTGTCTTGTTTTCTTTGATGTTAAAGTGTGAATATTGCATCTTAGTCTTGATTATTCCTTATCGCGAAGTTTGGTTTCATTCTCACATCATCGAGGTAGGTGTTTCCATCCATTTCCTTTCCAGTAAATTCCATTTGATGCTTAAACTTTTCCAAATGATTTATAAATTTTTTTCCTTTTCTTGTGAATTGTTATTATGAATTGATTTGGTGTTTTGATTATGATAACATAGTTCTAAATGTTTTTCAAAGGTTTATTTAATTAATATAACATTTTAATGCATACAAGGTGATTGATAAAATTACAATTGATCATTTAAAGTAAAATTTGGTGCTTTGGGGTGGCTTGTACCATTGGTTATGTTTTAGGAATATTGTTTGGTTGTGATTTAGTTGTTATGTGGGGAAATCAGTGAATTTTAAGTCATGATGCTTATTATTTCCTTGTTGTGTTGGCTTAAAAACAATTATTCTTTCTTTAAAAATATGTACTCAAAGTGGTTTGAAATGAGCATGTGTGAAATTTTTTATTTCAAATAAAAGAGGTTTTTTTCAAGTGATGTTGTTTGTTATTTTTTTTAAACATGTTCCATGAATTGTGCAATTCGTGCGAAGCACATTTAAAATTGGATTTGTTCTACCTGTGTATTTGAATGAGGCTTTGCCTATGGAAATGGTTGTGTTTTATGTGTTCTTTTGTTGTGGCATTTCCTAATCGGTTTTCTGAGCTTTGATGGTAGTTTCAAATGTGTTTCCAAATTCTCGGACCATTTTTAATATTATGATATGTATTGGTGATTAATCGTTATAAAGGGGTGTTTGGTGTTTTGAGAAATGGCATAGAAATTATGTGGTGTTTGAAACTATGGCCCATTTGGAACTTTGAAACATGGTTGGTTTCTAAATAGCATAAGGGACCATTTGGAAACCTTATGTATGGGGTAATTTTTTAGCTTGTTCTTGAACTGGTGTTGGAAATGGAATTAGTTTTTCAATGTGATTCTTGGTTTCCACTTGATAAATTTTTGGGGTTTTTTTAAACTCGCATGATTTGAAATCCCATTTGGTACACTGTGTAGACTTGAGAAGGCTAGTCTTGTTGGGATGTGATGTGAAATCTTGATTGGAATATTGGAATGTTTTTTAAAATATATTAAAAAAGTGGGTAGCAAAAAGTCCCAATTGGTATTTTAAAATGATGTGGAAAATGGTTTTGATTATAGAAAATGGTGGATTCCATGTAATCTTTGATATTAAATGATAATTCTTTTGAAATAATTGGATTTTAATATATGTTTTTTATGTCTTTCTTAATGTTTTGAAACCACTAGACCTTTGTATGGGATTCCATCTAGTGTCATGTACACGAGAACAAGTTTCTATTGAGTCTACTTGACCTTGGGATGTGTTCCCCTCCAGTGGATCATGCATCAGAACACTATGGGTCATGGTGTTTATACCATGTTTGGACAAGTATTATTATTTTTATTAGTATCATGGGATTCTTTGGAATCATCTAGATGGTCGAGTGACAGTTGATTATCGACCCTTATTAGATGAGTTGGTACCCCCTTGACTTGATGGGGCTAGGTGGGAGAAGCCACTAGATTGATTATTTTAAAGTGGATAGTTGGTTATTGAATATGGAGGTGCATCGTATTCTTACAGGTGAGTCCAAATTGAGTACATCCAGGGATTTCCTCTAGAGATATTTTGGAAGTACCCATGATTATATATTACTTTGTTCTATTTATTTCTATTTCACATTGGATATTTTTATTTATACTTGTGTCTATTTGTTTGTTTTACTTTACTTTATGTTCAACCCTTTTTAATTATATGGTGTGGATTTTTTTTGGATTTTGGTTTTCAAAATGGGTTTTGGAAAGTTAAACCATTTTTTAAAGGGAAAGTTGTATGTGTTGTTCTATAAAGAAGAATTTTTGGAAAGTGGTGTTTGTTTTCTTAAAATTATATTAAAGCCTATTTTTCATTCCTTTAAAACTAGTTTTTATTTACTATTTTAGGAAAAGAAATAAATGTAACCTATGGTGATTACCTACTAAGTTGTTTAAGCTCACTCCCTACTTATGACACTCGACATCGATAGACCCAAGCTATTTTGAAGGTGTAAGTTTCTGGTTTGGTCCCTCTTGGAGTAGGTTGGTTTTTGTGGATGGTGGTAACCAAGAGGTCACATAAATATCTTGTTTACATGGACCATATTTAGTTTTGTTTTTATTTTTTATTTTTTTCAAAAAATTATTGTATTTGGATCAGTTGTATATCTATTGATATTTAATTATTATTAGTTCATTTTTGTGATCTCTATTTTGTTTATTTGATCCTTTTTTTGGAAAAATCATTCATGTTTTGATTACATTGATACCCAAAACTAGATTTTATCCTTTGGGGATTTAGAATACCCTTTGGGTCATGTCTTGGTTTGGGTTGAAAGCCAGTTTGGGTGGTATCCAGACTTGTTTCATGACAAAATGGTATCAGAGCAGGCCCTCATTATTTTGGGTGTCAAGAAGATGGAAAATTGGACTATCGAGACTCAAGAGGTTGGTATGAGAAGGATTTCATGAACCCTTTCTCATTCTGATTCTCAAGTTTCCAAGGGTGGTTCAGGATTTGAGTCCTTTGTTTTAGCTTATGGATGTGTGGATGACGAATTATAATGGAGCTGACTCAGTGTCATGTTGTGATTTCACACGGAGTACCAAACCATATGGAGTCTGAGTACATAATTCAAGGTCCTCTTAGTTGTTAATGATAACTTGGGTCCAATCCCACTAACCACGTCTCTAGGTTATTCATGGCCACTAGTTCCTCATTCTGATAGTTTGATGAGATTTGTGTTTATTTTGGTTTCAGTTTGTGTGAGTAATCTTTTAAAATGAAAATAGATTTTTAAATGAAAATGATTTTATTCAAGTCATTTCGAATTGAAATGTCAAATGCTTTTTTAAAATATAAATTGATTGAGAGTTTTGAATGGTTTGTAAAATTTGGAAATAAAAGTGAATTAAACATTTCTTAAATGCTCGGATTTGATGATGGGATGTAATCGATAGCCCTTGGTACTTCTTATGAATGTTAACATATGTGTGGGTGTGTATCGAAAGTTCATGTTGTAACTTATGGGTGGATAATGTAATCATAATTGTATTAACACATATATGAAGATTCATAGGATTCCATGGGTTATTATTTGAAACCAATGGTTTGTCTTGGTTTTTCTAAAATGATTCATTAAAGGGAAAATTATTTTTGAAATTATTTTTTCTTTGAGAAGTGAGTTTTGTTTGTCAAAATTGGTTGTTGGCATTAGAAAGTGGCCTTGGAAGAAGGCGGTTTTGAAATTGAAATTAATGGTGGTTTATTAAAAGATTATTTTTGGTTTTCCATATGTGTGTTAGGCTTGTGATCATGTTTTTTTGGCTCGATATATTCATTCTGGTATCATTTTTGGTTGATACTGATTCTTCTTCTATGTTTTCTTCTGTTTAAAATAGTTTTCCCAGAAAGATCCCAAAAATTTATAGTGCGAATTTCCTAGATTCTGATTCTTCTTAGTTTTTTCCACCTTTCTTGGGGATTGAGGCCCGTTATAGGCTTCGAAATGGATTTAAGAGGTTGAGTGTGCATTCAGATCATTAGGAACTCCTAAGACCGTCATAGTGCATATTGTCTTATGTCTACATGAGGTTCCATCATTGAACCAATGGAAGGATATTGATCCTTTATCAATGCAATTTGGATGACATGGGAAGTGTTCAGGTCCATTTTTGTCCAATGGTTTCTGCCTAAGGAGGTGAAGATTATGAAAGTGGAAGATCTCATGGGTATTCAATGCCAGCAGATAGTGAAGACCTGTATTTATCACTTCAAGGAGCTGATTTCCATTTTTCCATATTTAGTGTCATAGTATTAGTTGAATTATCCACTTTTCATTTGGTTTCTTCATCTATAGATCTAGGAGTGAGACCTCTCCTCCAAAGATCTTCATTTCGAGAGTTTGGTGGATGAGGCGTTCTTAGCTGAGTTAGAATTTGGATTGTAGTCAATAAAGGATGATGAACTAGTCTTTCTTGGTTTTTTTGAAGGATCCCCATCCTAATATAGGTGTGCTAGAGGAACCTATTTATGAGAATCCTCTTTTTTGGATATATATTCTCACTCATCATATCATTCGCTTGTGTGTTTCAAGTGTGGTCAGTTTGGGTATTCAAAACTGTTATGCCACAGTCCTATAAAGGTGTGACATTATTGTGGTCATATGGTCCATTTGGATAAGTTATGTACAAATTTTTTTCCTAAATAATTCTTGATTATATGATTTTAGCATTAAATTTCAATGAAGTAGATTCTTTAAACATCAGGGCTCCCACCATAAGTCTCATATTGAAGCTCGCATGCAATTAGAAATCACCAAGGGTGTGATGGAACCTTGTCCTAGATTTTGTCTCCTATTTTTTGGTAGAGATGTTTGAAGTTTACTTTTTTTAGTTTTCTCTAATGTTGTATGTTCCTTGTTGTTGCAAGAATATTCACAGTTTCATTATTTTGTAATTAAAATAGTTGTGCCTTCTGAATGTGGGTCTTAAGTTGATTGTTGCCTCTTGGGTGTTCTTAGCCCTTGTGTGGGTTAGTTTCAGTTTTAATTTGTGCTCGTTTGGAAATTTTGAACCTTTAAAATTCATTGAATCATGGTTTTGGTTATATATTTGGTTTTGGAGTCTTGTGTGGGTTTCCCCTTATGTCGGGGGTTTTTGGTTCAGGTTGGGAGTTCCTAATTTTCCTTGTGGTGGGTTTTCTGTGTTAGTGTCACTGTGTTTGGGTATAAATGTTGGTATTGTTAGTCATGTTCTTATAGTGGGGAGAATCCTCTAATGTTATCCTATTGTTATTTATGTAGTGGTTTCCTATAGAATCATTAGGCTATGACTTATGAATTGGAAAGTCAGTCAAGGTTCACAATTTTGTTCGACATGTATCAAATTTGGGACTGAGTTTTTTTATATTCATCTAGGTGAATTTTTGGGGAAATAAAGTGTTTTTGGTGAGTATAATTACCACACTCTGACCATTTAAATTGTCTATTTTATTATTTTATTGAATATTTATCCTTTTTAAAAGACTTGGGTTGAGTCCCGGTTTTAATTTTTGAGTTTTGGAAGTTCTTGGGTGATTTTTTGATAAAAATTTGAGTTTTGGGCTTAGCATCAGGTGATGCACAATTAGAACACGGTTAAGGGAAAACATGTGTCCTCACATAGGTAACCATTCAACACATGGTTTGGGATATAGGGTGTGGTGAATGGCCTACATATGGTTAGGGAAACCATCCAGAAAGAATGCAGAATTGTTCTAGATTTTGGAAGTGGAGTTTATCACGGTTGGCACACAGTTTGGGAAACCATGCAGGTTGTCCCTCTTGATAAGAAAAAAATTAATTTTTGTTGAATAGTAACCTACCCTTATGAATAGTAATATGATGCTTATAAATAGTAAATCATCAAAAAGAATAGTAACCTTACCCTTGAATGTATAAATACAACTTAGGCATCTTATAAGTGACAATATGACCGTAGTAAAATTATTTGTATTTTTATCATTCATAAATAATTAAATACAACCATTTATTGATTTAAAAGAAAATGTATTTTCCTAAAAGGTGTTCATAAATTAAAAATTTTATGTCTTCCAATTTTAAGATATTTTTATAAGACCTTATTTAATTTTTGAAAGCATTATAAAATCAGTTATAGTTTTAAAATCCATATTTTTTAAGTAAATTATGATTTTAATAAAAATTTAAATAAATATATTTAGAAAAAAAAATTAAAAAATGGATTTCATTTTTGGATTATACATGTTGAAAAATGGTAAGGGTGAATTTATTGTATTTCTCTAAAATACATGAAATTTTTATGAATAGTGAAATATGATAATTTACAAAATAAGATAAATACATTAATTACTGAGTCATGGGTGATGTTCTGCTAATGTAATCACCTTTGGTTCAAACTTAAATACACATATTAAATTTTTTTCATCACAATAATTATTAATATTGCCTGTCTTGTGAAAAAATAATAAACTAATGATTAAAATATTAAGAAAACCCTCCCCCCTCTACTATAAAAACTACCCACACTCCCCTCTTCTCTTCACTCCTCTCAAGCCTTGTGCCTTCCCTAAATTCTTCCCAAATCTCTCCTCAATATCTTATCTCACATCTAGAAGCCCATGGTATCCTCAAAAGGCCAAATCCTCACCCATGTACAACATCCCTTGGTCTCTTAAAAAGACAAAATCATATCCCCTAAGAGTCTCTAAAGGAAGATTAAATCAAGAGGTTAACTCATCTTTTCTTTCCTTTCATTTTCTTTTCATGTTCCTTTATTCTCTTTTCTATCTTAAAATCTCCTCATCCAAATGGTATTAAAAATCTAGTAACATACATGTACTTTAATTTTGTTATTATATTTGTATAATTCATTATCATCTCTCCTTTCCACCTTATTTATACAAAAGAAATGGAAAACACCGTCTGAGATGTGTTAATTTATCTCATTCAAGGATGACTGGTTATCAATTTATATTACCATCTTCAGTTCTGGTCATGAAACCATTTTTATGGTTGAAAAACACTATTAAATATTTATTTTATCTTATGTGATGTTTTATAATCATTTTTCACACATGATGTAAAATAATAATACAAAACAAGTTAATTGTGAGAAAAATCACCAAATTAATTCAAACGTTTATCATTAATGTTTTATATAATGATTCTTCTTCACTCCAAGTAAAAAAAATGAAAATCACATCCATGTAACCTTTTTAATGTTCAATAATTAAATATAACTTCAATTTAAGATATCCAATATCATCATACATATTTATCCGAACATGAATATAAGATAACCGGTCATTAAAACCAAGGAAGAAAAGACTCCCAAAAAATTAAATTGAACCTCTTAACTCATCAAAAGAAGAAATGAATGAACATAATAAGGATATAATAAATCAATAACATGTGGCAGAGGTTCTATAATTATTAATTAATGAACCTAATTTGATTATTCATGTCATTAAGATCAAGTTCATAACACCATCGGACTTAAGGTAATGGATCCTCTCTTTCTTAAATTTATTCAAGAATCTCTTCTATGTTATGCCCTTTTATGTGTAATTCCTAATTATAGGGTATTTTTTCACACCTTCCCTATAATTCCATCATGATATATAAAAGATTATAAACCCCAATCTCTCTCATTAATACCTCCTAGGTACACCTGATACCGTGCTGATATTCCGTAAGGGATTCTACCCGAACCTCCATTATTCCTTTGGGTTGTCCTTACTATCATTTTACCCAAATTAAATCCTATATTATGTTTATGTAATTATTATAATTTCTATTTATATGTCAAAACTTACGTTTAAATATCCATCCCTCATTCACTTTCTGGGATATACATATTTTTAAATGATTCCCTCATTGATGTGTTTTGATAAGCAAACCCGTTTTAAGGGAACTTCCCGAATTCATACCAAATTTCAGGTGAACTTTACCATTTGTCTAAATCCACCAATATTTTTATAAAATCAGTGTTTTTATTATTAAAACCTTCTTTTATCACTTCTATTTTTGTAGAAATGATTATTCCCTTTTCTATTTTAAATTCTTGATAGTGTTTTCCTTAAAATCACACTAAAATGTTTTAATGCTAAGAATTCTTAAATACTCTTTTTACATTTTGTCACTTATGTTTGACATAACCTTCCATGATATATGCCTATTTTACCTTATTAATTACCATTTATGTTTTAATTCTTTTCTTTCAATGACACTTTTATGATACGCCCCATCATTATGCTTTATGACATGATTATGATACCCCTTTCTTTTCATGGGTGACCTTATATTTATGATTGTTTATATAAGATTTTATATGTGGAAAGCATATTCATGAACATGTTAAGATGGGTATGCCTAGATATTGATCCAATTCATTGGGTAAATTTGAGTCTTAAGAGACGTTATGTGCAATGGTCTTGGTGGTTATCCTTGACTCGTGCTACCATGTGCAATAGTCTTGGTGGTTAATCTTGACCAGTGCTCATCTAGGTGCAAAGAGCCTTGAATCATGCTAAATTCATGTTTTATATTGCTACCTCATTACTATGAATTCATTTTTATATGATCCAATATTTATATTTTATGATTCCATGTGTTTCATGCCTTTTATTTTCATTATGCTATGCCTTCTAACCCATGTGCTAAAGTCTTATTACTATGCTTTTTTCCTTAATGGGATTTTAGCTCATCCCTTCGTTCATATTATCCCCAGGTTATCTTATGCAGATGTATGATCACAATGGAAGATAGGATTTCATTATGGAGATTAAATAAAATGTTGTTATTATAATGTTTGATTGTGTACCTTGTCTTCCAAGACACTATACTTTACGATCCATGACTTGTAATCTGATGTTTAACTATTCTTAAAATCAAGTAATGATATATGTAAATGTATAGGGTCACTATAGTTGGTATCATAGGATAGTGTAGTTATTTTGGATATTATGAATATAGCACTTTAGTAAGAACCTTAAGGATGATACAGGGTATAAGAAAACACAGCTAAGTTTTGTTAAGTATAGATTAAGTGGTTTATCAAGAAAATACATCCCTATATGGATACAAACAAATAGAGGTGGCTCTGGAACAAATGTATCTAGGGGTAAAACCTAAAAACACAACACTGATCTACACTCGAATAGGAATAGGTGCATGATGACGGGCCTTGATTCACTCTTGTTTTGACACACCCGAGGGATATTATTTGGTAAATTCAATAGCATAGTAAAACCCATTATTAATGAAATAAAAAAAGATCCCATAAGAATATAACTTAAGAAATAGATCAAGAATAACCTATATTTAAACCTAGGGAATAACAAGTTAGCAAATACTTATCCTTTACAAGTTTATCCTTTTATGTTCAAAGTTTCCTTTTTATTCTCAATAGCTAAGTATTCGGGCCCTCTAATTGTATTTTAATTTTCTTAGTTAATGGAGGGTAATATAAGAACATGTTACAACACTCAATGTGATAGGTAATGTGAATATTTACCTCATGTTATTCCAAATATGATGGGAGAGGGTTTTCAAAACTTCATGTCAGTACTTGGCCAGCTGGTTCAAGTTGTGAATAATAACTTGAATCGTGTGGAATTACCTCCTCCCCCAAGGAAAGAGAAAGTTTACATGGAATACTTCATGCAGCAAAGGCCTCCCATGTTTAGTGAATCTTTTGGTCCCCTCCTCATGGAACAGCAGATTCACTCCATTTAAAAGATATTTCCTGCCCTCCATTGCTCAAAAGAAGAGAAATTAGTGCAAGCGGTCTATCATTTTGATGAGGAATATAATCAATGGTAGACACTGATCAAGAATATGATGCCCTAGGAGGAAATTTATTACATGGTTTGGGAGTAATTCAAGAGAATTTTTTTCAATCAATATTTTCCCCAAACTCTCCATCTAAAAATGAAAAGAGAGTTCCTCAGACTTAAGAAGAAGGAAGATGAGTCAATCCGGATGTATGAAGAAAACATTACAAGTCTTGCAAGGTACACCTCTATATTTTTCATGTACACCAAAAGCAAGTCAGATTACTTCTTTAGTGGACTAAAGTCGATCATATGAAAATAGTTAGTGATTCGAGACTTTGATGGCTATGAGAAGATTTTTTATTGATACCTTAAGGTTAAAATAGAGATCGGAGACTCTCAGTTTTATCATGGGCCCAGTGAGAAAAGGAGAAAATGGAATCTAATTTTGGATTTTCCATAAATAAATCCCATGATGGAAAGAGGCCCGACCACCCCACGAGTAAAAATTGTGTGAATAAGATTCTTAGGAATTTTTTAAAGGGGACTATGAATTGATTCAAATGTGGAATGATCGAACATCTGTCTTAAAGCTACTGATAGGATATAAAGAATCATGCTAATGTGGAAGAAGAAATGAAGGTTCAAATAAACTCTCATCCACTGGTGTTGTGTTATAACTATAGGTATCATGGGTATTATGAGAAAAATTTCCCTAATCCAAGGGTTGTCAGAGGAAATAAACAACAACCTCCAAGGCAACAAGTAAGGGATTATGTTATGAATGTACTATTTGATTTTGGTGATAGGTACATGAGTTATTCATTCAATAATATCGAAAAAAACTATTTGATTTTGGTTCTACTCATTATTTAATATATTGCAAATTTAGTAGAATTATTTAAACACCACCTCAAAATTTGGAGGATATGTTATCTGTGAGAACAATCAACAGGGAAATTATTGTTTCCAAGTTCTATAACTCCTTACTGGTAAATTTTTGTGGGTTGAACCTCCTAGAAAATATTTTAATACTTCCTTTAGTTGTGTTGGATGTTATATTTTTCATGGATTTGATATCTTTATACAAAACCAACATCAACTACCTGGAAAGGGAGATCACTCTGCACATCCCAAAGCATCCTCCAATTCTTCACAAGTCTAAGTAGGAAGATTAATCTCCTTTAGAATCATTGTCTCAAGTGTGGATATTAATTCACTATAAGAAAGCATTTCTAGCCAAAATTATTAAGACAAAGGAGAGAATCATGCTTGAATACATGCCCATCATGAGAGATTACATTGATGTATTCCCTAAAGATTTGATTGTATTCCTTTTGGATTGATAGGTTTACTTATCAATTGAACTTATTTATGGATCCCTACCTATATCAAAGACACCTTATAGAATGGACACCGTAGAGCTGGAAGAGATGAAGAAGTAGTTATAAGAGAATCTGGAGAAGGGTTTTATAATCCTGAGTGCTTCACCATGGGGTGTGCCAGTCCTCTTTGTCAAGAAGAAGAATGGATCAATGTGTCTCTTCATTGATTATCGTTATCTCTATAAAATCATGATAAATAAAAATTATCCCCTTCCATGTATAGATGACTGGTTTGATAATTTTCATGGGGCCAGTTATTTCTCTAAGGTGGACCTTTGGTTGAGACATCACGAGTTAAATGTGAGGGAGGAAGACATTTCCGATACAACTTTTTGAATGATGTATGGATACTATGAGTTCATAGTGATTCCCTTTGGTGTCATGACCTATCCCCCAGGGCTCATGTCGTGACTACTCCAAGCCCGCCTTCTATAGGCCAAGGGTTGGCGACTAGCACCAGAAAGGTGTATCCCTAAAACAGGAAGGCATTACCTTTGAACCTCCAAACACACAGACCAAGAACACGACAAGATACAAACCACATAGTAAAATTGCAGTAGTAAAAGTGTGTACTGAAAGTAAATGGGATGAAATACAAGCCCAACTAAAAGATACAATATGAAATAAAATAGAAAACAGCTCTGGAGATCGTCCACCAAGGATCCTACCTAAATGGTAGGTACAGCTCATCACCACAACTCTCCACATCAACCAATCACATCTGTGTACTGCTTGGTCCTGGCTCCATAAAGTATCAACCAAGATGCTCATAGTTTTCACAAGACACAACAAGGTGTAGGAAAATCCCATGCAAGGGTGAATATAACAATACCCAGTAGGTACCTTGAGACACCTGAAGATCTCTCAGAATTTCACAAAGGAAACCTACAAAGCATGATCTCAATCACAAATCACAAAGAAAAATTCTTAGGTCAAACCAGGTTTACAACTCAAAGATTAGAAATATAGATGATTAGTCTTAATATATATCATTTTTTCTGTTAGGAAGTTCCAAAATTGAACAAAGATGATTTTATTCCATTGTTGATCCACATAGGGTCGTATGTCACTAATCTACGATGGGCCTCTCTAAGTCTGGTCCTTGTTGGGTCGTGCACTTCGGATCCACACAGGGTCTCTATAATACTGATCCACACAGGTTCGATATGATGCTAATTCACATAGGGTATCTAGAGTGATGATCCAAATAGGTTCGCTAGAATGTTGATCCACAGAGGGTCTCTATGATGCCAATCCACCCATGGTCGCTCTTCAATTGACAACCAGCCACAGGGTTCCCTGCACCCAGTGCACTCGAGTACCGTAGTATCTAGTCCTCGAGATATATTTCATGCCTCAACTGCCATGACATTCCATAAAGCAGTAACTCAAAGGACCGCATGTCGTAAGGGTTCCAACATGACAGACGGCGCGTCAATTGGACACCCAGTCTCTGAGTAATAGACATTTTAGTGTCGAGGGCCGAGTTAGATTCAGGTTTGATCCAAACCAGTCATACTCAAACTTTCTCCAAAACATAGGTGTAGTATCTCAAAAGGAAAATCTCATTCCAAGGATCCCAATGTTGTAGATGATTCGTCAAACGGACATCTGGTTTGTGAGATACAATCTTTTAAGCGTATTTGGGCCAAAAAGGGTCTGGATCCGGTTCGACCCGGTCGGACCGACCCACCCCGCCCTGACCTAGGCCAACCCGACCTGGCTCGGGTTGACCCAACCCAGGTCTGACCCGGTCCGGCCCGAACTGGCTAGGCCAGCCCAAGTGGGTGGGGCCGCGGACTGGCCCGGTCTGCCTTGGCTGGGTGCGGCCCACCGGGTGGTCTAGCCCGCTAGCTGGCGTGACACCTAGCTCGGTGGCCCATGCGGGGGAGGCCGCACCCCATTCTCGAATGGCTGAAAGCAATTAAACTTCACAATGGGGGTGCCACATGGAACTGCCTCCCTATTACTGGGACCCGTGGGGCATGGGTCCCCTTCTCTGCGTCTTCGAAGTCATGGTTCCCTTCTCCATGGTACGGAATGGCACATCGCCTTCCGCAATGCAACCGGCTGATACCCAGCTGAACCTGCCATCACGGCTCGA
The DNA here is from genome assembly GCA_963277665.1 of Viscum album. Taxonomy (NCBI): domain Eukaryota; kingdom Viridiplantae; phylum Streptophyta; class Magnoliopsida; order Santalales; family Viscaceae; genus Viscum; species Viscum album. The sequence continues at coordinate 9,742,989 of OY728143.1, read as the reverse complement.
TGTTGTGTCTCCCCTTCTCATCGTGTGATGGTGTGCCACCTTCTGCCACCGTGGTCGGCCGATGTCAGCCGCCACTGTCGCACGCCGGTGCTGGTCGTCGGCACTGCCGGAACTTCCATGGGCCATTGGGTGAGCTCCGGTGGTCTGCTTTCCCTTCTGAGCATTCCTATGAGTCTCCCGGTTTACTGTCATCATTGTGTGTCTCCTGGATTCAAGTTGTCATTGAGTTCAAATTGTTCCCATAAAGAGTGCGACAAAATCGATGTCGTAGAGGGTTTGTGCCTTGTTTGTTTGGCTCGCGCCCTCTGTGTTAGTATCATATCAAGTGTGAGTAATTAATACATCACATAATATAATGATAAACCCCATTCAATAATTTTGTGATTCTTCATGCTTCAATAATGCGGAAAAGAAAAAATTCTCATGAATTTAAATATAAACAACCCCTACCTCAGATTCGGAGGAGATGTCGTGGTTGTTGAAGTAGAATCCACCCTTGACGAAGCCATCATCATACGTCTCTTCCAGTCTGATTCCTATGAAATTGTCATCCAAGCTTACATTCTTCATTAGTGGAAGATGCGGCAGCACTTCATCAGAGGTTCCTCACTTCCATCTCAAAAACCCAAACCCAAGCCTCATTTAAATAGAGTCAATAAGGTGATTAACGCAATGACAGATTAATGAGTTTCATTAATGAATGAACCTCTTAATATCTCAATGATGTGGTTACAAAAAAAAGGGTAGAGACATTAAATGGCTTGAACACTTAGTGGTCTCTCCACCACTGGTCAACCATTTCTATAAAAATAAAATAACAATTTTATGTTATTTTATTATTCTTTAAAAAGTCTAGAAAACTAACTTTTTCTCCAGACCAACTGCGGTCAAAGTTAATCCTCCCTTAATTGAATCATGGCGCTGCGGATTCAATGGTGCCCTCATTTTTTTAATCCAAGAATCAGATCAAAAAATAGAAAATGGTGCCCGCACGTTTACTGAACATACCTTTAAAAAAGTTCAAAATTCCCTTTCAGGCACATTGGGACTCGAAATCAAGCGCCGTTATTTTTTGTAGACTTGTATAAATCACAAATAATTTTAAAAGAAATTATATGGAATTTTCTCGATCATTACATTTGGACTCACTAATGCTCGATAAATTTTCATGGATTTAATGAATATAGTCTTTATAGATTACCTCGACAAATTTGTGGTAGTCTTTATTGATGATATCATGATATACTCCAAGAGCAAGGAGGAACATGAGGAGCATTTGAATATTATGCTAATGAATTATAAAAGGGAGAATTTGTGTGCAAATTACAGTAAATGTGAGTTCTTGATGGAGAAATTATCATTATTGGTGCATGTTATCACCAGAAAATGGATATCTGTGGACCCTTCTAAGACAAAGGATATTGAAGAGTGGACCATGCCAACATCTGTAATAGAGATCTATTGATTTCTGGTTCTATCTGGGTATTATCAACAATTTTTGAAGAACTTATCATGATTATTAAACCCAATTACTAATATGAAATAGAGGGGAGTGAAGTGTTCCTAGACTCAAGAATGTGAATACTGCTTTAAGAAGTTGAAAAATAGGTTTATCACTGTACCAATACTCACACTCCCAACAAGTGGAGAACTCTTTGTGGTGTACAATGATGCTTTAAATAATGGATTAGGTTGTGTGCTGATGAAAACTGATAAATTGATAGCCTAAACCTCAAGGAAGCTGAAAACCCATGAGAAAAACTATCCCATGCATGATCTAGAGTTGGTAGCTATGATCTTTGTGTTAAAAACCTAGAATCATTATCTCTATGGGAATAAGTGTGAGATATATACTAATCACAAGAGTATCAAATATATATTCACACAAAAAGATCTTAGTATGTTATAGTGAAGATGGTTAGAGCTCATCAAAGATTATGTCTGCTCAATACACTACCATCTCGGTAAGCAAAACAAGGTGGTGGATGCTCTATGTAGAAAGGATCTTGCATCTTTATCAATGATGAGAATTGAAAAGGATTGAATCTTATTATATTTTCAGAGAGTAGACATGGGAATCATTAAGGGAGGAACATCATCAATCCTTTCTCAATTGATTTCTCAACCATCCCTCATGGAGAAAATAAAGAATTCTCAAAGAAAATATGTGTAAATTCAGAAAAGGGTGTAAGCCATTAGAAATGAGAAATCGTCTGAGTTCAAGATTGATTAGGAAGGAGTTATATGATTTGGGTCATGATTATGTGTACCATCTGATACAGAGATAAAGAAAGATATTTTGAATGATTAACATACCTCATCTTTCCCTATTCACCCAAGGATCACAAAGATGTATGGGTTTTTTGAGAAAACATTTGGTGGGAAAATATGAAGAAGAAGATTGCGAAGTTTACATCAAAGTTCCTGGTATGTCAACAAGTGGTGGATAAAAGATAGAAGTATAAGGGGATAATGAATCCATTAACCATGCCAACAAGGAAGTGGTAGAACATCACCATTGACTTTGTCACTAGACTTCTAAGGACATTCAGAGGAAACAATGCTATACGGTTCATTGTGGATCATCTTACAAAGAAAGCTCACTTTATTGCAATTCGAGAGGACTTCTCATTGGATAAAATTTCATGGATACATATCAAATATGTGGTATGGCTACATGGCATACCACTATCTATTATATCTGATCGAGATATGAGATTCACCTCAAAGTTCTGGAAAAGTCTCCAACATTCTCTAAGAACTGAACTGAACTTCAGTATGGCCTATCATCCTCAAACGGATGGCCAATCTATGTATAATATTCAGACACTAGAATACATGTTGAGAGAATGTTTTATGAACCTTAAAAGAGTATGGGACCAACATATTCCATTGGTTGAATTCTCTTACAACAATAGTTTCCACTCGAGCATCCAAATGGAACAATACAATGCCCTTTATTGAAAAAGGTGAAGAACATCATCATGTTGGGATACATTTGGTGAGCGTAAGCTACTAGGAACAAAAATGGATGAAAAAATGGTGGAGAATGTGAAAACCATTCAACAGCACATCAAGGAATCACATATTCGACAAAAGAGTTATATAGAAAGTCGTTGACGAGACCTTGAGTTCAAAGTTAGAGACAAGGTATTTCTGTGCATATCTCCATAGAGGAAGGTCATGAGGTTTGGGAAGAAATGAAATCTAAGTCCCAGGTACATCGGACCCTTTGAGATTCTTGATCATGTTGAGTTTGTTCCATATCAACCGGCACTTTCACCATCTATGTCTATAGTACGCGATGTATTCCATGTTTCCCTCTTAAGGAAGTACATATGAGATCCTTCACATTTACTCTCTTCAGAGGTGGTACAGTTGGAGAATTATCTGTCGTAGGAGGAGCATCTAGTGAAGATCTTGAATCATGGTGATAAAGTTCTAAATAACAAGAGTACTCACCTTATCAAAGTACTATGGTGGAACCATAAGTAAGAAGAGGCAACATGGGAACTGTAGGAGGTAATGAAGGAAAAGTACTTGCACCTGTTTATGGATTAGAATGTAAAATGAAATTTTCATGGTGAAATTTCATAAGGGGGAATAATGTAATGACCCAATGTTTTATCAATAGAAATTCCCTTCTTATAATTATGTCATATAATCACATGAAATCAAAACACAATTAACTACTAATTACTACATGTCCTTTAAACATAATATTGTCACTTCTGTGATTTGAATTTCAAAAATCTGCCATACACGGTTGTGATCAGTAAGATGTTTAGAGTCTGATAAGAAAGACTAAATTTTTTTTTTGAATAATAACCTACCCTTATGAATAGTAATATGACCCTTATGAATAGTACATCATCCAAAAGATTAGTAACCTCTCCCTTGAATGTATAAAAAAATTAGTCATCCTATATTTGATAATATAACCATGGTAAAAGTATTGGTATTTTTGTAAGTCATAAATAATTGATTAAAATTAATTAATTAATTTAAAATAAAATTTATTTTCCTAAAAGGTATTCATAAATAAAATTTTTTATTTCTTATGGTTTTAAGATAATTTTATAAGACCTTATGTAATTTTTGAAAGCATTATAAAATCAATTATAATTTTAAAATCCCTGTTTTTCAAGTAAATTATGGTTTTAATTAAAATTAAATTAATCATATTTAGAAAATTATTTTTTAAAAATGGAATTCATTTTTTTATTATACATGTTGAAAAATGGTTAGGGTAAATTTTGGGGGGGGTTTCTTTAATACATGAATTTTTTATGAATAGTGAAATACGATAATTTAAAAAATAAGCTAAATACATTAATTACTAGGTCAGGGGTGTTGTTCTGCTGATGTAAACACCTTTGTTTTGAACTCACATGAACTTATTACTATTTTTGGTCACAAGAATCGTTACTATTTATTTTCCTATGGAAAAATAATAAACTAATGATTAAAATATTAAGAAAAACCTCCTCCCCTCCACTATAAAAACAATCCACACTCCCCTCTTCTCTTCACTCCTCTCAAGCCTTGTTCGTTCCCTAAATTCTTCCCCAATCTATCCTCAATATCTTATCTCACATATATAATCCCTTGAAATCCTCAAAAGGCCAAATCCTATCCTCTTAAGAGGCTCTCAAGGAAGATTAAATCAAGGGGTAAATTCTTCTTTTCTTTTCTTTCATTTTCTTTTCATGTTCCTTTGTTCTCTTTTCTTTCCTAACCTCTCCTCATAAAAATGGTATGAAAAATCCAGTACCATAAATTTACTGTAATTTTTTCATGATAATGGGATAATTAATTATCATCTCTCCTTTTCCCTTCTTTTATATGAATGAAACGAAAAAATCTTCCAAGATGTGTTAATTTATCACATTCAAGGAGAACGGGTTATCAATTTCTATTATCATATTCAATTCTAGTCATGAAACAATTTTTATGGTTAAAAAATGAAAATAAATATTTATTTTATCTTATGTGATTTTATGTAATCTTTTTTACACAAGATGTAAAAAAATAATACAAAACAAGTTAATTGTGAGAGAAATTGCCAAATCAATCCAAGTTTTTATCATTAATGTTTTATATAATGATTCCTCTTCACTCTAAGTAACCAAATGAAATTTACAACTTTGTAACCTTCTGTATATTCAATAATAAAATATAACTTCCATTACGGAAAACCATTCCCATCATACAAGTTTATCCGGACAAGAAAATATGTGAACCGAAACCAAGGAAGCAAATGCTCTCAAACAATGAAATTGAACCTCTTAACTCATCAAAAAGGACGTGAATAAAGTTAATAAGGTTATAATAAATCAATAAAATGTAGTTTAGGTTCTATAATTATTAATTAATGAACCTAATTTTATTATTTAGGTTATTAAGATCAAGTGAAGAACACCATCATACTTAAGGTAAGGGATCCTCTCTTTCTCACATTTAATCAGGAATCTCCTATATGTTATTCCATTTTATGTGTACTTACTAGTGATGTGGTATGATTTATCAGCTTACCTTTACTTAAATCATTATTTATAAAAGATGATATACCCATTTCTCTCTCATTAATCCTTCCTAGGTACACCTGATACAGTGCTGATATTCCATAAGGGATTCTACGCGAACCTCCATTATTCCTTCGCGTTGTCCTTACTCTCTCTTTACCCAATTGAAATTATGTATTATATTTATGTACATCTTAAAATTTATGTTTATGTGTCCAAACACATGTTTAAATATACATCCCTCATTCTCTTTCATGGATATACATGTTTTAAATTATTCTCTCCTTAATAATTTTCGATAAGAAATCCCATTTTAAGGTAACTTCCCGAATTCGTACCCAATTTCAAGTTCACTCTACCATATTTCTTCAACAATAATTGTTTTTATAAAACCAATTTTTTTATTATGAAATCACTCTATTGCCACATCTTTTTTTGTACAAAGTATTATTCCCTTTTCTATTTTAAATGCTTGTTAGTGTTTTCCTTAAAATCACACTAAAATGTTTTAATGATAAGAATTCTTAAATACTCTTTTTACATGTTGTCACTTTTGTTTGACATCAATTACCATGGTATATGGATATTTTACCTAATTAATGTCCATGTATGTTCTAATTCCTTTCTTTCATTGACACTTTTATGATATACCCAATCGTTATGCTTTATGACATGATTATGATACCTGTTTCTTTCCTTGGGTGCCCCTATGTTTATGGTTGTTAATGTATGATTCTATATGTGGCAAGTATATTCATGAACATTTAAATATGGGTTCACCTGTAACACCCCATGTTTTCTAAAAATAAATAGAAATGCATGGAACTCTGTTTTAAGTAGATATTTTTAATTAGCCTTTAAATCATAACTTTTCTACTTCTATGTTCTGAATTTCAAGAAACTGTCATCTACAATTGGGTTCAGTGTGTTATGTGGAGTCTATTGGAAACAACTTGTTTTTTTGGTGAATAGTAACATACCCTTATGAATAGTAATATGAATAGTGATATGACCCTGATGAATAGTAAATTTTATTATTATTTTATTTTATTAAGGCTTTAAGATAATAGCATCTAGGTTAATTTTTCATTGTGATATAGAAGAAGTTACAGAATTAGAATTGTTAATTTTTGAATTAAGTATGATTTTATTTAAAAATAAAATTAATAATATTTAGAAAATTATTTTCAAAAAATGGACTTCAATTTTGAAATCTACACATCGATAAATGGTTAGGGTGAATTTTGGGAATTTTTCTAAAATAGTTGATTTTTCGGTGAATAGTAAAAAATACAGTTTTTAGTTTCGGTGTATTAATGACATCATTAATGATATAATAATTTTTTCATAAATCTGTTTGACTTGTGTATATTTAAATACTTTGTGAGGTTTCCCAAGTGTCTTATACCATGGGCAAGCCCATGGTTTTGTGAATACCACTCATGAGGTGTCCCTTGAAAATTATTAAAATAATATCTCACTTTTCCTATAAATTCCAACTCTTCCCTTAATTGAATTCATTCCCAATTCTCCTTTAATGAAGATCTGGCCTCCTTACCTTCATATTAGTCCTCCCAAGGTTTCCTAAAGCCTCTAAGGTCCCAACCTTCATGTTCTAAGGGTTACTCTACAAAGTAAGAAAATTCTCAATTTCTTTCTTTTTCCTTTCAAGTTCTTTTTATGTGGTATAATTTTCACGTTTCCATAACATGTTCTTATTTAATTCTTATTCTTGATCTATTTTGTATTATTATTCATTTATGTATGGGTGAGCCTTGTCCCATCTATTCTTAATGTTTTCTAAAACCCTGTCGCATAACCGTTGGGCTGCCGAATTTTCGTAAGAGATTTCTCACCTATTCTTTTATTTTGACTTCCATCCTTATTATTTCTTCATATCTCCTTACCCAAGAGGCATGAAATCTCCATAAATCATGTATATCCATGATGTTATCATGTTTATGGAATTTAATAATCATTATTATTCTCCTCTCCCTCTTATTTAAAGGATAAAAACATTGTTTATTTATGTCGAATTACCGACATCGTGGACGATGTGATTTCAATTTCCATTAATTCATTAAATTCTGGTCATGAAACCATTTATATGGATTAACTAGGTTATAATATATGTTTTATGACTAACCCACGGTTCTCAAATTATTTTTTACTCATGGTTCTAATTTATAAGACAAAACGAGGTTGTTATTATCAAAGAACCACTAAAATGATCCAAACGAACATCATTAATGTTTTAAGATATGAATCATCCTCATATTAAAAAACAAAATGATAAATGGTATAAATTATGGAACTGGAAATATGTAATTACCTTTCCATTTCAATTCTGGAATTTAACTACCAATCAACAAGAACATCCATCATGAACCAATCTTGGAAATCATGTAAAGAATTAACCCAAAAAAAATGCAAGTGGAAAAATACTAAGAATTAAAGGGTGAAATGATGTTATGAAATGATCATATAAGATGTTATAAAAATGAATATGTTTCTATAAAATATTAATAACACTATTTTAACCATTATAAAAGAGGTTTAAACAAGTTGTAAGTAAGACACACCTGAGGTAAGGGAATTCTAAACCCGATTTCCATTCTTTGGGTTAACCTTATACTTCTTTATTTATGTCATATTTAAATTTTTTGTGTGATGGGTTATTTTTATATTATGTTTTATTATGTTTATTTATATTATATATACATACTCCATCCACTCTATTAATCTTCTCTTAAATTGTATGTAATTTATAAGTGGCTTTACTTTTTAAAAACCTCTTTTAAAATTTGGTTTTACAGAATTCCGAAGCAATGTTTTTATGGAATTATTCATGTTGTATGATTATGTTTTGGTTCTTGAGAATTATTTATGATGAGGGGTTGGACCTATATTTCCCTCCAATGCATTGGGTATGAGTAAGATGGAGGTCGGTCGTATGGTGACCACAAGTGTAATTGCGATGGTTAGACAAAGTAAGGTAGTCGTGAGGGTTACAAATTATAAGGTAGCCAAGAATGGTTACAAGATTATGTAATTAATGCCCCAAGATACCTTTATGATTATATTCTCATGTTTTGTGTGGATATTTTGTAAATATCATGTTACAAAAAGTAAGCATATATGGGTGACAATAATGTATTTTGAAAATGCTTTCATATGTTATGAGTATTCATGGACTAATGTGATCTTTCTTTATTTTCCATCACATACTGAGCTTTTGTGATAATCCCAAGTTTTTAAATTAACTTTCATAGGATAATGGATGTTTAATACAAGTATGGAATACATTTTAAATGTTGAATAATTGTCAATGAGTCTTGTTTTATGTTTTAATTTTTTATATTTTAAAAAAAATGGAAACTGTTTTTATGGTATCCACTCTATAATAATGTGTGATGTCATAAATGTATTGCTCTAATTCTATAAAGATATAAACTTGAAAATATCTTCAATGTAAAAGTAAGTTTTTTCTTGAATAAATTAAATATTATGTGTGTAATAAGGATGTGTCCTTATATCACCCATATATAGCTCCAATGAAATGGGTAAAGTTGAGTCTCATGAGATGTTATGTGAAATGGAAATGGCGGTTAGCCTTGACTCTTGCTACCATGTGCAACGAACTTGGTGGATAACCTTGAATTTTTCTCCACTATGTGAAATGAGCCTTGAAGCATTATAAATTCATATATTGTGTCTCTTCTACATTACTATGAATTCATGTTTATATGATCTCATGTTTATATTTTATGATTCCATGTGTTCCATGCCTTTTACTTTCAGTATTCCATGCCTTATAACACATTTCCTAAAGTTTTATTACTATGTTTTTTCCTTTAGTAGGATTTTAGATCATCCCTTTTTCATGTTATCCACAGGTTATCCTATGCAGATGTATGAACAAAATTAAAGATATGATCTCATTGTGGATATTAAATTAAAAAAATTTGTAATGTTTGATTATTTACTTAGTCTTCCAAGACACTTGAAATTACGATCCTTGACTTGTAATTTTATGTTTAATTATACATAAAATCATGTAATGATATATGTAAAAGGATTGGGTTGTTATAAGGATCTTCTATTGCTTTATTTTAAAGTCTTCCATCTCATACCTTATATTGCTTTAGTGTAAGGTCTTTTAGCCCGGGCCTGTTATTTCATTAGTTTAACATTTTTTATCTCAGACCTTTTGTTTCTTTAGTTTAAGTTATTTTAGCTTGGACCTTCCATTTCTTTATTTTAGGGTATTTTATCTCATACTTTATATTGCTTTAGTTTATGTTTGTTTAGCTCGGACCTTCCATTTCTTTAGTTTAGGGTATTTAGATTAGACATTTTATTTCTTTAGTTTAGTTTCTATTAGATCAAACCTTCTATATGATCATGTGATATGGTGCACACATTCCAAAAATGACCTAAAACACTCTGAGGTTCTAGGTTCTTTCGTGGTGTTTCTGAGGCTCATGAGGATCAGAACATCCTTTTTCAGAGTGAGGTATTTAGTTTACATCCATAGGCGCATATGTAGGAGCCATAGGCATTTATGTATAGTCAAGAAAAGGGTCCTTGAAGTTGGGTATCCTTTCTAGGGGATATGGATGATTTATGGAGGTAATATTGGTAGAAGGAGAAATATTTGGGAATCTAGATCTTGCTGGATATATGGAATATGGGTGATATGAACCATAATCCAAAAGATTGAGTCCATGAATGTCACACCCCGACCGGTCAACGTGCGACTTGTGCGCGAGTTATAAGACTATGCGACAATCACGTAGTTGACCCTGTAAGCGGTCGATGCCAGGTGACACGGTTTGAGCGCGGTTTTCTCAACCGCTCACTTCATAGCACGCGTGTCATGCGACTGCTCGACTTTAGAATGAATAAAGTAATTAAGTATTGCTCGATTTTAGTCTTATAAAAATGTTACCTTTTAATTTTTTTATATAATATTATTATTATTGTTCTTATTATTATTATTATTATTAATGTTGTTAGTATTATTATTATTATGGGTTATTTTATTTTATTTTTAAACTAAATAGGGTTTAATAAATTATTTTGGTTGACTATATATATATGTAATTTGGAATATATATATACATATATATAAGTATATATATATATATGTTATATATATATATATGTATTTTTTTAAAAAAAAACATAATCTACCCAGGCAGCGCACCCCCCCCCCCCTCTCGAAATGACGAACCCCCATGGACCTCTATGCGCACGCCGGCGACCCGCCGCCCCCATCCGACCTCGTCGCCCCGTTCGGCCCCATCCGGCCCCGCCGCCTCGTCGCCCGGCCGCCTCCCCTGTCCGGACATCTCTTCCCCTTGCTGCTCCGGCTGACCCCACCCGCTCCGGCCAACCCCGCCTGCTCCGGCCACCTCCGCTGCTTCCGCTCCCTGCGCCATCCGCTGCTATCCACCGTCAGCCGCACCTCCCGGCCAGCACCCGACCACCGGCGCCGCACCTCCTGGCCGACTCCGCCCCTGCCCCTCCTTCCTTGGCCGCTCGCCGCTGCCCGAAACCCCCCTCCCCAGACGGATCTCTCCTGTTCTGGTGCCATCCCGCTGCCTTGAACCCACCGCACCATTTTCTACCTCTGCTCCCGTCCATTGCCTTCCCTCTCCTCTGGCCGCCCTCCTTCTCAATCGGCGAACCTCCCGCAACCTCGCCACAGGTGCATTCCTCTTCCTTGTGTTGTTTTCTTACATTGATAGGTTGTATGGTTGGGGTTTTGGGTTTCAGTTGGTTTGATTTTGGTGAAAATGGTTATACTATCTTGTTTTTAGGGTTACATAAATTCTTGTGATATTTTCTCTGGTTTCAAGGTTGCGTGACGATGTGTCGTGACATGCTGGTCCACACTCCGACAACCGCGATAGAGTGCAATTATGTTTTAGCACCAACTTTTGGGGTAAGGATGTTTTTTTATGCATTTTTATATATTATTACGCCAATTTAGATATGAATTTAGTGGCAGACCCTTGAGGTCTTTATCTGGTCCATAGTCGGTTCCTGGTTTACATCTTCTTGCGTCTTCAATGTTTTTCTTTTTTATGTGACAAATATTATTTTGATGTTTTTTTTAAATGTAATCTGCATCACTATGGTTTTCTCATCGAGATTTTTGTGATGCTTCGACATTGATAAATTGTTTAAAAATTGGTCATTATCGTGTTTCATTAATTATGTTTATGTGTTTATGCACTAGGGGTGTCGATAAATTTTGACATGAGTTCTTAAAATAAGTTGATACGATTTTGGGGGTGTTACCCTTAGTTTTTTTTAAATAAAATTTTAAAGTGTTATTTGGGTTTTACTCGTGAACGTTTTGATTTCTTTAGGGTTGGTTTTTTATTTGTATCTTGATTGCCTTGTTTGGATTGATTTTATTTTAGGGATTTGTGGTGTTCTGAGTCTCGGGATCTATCGTAGGGAGTTTTGGTTGGTTTTGAAGGTGCGCACGCATATTCCCAGGTATGGATATGTATAGATATATATATATCTTCTGTGTGTGTGTTCCCTCATGGTGCGGGGAACACGTGCATCAGTTTAAGGATATATATATATATATATATATATATATATATATATATATGGAAGTGCGTGCATGCGAGCGAGTTTCTGCTTGAGTTAGAAAGCTTGACATGACCTTTGTTTGAGGTAGGTGTTTCCAACCTTTTCCCTTTTAGATTCAAACCTTGAGCACTTGAATACTTTCAATTAATCCTTTTATATAATTTGCATATCTATCGTATTTATGAAAAGAATCTGGCTTAGTTATGTTGCTGTTTTAAATTTCTGAAAGTGGATTTTGATGTTTCTTTAAATGAAATTCATCAGTTCTTGGTAAAGTTAAAACAATTACTTTGTGATGTGTTTGGTTGAAATTTATAGTGATTGTGTTTTGGAAATGTAAAAAAACTACTTTGGTGTGTTTGTTTAACAAAAAGACGAACCATTAGTGGTTTTAGAAAAGATTGGAAAATGGTGGTTGGTTTGAAAGATGCATTTGTTTTTATAAAGTGTTGTGAAAGAATTTGAGTTTGGTTTCAATGCTAAAGTGTTTTATGAAAGATGGGTTTTAAGGCGATTCTTCAAAAAACTAAATGTTTCGTTGGATGTTGGCACATCCATGGGAGCACTAGGTGCTCACATTGATGTGCCTCCAAATGAAAATGACACATTCAAACTATATTTTATGAAAACTAGGTTTTTTATGAATGGTTGGAAGCGTGATTGGCCCGGTTGGCTTTTTGTGTGAGTTAAATGGTTGTTTGGTGTAAAGGTCTGTTTGAAATTTTAAAAATGTAAAGGAATGATTGTGCTGGATTTTGAGAAAGGTGGATTGTGCCTGATTGGAAACCCAACCCTTTTTTTTGGGAAATGTTAAAAGGTTCTAATGTTGTGAAGGCCCGGTTGGCACCTTACTGAATGTGAAAGAACTTTTGATGTGTGCATGCTTGCGGGTCACCTCTACAGGGGGACTTCCCTGGACGGTTGTCGTCTAGCAATGTCTGTGTAAGGGGTTGGAAAGTGCGGTGAGATGAGTCATGCGTGCGAGGGCCTCCCACTTACACAGTATTATCGAAATCACCATGGTTTCCTGGGCATCTTATAGATTATCGAGTGATGGTTGCTTGCTAGCCCTGATTAGATGGGTTAGTACCCCCCTGGAGTCGTGGAGAGACCAGGGGGGATGTTCCACTAGTTGTCTATTATGGCGGCCAGTTGGTTATTGACTATGGAGTACCATACCAGCAGGTAGTCTGAACCCGAGTACGTCTACGGGTTTTCTATGGGTGTTTAGGATCACCCATGGTTATTTCTTATACCTTCTTGTTTACTTTTACTTGCACTTGGTTTTCGGCATTTACATATTACCTGTTCTTCTTTTTCAAAAATGTGATAAACATAAATTTGAAATTCCAGTTTTCAAGAAATGCATTGTTTTTGGGAAAATGGGTTGTGGCGTTTGTTGGTTTTTAAGATGGTAAAACAGTATCCATTTTCCTTTAAAATATGAAAACCCTATCTTCTATCTTTGTGTGTGCAAACTAGTGTTTTGGGATTGTTTCTGGAAAGTGGTTTTGGTTGGATTTTGTGGTTCACTTTGGCTTTCCTACTGAGCATTTTTAATGCTCACGCCTATATTATCATTTTAGTTGCAGGTTTCCCTTGCTCAGGTTTTCATGGCCGAGTTGATCATTATGGGAGCAAGGTTTGCCTTAGTTGGGAGGTGACCAAAGGGTCACAAGGAGGTATGTTCCATTTTGTTTCTTTCCACTGCTGGTTTTTTTTTATCGTCAGTTTTTATTTGTCTGTTTATCTCTTTCGCATGGTCCAAATCATTCCCAATGATTAAAGTTTTGATGCCCGGCACTAGTTGCCATCCCGGGGGGATCGGTAACGCCCCTCGGGACTTTCTGCGGACCGGCTCGGGTGACAGGTTCAGGCTCAACCCGGGTTGGTTCTTGACAAAATGGTATCAAAGGAGGCCCTTGATATTTGGGATGTCTGGTAGAAGGAGATTAGGACTGTCGGGGCTCAGGAGGCAGGTTACGGGTCGGTTCCTAATCACCACTACTCTTGATGAGACCTGAGTTACCAAGGTTATTCCGGGATTTGAGTCTTTTGTCTGTGGTTATTTTGGATTGAGGAATGAAAATTGGAGCGAATCGGTTCACATTGCGGCCTCACGTGGGGTGGTGACCCATGTGGAGTCCAAGTGCCCAGTTTAAGGCCCTCTTAGTGTTATGTCTTACTAGGGGCATGGCTCACCACCATGTCACCGAGTTAAGTACAGAATCTAGTCCCCCATTCCGATGGTTTATAGTTGGTTGTGTTTTGTTTTAAACTCAATCTATGTGTGTGTGTGTGTGTTGAAAATGAAAGTTATTTCGAAAAAAAATGGGGTTTCTTCCAAATTTTTTTTGAAATTAGTAAAGTGGGTTTTAAAAGAAAAAGTGTTTTGGTTTGGAACAATATGATATGTGTTTGGATTTGGTAAGGAAATATGTGTTTGAACCTTGGCACTCATTATGGAGGGTCACACGTGTGTGGGTATGTACAGAGAGTGTGTAGGGGCACTTGTTTACAGATGATGTGAGCGAGATTGAATGAACGCACATGTGACGGTTCATAAGGTCCAATAGGTGAGTTTAAAAGTTTTAAAGAAATGATGGTTTTGGAAAGTGATTTATGCTTGTTTTTGTATATGTTTGGCTTATGGGCCTTTTGACCTTGACTTGTGTTGTTGCCTTGATTGAGTTTTGGCTTGATGCCGGTATAGATGATGTTTCTCGTGTTGTCATGAGTATGCCGCCCAGAAAGGTCGTTAAGGTTGCTAATGAGTCATGCCCAATTTCCAGTTCGTTCTGCATGTTGCCTATCGATCAAAGTAATCAAAGTCCGTGAGGGGCAGTTGTATGGTTGCGGAATTAGAGTGAGTCTTCAGGCTGTTGGGAACTCCCAGGGTTGTTAGGGTTCGTACCGTCACAGGATCATTCGAGGGTCCAGTTTTGGACAATAGAAGGTGAAATGATGTTCCATCATTGAAGATTGGGGTGTGTTTGATGGTAATTGGATCTAGAGAAGGTTCCCCAGCTGGCAAGGAGTGCATGCCGGAGTAACCTGTCGCCAAGACAACATTTGCATCGGTGTCGACCCCCAGTTTGTCTGACCATCCTCTTGTATGCCACTAGTATGGCCAGTTCGGGCATTCTAAGACATCATCTTGCATCCCTTTAAAAATGTGTCGCCGTGGTGGTCGTTTGAATCATCGAGAAGAAGGAGAAGTTGGGGAATGGAAAATGCAATTGCTTGACTGTGAGGCAGGGGATGCTTCATCAATCAGAGCCCCAGCCACAAGTTTCGGGGTGAAGCTCGCGCACAGTCAGGAGTTGCTGACGGTGTGTAGAACCTCGCTTTGGATTATGTTTTTGTATTTCTGAAAGGAAATATCCAAAGTTTCCTAGTCATGTTCTTGTCACCGTTGTAAGCTCATCATAGTTTTGGTGATGTGATTAGCTTGTTCTACCGTAGTCTAAGAGGTCCTACCTGTTCTCAGTGTGTTTTCAAATCGTTCGGTTCTCCTTGAAGGGTGATGGACCCACAAATGAATGGGTCATTCTAATTTTGATTTGGGTCTCAATTGTGTGTGTTAGGGGGATGTTTGGTTTTTTGAAATTAACAGGCGTTGTTTTGGGGTCCTTTCTGAGTTCGGACTTGGAATTCCCTAGACTCTGGTTGCGGTGAGGAGTTTGTTCGGTAGATGTGTGAGGGGTTGAGTTAATTCCTTATCCTTGGGTTGTTGGTTCGTTTCGTAGAAAGCATTCAGTTTAAGTCTATAAGTGTTCTTTGGTCTATGTGGAGAAATTTAATGGGTTCAGTTTGGGAGTTCCCGTGTTCCCCCCCCCCCAGAAGTGGTGTGTTTGAGTTTCAAGGTCTCTGTGTTAGTAGATTTCTGTGGTGGGGAGAACCCTCCTGCGTTCTCCCCTAAAACTCGGACAATATTTGTACTCGATTTTTTCAGGTGTGACTTGTGTCTGAAATGGTCACCCCTAGCCTCTCAATTTCTTCTGGTTTTGCTTGGGCACAGACTCGAGGTATGGTAACTGTTGGCTTGGTGACTTTCTGGGGGCAGAAAGTGTTTGTGATGGGGAGAATTGTCACACCCCGACTGGTCAACGTGCGACTTGTGCGCGAGTTATAAGACTGCGCGACAAGCACGCAGTTGACCCTGTAAGCGGTCGATGCCAGGTGACACAGTTTGAGCGCAGTTTGCTCAACTGCTCACTTCACGGCACGCGTGTCGTGTGACTACTCGACTTTAGAATGAATAAAGTAATTAAGTATTGCTCGATTTTAGTCTTATAAAAATGTTACCTTTTCATTTTTTTTATATAATATTATTATTATTGTTCTTATTATTGTTATTATTATTAAGGATGTTAGTATTATTATTATTATGGGTAATTTTATTTTATTTTAAACTAAATAGGGTTTAATGAATTATTTTGGTTGACTATATATATATAGATATATATATATAGATATATATATGTAATTTGGAATATATATATATATATATACATATATATATATATAAGTATATATATATACATATATATATATAAGTATATATATATGTTATATATATATGTATGTGTTTTTTTTTAAAACCTAATCTACTCAGGAAGCCCCCCCCCCTTGAAATCACGAACCCCCCCTGGTCCTCTGTGCGCACGTCGGCGACCCGCCGCCCCCGTCCGACCTCGTCGCCCCGTCCGGCCTCTCCGCCTCGTCGTCCGGCCACCTCCCCCGTCCAGACACCTCTTCCCCTTGCCTCTCTGGCTATCGCCTACTCCGGCCGACCCCACCCGCTCCGGCCGACCCCGCCTGCTCCTGCCCCCTCGGCTGCTCCCGCTCCCTGCGACGTCCGCCGCTATCCACCGTCGGCCGCACCTCCCGGCCAGCACCCGACCGCCGGCGCCGCACATCCCGGCCGACTCTGCCCCTTCCCCTCCATCCTCGTCCGCTCGCCGCCGCCTGAAACCCCCCTGCCCATCCGGATCTCCCCTGTTCTGGCGCCATCCCGCTGCCTTGAACCTGCCGCACAATTTTCCACCTCTTCTTCCGGCCATTGCCTTCCCTCTCCTCTGGAATCCCTCCTTCTCACTCGGCGAACCTCCCGCAACCTCTCCGCAGGTGCATTCCTCTTCCTTGTGTTGTTTTCTTAAATTGATAGGTTGTATGGTTGGGGTTTTGGGTTGCAGTTGGTTTGATTTTGGCAAAAATGGTTATACAATCTTGTTTTTTGGGTTACATAAATTCTTGTGATATTTTCTCTGCTTTCAAGGTTGTGCGACGATGTGTCGTGACATGCTGGTCCACACTCCGACAACCGCAATAGAGTGCAATTATGTTTTAGCACCGACTTTTGGGGTAAGGATATTTTTTTATGCATTTTTATATATTATTACGCCAATTTAGATATGAATTTAGTTGCGGACCCTTGAGGTATTTATCTAGTCCATAGTCGGTTCCTGTTTTACATATTCTTGCGTCTACAATGTTTTGATTGTTTATGTGACAAATATTATTTTGACGTTTTTTTAAATGTAATCTGCATCGCTGCGGTTTTCTCGTTGAGATTTTTTTGATGCTTCGACATTGATAAATTGTTTAAAAATTGGTCATTAGCGTGTTTCATTAATTATGTTTATGTGTTTATGCACTAGGGGTGTTGATAAATTGTGACATTAGTTCTTAAAATAAGTTGATACGATTTTGGGGGTGTTTCCCTTAGTTTTTTTTTAAATAAAATGTTAAAGTATTATTTAGGTTTTAATCGTGAACGTTGTGATTTTTGTAGGGTTGGTTTTTGATTTGTATCATGATTGCCTTGTTTGGATTAATTTTATTTTAGGGATTTGTGGTGTTCTGAGTCTCGGGGATCTATTGTAGGGAGTTTTGGTTGGTTTCGAAGGTGCGCACGCATATTCCCAGGTATGAATATGTATAGATATATATATATCTTCTGTGTGTGTGTTCCCTCATGGCGCGGGGAACACGTGCATCTGTTTAAGTATATATACATATATATACATGTGGAATTGCGTGCGTGCGAGCGAGTTTCTTCTTGAGTTAGAAAGCATGACGTGACCTTTGTTCGAGGTAGGTGTTTCAAACCTTTTCCCTTTTAGATTTAAACCTTGAGCACTTGAATACTTTCAATTAATCCTTTTATATCTTTTGCATATCTATCGTATTTATGAAAAGCATCTGGCTTAGTTATGTTGCTATTTTAAATTTCTGAAAGTGGCTTTTGATGTTTGTTTAAATGAAATGCCTAGGTTCTTGGTAAATTTAAAACAATAACTTTGTGATGTTTTTGGTTGCAATTGAAAGGGATTGTGTTTTGAAAATGTAAAAAAACTAATTTGGTGTGTTTTTTTAACAAAAAGACGAACCATTAGTTGTTTTAGAAAAGATTGGAAAATGGTGGTTGGTTTGAAAGATGCATTTGGTTTTATAAAGTGTTGTTAACTAATTTGAGTTTGGTTTAAATGCTAAAGTGTTTTATGAAAGATGGGTTTTAAGGCGATTCTTCAAAAAACTAAATGTGTCGTTGGATGTTGGCACATCCATGGGAGCACTACGTGCTCACATGGATGTGCCTCCAAATGAAAATGAAACATTCAAACTATATTTTCTGAAAACTAGGTTTTTGATGAATGGTTGGAAGAGTGGTTGGCCCAATTGGCTTTTTGTGTGAGTTGAATGGTTGTTTAGTGTAAAGGTCCGTTTGAAATTTTAAAAATGTAAACGAATGATTGTGTTGGATTTTGAGAAAGGTGGATTGTGCCCGATTGGCAACCCAACCCTTTTTTTTTTGTGAAATGTTTAAAGGTTATAATGTTGTGAAGGCCCGGTTGGCACCTTACTAAATGTGAAAGAACTTTTGATGTGTGCATGCTTGCGGGGCACCTCTACATGGGGACTTCCCTTGAGGGTTGTCGTGTAGCGGTGTCTATGTAAGGGGTTGGAAAGTGCGGTGAGATGAGTCACGCGTGAGAGGTCCTCCCACTTACACAGTATTATCAAAATCACCATGGGTTCCTGGGAGTCTTATAGATTATCAAGTGACGGTTGCTTGCTAGCCCTGATTAGATGGGTTAGTACCCCTGGAGTCATGGACATGACAAGGGGGATGTGCCACTAGTTGGCTATTAGGGCGGCCAGTTGGTTATTGACTATGGAGTACCACGCCGGCAGGTAGTCTGAACCCGAGTACGTCCATGGGTTTTCTAGGGATGTTTAGGATCACCCTTAGTTATTGCTTATACCTGCTTGATTAATTTGACTTGCACCTGGTTTCCGTAATTTACTTATTACCTATTCTTATTTTGCACAAATGTGATAAACATAAATTTGAAATTCCATTTTTCAAGAAATGCATTGTTTTTGGGAAAATGGGTTGTGGCGTGTGTTGGTTTTTAAGATGGTAAAACAGGATCCCATTTCCTTTAAAATATGAAAACCCTATCTTTTATCTTTGTATGTGCAAACTAGTGTTTTGGGATTGTTTCTGGAAAGTGGTTTTGGTTGGATTCTGTGGTTCACTTTGGCTTTCCTACTGAGCATTTTTAATGCTCACACCTATATTATCATTTCAGTTGCAGGTTTCCCTTGCTCAGGTTTTCATGGCTGAGTTGCTCATTATGGGAGCAAGGTTGGCCTTAGTTGGGAGGTGAACAAAGGGTCACAAGGAGGTATGTGCCGTTTTGTTTCTTTCTGCTGCTGGTTTTTTTATTTTTATTATTAGTTTTTATTTGTCTGTTTATCTCTTTCACATGGGCCAAATCATTCCCAATGATTAGAGTTTTGATGCCCGACACTAGTTGCCATCTCAGGGGGATCTGGAACGCCCCTCGGGACTTTCCGCGGACCGGCTCAGGTGACCGGTTCAGGGTCGACCCGGGTTGGTTCGTGACAATGAATATGAGATGATGTAGACATGACAGGTATGTATCATGACATTCTAAGATGCTAAGTTCCACTGTGGTGTTTCTAGGGCCCACAAGGATTAAATCTATTTTCTATAAAGGAGAATATTCCTTTAGTTGGCGGGTTAAGGAACTTATGCATCAGTAGCATACCAAGCAAAAGATGATCTCCACTTCTCTCCAAGGGACATAAAAGGTTGGTGAAGACTCAAACATCCAAATTATAAAGTTGGATATGGAAATAAGTCTATATAATAATTGTTCTCTAACCGTAGGGAAATTCATCTCTTAAATCATGAAGCTCGAGATCTACACCCTGTAAGAACCTGGATCTTCGTTCAGGTATGTTTTTCCTTTTTCCAAGAGTTTTTAAGAAAAATGGTTTTTTTGGAAATTTTTAAAGTACACGTCAGGTAATTTCGGAGTTCACGCCATGTACTCTGTTCCGGCTTGAAGCCATGTGTTGGCTGTGTCCGGACCTCACACACAGTGTGTAAGGATGAGGTGGAGGCCAGTTTTTCAGAGTACGGAAAAAAATTGAAGTACACGCCGTGTACTCTAAAAGTACACGCCATGTACTTTCTTTTTTTTATTAAATGGACTAGGGTCGTGCCTAACCCCCATATTCGTCTTCTTCTTCATTTTTTGACTGTCCGAGAGCATCCGTACGACCAGATATTCGATGGAGTCCTGCCTCGCCATCTGTTCTCCGATTTGAGCACGGTTGATTGCATTGGAATCACAGCGGTGAGTTATTCCTTTTACTTGAGACTTACTTCTTGATTCCTCCTTGTTATCAAGTTATCATGGGATGAACGTTTTGTGTGTTTTCTCAGATCTACGTCGTTCTAAGGGGAATCTGTAGTCGAGGTTCACGTATATTTATCTCTTAGGATCGAGGTAGGTGGTTTGTGCCTTTCTGTAGAAAGTTGATGAATATTATGTGCAATTTCTACCAATACCCATGAACGGGTTATTGTGTGTTTCCTGTTTTTCCTTTGTTACTTGTCTTCTTTGCTTGATTTCTTTAGTAGAGGTTATTGCTTGTGATTAGAGTAATTTTTTTATGCTCAGATTGCTTTTCCATGCTTGTTCTACCTGTTTGGCGTTTAGCCAGTTGCCATGCCTAGTTGTAGGATTGTGGACTGTTGTTTTATTATTTCTTTTGAGCCTTAGTTGATAGAAAAGTAGTTTCTGAGGTTTACTTGGACGATACACACATGTTGAGCATGTTTACTTATACTCAGGACTGTGAGAACCTATAGTAGCATACCAAAGGGAGAATTGACGGAAGGGCTTCTCCAGAGTGTCTTTTAATTACGATGCGAGACTATAGGGGAAATTTACGTTGAGTGCTTCCCCATAGAGTCTGTAGATCCATGACGCGGGCCACAGGGGGAATTGACGTTGAGTGCTTCCCCAAAGAGCCTTTAGAACGATACGAGACTATAGGGGGAATTGACGGTGAGTGCTTCCCCATAGAGTCTTCTTAATTATGTAGTTGAACCAGAGGGGTGAGAATGTGTGTGCCTCCTAGAGGGTTGCTAGTACTTAGAGGTTGAACCATAGGGGTTAGAATGTGAGAGCTACCCAGAGGGTTACCTGTTTTTCTTCTTGTTTCTGGCTACTTACTTGTGTGCTATACTTGTTAGAACTGTGGTTTGTAGCTATTTGTGCTTTCTGTTTACTACTTCTTGCTTTACTACTTCCATGTATTCATTGACTGTTAGGCACAAATCTCTGGGTGATTGCCTAATGGGATTGTATCTCACACCTTGTTTGGGACATGCTTTTGGGCCCAAGCTGACTATATTGTTGCAGGTATAGATAAGGGAAAGCGCCCTTCTACTTCGGGATCTTGACTGCATTAGGAGCTGGGGAGCATGGGACCGAGCGGTGGCTCACGATGCTGAGGAGCTTACCTTGTTTCCCTTTTTCACTTGGTTTCAGTTTTATTTCAGAACATTGTTGTGTTTTATGTTTTCCTTAGATACTTGTACCTACTGCATCATTTTCATCATAGTTATATATCTACATTGCTTCCGCTGTTTGGTTTCTATTGTTATGCATGTTGGTTGCTGCTTCCGCAATTTATTGTGGTTTTCTTACCTCGTATACCTTACCGAATGAGGGAATAGTTTCCCCACTAACTCACCAAGGCCATCACTGCTAGTCGGCAGCCTCTGGCATTTGGGGAAATGCGCTTGAGGTCATGTGGTGAACCGGGTACGGGGCACCAGTGGAGGGGCACCGGACTCGGGACATTACAAAGTGGTATCAGAGGAGTTATTTTCTCTTGTTTACTGTTTCGAGACCTTAGCCAGGGATAGGATGGATTCGGTACTTGGCATTAAGATGTGCTCAGGGGTAGCTAACCCATGTACAGGGAAAAGCTATACTCCCTCATTAATTGCAGTTTTCTAGTTTTGAGATTTTATGGTTGGTATGTTTTCACATAGAGTGATTCGTATGACTTGTGGGGTTATTGTTTTGATATTTTGGTTCTATTTCTATCACAACCCAATGAGATGAGGGTATGACATCTCATGAATCATATAGGCACTTGTATAAATAACATGTCATGCATTCTTTCCATGCCATCTAGGGTGCTTTAGAGATTGCATGCTGTTGTGATAGGCTCTGTGTAAATTATGCATGCTGTTGTGATAGATTCATGATAGATTCTCTGTTGTTATGTTAGAAAACTGTTTGTTTTGTTCCTTGTTTAAAAATGAACGTTGAATTTTGGTTGTTGAGGTGTTATGGGCCCTCACGGATCAGAATTTGGCACATTTTCCCTTGTTTTAGTGTTTCTGGAATTCTACGCAGTTTCTGAGCTACTACCCAGAAAAACCTA
This sequence comes from Viscum album, assembly GCA_963277665.1. Classification (NCBI taxonomy): domain Eukaryota; kingdom Viridiplantae; phylum Streptophyta; class Magnoliopsida; order Santalales; family Viscaceae; genus Viscum; species Viscum album. Next base: position 9,720,061 of record OY728143.1, on the reverse strand, counting down.
GAATACACAGCGTGTAATTTTTAGATACATGCCTTGTAGTTTTTAGGCCGTGTCAATGACCGTGTGGGAAGAACACGGTGTCATGGGAGTAACTTTGGGAACACGTCGTGTACCAGTGGTACACGCCGTGTGAGTTCGGGGTCGTGTACCCGGCCGTGTCACTAACAACACGGGCCGGGGAAGCTTGGGTAGAACACATTGTGTCCATAGGGATCACACCGTGTAGTCTTTTCCAGGTACCCAGCTGTGTCACGAACAACACGGGTCAGTGTTACCTTCCTTTCCACACACCGTGTTTATTCAGAACATGCCGTGTATTCTCTCCCAGTACCCGGCCGTATAACGAACAACACGGGATAGTGTCGCCTTCGCTTATGCACATCGTGCTTGTTCGGAGCAAGTCGTGTAAGGTCCAACCGTGTAGACGGCCGTGTACTCAACAACACGGACCGCTGAAGCATTGTCTAGTGCACGCTGTGTTTGTTTTCAACACGCCGTGTAGTCTCCGGTTGAGTTGGACCGTGTGGGTTATCCGTGTAAGGAGACTCGGGTAGAGGAATAGTTTTTAAGTACACATCGTGTGTGGGGGTCAACACGCCGTGTAGTTTGTTGAGTATACGACTTGTAGGGCAGGGGTACACGCCCATGTCAGTGGTTTAAAAAGACACGCCGTGTAGTTTTATAAACGCCATGTAGTAGTGTTTTGAAACCTTGTGCGTTTTTCTTCCCCTGTTCCTGAGGTTCAGCTCAGAGTGGTCAGTCAGGGGCACAGGGACGCGGTGCAGGCCAGTCTTTCTCCATGGAGCATACTTATCATGAGAAGGATCCCAGCCCTTCTACTGTTCGAGGTACGATTTTAGTATCCTCATTTTTAACTTCATCCCTTTTCGATACTGGTGCTACACATAGCTTTATCTCTGTTGCCGTTGTGGAGAGCCTTGGACTCCGTATCTTTTCTTCTGCCGACTCGTTGACACTAGAAACACCTTTGGGAATGAGGACATCTAGTGCACGCCAGTGTAGAGAGTGCCCTCTTGAGGTCACATGGTATCGCTTCTTATGGGATCTCTATGTCCTAAAGATGATAGGCTATGATGTCATCCTTGGCATGGATTGGTTGATTCTCTTTCAGGCAGTTGTCGACTGTTATCGCCGTAGAGTCAGTTTCATTTAACCAGAGGGTAAATCTTTCCTTCATAGAGGCGAATGGGACGTTCGGGCGAGTCGGGTAGGACTCGAGCATCTTGGGCTTGGAGGAGTGACGGCCCAGATTGCTAGTCCTTATCTGGATGATCAGGGGACTCCATAGTTGGACTTTCCTCCAGTGGTGGATCGCTTCCGGGATGTCTTTCCAGAGGACATTTCAGGTTTACCTCTGAAGAGTGAGGTAGACTTTTCTATTGATATCATGCCAGGAGCGGCACCGGTGTCTATTCCTCCCTATAGGATGGCCACACCTGAGTTGTAGGATCTCAAGAAGCAATTGGAGGAGCTACAGACTAAGGGTTTCACCCGACCCAGTACTTCCCCTTGGGGTTCGCCTATACTGTTTGCAAAGAAGGCAGACGGTACCCTTTGGATTTGTGTGGATTATCGAAAGCTGAACCAGTTGACGTTCAAGAACCAATATCCATTGCCGCGTATTGATGACCTTTTCAATTAGCTTCGAGGTTTTTGGGTTTTCTCAAAGATCGACTTGATGTCCGGTTATCATCAGTTGTGCATTAGACCATCAGATATACCTCTGACAGCCTTCAGGAGCAGGTACGGTCTTTACGAGTATACAGTCTTGCCCTTCAGACTCACGAACGCACCCATAGTTTTTATGGCACTGATGAACCGAGTGTTCCATCCTTATTTGGATTCCTTCCTCGTGGTCTTCATGGACGATATCTTGGTGTACTCTCACACTCGACACGGCCATGCCACCCATCTTGAGATCATTCTAAGTACACTGAGAGAGCATCGAATTTATGCTAACCTCTCGAAGTGCCACTTCTGGATGGATCAGATTCACTTCTTGGGTCACGTCATCTCAGAGGTAAGAGTATCTATGGACCTAGAGAAAGTGAGAGCTGTAGTTTCCTGGGAGCAGTCGAAGAACGTTTTTTAGGTACAGAGCTTCCTAGGGCTGGATGGATACTAAAGACGCTTCATTCGGGACTTTTCCCATTTAGCAGCACCCTTTACAGGTCTGACCAAGAATGGGGCGAAGTTATTATGGCCAGATTCTTGTGAGTCATCCTTTTAGGAGCTGAAAGGGAGGTTAACGTCGGCACCGATACTAGTCTTTCCAGAGCCAGGAAAGAGCTACACTTTTTACTGTGATTCTTTGGGTACGGGTTTGGAGTTATGCTTATCCAGGGAGACAGAGTTGTTGCGTATGGGTCTCGGCAGTTGAGGCCACATGAGAGGAACTACCCTACGCACGATCTAGAGTTGGAAGATGTTGTTCATGCCATGCACTGTTGGAGACACTCTCTTCTGGGAGAGCACTTTGTGGTCTTCACTGACCACAGGAGTCTCAAGTATATATTTACTCAGTGTGATCTAAATCTGAGGCAGCGCAAGTGGGTTGAGTATCTATAGTCTTTTTACTTCGAGCTTGCCTATACGCTGGGAAAGGGCAACGCCGTGGCAGATGCGTTGAGCAGGAGAACTCAGATTCAGGCAGTTCAGGAGGCTAGTAGTGAGTGGAAACTAATGGCTCTATTCTATGAGATGCATCTAGAGGCGCCCGACAGACAGGGACAGACTTTTCTATCTTCTGTAGCTGTTACCTCCACGCTACTTGATCGGGTACGGATGAGGCAGCTATCAGACTCGGAAGGCTTAGTCCTGCGGGAGAGTGTGTCAGGAGAGGACCCTCTTCCTAGATGGACAGTGGGCAAGGATGAGATCTTGTGTTTCCAAGGACGCGTGTGGGTGCCAGCAGACATACGCGAGGACATGATACGGGATTTCCATTCCTCTGTTTGGGTAGTTCATCCTGGCATCACCAAGATGTATCGGGATCTTCATCGCCAGTACTGTTGGCCAGGTATAAAGAAGGATGTTGCTGGTTTTGTCATGAGATGTTCTACTTGTCAGCAGGTGAAAGCATAGCATCAGCGACCAACAGGCCTTTTACAGCAGTTACCCATTCCGTAGTGGAAGTGAAACGATGTTGTGATGGACTTCGTGATTGGGTTTCCAAGATCACCTCGAGGGAACGATGTTGTTTGGGTTGTCATCGACAGACATACGAAGGTTGATCACTTCTTGCCGATCAAGGAGACCTTCAGTGTTAATGATTTGGGACGACATTACATCAGAGAGATTGTGTGTCTGCATGGAGTTTCGCGCTCTATTGTTTCAGATAGAGATGTGCGCCTTACCTCTCAGTTCTGGCAGGGACTTCAGAAGGCCTTGGGTACACATGTACTTTTGAGTACAGCATACCATCCCCAGACTGATGGCCAGTCCGAGCGCACGATCCAGGTGCTTGAGGATATGCTCCGAGAATGTATCTGTGACTTTGGCGGTTCTTGGGAGAAGCATATTCCTCTGGTGGAGTTCACCTACAACAACAGTTTCCAGGCGACCATTCAGATGGCGCCATACGAGGATTTGTATAGTAGACCATGCCGATCACCCTTATGTTGGTTGGAGGCAGGAGAGGCAGCTTTGCTGGGACCTCGTCTTGTTCAAGATACTTCAGAGTAGATAAAGCTGATTCGAAATAGGATGGATACAGCACAGTCTCGGTAGAAATCTTATGTTGATCAGTGGAGACGACCTCTAGAGTTCGAGGTCGGTGATCAGGTTTTCCTACGTGTCGCACCGAGGTTGGGACACAAAAGGATTCGGAGACAGGGTAAGATTTTGCCACGGTACGTCAGGCCATTTGAGGTTTTGGAGAGAGTGGGGCCAGTCGCCTATCAGTTGCAACTACCTCAGAGGTATCGGGCCATGCACGACGTCTTCCACGTCTCTCATCTCCGACGTTACTTTTTAGACCTGTCTCATGTCTTTCAGCCTGAGTAAGTCGAGCTTGAAGCAGATGCGTTGTTAGAGGAGCATCCTATCTGGATTTCCGATCGCAATACGAAGGTTCTCCATGGGCGGTCTGTTCCTCTGGTACGGGTGCTATGGCAGCACGGGCGAGTACCTGACGAGACCTGGGAGAGGGAGGCCGATGTACGATCACAGTGGCCGGAGCTGTTCGGGGATTCTTCTTCTCCACCCCATTAGGGAAATTTGGGGATGAATTTCTTTAAGGGGGGAAGTTTGTAAGAATCCGGATCTTCGTTCAGGTATTTTTTTCCTTTTTCCTAGAGTTTTTAAGAAAAATGGTTTTTCTGGAAATTTTCAAAGTACACGCCATGTACTTTCTGATTACACGTCGCGTACTCTGTTCCAGCTCGAAGCCGTGTGCTGGCCATGTCCAGGCCACACACACGGTGTGTAAGGCTGAGGTGGAGGCCGGTTTTTCTAGGTATGGAAAAAATTGAAGTACACGCCATGTACTCTATAAGTGCACACCGTGTAATTTCTTTTTTTTCATTAAAAGGACCAGGGTCACGCCTAACCCCCATATTTGTCTTCTTCTTCAGTTTTAGACCGTCCGAGAGCATCCATACAGTCGGATCTTCAATAGAGTCCTGCCTCGTCGTCCGTTCTCCGATTCAAGCACGGTTTATTGTGTTGTAATTGTAGCAGTGAGTTCTTCCTTCTTCTTGAGCCTTGCTTCTTGATTCCTCCTTGTTTTTAAGTTATCATGGGATGAACATTTTGTGCATTTTCTCAGATCTATGTCATTCTAAAAGGAATCTGTAGTCGAGGTTCACGTATATCGATCTCCTAGGATCGAGGTAGGTGGTTTGTGACTTTCTGTAGAAAGTTGATGAATATTATGTGCAATTTCTACCAATACCCATGAACGGGGTATTGCGTGTTTCCTGTTTTTCCCTTGTTACTTGCCTGCTTTGCTTGATTGCTTTAGTAGAGGTTATTGCTTGTGATTAGAGTAATTTGTTTGTGCACAGATTGCTTTTCCATGCTTGTTCTGTCTGTTTGAAGTTTAGCCAGTTTCCATGCCTAGTTGTAGGATTGTGGACTATTGTTTTATTATTGTTGTTGAGCCTTAATTGATAGCCAAGTAGTTCTTGAGGTTTACTTGGATGATACACACGCGTTGAGCATGTTTAGTTATAGTCAGGACTGTGAGAACCTAGAGTAGAAGACCAAAGGGAGAACTGACCGAAGGGCTTCTCCAGAGTGTCTTTTAATTACGATGCGAGACTATAGGGGGAATTGACCTTGAGTGCTTCCCCATAGAGTCTGTAGATCCACGACGTAGGCCAAAGGGGGAATTGACGTTGAGTGCTTCCCCAGAGAGCCTTTAGCACGATACGATACTATAGGGGACTTGACGGTGAGTGCTTCCCCAAAGAGTCTGCTTAAGTACGTAGCTGAACCAGAGGGGTGAGACTGTTGTGCCTCCCAGAGGGTTTCTAGTACATAGAGGTTGAACCATAGGGGTTAGACTGTGAGAGCTACCCAGAGGGTTACCTATTTTTCTTCTTATTTTTGGCTGCTTACTTGTGTGCTATAATTGTTAGAACTATGGTTAGTAGCTGTTTGTGCTTTCTGTTTACTGCTTCTTGCTTTAGTACTGCCATGTATTCATTGAATGTTAGGCACAAATCTTTGGGTGATTGCCTACTGGGATTGTATCTCACACCCTGTTTGGTCCATGATTTTGGGCCCAAGAAGACTATGTTGCTGCAGGTATAGATAAGGTCAAGCGCCCTTCTACTTCGGGATCTTGACTGTATTAGGAGCTGGGGAGAATGGGACCGAGCCGTGGCTCGCGATGCTGAAGATCTTACCTTTTTTATCTTTGGCACTTGGTTTCAGTTGTATTTCAGAACATTGTTGTGTTTGCTGTTTTCCTTAGATACTTGTACCTACTGCATCATTGTCATCATAGTTATATATCTACATTGCTTCTGTTGTTCGGTTTCTGTTGTTATGCATGTTGGTTGCTGCTTCCACTGTTTATTGTGGTTTTATTACCTCGTATACCTTACCGAATGAGGGCATAGTTTCCCCACTGACTCACCAAGGCCCTCGCTGCTAATCGGCAGGCTCTGGCGTTCGGGGAAACGCACTTGAGGTCATGTGGTGAACCGGGTATGGGGCACCAGTGGAGGGGAACCGAACTCGGGACTTTACACACCCCATTGTTTTGAATCCTAAGGTGTGGCCTATAAAAGGATAGGTAATGAAGCGTTTCATTCCTTCCTTGAGAGAGGTTATGATACACAGTGGCGTAACATCAAGGATATCGAATTGTCTTGGATAGTTTTGTGTGAGGATTATAAATTATGAACCATAGTGCTCAAGTTGGGAGGATGGTATGGGACAATCATGTATGGATGGTTCAGACACACTGAGGTCTTGAGTGATGTCACGATGATATCGTGGCCCAAGAGGATCAAAATGTTTCTTTTTCAAAGTAACGCATTTGGTTGACAGCCATAGGCACATATACAAGAGCCATAGACATATATTAATAGTCATGAAAAGGTCCCTTGAAGTCGGATATTTGTTTCATGATCCATGTAAGGTTGTGATGATAAGATACACCCCAACTTATAATGTGTGGTGTGTGGAAAGCATAAAATACCAGAAGGTTTTGAGTACCCTAAAAAAAATTTCACTGCCTAATGAATGTATTTTCATGGTGAAGAGATGTGAAAAAACCATTACTATAAATTTTTCTTGGGCCAGGGGGTCCAGAGATCATAGCTTGGATTTTACTATGGCTACTGGGTAGACCCTATGAGCTTTTGTGCCTTATCTATTCATGCCCTAATTTTTTCCTAAACTTTGAGAATAAGGATTTTAGCATGTGGATACTCAATATTCACCCATGTCCCACTTTGTGGGATTTCGACCTAGCAAGTTTTGTGTCTATTTTGTTATCATTTTAAGGTCCTACTATTTGGACAATTATAGGATAGAGTTTCAAGGATGTATAGATTTGACCAAAATGTAGGCAGTTTAGGGTCATTACTCACACGGACCTAATATGAGAGATGTTACAAAATATCTTAATTAGGATACACATGGTCAAGAGCACCCCAACATCCTTCTGAGAAGGAGATGGAAATGTTATAAATCTGGGATCGAGGTTCTCGAGTCATGAGTAATGATATGGGAAATTCATACCGAGAGTAGTCCAGACATGCTGAGGTGTTGAATTATATCATAGTGATGTCAGGGCTCACAAGGATTAGAATGTCCTTTTTCTGAGTGACACATTTGATTGATATCCATAGGTGCATATGCAGGACCCATGGGCATAGCTGCATATTCAGGAAAAGGCTCCTTAAAGATGAATATCCTTTACAAGGTCTCTGGAAGGTTATGGTGACCTGATATACTCAACAAATGAAGTGTGGTATATAGATTTGAGGTGATTTTTAAAGATGGTGAGAGAACCTCGTACTCTGTTTAGTTATGGTAAGTCTCTTGTGGTCCTTTGATAAGGAATGAAAATTGGAAGATGTTATGCACAGTTTATTTTCATGTAGTGGTGATGTTCTTTCATAGTTTAATGTCGCGTAGTAAGTACATTTTCTGTGTAGTTTATTGTCATGTGGTAAGGATGTAATTCCATGTAGATTAATTTCATGTGATAAGGATGTGGGAATTGACGTGAAAATGTGTAAATGTTGTGGTTGGGACCAAAGATGGAGGATTGGGCATCACTAAGTATCTCATAATGATGATAATAAATACACACATAGTTCTTGAATGGGAAATACTCTACACATATATGAACCATACGTAGAGGTGGGCATTATTTCCATTAACTATTTCAGTTGGCCCTTAGGATTAGAGATTTGGGAATCACTACATATCCTATTATGACATCAATCAAACTACGCACAGTTCTTGATGTTCCATGCAGTTTAGCATCATGTGATGAGGAAGAGGGTTAAATGACATGAATAAATGGAACTGTTATGGATAGGCCTGAGAATGGATATTCAGGCATCACTACATATCTCATAAAAGGTGAGAATCAACCCATATGTAGTTTTGAAAATATCATGTATTTTAGCATCATGCAGTGATGATGAGGGAAGATAGATTTGAATTGATTGGAATATATAGGTTGGGACCAAAGGAGGAAGTCTAGTAATCACTATATATCTCATGAGAATTAGAATCAAACCACACATAGTACTAGAGTTTTGTGTAGTTTAAATTCATGAAACAAGGACATTAATCATGTAGTTTAACATCACAAGGAAATGACTCATGGTATGCCTTTTTAGGTATTACATTCAGTACTATAATGGAACTATTGCATACTTCTATGACTTACTTATGAAGGTAAGTCCCGGTCATAATTCCTAAGCTCATGTGAGCTTTGATCGGTGTGAGAAATAAGGAATGACATGGGATTCCCTATAATTCATAGACAGTTTGGGGTACAACAAGGGTAGTTTGAATCATATAGTGGATATACCAAGATATAGGATCGAGGCGTTCATACATATCTCATTAGAAATGGGAATCAATCGATACATAGTTCTAGAAGAACCATGTAGTTTAACATTATGCGAAAAGGATGCAGGCAACTCAACATGAATGGGGATGGATATCATAGATCCATGCAGTTTTACAACATGCAGTAAGGAAATTAGATCTCCTATACTAAAAGTGAAATAATCATATAGTTGGGCCCAATAGTAGAAGTTCATGAATCATTATGTATCTTATGATGGCAGTAATCAAGCCATTTGTAGTTCCTAGAAAACCGTGTAGTTTAACATCTTATGTCAAGGACAAAATTCCATATAGTTTAACATCATGTGGTTATAAAGAATGATGGGAATTGATCTGAAGTGTACACCCATGATGATAGCGTAAAAAAAATTATTGAGAAACCTCTCATTGGTGGGAGGTGTGACACGGTCCCCATCCATTGTGGCCAATGAGTAAGCCCCGTAGTGGTTGACCTTATGTATGATGTAAGGTCCATCCTATTTGGGTTTCAACTTTGGGGGCATATTTCCTGCTATCATTGGGGTTGTGAGAAACAACACCAGTTCCCCATGGAGAAATGTGCATGCACAAAGTTTTTTACTGAACGCTCATGCAATCCAATTCTAGTGGACCTCAAAGTTGTGCAATGTGTATAACCTATTCACATCAAGTTTTTCCAATTTATATATTAATTTTTTTGATTTCTCACACAGAAATAGTTTTCCAAATATTTATACTTGGAGTGAGGGAAGATGGACCTCTATGGGTAACACTGTCTTGTCCCCATACACTAGTGAGTATGTCGTTTCTTATGCAGCAGTACGCGTGGTGGTATGTTAGTCCCACAAAACATGGAGGAGTTTATCTAGCCAATAATTCGTATCCTTATTCACCATATTCTAGAGTATATTTGATATTGTCTTATTGAAGGCCTATATATATCTGTTTCTTCTTCATGATAGCGAGATGAGTGATTGAACTCGATATTGTACTCCTGGTATAATTTCATCAACTATGTGGAATAAAATTTGGTGGTGGTGTCTGTCAATATTGTGTGAGGGGCTCCAATCCTAGTTATGATATGGAATTTCATGAATTTGATGATATTATTCATCTCAAACTATTTGAGGGGTATATCCATAGACCATTTGGAAAATAAGTTAGTATTAATGAGGATATACTTGAACTGCTTAGTTGTGGGAGGAAGATATGGCCCCATGACATCTATCCCCCCAAATGGTGAATGTCAATGAATATTTATATGTATTTATCAATTTTATAATTTTATGGATGAATTTTTCATGGATTTGTCATGCATGAAATTTATTGGTGAATTCCACGCAATCCTGTATCATGGTTTTCCAGTAATATCCTAACCTCCTGATCTAGTGGGAGAGCCTAGTCCCAAATTGATGGGTTCCACAAAACCCTGCATGGAATTATTTCATGATGGTTAGAATATCTTGTTCTGTTATTCATCTGAGAAGGATCTTGTCAAATCCATTCTTATAGAGGGTTTTCTTCTAATTTGGGAAATCATGTAGGGTAAATTTCATTACATGATGCCGAATATGTTCCCTTCCAGCTCTATCTATTGACAGAGTCCCATTTTGTAGATAGTTGATTATGTCCTTCATCCATCTAGGGGTGACTATTGGTGAATCATAATCTGGGTGGTGTTGAACTAATTTATCTCTTCCATATAAAATATGATGATTGCTGAGGCCAATATCCAATGTCTAATTTGGAATATTGATTCTTCCTAATCAGGGTCGACTAATAAGGTGGTCGCATTGGCGAATGCATCGACATCAGTATTCTGTGATCGGGGAACATGATGCAATGTGGCCTCAAAGGGGAATTATTTCATTAGTACCCTGACTTATCCTATGAGAGAGACAAATTCTCCCTTATTTATTGAATGTTCACAATTGACCTACTTTCTCACTAACTAGGAATCCCCTTCGATGTTTAGGTAGGCTATTTGTAGGTGTAGTTCCAATTCCAAGCCACTGATGAGGTCTTGGTATCATGCCTTGTAATTTGTGTAGCCTTCAGATAGTGATAAAGATTTGGGAAAAAATACTTTGTTAGGAGAGACAAATACAATACTTAGTCCAACCTAGTTGAGCTTTGGGTTTTCCATCTTTATCCTGGTTTGAATTTTTGAGGCACCATCAAAATACTTCTTCCATGTCTAGGGAGTGTCATGGGAATAGAATACCTCTTCATTTAGAAGCTTGATATCTTCCAGTATATTCGTCGGGGTGGGTGTGGAGTGAAGAAATACTCTAAGTTTTGTCCCTTAATTGACTTCTTGGACACAATATGAATGGTATATTGTTGAAGAATGACCACACATTAGGAAAAGTGCCTAATCGGTATCGAAAGATGAAGGATATACTTTACTAGATTGATACTAGAGACCAATTGGACTTCATGTTGCTACAAGTAATGCCACGTCTTCTTCACTATGAAAATGAGTGCAAGTTAGTTCTTCTCAACATCAAAGAATCAGGTATCAGTGCCTATAATATTATTGATAAGGTAATAGAGTCTATTCTCGCTCCCTACATCATTATTTGGTGTGAGGAGGGTGCCTGGTGAGCTTTCTATGGTGTTCACATATAAGATGAGTGGCCTCCCTTCCACCAAAGGTATCAGAACGGATGGGTGCATTAGGTAATAATTGATACTTTCAAAGGATATTTTTCAATTATCATCCCATTAATAGGTGGTTCCCTTTTTCATTAGTCTGGTGAAGGGAAGATATTTTCAGGCTAGGTTGGAGATGAACCGTTGAATGTAATCAAGGTTACCTTGGAGTCTACTCTGTTCTCTGATATTTATGGTGGGTGAAATTTTAAATATTTCACTAGTCTTCTCTAGGTCAACCTCAATGTCTCAATTGAATACTACAAAACCAAGGAATTTCCCTAAAATTACCCAAAAAGTTCCTTTCATTGGATTCACCTTCAAAACGTACTATCGTAGCTTGTTGAAAATTGTTTTAAATTCCATGAAGTGATCGTATCATTGTATGGATTTAACCACTTGGATGTTGACATAAAATTCTGTTATATTTCCCATGAATGTATTAAAGGTTTTTTTAATGCTATGTTGATATGTTGTTCCATCATTCTTTAAACAAAATGGCGTGACATGATAGAAAAAGACCCCCTTATGTGCTTTAAAGATAGTGACTTATTCATATTTGGGGCCCAACATTATCTGATTGTACCCCAAGTACCCATCCATGAAAGGAATGTCTTGGAAACTAGTAGTTACATATATCAAGATATCTATGATTGGAAATTGGAAATAATCCTTTGGGAAATGATGATTAAGGTCCCTGAAATAAATGCAGACCCTATCTGCTTATTCTTCTTCTTGATAGGGAAAATGTCAGCAAGCCATCTCAGGTATTTTACTACTCAGACAAATTTGGATTTGATCAACTTATCGACCTCTACCTCTATATTGGTGGCATGAGTGGGGTGTTCCCTCCTAACTGCCTCCTTAAATCCTCAATGCTCATCTGGTAGCCCGAGATGGTTTGCAACCACATCTTGATTCAATTCAGGCATTTTTGTGTAGTTTCTGTAAAACTCATATAAGTGCTAATTTAAAAATGAAATGTACATATCTTTATATTAAAGGGGCATAGTGGAACTAATCAGTGTAGGTCATAGGTCTTCTTCTGTTTCGAAATTTATCTTCCTGGGATCATCTATGGTGGTGGAATCACCTTCCTCATATTCAAGTGAAAATGGAAATATGGGGGCCTCTCCACTAGTATCAGGGTGAGGGAGGCTATTAGAAGAAACATCACCATCCCTTTCTATCTGAGTCGTTGCAAAGAAATTTCAGATATGATCATATTTTACATTTCCATTGAGGACAAGAGGGGCTTAGACCTCAGGGATTAGATCTATTAATTCAACAATTTAGGGAGAACATAGTAACCGTTGAGTATGTAGTTGGGGTTTGGCTTAGTGGTAATCACCCCTTAAATCTACATGAAAAATGGTGGTTCAAAACCCATTGGGCGCAGGGTACTGTAGCGCACTGTAGCAGTGGTGGACTGTAGCAACGGCGGTCACTGTAGCGGTGGCAGGTTACTGTAGCATAGGTAGAGTACTGTACCAGCGGCGGGTACTGTGCAGTACTATAACAGCATGGGTACTGTAGTAGTACTATTCACAGAATGGGCTTTCGGCCATTAAATTGGGCCTACGGGCCATGTAATGGTCTATATTCCCACTGGGCCTTCGGGCTATGTAATGGGTCTCCCTCTACCCAATTAAAAAAGGTCTTTGCTTTGATTTAATAATAAATGAGGCTTCGGCCCCAACCTTTAAAAAAAAGTAACCGTTGAGCATACTCCAAGGATTCATAGGGGTAGTCCCGAAGACATTGGGAGATGAAACATGTATATCATCATCCAAAATTGGTTACTTACCTACCTTCTTGTATAAATCTAGGTCAGCATATGTGGCTCTGCAAGTATAAAAGGGGGTGTTGTCACCATGTAGTATTTTCACCTTCCCATTGATGGGGTACTTCAGTTTTTTAGGTAATGTTGATAGTAATGCCAAGTGGATATGGATCCAGGGCCTTTTAAGAAGGAAATTATATGTGATGTCTTACTGGATGACCATGAACTCGGTATCATATGTGAGTTCCCTAAATTGGGCCTCGAGTCTGATCTTCCCAAGGGGACATTTCTAAAACTTATCATATCCCTGAATTGTCAGATTTATATGGGATAAGTCCTTTTATCTATACCCTAAAAATCATAGGGTTCAAACTGGGATAAGATTAATCCTAGAACCATTATCGATCAAAGATCTTTGTATATTTACATTATTGAGTCTACCTGAGATAATAGGGGTCTGATGTGCCTGTGAAGGGATTCTTCTTGATCTTGATCAGTGAATGAGATGGAAATATAAATTTATGATTTCATCGTCTCCACACGATATACCTTGAATATAGGGACTTATTTCTTTAACTCTTTTAGGCTCTGTAGGGCTTCAATGAGTGACTCCTTGAGTTATTTTGAATGATGGAACACATCAAGGATAGAGAAATTGATTGGAACTACTACTGGCTATTTTATAATGTCGTTTTTTTATGCCAAAGTTCAGAACTACTTGATATAGGGTTTCTACTGGGATTACGGATTAAGAGATGAGGCATTTGGTATGGACATACATGGTTCTTTTTTAGAGGTTGAGGGTGTATCTGATTCTAGTGGCATAGGTTGCACATTCCTTCCCTATTTCCATGGTTGATCAGATTGGACCCCCACTAAGCGTTCAAGCAAGACAATCTGGTGTGGGAAACTGCTGGAGGGATATGAGGCACCTCCTTGTCTCCTTTGAGCCTATTAAAGGTATTTCCCACGAGTATCATCTATATAAATATCTTCCATGGGAATTAGACTAGAATATTGGGTCTGACCATGTCTGTTTTATACCCTATATCCTCGAATCAAGTCCATGTGGCCTTTCATTCCCTGGTTAAATGTGAAAAATTCATGTTCTGGGGAAAACTCATTTTCAGAGAAGGGGTAAAAAAAGCGTATAATATTTAAAGAACCAAAAATGAGGTCTTCTTTTGATGAAGATTCCATTTATTGGGGTGTTTCCCGTTCCTCGGATTCCATATGGAAGAAGTCGATGAGAGTTAATGCTCACTTTTTAGGAGAATATGAATCTTCTTATTCTTCTTCTTCCTACTTCTATTTGTCAAGAACACCTTTGGGAGGCACATTTTATGTTCCAACCTTGGGTGGTGGAGCTATCATGGTTCTGTGCAACTGTGCTTTCAGAGTGTCAGGGTATCGATCTACAATCATTCACGTCATCTAGTTGTCAAAAATTTTTGCACATCTAGCTGGTACTTTCTACCAATCACCCTCTTCTTCTGAATAGATTATTATTATGTAAACCACATTATCTTGGTAGTTATCTAGCATCACTTATCTAGATTCGACCATCCCTTGATGTACATCTCTGATGATGAAGCAGTTTTGGATATTATGACCCATCATTCTATGGAAAGGGTAGTAATCAGGATGGTTGGTGAGGTTGACCTCATCAGGAATCCTAGGTTGTGGGAGTGTGAGCATTTTATTATCCATGGCTACTAAGAAATAACTGGGACATGTTCATTTCAGAAGTAGTATACTTTGTTCATTTGTTCCTCAAATCTCATATGACCATGATTTCTCTTTGCTTCTGGCCGAGGGTGATTTTGTGGTTGTGTCCTCTTGACATGAGGTTTTGTGTGGTTCAGGTCCTACCTGGATATTTGTACAGGCACTACTATTGTGAAAACCACTCTTCTGATGAAGGAACCCTATTTCTTTCGAGAGGTTATTATGATGTGGTTGTACCCTTACCCTTGGTGATATTCTATCATGTAGGTGGAATCTTGATATTTGGAGGTGACATGTTTTGGAGTTGTCTTTTGTTCCTAGTATGTGAAACCTCATTTAGTGAATCCAAGTCACCTTATTCCTGAGGCATGTTTTCCATTTCATGACCTTCTGTACTTGCATAATGATAAATATCTACCATGTTGATAGTGACAATGTTTACAGAGGAATATCTGGAAATAGTGGAAGTTCTATTACTCTTGACATAATAGGATAATTCTACATTATCTTATTTAGGTTCATTATTTGAACCCTTGGATATGTTGGGCTATTTTGGTTTGTCACCCCAATGGGGTCTTCTTGTCTTCATCATAAATTTTTTCCATTTTGGTCAATGAACAGTGACCCTGGGGGAGTTTCTGATCATGGTTTTCAAATGCGCCCTGACCAGTAGGGGTTTGTCTTATGGCGGGAAGAGATGGTGGAACACTGACAGTTGATTGATTCATCCCAACATAGAGAATATGGATTCCTTTTGTGGATATAATGATTAAAATTCCCCCTGCCACACAGGATGGGCATCATTTAGGGACACAATTGGCATGAATTGGTCCAGTTTTTTAGGATCTAATGACTATAGTTTGAGACTTGTTGATTCTTAGGATGGACATGGAGATACAAATTACCCATCCCAGTGGGGTGGGTGTGATCTAGAATCACTATTAATGTCTCCAGGGTCCTCTCATTGGATTTTGAATCTAGAGAGGGTGATTGAGATTCAAAATTCCCCAATTCCAGTATGATGGGGTTCACTTTGGGCTACTAAGGGTACATCCTGGATCCTACCAAGAATTGATGATCCAAGGAGTGGAGGTGATGGTAGATATTCTCCTATCCCAGGGGGGAGAGTCTACTTCTAGATAGCTTTCGTGGTAGATCTTATTGCAGTAGATGTGATGTGGTGTAGTTGTTCTCGTGTAGGAGTTGGGTGTGATGGTAGTCCATGGTGAGAACCACTTCTTAATGTAAGTTGTTCGGGTGATCACAAATTCAGTCTAATTGTTTGTGATATACTTATATTTTCTTAAGGGGAAATTTTGAAATGATTTTAGATATTCTAACTTCATGTTTGTGGTGTTTAGGCATCATTGTAGTGGGGGAATTCTGTTGTAGTGACCAACTGGCCCGAGCATTACCCGGTCCCCTAATCTCACTGAAGGTTATAACATTGAATAATGTTATATCAGATAGGTTATATTGTTATAGGGGCATAGAAAAGTTTAATGATTCATAATTTCCCTATCCTCAAATATAGATGAATGAAGTGTCTTTGGAGATCATCTACTGAAGAGTTGTGATGTAATTGAGGAAAGTGTGTTTCATATTTATGTTGTGCTTTTCCGGTTTTGGATCCTAGGCCAAGGACATAGAATATAGGTCTATATGACCATATAGTATATTGATTTTATGAATTTGACACTCATATCCTAGATAAGGCATATGTATAGCCTTCAGTCGCTGATCAGAAGCCCGCATATTTTGGTGTAGGTAAGGAATTCACTCCTTTTATAGCTCTTCGGGGATCTCATAGATGGAAGTAGTGAGGGTCCAGAACATGATTGGGAGGTTTTTTTCAGCTAACACTATCCATATGTAAATATTATCATCCTCCCCATTATACTTACATGCCTCCATCTGTTTGGACCATAGAAGATGGCTCTGATGGTCTCTTGCTAACAGTAGTGGAGTGATACTGGAAGTTGATGGGGAACTATAGACCATTGACCCCGTTGTTTTTAGAACATATCTATATGAATGTGTCAGGGTTTTTTTACCACTCCACGTAGAGGTTTATAGGAAAGGGAGTATTTTCTTTCTCATTGGATATATCATCACGGGGAGGTTGACCATAATGGATGTTAGGAGTAGAGTCCCTACAATCCATATCCACACTACCACGAGGAGTAATATCACAGTAATGAATAGCTCCTTCTTCTGCTTTAATAGAAGAGTCGACGGACCCTTGGGGTGTTGAGAATTTGTCTCTAATAATCCCAAGGACACTAGAATTGAGAAGTTTATGAATATGGTCCATGTTATATGTCGTGGTCATGATATGATGACCAACCTTTAGTGATTGTGTAGAGATATGATCATGTTGTATGACAGTTTCTAAAGCTGGTATATAACCACCTGGTACTAAAAGAGTATGATCACACTATTAAGAAGCTTTTGGAATATGTTAATACGTTGTATCATTATTGATAGGGATATAAGAATTTCCTGAGGCATGTTTCATTCTCCGTTAGGGAGCCTCATTCAAGAGAGAAGTATGAGCCTGATTTTGAGCCTTCAAGATATGCCTTTGGTCTTTCTTGGAAGGAGTATGAGACTGCCCCGAGGAATATGCCACTCTCACCTGGTTAGACTTGGTTGGAATAGGAATATGAGCCTAGTACAAATATTTATTCCACACTGGAATATGTCATCAGACCTCTGAAATGGGGTAAGGAATATGAGCATCCTCCTGTATTTCCTTGAAATGATGTTGATGTAATCATTCATCAACGGAAGTAGGAATATGTGACTTGCTTCCATGATATGTTGGAGTATGTCAGGAAGATTAGCTGATAGGAATATGAGCCTATCCTTAGGCATGTGTTATTCTCACTTGGTTAGACTTGGCTTGGATGGGGCTATATTCTCGATCTTGGGCCTTTGGAGTATGTTGCTAGACTTATTTGATAGGAATATGATCATGTTCTGAGGCTTGTTCCCCTCTCATGTGGTGAGCCCTAGCCAGAATGGGGATGTGAGCTTGATCCTAGGCCTTCATAATATGCCACCAGACTTCTTCGATGGGAATGTCCCCTTGTTCCAAGGTATGTGTCGCTCTCACCTGGTGATCCCCGATTGGATCAAGAATATGAGCCTAGTTCTATGCATCTCCCTTCGTTGAATATTCTAATAATCCTCCTGGGTGTGAGAAATAATGTGCGCTTTTTCTGGTACAGCCACTTTTTTGTGTTGATAAGAGTGTTGAGAAATCCTGGATATAAAGATATAACTATACACCTATCCCTTTATTTGAAATAGTGTCAAAATATACCGGTGGAGTTATTCAGTTGTTGCTAAAATATAGTGTAATTTTAGAAAAGTGTGTGCATGAATATTAGCCTTCACATTTTCTATATAAATGATAAACTAGAAGATGTATTCAATAGAATCGGGGATATGTACCCACTTTTTTCCTCTTATCGCCACCGAAATATACCAATGGGATTCATGTATAGTGGAAAAATTATGAACCTTTCCCATAACTGCTATAGGAATATTTCTGTAGACATGTTTTGAACGAGCAGGAATAAGAGATGGCTTCTAGGCCCCTGCTTGATTATTCCAGCATGTATCATTGGAAGGAGAGGGAATATGAGGCTCCCCTTAGGTATCCAACTCCTTTATCCTCAAATGAGTCTTCCTTGTAGCCCATGCATGGGTATCAAAGGTTGTTGTGTGTCAGATGGTACCGTCAGTGGGAAACTGATGGGTACCAGCGGGATGGTGTTGGTGACGACGGTCGACGGGTACCCTCCTCAGTGGATCCTGAACCGAAAGGGAGCCATATTTTGCCTCCCGACCCACCTTCATCAGATATGGAAAATGGAGATTGTTGCACTCTGGGGATAAGCTCCTAAAGCTATTGGTCATGGTGATGAGATGCATTTTCAAAACAACAGCCTTTCCCATACGATATGGACTCACCGATCGTCGTACCTGGAGAACTTCACAAGCATCTTCCATGGTCGGGGTTGTACCATGTCAGTGGTGCTCCCAGACAATCATATTTTCCACCTGTTGTTAGAGTTTTCATATAGGTGGGGTCATCTTGAGACCCATAGAGGTTACTATTGCAGATGATGTTTTGGATTAAATGCTTGCATTATCCCAAAATTCGATTTTAGTGGCAATTTGTTTTTCATTTAGTGGCATTTTAAACCATTATTAAATCATTCTACGACAGTTTTAAAAAATGGTCTCCAAATTGTGTCGGTAATCAATTAGTGGTGGTTTTTCAAAACCATCATAGAATGATTTAGCTGCGGTTTAAGTTGCTATGAATTCATTTATTGGAAGTATTTAATTTTTTCTACTTTTTCTATTTTTATTTTTTATATTTTTGAAAATTTTGTTATTTTTTTAAATATTTTATTATTTTCTTTTGGTAATTTATTTCATTATTTATATACTATTTATTATTTATTATTTCTTATTTCTTATTTCTTATTTGGTTATTTTGTTATTTTGTTTTTTTTATGTTGTTACTTTTTTTATTTTTTATTTTTTTATTTTTTTATTTTTTTATTTTGTTATTTTGTTATTTTCTAATTTTGTTATTTTATTATTTTATTATTTTATTATTTTATTATTTTATTATTTTATTATTTTATTATTTTATTTTCATAATTTTATTATTTTACTATTTTATTATATATTTATTATTTATTGTTTATTATTTATTATATATTTTTTATTTATTTTTTTTTATTTATTTTTTTTACTTTTTTATTTTTTTAATTATTTTTTAATTATTTTTTATTTATTTTTTATTTATTTTTTATTTATTTTTTAACTATTTATTACTATGCACATGCACATGAGTGTGCCATATATAAAAGTTCTATGTTGGGGTGAGATTTGAACCCCTTCTTGCATATTTTCCAAAAACTTTATCACTCTTGCAGGCTCTTCATGTGGTGAATAAATAGAATTTAATATACTTAAATATATTAATTAAAAAAACAAACAATTCAGAACAAATAGAAATAAATCATAAATCATAAATCATAAATCATAAATCATACATAAATAGTAATAATAAATAAATAATAAATATATATATAAATAATAAAATTTAGAAAAAAATAATAAAATAATAAAACAGTTAATAATCAATAATCAATAATAAATATTCAATAATCAATAATCAATAAATCAATAATCAATCAATCAATCAATCATATAATTAAAAAATAAAATAATTAAATAAAAAATAAATAAATAATAATAAACAATAAACAATAAACAATAAACAATAAACAATAAATAATAAACAATAAATAATAAATAATAAATAAATAGTAATTAATGAATAAATAATCTATAATAAATAATTAATTAATGAATAATTAATAAATAATAAATAAATAAAAATAACTCAATAATAAAAAAAATTGGGGTACCCTTAAAACAGATAAAAATGTTTAGAAACATTGAAAACCCTAAAAACCTTGAAACGACCATAATTATTGATATGAGAGTCCGTTTTAGCTCCACAAAAAGTAAAATTGAAGCTCATAAAATGAGATTCAATATGAAATATGGTATAGGCCGAACGGACACCCGAATCAAAAATTATAGCCATTTGAATTTTAAGAAATTGTGGTCATTGATAAAAAAACTCAGTTTTGGAGGCCTTTTAGGCCTTTCTGGGGATGAAAAAATGGAAAATTCCTTTTAATCTTAGTTTGAGACCATCTATGTCATATATCTTGTCATATGATTCGATTTAATATGTGGTAGAAACCAAACGTTCACCCAAATAAAAAGTTATGGCTGTTTGAAATTCGACATTGATTTCTAACTTTTTTTAAACTATAATATATTTTATTCCTTTGATTATCACTTGATTTAAATATCATGTGAATTTATCTCATTTCATAAGCTTCTATTTGACTAGTTTTGGAGATGAAATGTACACCTGAATCGAATGTTATGGTAATTTAATACAAAAGTATTCTTTTCAATTTTTTATAGAATTATTTTAAGTTTCATATTATTATTAACAAATAATTATAAATATTTATTAATTAACACACTATAATTTATTAAAATTATAAATAATAAACTATACATTAGTGATAAAAATAAATAATAAATAAAAAATAATAATTACATATTTTTTTATTTTTTCCCTTCTATTTCGGGACGGATTTAAAAATATTACCCCTATTTCATGGCGGTTTATTTAAAGAACTATCGGTAAATAATTAATTATTTCTTTGAAAAAAAATTAATGAAAATTATAAAAAAATATTTTAAAAAAGTTTAGTTGTGGTTTTTAAAAACACTGTTAAAAACCAACAGCTAAATTTAATCCCGAAAAACATTTTACAGTGGTTTTCAAAACCGTCACGAAAAGACTACCGCTAAATCACTGTTTTCCTATAGTGTGGATGATGAAGAAATTTTCTTGAATTAGGATGTTTTCAAAATCTAAATTTGTTCAGAAAATAGGAAACAAGGTTACTAATTAGTGCAATATCACAGGCATAATGTGTTCAATTAGATATGCAAGGTTAACACAATTGTCCTGATATTTGCTGATTTGATTGTTTTTCTTTTTTGGACTTGTCAAAATACGGATGGACTTATTTCATGAGAACCCTAGTTATAGATGAAAATCCATTAGATCATTTTGGTCTTACTTCTTTGTTTGTAAAGTTTTTTCAAAACAAAGTGGCTTGACGCATTATAACCCAATCATTCTGTTATTATAGATATTCTCATCTATTTTATAATTTTTATTGCATATAAGGGAAAACTAGATGGTTCGAAGGACAATTACCAATCATTTTGTCATTGGAGATATTCATGTTGGGTTCAACATTTTTTCATTAGATTTCTAAGGCATGTAATAGATTCTTATCATTGGTCTAACATTGACACTTTTCCCAAAAACTCCCAATGGTTCCCCCATATATAGCTCGGTATAAACCTACTTTCCAACGGCCTATGGTCATCTAGGTTTTCAGGTCGAACAACTCTTTGGGACTTGCATTGGTCAATAGGATGGGAGTTCATACTCATAACACCCATTTGAAGAGAATTTTTACCTACTATGGGACTCTCTTATAGAATTAAGATATGTTCATGTATCTCTTCCTAATCCCAATACAAGACTGGTTACCTCGAAAAAATGATTCATTGGATAGTTCTCTCGTTAAACAAATAAGGGAAGCATCATTGATGAACTAATGGGGCGGTCTCATTGGTGAATCTATCTGTATGTATCTGAGGTTCTTTATCCATCCTATTAATGGTGATTAACCACTTTATGTGTTGAAGTCGTATGACCGAATGCTTTGGAATGTGTGTCCATGCCAGGAGGTCGATAATATTCTGATGAGGGGATTGGGCCATTATGAGGTGCCATATGAATCTTTTTTATTGTAGGAATCAAAACCCACATATTTTTTTAATCACATTCAGTTTAGCATCATGTGGAGAGGACATATACATGGGTAATAAAACACCATATGTTTGATATAGGGTCTCAAGGAGATTCCCTACGTATCCTAGTAATGGAGGGAATCAGATTCATCGTATTTCATTCTCTCCCATGGTAATGGCCCCAATGTATATACCTTTACATGAGGGGTTTTCATACTATACCACTCATTGGGGCTTACATATTGGGATTTCCCTGGTGAGTGGAAATGTATGATGTCTAATGAGATGTTCATTGCATCTCCCTAAGCTCATGTGAGCTATGATCAATGTGAGAAATAAGGGAGAATATATGATTAGTCAAATGATTTATGTATATGAGAATTTTATGCTGGTGAAATCCATGGGATGTTTGGTATAGATCTCAGTCCTTGGAAAGGCGTCCTATGTATCCCGTTTATGGCGGGAATCAGAGTTCTCGTAGTTAATTTATCCCTTAACCTACTAGTAGCATAGGGTATATTATCACACTTAGAGATGTTATGACCGTCCTTGAGGTTTCAAGAATTCTAGGGGTTCATGCCAAGATGGATTCCCTATTAATTTGGGACATTCCACATGATTTCAATAGTTGGGGCTTATGAAATGAGGTTTCCCTTGTAACCCTATGGCATATAGTGCAGATATCATGATCATTGAAACCCCCTAAGCCCATGTGATCTATGCTCATTGTGAGAAACAGGGGTTAGAATATGATCAATTTCATTGATTTGGATAATGTATTTGATATTAGGATCACCCTAAATGACCAATATGGAGCTCGATCCTTAAAGAGGTGGCCTACATATTCTAAATATGGCAATAATCATGTTCATCATAGTTCCCTTTATTTTGGGGCTTACATGCTGAGGTTTCCCTTATATTTGGGGCTTACACTCTGATGATGTATAGGGATATAAGATCCTAGGAATCCCTTGTGTCCTAGACTACTTGTCTAGAGGGTGTTGTATGAACCTGTTGACTTGTCCAGGGGACATCGCATGACCCAGTCGGCTTGTCTTGGAAGCCATCACATGACCTTTCTTGACACATATGGTGGCATCGTAAGAGTCAGCGCAACATGATCCAAAGAATTTCATGTGTCTTGGATAACATCCATGGAGGTCATCATGAGACCTGACCATCATGTTCGGAGGGCATCATGGGTCGTAGCTGATTTTCCCAGAGGGTGTCATGCGAGCTTGGTTGTCATGCCCAGATACAACAGAGAGACTTGATTTCTATGAGTGAATGTTGTTGTATGAGTTAAGAGATATATCTAAATCATGTCGTATGGATAAGTTATAGACCTAGGAGGTTTCATGAGACCATGGTGGTGCACTAAGGGGGGACATGTGACTTGCTTTGACACATCCAGAGGACTTCTCATATACCTAATAGTATGCCTATGGAATGTCATGAGATCTAAGTGATGAGTCATGGTACTTTCGTGTGTCCTTATATGACTCATAAAAAGCTCATGAGAGCCAACAAACATTTCTTTCATTTAGGTATTCCAATTTTTATCTTGGTTTTAGCCCTTGTATTCTTAATTCTTTAGCCTGGTTCAGTACCATATTATTTTAAGTCTCTTGTGATCTAACAGACATGAGGGATGTTCTTCACACACCCTGCTTATATCCCTTCATGTGATCTATGAATGATTATGTGAAGTACCTTATGTATGGATAATAATCACTCCATCCAGTCACCATTATATTACCTTAGGAAAGTTTTTCTAGACACATGATCGGTTGCTCCCAAAAATCCTCTCTAGAACTGGCGTGAGACTCTAAGATCTAATCTGTGCATAGTCATGGTGAGCTCCAAGATCAGAAATCAAACCCCCTCCTTGATGTTGGGGTGGATAATTTATAGGCCTCACCACCCCATTTGTTTGGAACTTTTTTTGGTGTATCTGGAATGAATACAGACTAGATTCGGCAATGGGAGCAGGTTCCATGCAGCTTCGTGAGTCTTTACCATGGATCATTTCGAGTGTGTCACCTAATTTTTAACGATTGCAATTCTCTTCTATAAAATCCTACATTATCATATTATCACTAATTAATAGTGACTTATTTGATCATGTTGTCATGTCAAAGGAATTTTTATCTTGTCCACTGAACATGCCTATGTGCCTTCATGAGATCCAAGGTGCTTGTTGAAAGGTGTTCTTGATATACTTTATGACTTGTCTGGGACTTTCCAAGAGACAATGATGTATTGTCTAGGGTCTCATGGGACCGTGGGCGGACTTCCTA
This sequence comes from Viscum album, assembly GCA_963277665.1. NCBI lineage: Eukaryota > Viridiplantae > Streptophyta > Magnoliopsida > Santalales > Viscaceae > Viscum > Viscum album. The sequence continues at coordinate 9,695,599 of OY728143.1, read as the reverse complement.
GGAACTCCTCATATATTTCTGTAACCATTAGTAACTTCCAACTCTTCCCTCTTTTATTTCCTTTGTTTTATGTGACAGAGGTTGGGAGTCATGCAAGATTTCATAAGAATTGTCAGGGAAAATTACTCTGTTTTTTTTTGGTGATGCATCGCATGACCAATATGGTTTATATGAGGGTGCATGAGCATATCATGGAAAAATCCATATGTTTTCCTTCAGAGTGCTGAAGGGGAAATGTGGAGTTTCCTTTAAATACCCAAGGATCTCTATATAGTGTAGATGACAAGCCAAAGGTCTCTCATGAGATGAGGTGATCATGTCTCCACTGACTCACGGTGCATTATGTATATCCAGGGGTGCATTGCATTTCTTTCAGTGACTGCGAGCACCTCTCACCTCCTCCATATTATCCCCTTAATTTTTTTAATAAGTTCCATGGGCCTTATGAGATTTTTTGGATATCAGCAAAGTTTTTTTTATTTTCAATGATGTTATGGTGCATGATCTCTTATGACCATTGGGGGTATCCACCCTTAAAAACTTTTCTGTCTTATTTTCAACATATTTTTATAGTTTTTTAGGTGAAAACCCATACGGCATAGGGATCTCATTCGGTCACCACAACATGGCCATTGGTTGTTCGGAGGGCCTTCATAAGAGAAGAAAGATTTGCTGAAGGGAACTTTTTGTGGTCTACGGCAGGTCATGTGTTGTGCGTAGATTCTTCATGTGACCTTGAAATGGTCACACGATCGTGAGTCCTTCAGAGGACCATGTGTTCTTCAAGTGTTATCTCCTTTGTTTTGTTGGGGAAGGTAATACTCATATTTAGGTATTTTTTCCATTGTGATATTGAATATTCTTATTTGGAGGGAGTCAACAACCATGTGTATTAAAAAAATATCTCATTTAATTAAAACAAATATTCTTTACAAGATTTTATCTAGAGAAAAATTATATGAAATACACATCTAATGATTATTTTTTCCGAGACTTAAGTTATCAATGAAGAAAATCCTTTTCTCCCATACTTGAAATCAACCTTCAAGCTCTAAAATTCAATTCCTTTCTCTTTCTGACCATCGTATATTTACAACACCTTATAAAACATATATTTGATATAATATATATCTCAAGATAATAAAATTTATTTAATTAACTATTAAAGTTTTAAGAAAACCTTTATTCTCTCCAAGTCATTTACCATATTAAATAATATTGAATATTATTTTACGTACCCAATCATATTCACTATATGAGGCAAAGATCGTTAATGTACCCAATAATATTGAGTACATGATTGGAGACTAAGATTAATTTACTCATTTTATATCTAATTCCTTTCAAACCTTAAGTGAACCATTCTATGATTCATAAGTATCTAGATTCACCTATTGAACTGTTCCAAAATTTGGTTATTAAGGAATTTTTTTGACACATAAAATTTTCATTAAGAAATTTTCTAAAATCACTAATATAGCTTAAGAACATTTCTTAAGTTACCAATCTTAGGTGTAACTTACTTTAATATTCTACTTTCAAGGATTGATTGAAAAGTTTATCTTGATGATGTTGATAATATTAATCTAAAACCTAATCTTTTATCATATGACTATCATGTATTATTAACCATTTAATAATTAATTTTATTAAATGGGATTCCACAAAAATAATACCCCCTTTAAATGTTCATCATATCCATTAGTGGTCTAAGATCCATATTTCACTAATATCTAGGTCACATCAGTATTTATCCCATTTTTTAGTTTTTTAGGAAGGGAATCATCAAAATCATATCATATATCAATCTTGGATAGTATAGTGGACAACTATTTGACTTATCCATCATATGGATAAACTCAAATCTATTCATCTGATAAACTAATCCTATCAAGGTCTCCCAGATAAACAATCTAACGAAAATTCCAAAAATAAGCTAACAAGGGACAATATATGGGAACCCAAATTTCACATATATTACATAAAAAGAAGATATATAGTCACTTATTACGTACTTTCCTTACACAGGATAATATAGGGGCACCTAGCTTTATCATAACCTACCAAGTTGGATGATCTAGGTCTTGATTAGTGTGGCTCTAGAAGGAATCTAACACTTAGTATTTAAAAGGAACGTAATCTCACCATCTTATCACATGTTATTCCCTTTCATGTACGAATCCTTATAGTATTTTATTTTTGGAATCATATTCCATCCATCAAACCAATATGTCCAAACTATATTGATGTGTAACTCTTTACAAAACCTATAAGTTTGTGTTACCCAAAAATATAAGTTAAACATATTCAAACATATCTAAATTCATCAAATTCATAATGTACATGAACACTTCATGTAAAGGAATAGAGTTTTCCACATGAGTAATCCCAAAGTAATAAATATCCACCCCTATTCACTAGTATAGACAATGAATAAGCCTTTAGGTAGGTATGTAGTATGACCCCAAGTACCACTACTCAGGGATAGATTACTCAAGAGAGAATCAAATTCATCATCACTATAACACCAAATATGCACAAACTATATTAAAAAACTAAATTCAAGTTCATAAGTTCAATTAAAAACTGAGGTCAAGGTACATGAAAATATAAATTCATTATGGAGTCAGCCAAAGCATGTAATTCAAGTTTCTATACCAAAAATAAACTTATAACATAAATTTTGGTACACATATATTATTAATATAAACAATATATAACTATGAATAAAATAGGAAATAACCTCAAAATAAATGAAAATTTAAAATATTTAAACATGAGGAAATCATTTATGAATAATTTAAAAATAAACTCTAATTATAAAAATATTATAATTTTAGCTCTCACATTATAGACATTCCATAATTTTCAAAATAACCATTTATATTCATTTTAATATAAACACTTCCATGTTTATCAATATGTGGCATTTCAATTTTAAATATATGATTTTATATGAATTATAAACTATTTATAATAAAATTTATATTTTGTAAAAAAATTATATAATCTAAATACCATATACTTAATAATTATTTAAATCGTGACCATATCAGTAATCAAAACACCTTTTTATGTGGCTTAAATAATTTTAAAATATATCCCCCTCTTTATTTTAAATAATATAAATTAATTATTTATAAACAATTCATAATTTAACTATAAAAATTTTATATTTTGGACTTATTTCAGGATTTATAACCCTTTATAAATAATCAATTATAATTTCTAAGTAAACAATTTTATTTCAAGAACATAAGTCATGAAATATAATTTTTTTTAAATGTATTTTATATATTATCATTTAATATTTGGGGAAAATAATTCATAAAAAATTACTTAATTATAAAAAACATATAATTAATTAATCTATAAACCTTTTATAAATTAAAATATCCAAAAATAACTTTTATAATGACTTATAAACATTTAATAAACCATTTAAAATATTTAATAAATTAAAAAATATATTTACCCTTACACATAGGGGTATTCCTTTGTAAGGGTAAATCCTTCAACCCTTATGCAGGCCATCTAGAAGCCCTTCAATAAAGGTAAGTCACTACATACCTTTACACTACTTAAATATAATGCATTGTGTAAAGGTTATACAAAGATTACCTTTACACAACTCATTCAGCTTAAGTGTGCATTAGATATTAACTTTATGTGAACATTTTACATAAGATTACATCTCAATTTACCTTTAAATTTCCTTTTATGTAACACCCTGATATTTTATGATAATTTTTCTTCAAATAAATCTAATTTCCTTGAAAGCTTATGATACATGCAACCCCGAGACTAAATGAAATGTAATGTAGTTTATCGTTATAACCTAGCCATTAAAATGGGAGAATGGATAGGAATAACAAATTTTGGAAAACAATATGTAAAAATGTTTTAGATAAATCAAATATATTGATAAATATGTACTCAATTTTTAGTAAAGTCGTTATATGCTTTAAAATTACATTATTTCCTCAAAAATGATTTTTATTGCGTTATTGATAAAATAATTTAGGTATTTTTTTAAAATTTTATAAAGTTTATTTGCAAAAATTATTTTAATTATTGAAATCATCATGTCAAAAAATATTCTAGTGAATTTTTGAAAATTTTCTAAAAAGGTCGATTTTTCAATGAATAGTGAAAAATACTAATTTTTATGGAGAATTGTATTTTCATTTAAATAATTTAAAATTTTCGTTTTTTTTATAATTTTAAAAGTTTAATTAGTTCATTTATATTATTAATAATCAAATTAATGTCATTAAAATTAATTTTATGTTGTATTTTTGTATAAATAATTTTATACTTAAGAAAATATTTTTTCAAGAAAACTATTTTTTATCATGTTTTGCGGGTTTAATTTTAAATTAAATTATAAAAATTCTGTGAATTGAATTTGATAAAATGGTTTCCATATTTGCGATCAAAATTTCAAAAAAAATAATGATTCCACATTCATTTTTTCGTAATGAATAGTTAAAACTGGACAAAAATATCACTATAGTTAAGGTTAAAACGGGTTTATCAGAAGTGTTAAACCAAGAGATAAGGGTAATTTAGTAAATTAATATTGTCTAAATCCTATATTTCGGCCATATTTTTACCTAATCCTATACCACACTTCAATATCTGTCCATTTGAAAGAATTTTTCTTCGGTATGACATTATTATATTTTTAATCTTTTAAGAAATTCTAAGCGTGTCCTCACCCAGTTATAAAAGGAAACCCCTCCTTTATATTATTTACAAAACTTTAAACCATCTACCTAACCAAAACCTATTAAATTATTTTATGAACTTACCTATCCATGAATTATTATTTTTTTCTTCGTAAAATACCATTTTAAGGGTCCTTAATGAAGGATCTAAAGGAGGCCAACTGAAGAAAAGGTAATCATCATACCCAACCTTTTTTAAATTAATTCTTCTTATACCTCCTATACATCTAAGGTATTCAAAATAAAATAAAAAATTAGTTATATTGAATATAATTAAATGTTATTATGATTTTTTTGTAACCATTATTCACCCTCTTTCCATTAATTATGAAGTGAAAGTATTACTAGGGTGTACGTGCGGACTACTGCCTCCACATAGAGATATAATTCATTTTTCATCACCATATATCATAGATGGTTATTATTATGGGTTTAATTTTTATATATTATATTTATCATATATTTATTATTATGTAATTGTAATATCATATCTTTCTTCACATCCTACCATCCTTTGGAAAACAATGACATCACTCATTCATAAGTGTGGACTATCACCTCCAAGAAACAATGTGATTCTTTTTTTCATTTATTCTTTAAATGGATGGTAATGAGGATATATTTAATTAATATATATTATATAATAATTATTCTATAAAATTGAATTATTATTTAACATTATTTCATTCCATCTTTCAAAAATTGAAAATAGTGTTCATGCGTTCGTACGACCTACCTTCTCCATGAACGGTGTAATTCATTTTTTAATCTCAACCTTTTATGAATGACTATAAATAAATAAATATATATATATATATAATGAATATATATGATATTTACATAATTATTAAAATTATGGTTATGATTTAACCATGATCAAAGTATAAATACTAGAACTACCAAACTAAAATTCTCATGAAAAACAAAATGGTTAACACCAGTAGAAGATTATTTTAATAAGGAATTATTATTAAATGGTTGTTTAAATGTTATAAGTGGATAATATATGATATTATAAGTATATAAATGAGTCTATTATATAATTTTAATAAATATAAATTTATTATACTTGATTTTATATTTCATTCAAAGAAATTCCAAATTGTGTTAAGATATTTATGCTACAATCTCAATGTCTATTGGGATTATTTATGATTAAATTTTTTATGATGAAATTTTATAACCTATCTCTCAACAATACCATTAATTTTATTATCCTATGGTTATTTCCAGATATTATATATTTTCCTTTGATTTTCCCCTATTTAATAACTCAAGATAATGAATGAATGTTTTTTGATAAAAATCAACTTTATTTCTCTTTTTGGTCGAAAATACTTTTTCTTCCATATCCATGTTTTGTTAAATTGTTTTCAATAATGTTTTTTATATTATCAAATGACTATTTAAATTCATTTTTACCCATGATTAATGTTTTTCAAATTTTTAAAATGAATATTATTTTTATTTTCCCAATGATGTACTTTTGAATTTTTAATGAAAATGTAAAAAAATATTTTTTTTAATGTACGCAGTATGAATTGAATTTCCCACCATTATGAACAATAAATTCTTCGAAACTTAATTTAAATTAAAATTTTCTTTTCAAATAAATTTTTTCCCTTAGTACTTGGAAAAAATATATTTTAAATAAGTGAATTCAAAGTGAAATGGTTTTTTTCCACAAAAAATGTTTCGGTGATCTTTTAAAATATTTTTTCATCTATGATAACATACTTTTATATTACCTATGATTTAATAGGGATATGATACAATGATACCATCCACTTTAATTCTTATTATGTCTTATGATGATGATGATTTAAGTATGATTATATAAAACCCATTTTTTCCACGGGTTTGTTAAGTTATGATGAAACCTTTATAAAACCCATCTATTTTCCATTAGTTATGTCATGATGGAATATTTAAATTCTTATGAAACTCATTTACTTTCAATGGGTTTTTATATTTGATGAATTATTTATGATATTATGGAACACATACTAATGGATAATGACTATATGAAGGGTGGTCCAGGAATTTTATTTCCCGCCAATGTAGTGGGTAAAGATATATATATCATGGTATAATAAGGACTATAATGGGGAGTCAAACTAGTTTAGTAAGGTAATTTATCCACTATTATAGTATTGGGAGTGAACCTTGACTATGTATATAACATAATGGGTAGTGAATCCAATATACTATGATAGTATTGGAAGGGAACATTGCCTAAAGAAATAATTTTTTAATGATTATGTGTATTATATAAGCTTATGTCTTAGGACAATTTTATTCTTTCATGACCCTTTTTAATTGATTACTTTATGATTAATGTCTTATGAGCTTCCAATATTTGTGTCATGATTCAATATTATGATCAATTATATATTGGTAATGGTTTTCAAATGTTAATATCATGTTCCCATACCCTTTTTCTCATGTTATGGTTAAGTGATCATTTATATCTTCTTGTTTACCCTTATTGAGCTTCTGATATCACCCTTTCTTATGTTTCTTTTCCCCATGTTATGAATAAAGTTTTTATGTATGATATTTCTAATAGGGATACTATTTTTGAAGAACTTAGTGGGAGATGATTTAGATCTCTTATTTACAAGTTGTTTATGTATCCAACATTCCAAAGACATTAAACCTATATGATTTTGGCATGGATTGTTATGTTATGTATTGAATATTAATCTAATAAGATGTAATATTTATGTATGAAAAGTATGGGTATCTATAGTTTGTATTATAGAAAGGTTTACTTACCTCTGGAAACTAGGATAAGAAAACTTTAGTGTCAACTCTTGGGATAATACTATCTATAAGAGAACTTAATATGTTATGGTAAATAAAGGAGTGTGGTTTTCCAAAAAAACATTTCTTGGTTCTATAAGTGTATTTAGTTTGGGTAAAGATTTATCTAGGGGTTATAATACCAAAATAGTTGGCTGATTATATCTCTTCCATCATTCTGGTTGATGGTTAGTGTACCCTTACTAGGCACCTAGTTTGACACACCTGAGGGATATTATCGGGTTAATGCACATTTTATTTATGAATCTTTATAAAGGATTTGAATTCATAATTATCAAATATATAACAGGTTAAAACTAATATTTCATAGATTTAAAATAAGGAGTCATGATTTGGACAAACTATAATTTATTTTTCAGGATTATGTGTTTTCCCATAATGATTTTTGTTTCTCACAATATGATTTTTTGTTTTAGTAGATGTTTAGAACCCAAATGAACCATTTTAGTGATGAATGTGATGAAAAATGCAATGTGAAACCAAAAGTTTTGGGAGATGTAATTAAAATTACAATTAATATAATTACAAGACTTTCACAAACCATAAATCATGTTGATCTTCCATACGAGAAAAGGAGGTAACAATTTTTATTTTGAGTCTTTTATAAGGAAACATTCACCTTCTTTTAGTGGGTATATTGATCCACTAGTTATTAATAAATGGATTGATACCACTAAAAACATATTTTCCATTCTCCAAATTTTGTAACTTAAAAATGTTATTTTGGCTATTTATCATTTATAAAGAGAATACGATCAATGTGGAATCTTATAAAGAAATTAAGGCAATGGGAATAAATTTAATTAATGGAGTGGGATGTGTTAAAGTGGTTATTTTTTAGTAATATATTTTATCATATTATTTGTATGAAAATATAGAAGTAATTCCTTAGGCTAAAGAAAAATTATAATGAATCCATTTTTATCTATGAGGAAAATTATACAAGACTTGTGAGGTATGCTTCTAGTATTATCAACCAACCTGAAATTAAGGTTGATCAAATCCTCAATGGATTAAAACCAAGTCATTGAAGGGAATTATCCAAAAGGGACTTTAGTATATATGATTAAATAATTTTATGTATTATCAAGGTGTAAATGGATCTTGTTATTACTCATCAATATCATAGTTTTGATAATAAAATAAATATGGAATTCAAAGGAAATTCTAATAATAAAAACAATGGAGAGAAGAAGATTAGATTTCATTTATGATCAAATTGTAGAAGGAAATATGGAGAAAATTTTCTTAAGGGGGATGGTAAATTTTTTATGTTTTGAATGGAAGGTCATTGGGTAATCAAATTCCACACTAATGGGAATAATAAATTAAGAGGTGATGTGAATAGATAGAAAGATCAAAAAAATCACCACCCACAAACCATTGTTTCAGATTCATGGAGTATGGTAATTATTCTAACTAGTGATCAAATATTAAGTTTATTAACGATGATCAATGTTAATAACCTCTTAATCCAAGAGATAAAGAGAAATATCACGATATCACTACTGTTGAGGTGTGGTACAATAACAAATTGGTGAAATGTATACTTAGCATCCACTCTAAAAAAATTAATGTCTTACTGAATTATGGATATACCCACTCTTTTATATTTGAATAATTTTATAAGGGTATCACAATACCACCACAATTATTATATTTTTTTTATAATTTAAACTCTCAATGGTATGATGATCACGTCACAAGTCTATGATTCCTCTCTGATTGATGTTTGTGGGAATATACTTCTTGTAAGTCTCGTAATTCTCCCTCTATATGAATTTTTTGTTATCTTAGGTGTGGATTGTATTTATTTACATAAATCCCACATTAGTTGTTGAGTAAGGGATGTAACGTTTGATATTCCAAACCAACATATGATCATATATCAGTGCAATGATAAATATAAACTTCTAATGGGAATTACATCCATTGTGTGGGTATTGATTTCTATTAAAAAGGGGTGTTTATCTCATATGGTTAGGGATGAAATCAACATAGAATACATTCATATTCTATGAGAGTTTATTAATGTTTTTATTTAATATTTTTCTAGTCTTACTCCAAATATTGAAGTTTAGTTTTCAATATAACTCATACCTGGTGCTACACCTATTTTGAAGATTCCTTATAGAATGGACCAGATTGAGTTTTTGGAATTGAAGAAGAAACTCCAGGAGAATCTTCATAAGGTATTTATTCATCTATGTATCTCACTTTTGGGTGAGCATATTATTTTTATTAAGAATAAATATGGATCAATGTCACTCTGTATTAATTATCAAGAACTGAACAAGATTGCAACCAAAAATAGGTATCGAATTCCCCTTATTAATGATTTTTTTGATCAATTACATTGATATAAATATTTTTTAAATATTTATATTCAATATATATAGTATTAGTATGGGTTCAAAAGTGACTACATACATAGGAGATTCTTTTGTATGAGGTATGGACACTAAAAAATTATAGTGAGGCTAATTGGTCATACTAATGCCCCCATTATTTTCTTAGATTTAACAAATAGAGTCATTAAATATTACCAAGATTAGTTTTGTGTGGTCTTTATATATGATTTTATTATATATTTAAAAATCAAATAAGTGCATGAAGATCAATTAAGGATTATAATAAATATCCTAAGGAAGGATGTGTTGTATGAAAAATTAACCAAGTGCCAATTTTGGAAACAAAATGTTTTATTTTTAGGTCATATAATTTCAATATAGGTTATATATTTATATCCATCCAATATATAAATTATTGAATGATGGTCCAGAACAACCACTATGACTGAGATCTATAGTTTTCTTGGTTTTTCTAGATATTGTTAAATCTTTACGAATAATTTCTCACAAATTTATAATCCACTCACTATATTAACTAAGAAAGGATCCATGTCCCTTTGTAAAGATGAATGTAAGGAAAATTTCAAGTAATTTAAGAGAAGTTTAGTCATTACACAAATTATTACACTACCCTTTAGTGGGGAAGTTTTTTGATCTCTAGTGATGCATCGAAGAAGGGATTGGGATGCATCCTCATGAATAATTATATGGTGATAGATTATTCTTCATTATAATTGAAGATTCATGAAAAAAATTTCCCAACTCATGATTTGGAGTTAACTTTGTTAGTTTTTTCACTAAAAATATAGAGGAATTATCTTTATAGATAAAGGTGTGACATATATATTGATCCTAAAAGTTTACAGTATATATTCAGTCAAAAATATTTCAATATGTGTTAGATAATATGGTTAGAGTTGATCAAATATTATAATTGGTCAGTAGATTACCACTCTAGTAAAGAGAACAAGGTGTCATATGCTCGGAGTTGAAAGGATCACATAATATTATCTATGATATGAATAAAAAGATCTAATTTTTCTATATTTTCAAAATATAGAGCTTGAAATCTTGAAGGAAGTGTATAAATCTTAGCTTTATCAAATGAGTGTCCATCCAACTATCCATATGAATACTAAATAGGAAAAAAAAGAGGATGTAGAGTTGAAAAAGTAGGTGATAAATGTTCCTAAGTTTAACATTGATTGTGATGGAAGGATAAGGTTCGGGAACCTTGTATGCTTTTCATCCATACCAAATTTTAAGAATATTTTTTTGGATAAATCTCATCTTTCATCATTCTCTATTCATCCTAGAAGTAAAAATATGTATATAGATTCGAAAGAGAATTTATAATGGGAAAATATAAAGAGAGATATTGAAGAGTATGTATCTTGGTTCTTAGTATTCTAGGAATTTAAGTCTTGGATAAATAAATCTAATGGTATTTTAAAACCATTACCAATACCTTAATGTAAATAGGAAAACATTCCCATGGATATTGTTATTGGGATCCCCAAAACGTATAAAGGCCAAAATTTTATTTGGGTTGTAGTTGATTAACTTACATAAGTAGCAAACGTCATTACTATCAACTAATATTTCTCTCTTCATCATCTTTCTAGAATATATATTAAGAAAGTAGTATGGTTTTAAAAGTACCATATTAAATTGTATCTGATCAGTATCTTAGGTTTACCTCGATGTTCTGGCAAAGTCTTCAGCAAGCTTTGGATTCAGAGTTATGTTTCTGTACTGATTATCATCTTGAGACAGATGGTCATTATAAGGGAAAAACACAAACACTATAGGATATATTGAGTTCATTTTCTATGGATTTAAAAGGTACTTGCGACCAATACCTTTCTATGGCATATTTTTCTTGCAATAATAGCTTTTAATTGAGTATTCAAATGGATTCTTATGGAGGCCTCTATGGAAGGAAGTGTAGAACTCCAATGGTATGGGATTAAATTAGAGAAAGAAATATATTTTAACCTAATATAGATAAGGAAATTATATATAAATTTAGAACCATTAAGTATCACATCAAGGAAGCTTAGAGTCAATAGAAAAGTTATGGTGATAGTCATTTGTGAAATCTAGAATTCAAAGTTGGTGAGAAGGTATTCCTATTAATTTATCCATGGATTAAGGTTATAAGATTTTTAAATAAGGTAAATATGATCCTTGAGTCTGTTTTCCCCTTCTATATTCTATATTGAGTAGGTATGGTAGCATATTGAATGGCGCTTCCACCGAACCTCTCTCAAGTTCACAATGTGTTCCACGTATCTCTACTAATGATGTACATAACTGATCTATCACATGTACTAAACTCAAAGGTTGTATTGATTGATCATGATCTTTACTATGAATAAAATCTAGTAAAAAACTTGTATTTTAGAGATAAGGTTCTAGGAAACAAGACTTCTCACCCAGTTAAAGTTCTCTTGATAAATCCAAAATTCAAAGAGGTGACATGGGAACCTAATGATGTGATGAAATAGAGATATACTCTTTTTTATATTGGGGTGTTATCATTTTGAGATTGAAAATCATTTAATGCGGGGGTATAATGTAACAAAAATATATTTTATGATATTTTTATCTTCAAATAAATTTAATTTCCTCCATAGATTAGGATATATGCAACCATGAGTCTAAAAAAACAACAATATAGTATATCATTATAACCTAGAAATTAAATTGTCATGATGAATAATAAAACCCAATTTTTAAAAAAAATGTATAAAGGTTTTATATAAAGAAATTATATTGATAATAAGTTCTATTTTTTTACTAAAGTCATTATATGCTTAAAAAATACATTTTTCCCTCAAAAATGGTTTTTATTGCTTTTTGTTAGAAAAAATTAAAATGAATTTATATCAATGTTAGAAAATTAATTGAAAAAATATGATATATTTTTTAAATCATAATTTCAAAATTATAATAGAGTGATGTTTTGAAATTTTTTTGAAATGATTGATTTTTTAATGTGTAGTTAAAAATACTGATTTTATTGAAAATTTTATTTCCATTTAAAGCATTTAAAAAATTAAATTTTGTTTAAAAATAATTTTAAAAGTAATATTAGTTCATTTAAACTATTAATAATCTAATTAATGTAATTATAATAGATTTTATGTAGGATTTTAACATAAAGACTTCTTATATTTAAGAAAACAAATTTTTTCTGGAAAACTACTTTTCATCACATTTAGTGGGTTTAATTTTAAATTAGATACTTCCATTTTTGTGAATTTAATTTTAAAAAATGTATTCCATATTTGGAATAAATATTAAAAAAATTTAATGGGTCCTCCTTCATTTGTTTATAATGAATGGTAAAAATGGTAAAATTTTGTTACTACGGTTTAGGTTAGAACGAGTTTACCGACAGGTTAAACCAAGAGATAAGGGTATTATTTCCAATTAAACTAGTGTATATCCTATTTTTGGGCTTATTTGAACCTAATATTATCCATACCTAAAATATATATCCATTTAAAATCATTCTTCTTAAGTATGAAATTATTATATTTTAATCTTTTAAGAAATTTCTAGTGTATCCTCTCTCCCACTTATAAAAGGACACCCCTCCTTTCTCTAATTTACACCACTTTGAGTCATATAGCTCAAAAAAACCTAAAACATTATCTTATAAACTTCTATAGATATTAATTAGACATTATTTTTCTTTAAATAACATTCCAATGGTTCTTTAGAAAGGATCTAAAGGAGGCTAACCAGTGGAAAGTTAAGCATCCCACCCAACCTCTTTCAAATTATTTCATATTATACCTCCTATAAATATGTGGTTTTCATCATAAAATAATAACTTAAATGTACTAAATATACTTATATTTTATTATTATTATGTAACCACCATTATTCATCCTCTTTTCCATCAATTGAGAAGTGAGAGTATCGCTCATGCATAAGTGTGGACTACCGCCTCGACATAGTGATACAATTCATTTTCCATCACTATATTTTATGGATGGTTATTATTATGGGCTTAATGTTTATATATTATATTTATGATATAATTATTCTTATATAATTATATTATCATATATTCTTTATTACATTTTCATCTATTAGAAAATGATAATGTCGCTCGTGGATAAGGCGGACTGTCACCTACACGAAGCGATATGATTCATTTTTCATTTCTGATTTACATGGATTGTAATAAAGATATATTTAAAGAATATATATGATAAATATGATATAATTATTATTATTTAAAGGTGAATTAATAATTACTTTTATTTTGTTTCATTGATCAAAAAGTGAAAACAACATTCATGGGTACATACAGCTGACCATCTCCTCGAACAGTGTAATTGATTTTTCTATCTATTAATTTTATTTATGACTCTATATATATATATATATAATGAATATATATGATATTTATATCATGATTAAAATTCTATATATGATCTAACCATGATAAAACTACAACAACCAAAACTACTTTACTGAAATTCTCATGAAAAACAAAACAGTTAACACCCGAAAATGACGATTTTTATAATAGATTTTTAATAAATGTATGTTGAAATATTATAAGTGGATAATATATGACATTATAAGTATATAAATTACTATGGTATATAATTATAATAAATTTAAATTTATTATACATGAGTTTAGGTTTCTTTTTAAGAAATTCAAACTTGATTTAATGGATTTATGTGACAATCACATTGTTTATCTCCATTGTTTATAATTAAGTTTATGAGGATGAAATGACCTATCTCTCAAGTATACCATTAATTTTATTATAATATATTTTTTCTGAAGATTACATGTTTTAATTTTATTTTCCATACTTTAATAACTCTATTGACCGAGAGAATGTTTTTAAGGAACACTAACTGTATTTCTCTCTTCAATCGAAAATCCTTTTTCATCCATATCCTTGTTTTATAAAAATGTTATCAACAATGTTTTTTTAAATTATCCATTTATTTTTTAAATTAATTTATACTCATGAATAAATTTTTATAAATTTTTTAAATGTAATAGTATTTCCATTATCCAAATATGGTACTTTAGACTTTTTATTGAGAATTTAAAAGCGAATGTTTGTTTTAATATAAAAGACACAAAAATTATTTACTGTCATAGTGACTACTCAATGATTTAAAGATTAATTTACAAGTTTCCAAGTTTATTTTCAAATAAAATTTTTCCCTTATTATTTGGGAGATTTTATATTTTAAATAATTTAATTCGAACTGAAAATTTTATTTTCCTCATGAAATGTTATAGTGATATTATAAAGGAATTTTTGATTTACAATAACATCATTTTATGTTACATATGATTTATTTTGATTATTATCCAATGATACTACCCAATTTTATTATTTGGATGGATTATGATGATTATGATTTAAGTATTACTCTACGAAACTCATTTATTTCCCATGGGTTTATTAGGCTATGATGAAACCTTTATGAAATCAGCTTCTTTTCCATGGGTTATGTCATAATTAAATATTGAAATTTTTATGAAAATATTTTAATTTACATTGGTTATGATATATTATTAAGGATTTATTATTTTGTGGAACACATATAAATGGAATATGATTATGTTATGGGAGGTCCTAGAATTATATAGTCCTCCAATTGATTGGGTAAAGATGGATATCTCATGAGATAATGATGAATGGAATGGGGAGTGAACCTAGTATAGTGAGGAAATTTGTCTACCATGATAGTATTGGGACTGAACATTGACTAGGATATGGTGAAATGGGGATTAAACCCAATCCACTACGATATTCTTATTAGTGATCCTTTAATAATGAAATAATTTTCTATCCTTATTTGTATGCCACAAACTTATGTCTTACGCCAATGTTATACTCTCATGTCTCATGCTCTTTGATTCCTTTGTTATTCATGTCTTATGAAATGATAAGAATTATTACATGACTCGTGATTATGATATATTAATTTTTGGGTTTGTTTTTCAAATGTTAAGTTCATTTTCTCATACCCTTATGATATTGTTATACTTAAGTGATCATTAATATCTCCCTTGTTTACCATTACTGGGAACTTGAGCTCACCCTTTTATATATTTCCTTTCATTGGGTTAAGAAGACAGAGATTAAGTATGATATGTCTAAGAAGTATGCTATTTATGAATAACATAGTGGGATATGTTTTTGATATCTTGTGAACACACTTTTTATGTATCCAAGTTTCCAAATACACCAAACCTATATGATTTTGGAATGAATCGTCGTGTTATATATTGAATAATCATATAATAAAATGTAATATTTTTGTTTGAAAAGTATTGGTAACTATATTTTCACACTTTTATGTAAGTTTGATACCTTCATAGAAACCATTTGTGCAAAGGTAAAAAAGAGGTTACCCTTATACAAAAATTCTGTGAATGGGTATAGCCTTTACACAAACTTCCCTGCGTACGGGTAAATGGATTGGTTAACTTTATGCAACCCTTTTCGTATAAGGTTATGATAATTTGACCCTTAAATAGATCAATATATGTGTTGATAAGGTTATATTACTATTATGTAGATCACTATGTGTTAGGGTAAATCCATGGTTACCTTTATGTAACCTAGCTGCATAAGGCTAAACCATTTTCCATATTTTCATAAAACATGAAAAATAATGCTCTTTTTTTCACATTTCTTTATCTATACATATTATTTCATATAACTTAAATATGATCTCACTTTTCTACCGCTTAAGGGTTTTTTTAGAGTAAAATAACACTTACTAGACACAGTAAAAGTAATTTAAAACCCTTATTTGAGGATCTCCATAGAAAAAATATGAATCCTGTGGAAAAAATATTTAAATGGAGATCCTAGTGTAAAAATTCCCATCATACATTGAATAGTCCACTAAATCATATTCTCATTCCATCATGTGGGTTTTATAGAGATCACAATGTGGGAAAAAA
The DNA here is from genome assembly GCA_963277665.1 of Viscum album. Taxonomy (NCBI): domain Eukaryota; kingdom Viridiplantae; phylum Streptophyta; class Magnoliopsida; order Santalales; family Viscaceae; genus Viscum; species Viscum album. The sequence continues at coordinate 9,678,723 of OY728143.1, read as the reverse complement.
ACCTATACCCACCACAATAGTGTATCTATGAGTAGTGACTAAATCATTAAAAGTTTAAGTGGGATCCAATAACCTCCACGAGGTGATAGAATATCACAATGAAAAGGAGGAAGATTACGGAATCATTTTGGGTATATAAAGATTTTTCCAAACCTAAAATGAATCACTCACGCCACTTCCATCACATGAATTAGTTTATATCGGCAATAAAGGATTCTCCTTAATTGTTGTCTCATTTTTTCATACTCTGAGATGCATGAATAAATTCCATGGTCGGTTCATGAATACAAGAATACATTGAATACATTTACCCCCTCATCCATTTCATCTTATGTAATAGCTTATTGAATGATATCATACATGGTAGAAACATAAAATGATAATAGTTATCATTTTTCTACAATCACATATTTCATAACATAATATACCCTTATGTGTATGGAAATCATAATTTACGTGTAATATATATGTCATATATATATATAGGGATTTAGGGAATATATCCATTATCCATTAATAAAAAATATTTATTGATCCTTGAATAATTACTATTAATTTAATAAATAAATGTCACTGCATTATTTTATAATAAATAAATAAATGTTATATTCACTTAGTATTGAATATATATTTGTCAAATATTCTCCTCGGAAAATATACTCTCAAATAACTAATGATGTAATATATGAGATAAATATAACATGAATAATTATTAAACCACATATGATAATAATATTTATTCAACATGTTTGATAACAATTATTATTATTATTTAAATAAATTTCAAGATACACTTAGTGTGTGGCCCGCTAGGCCTCTTTCTCAGTGGAAATAAGAGGAGCCACCCAAAGTCTAAGTTTAGCATCTAGAAACCTAACAAGACACTCGTATAGAATTAATTTAATGTCACAATGTCCTACAACCACATATGGATGCTTAAATTCCTATATAATCTCTTTATCACAATATCTCTATTCAAGTAATTTTCATAATGGTGTCATTAACCTATGTGCTCGATGTTTCTTTCTTGGACTTTATAGAAAAAAACCTTCCAAAAGAAAAACATGTACATAGATTTATTTAGGGTATTTCATTACCATATAAGAGTGTAAGATATCAAATTTTGTTAAAGAATATAAGGGAGATATCCTTTATCTCGTTATTCATTAATTAAATATTACTCGTGATGCACCCAATGTATCCTACGTCACTACAAAAATATGTCATCATGATTTTTGTAACTAAATAAAAGTACATGAATAATAATATCCATTTTTATATTAATTTTTAACAATCAATACACACATCTACATATATTAACATCAATTAATGCATATAAATATGGATTTCCTACTAGTGATTCAAGTCCTCATTATTTCCTGCACTAGAAATTTATAATGGTGTACACCATGAGAATTTGTCTCAAATTCCTATGAATCTCTAGCCATATTATATTGTATCATTTTTTCCCATAAAATGATATCATTTGGATATATAACATATATTTTAGAATAGTGTTGGGGAACTTCTAGTTTCTCATCATATGGGGAACTACTATGACATTTCAATGTGATAGTTACTCTTATGAAATTCTCACATACTATGTTATGCATAAAACCCATAATGATATGATAATAAGTTTATTAATATTCAAATAAATGGATAGAGGTAATAATAAAGTACGTAGAAGTTGATTTTATGGAACCAACTCTAACAAAATCCCACTTAAACTAGATTCATATTCTAACAACTTTCGTTCCAGTGGATATTACATGATATTAATACTTCTATTGAGATAAGGATTTATTCAATGGTTCCACTATTTTTTCTTCCTTGAATACTATTTTTACTAAAATTTCACTCCAAATGGTAAAAATAGCTCAAAGAGGTGATACTTTTAGTGTATTTTCTTTATCTATTGATGTGACCTTATATATTTTCTAAGATCCATCATTGTATTATTATCACAATATAATGTGATAGGATCCTTACTAATAGGAACCACATCAATATACTAGACAAATTTTCACATCCAAATGGCTTATTTGGTTACATTGGAAGCTTCTATATACTTGGAATCTGCTATGGAATTGACAATAACTAGATTCTTTGAACTCTTCTAACTCAAATATCATCTAATGATACTAAATACATATCAATACTATAACTTTATATCATTATGATACTTTTGAAAGCTTTCATTAGTAAAACCCCTGATGATTATCTCCTCATCTCATACATACACCAAGAACATATCCTTAGTTCTTCTCAAATTCATAAGGATAGCCTTAATATAAGACAAATTTTTCACCTAGATCAACTTGATATATTACTAATATTCTCAATGAATAGGAAACATCAATTCTAGTATATAACATGGCATACATGATTGATCCTATCACCAAATTGCATGAGATCTTAATCATTCTCTATTTCTCTTATTTTGTCTGAGGACACATTTTCCTAGAAAATGCACACCATGTGACACTGGAACCAATACTCTCTTGGATTGTTCAATAATAAATCTCTATTTGACCAATATATATTACTTGAATTCATCCAAGAATCCTCTTGGATCTATCATGAATGATATTTATTCCACGAATATAGGACACTTCACCTAAGTCCTTCATGGAGAAGCACTTGTTGAACTAGACAATAACTGATAGTAATAGTGGTATGTAATTTCCAATAAGTAATATGTCATCAACATATATGACTAGGATAATGACCACACTCCTAATAAAATACTTGTAAACACATGGATCAGATTCACTCTTAATGAAACAAAATTATTTTATATCTTTATAAAACTGAAGGCTCTATGACTTAGAAGCTTGATTCAATCTATATTTGGATTTATGAAGCTTTCATAACCTTTTACCCTCACTTAGAGTCAAAAACCCTTCTGGTTGTGTCATATATACATCTTCCTGAAATTTAACATTAAGGAAAGTTATTTTGATATCCACCTTCAAAATTTCATAATTATGGTAAGTTTTTATTGAAGGTATAATTATGATGGATTTAAACATAGAATCTGGAGAAAAGGTTTTATCATAGTCAATGTCTTTACATTTTTTAAACCCTTTATCTGAAATTTTTTTATAGTTATTGAATTTAACTTCCATGAACAATTTTCTTTTGAATTTCAATTTTCATCCAAAAAGATTTATATCAATTGGTGGATTGAATAGAATCTAAAATTGGTTCTGGTATATGTATTCCATATCATAATTAATGGACTCTTTCTATCTTGCATCATTTGATCTCTCTACTACCTATTTTTATGAGATAGGATCTTTATTTTCAACTAAAAATTAGTCACCAGATTTGGTGGTAAAAAACTATATCTTTATGGTTCTCTTACCTATTTGGTGCTCCTACCCATTTTTTTGTTTCAGTAAAAACATCTTCTATGGTGACATGTAGGATTTTTTCTTATAATGACTCTTGTGTATCTTGAGAATCAAACTTATCGAAGTCAATATTTATCCCAATATCATTATTAAGGATATTCCCCTTATCAAGAAATATTTCTTGTCTTGCAACAAACACTTTATTGTCTGAGGGTTTCTATAAGTAGTATCCCCTTGTTTCCTTAGGATAACCTAAAAATATATACCTCATTCCCCATAGTGCTAGTTCATTTCCTAATATATCTTTAATAAACACATTGCAACCCTATACATGAGTGTGTGACAATATATTTCATTTTATACATTAATTCATATGTAATTATATTTTTTCCTTATTTAGTATTAATTTTATTGAGTAATATATAGTTTTTAATTCATATATCTAAAATAATAGTGTAAGATCTGCATGACTCATTATCTACCTTACCATGTCAACTCGGTTATGGTTCCTCCTTTCACTAACATCATTACACTATAACGTGTAAAGTGGAGTGAGTTAAGATAAAATCATAAACTCCCATAGAATATTGATAAACTCTTGGTTAAGATATTTTTCATCACAATTATATTTAAGCTTCTCTATCTTCATACCATATAGATTCACTAATTCATTCTTTAATTCTTTTAATTTCTCAAAGTACATAGACATATAACTCATAAAATATGAATATTCATATCTACTCAAGTCATCGTTAAAATTTATAAAGTCAGAATACCCACCTATAGCTTCTATTATAAAAGGTCCACACACATCAGTGTGTACCAACATTAGATTCTCTATGCCCCTTTCACCCTATCCACTAAATGTTGGTTTGGTCATTTTCTCTTAAAAATAAGATTTATATCTTAAAAATGCTCTTATATAAAAATAGCCTAAATAAATATCTTGATAGATATTTTTCAAAAACTTATAATTTACATTACCAAGATGTTTATTCCATAGATAAGTGTTATAAGAGTCATGCGAACATGATTCATTATCGAATACTAATATTGGGTTTTCATAATTTAATTCAAAAAGGCCATTATTTGGTTGTGAAATACTGAAAAAAATTATTTCATTATCAGAGAAGTATTATTTATTTCTAAATTTTAAAATAAATCAATCTATGTCAAGGAAAGAAACATATATAGTGTTTTTAATATCCCTTGTAAAAAATAACAATTATTTAAAACCAAAATTGTGCCTGTTGGAAATGGAATATGGTAGTCTCTTGTAGCCAAATAAATGATTCAAGAAACATTAGCTTCTCAAATATCCATATATTTGGTTTTTGAATTTATATATGTGTGTGTGTGAGCACCACAAGCTATATCTAATACCCAATGTGCATATATAGAAATATTACACTCGATACTGAGTTCACCTTTATCTTCCCCTTTCTTCTGGGTGTATTTTCTCTTCCAGTGGCCTAGCTTTCCACTAGAAAAACAAAATACTTATTTTTACTTCTTATTATTCTACTAATAAGGATAGTGCTATAGAGATTTATATTTAGAGTGATTCTTGGACCCCTTTTCCTTTTTCTTCCTTTTTCTTATTCACCACTAGGTCTGGGGGTTTTTCACTCCCCATGTCTCCGTTAACTTGAAAAATGAGTGTAAAAAGATATAATGGATTATTCTCACTATTTACCATGTTATTATTTACAATTAAACTAGATAAAGATTTAGGTAATGATGATAGAATGAGATTTTTTCATAGCTAATCTAGGAATTGAATTCCCGGTATGTCTAAGTCCTCTATATAGCTAATAAGCTCGACTATATAAGGCCCATATGGCTCTAAATCTCCAAGCATGCACATAAATAGTGTATAAGAGATATATATCTCTATTATCTCACCTTATATTTATAGATATCATGAAGGTCATACATCATTTTATATCTGTCCATATACTCATATTTCTTTAAAAGATCATTATACATGGAAGATAACATGAAACATTGGATATTTGTTGCATCATCAAAACTTTTCTTATGGATAGATGATTATTCCTCACTAGCCTCTTCTCTATGATCTTCAAGAGTAGGGTTTTCCAACACATTTAATTTTATTTCATGGAATATAATAACACATAATCACCTCTAACATCCTAAACAATTAGTGTTAGTTAAAAGGTTTTCCTTATCAAGTTTGGATTGTAGTGATATGGTTGAAGTCATAGTTGATGTTTCTATAGTTAATAACTGTGGAATTTTATTACTTTATCTGATAAAAGTGGATAATAAATATTTAAATTTATTAATCTCGCACTATTATATCAGAATCTAATTAATATCACTATTACTTTAAAAATATTTTATTATCTGGATATTTTAGTGGCTAAGATTCATATACCCCTTCTTAGAACTTAGATGGTGGACTATCAAAATATTTTATTTAGGTAGTTGTAACATTCCATATGAATTAACATGTAGTTCCTTGATCTGTTAAGTGTATTTTCCAATCTAGAAATCCTTAATTTGGATTCCCACGATGATTTTCCTACTAGTTTCACTAATTATAATGGAGTTTATCAACCCTTGATATGAACTAGCCTAGGTCGACCCCAAAATCATGATAGGAATTCCCCAAAAATTGAAAGCACCCCAACATGGGTTATTCAAACACTTTAAACTATGGTTCAATTTCTACCCAATTAGTGGAAGGAAATAGAAACTTAATATATATTATTGAGGTACTTTAATCCTTATTCATAAATAACCCATTTCTTATTTTGGAAAAATTCTTGTTAATATTAAGTGTATTTACTTAATTTATTAGGTATATCTTAGATAAAATTTAGGCATAATCCAATTTATTTTAGTTCTATATTGTGTGTTTTCTAATTCATTAATTCATGTGATCATGATAAAAACATCAATAATGAAATTAACCATAAAATTTTATAGAAATAAAATAATAAGATCAGAATGATCATGTTAAATTCCAAATGGTTTGTTTATCTAGAAGATGATAAACTAACCATCATCCAAGGGGAAAAACCTTGAACCATGACTTGGTTCATGTTGTAACTTTCCACCTATCCACCCAAGTATCTATTGGATTAGTTTTTCTTCATATCTAAAGTTTAACCACTTCCACTCACCTAGGAACTCCATCCATTACATAATATTTTACTCATACGTAGGTGAGGAAAACCAAAGGATTAATTTATGTGTTTAAATAAAATTAAACCATGTGTACATAGGCTCTTATATAATTAGAGGAGGGGTGACACATAATCCATCAATCTAGTTTCATAATAAATTAAAATGAAACCAATCACAAACAAAGTTCTGGTCTATTATCCTGATTATCCACATAAATGCAATTAATCAAAAATTTGATAAATAAAATTCATTACCAATCATTGTTATTTAAGATAAATCATGCTCAAAAAAATTAATTAACACCTTTAATTAACTAATTATTTTATCTTACTTCTCATCCAAAATTTATTGAGATTCTTATCCATCACTTTTTTAAAAAAAATTAAAAATATATATTTATAGTTGACTATGTACAAAACATGTACCTTGGAGGTAACAAGGCATATACCCATCCAAAAAAACCACATGTATTATATTATTATATTTTTTACTCATGTGGAATGTATCATACATATATTATCACATAATTTCATTGAATTTATGAGTAAAATGAATGTCACATGGAACACAAGTTATTTACATTGTGTGTTATGTCTTCATATGTGTATAGTAATTACTATAATTTGACTTATACATGATATGTAGTTCTAAAAATTACATAGAAATAAATTTTAAATTTAATATATATATCTTATCATGTGGAATGTATGAGTCAAATGAATGACACACGCAACACATGATGATATTTTTTAAGAAGTATAATAAATTAATTTTAAATTATGCATAAATAGGTAATATACATGGAATGTACAATCTAGTTATGCATCATGTATAGTTATTCACCATTTATTGTTCTACATGACTAGGGACTCAACATGTTAGGATGAAGTATAAATTAATGGATCAAGTGATGTGTATATGGGATATAAGTCATGTGGTCTCTGATTTACATGCTCACTAGTCATGTAGGTCATGTAAGAAAATACACAGACTGTCTTTGACTAATAGACTACACATCAAGTATGCATGTTACATGACATGTTTTTCGGCCAACCATGTATCAATATAGTCTTTTGAACATGTAGGGTATTAAATACACACCCAAGGTAATATATGCACACACTCAGAATTACTTATGAATTAATTTGGGAGTTTCCTTTGTGCATTAAACATGGGTACATGGAGTGTATTCATGGGATACACACCATGTACTCTTGTGTTATCCATCCATAATATTTGGAACCTCCAAATGAGTTCTTCAAATGTTTTTTATTCATAATTAATCCATTTTTTTATTATATTTTCAATAAGGAAAAGAGGGTAATGGGAGATCTCACAATTTGAATTTAAAGAGTGATTCAACCAAAATTGAAAAGTAATGATAAATTCAAAAATCAATCAATGATAATTAAATTATTATAAATAATTATGTGATTGGTATAATACCACTTGAATGTTTTTGGATCAGTGGAAGATCAGGAGGGGCATGTCAAACTCAGATTTTTTCCATAAACAATGATTAATCTGATATTTACATCAATGATAAATGTCATAACTAACAAAATTGAATCAAACATTAATTGACATAAGAACTCCATAACTAAAATTAATTATCATCACATAATGATTAATAATTAATTTAAGCAGTTAAATAATTACTTTATGATTAATTATTTCTTTATTGATGAATCTAACAACATCTCAATGTCGTACAATCATCACATCATAAGAATCAATAGTAGATTCCCACTACTAGTGATTTATGTGTGCTTCATGAATCTCTAATAATCACCGTAGGAATATTTTGGGGTTAGCATGTAAAATACTAACACTTGTGTCATTCTTCTTTGATCTCCACATTAATCACTGTGAAGAAGGATTCTCCTTGATCTTTTTAGAATTAAGAGGGGTAGTGGAGGATATTCACACTCTTTTATTGAGATCATTCTTAGAGAGGAGACATTAAGGGTTTTAGATTATTATCTATAAATTTTTATGCACAACAAAACAAATAGTTACCCCATGGATTGGGAATAATGCAACTAAGTTTAAATAGTAATCGGGTTAGAAAATAATAACTACACATGTATCCTTATTATTTCCTTGATCCTCATGGAACCCCATTTCCATAATAATGATATTATTATTATTATTTCTTGGAATGCAAAAAACCATTGAATTAATTAGAAATTACTTATTCAAATAATATTTAATTATATTATTTCTCACTGAACCATTAAACTAAATTCATCATTCCTCCATAATATTATCGGTCATTGAATAATGACTTTCTATTAATAAATAAATATCATTGAATTATTCACAAATAAATAAATAAATATTATATTCAGTTAATATAAAATAAATACTTATTAATTATTCTCCTTATAAAATTTTCTCTTGAATAATTTTGGGGTGGAATACACATGATCAAGCTAACATGAATAATTAATACACCACGTATGGAAGTAATATTTATTCAGTATGTTAAATAATAAATAATAAATAAAATAATTATATAATTGAAGTTCTATATATACTTGGTGTCTGAATCTCTATTCCTGTTTCTCAATGGCATTAGGAGGAGCTATCCAAAATCCATGGTTAGCATATAGAAACATGCCAAGGAACCCATAGACGAATAAGTTAATTTCACAATGATATAAAGCCTCGTCCTGACACTTAATGTGTATTATAATAACTTTATTGTAATATCTATAATTTAGTAGGTTGCATGATAATTTCATCAACCTTTGTGCCCAATGATTCTTTCTTTGACTTTTCAGAAATGAAATTTCCCAAAAAAACACCTTGGACATGAATTTATTTAGGTCATTTCATTCCCATAAAATCACCTAAGATATTAACTTGTGTTAAATAATATAAGGGTAAAATTATTTCTCACATTATTCATTAATTAAATATTACTCATAATACTCCCAATGTATCCTACTTTACCATGAACATATTTCATCATGATTTTTCCAATACATCAAAGTAAATGACTAGTGATATTCATTAATAATTATCTTAAATTTTAAGGATAAATACACAAATCCCATGTTATGAACATCCAATGACAAATATAAATATGAATTTTATGCTTGTGGTTCATGTTCTCATAATCTCCTGCACTGAAAAATACTAAGGGTGTACACCCTAAGAAGGTTCTTCAATGTCTTTCGTGTATCCGCCCATAATATCTTATATCATTTTTGTACCATTAAATGATATCATATGGATATATAATATATATTTAAGAATATAGTCATTGTACTTATGTGTTCTCATCATATCGGGGAACTCATACAACCTTTTAGTGCGGAATTTACTTTAAGGACAATATCACATACTATGTCACATAAAATAATAATCATGTTGTGATAAAAAGTTTACTAATGTTCAAAGTAATCAATACTGGTAATAATAAAGTCTAATGAAGTTGAAACTATGGAACCAAATCCAAAAAATCTATACCTAAAAAATATTGAACGGAATTAGATATAGATTCTAATAGGATAAATAACCTAGGAGCATCAATATGTTACATAGTGTATTCAAAAGTTACATCTTAAAAATCCTCAAAGAAAATATATTATAATTTGTTGAACATATATAAAGGTAATTCAAAGTTCAAAAAATTCAAAAATAAATTTCTTATTAACATGTTTAAAGATTTAAATAATATGTCCATATAACCCAATCATAGTTCTTCAATCTATTGATTAAATATTTTGTTCACAAGAATGGACTAGGTGTAATGACCTGATACAAATCCTAAGGGTTTGAACTGAAAAACCACAAGACCTTAGTCACACTTTCTAATCACTAGAGTAAATCATAAATACTAAGTGATAAGATAATATAAAATGGGCAATATTTTCCCTCTTGGTAATTTTGACTAATTCATCGATATAATACATTCTTCCATAGAATCATCATGACCCATTCGTAGGAAGGGATTTTTAAAAATAAAAATTTGTATACCATTGAAATTAACATTTATACCAAATAATTACTTACATATATATGTAATAATATAAATATAAATGAATATGGATCTTGATCTTGATCTAGTACAATCACATTAAAAAATACACATATATTCAACTCATCAGACAAAAAACAATGCTAATATATGTATGATACCTAAAAAGTAATAAAAAATCATATTACTCATGTTGAAGAATACTTTATCCAAAATTCCTTATAAGAACTCATCTATAAGTCATAATAACTCTCCTACATTGGTACCTTTCCCTTAATTGTATCATGATCAAAAAATATATACTCAACCAAACAGAACATATATAGTTTATGAGTATATCATACCAAATTATTAATCACCACATAACCCCTACATATCCATCATATGAACAAGTGTGTGAAATATAAGAACATAGAAGTAAAAAAATAAGCAATAAGATGATAATCTATGCTTATTATATATGGTATTAAAATAAATAAATAAAATTCTTAACATGGGTGTAGGTTTCTACATACCAACTAACTTCTAGTGGGACTGTTCATACCTACTTTGAGTATAAGTTGGAATCTAGAATAGTGGAAACATTATCTTAGTTCAAAAAATAGGGAAAATTTAAAATCCTTTATGGAAAGGGGAACACACAAAATTTAATGCTCCTTTTTCTTATCCCTAGGGGAAGGGAAAAGTGTGAAAAAGATCCATGACACCCTAGTTCTCATCCATTATTTTACCATGAGAACCGTTATCAGTAACCTACTTGTCAATGAACTGTGTATAGAATTAATCATTTTATAAGAAAACCCCTAGAATTTGACCTTCATAGAGTGAATAAGTAGTTTATACACATATATGTGAAACAAAAATTACATTCTAGCATGAAATATTATAACATTTCATACCAAAAAATATATAACTTATATGCTTAAAAATATATAACTTATGGAATATAGAACTACTAAGGAATATATGTAGTAATAATGTAAACTACTAAACCAAAGTAATAAGTCATATTAAACATAATTTCATAAAATAGTTATATAGAGTAAAGTTTTATACTAGGTTATTCCCACTTTTTATCATATCACATATACTCAATACATTAGGAAAATATAGAAGACAGCATGGGTAGCCTATAAAAAAAGTCTACTAAGTCTAATTTATAATATAAATGTACAAGCTATGGTATCATCACCATGAATTTTAAAAACCTATAATATAATAAATAATAGATTTAACAGACTTTAAAATTTGGAAAATTAGTTAAGAAGAGGGAAATTTTTCCTAGCCTCAAGGTCACCGAGTACACACTCATACTACTTCATGATAGATAATGAAAATGGAAGATAAATATTCTAGTATTAAATAAAGTTAGACTATGGATTAGGTAAAAACACCTAAATAAATTATAAAATAGGATAAAGGAATGTATATCAAACTTATCTTCCCTAAAATAATGCTTCTACAATAAATTAGGGGAAGGTAGAATCATCTTTCAATAATGAATCCCCTTAGGAAAAGAAATCAGGAGAATTTATGAGTGATTTATATTATTATATTGAAGTAAATCCCAAATGGAAAAAATATTTTGTTTATAAAATAATAAATTAAAAATCTATTTTAGACTTCATTTAAAAAAATATCATAGAACCTACTAGATATCTATTTGTTATCCACTAGGTATCTGGTGATTATATTACATAATACCTCTATTTCTCACCTATATACTCATCTTATAACTATTTTAATTCCATATTATATCCTTATTAGGCTTTCAATTTTAACCATTTACCAATTTTAAAGGAAATAATTAAAATAGGGAACCAAAAATTGATGAGGGTTATTAAAAACACCCCACCATCATGTTTCCCATCCCAAATAAGCATAAATAATCCTCTTAGTTAAATAATCAAAGTCACTAAGCTCTAAACACATTCCCACACTCCCATGTATCATCCAGAAGTCATCCATGTTATGGTTATACTCACACTAGAGGAATGACCATCTATTATAGAACTTTATCACTTCAGTTAATGTGAAAATTAGTTACTCTTGATAGGAACCATAGGATTTTAATTATATATAATTAAACACAATCACAGGAATCATGCATAGAATTGAATAAAATATGTATAATAATGATCTATATAGTTTCAATAGTAATGTTCATGATCCTAAAGGTCTTAACAAACCAAGGAGTCAACTTTCCCTACCTTCCCATCCTCCAGTGATGCAATCATGGGGAATCTCAAAGAAATAAAAGATCACTGACCTAAAATTATAGAGGACATCTTCTATAAAGGATATATGATTTCTTGAAACTATGTATAGTGATTAATCATTTATTGAATCATCTTATCCTACTCTATAATCACATATACTATGATAGAAACAATCAAAGGTGATTCATCAATATCTTTGTAGCATAATAGATACTAATAAATACTATCATAGAGAGTCTCAATTTGATACATTTGGATGGAATGATGATAGATTTTATTGAACAAAAACTCTAAAAGTTATAAGTGATCCTCTTAAGATCCACTATGTTAATAATATTATCATAAATCATAACCTTAAAATATATGAAATTCTTCCTTCGATTAGACATTTTTATAAGGATGGTAATGTTTACTTAGTTTAATATGAGTACTAAGATCCTATTTCAAACCCTACCAAAATCTAAAAGTGAATCTCAGGTTATAATCAAACATTATTTTCACTAGAACCTCAAGAAGCTTTAAAACCATTCATACATATAATTTACCCATCTTATCTATAAAAGAGGATTCTCTTATAGCTAAAAAGTTATCTGTTTTGTTCAAATTTTCCTTGATCACACAAATTGTATCTCAATCTTCCATAGATATATACAAGATAGTCATAAAATCCATCCTTATATTATCCCACTAATACACTTATAGAGATAGATTTTATAACATTCCTTGAAGTCACGGGTGTCCCGTATTCAACTATTGGTTGGTAATCCATCTTAAAACAAAACTTAATATCTCCCTTTTCATGATCAACTACTAGAATTTCTTGGGGACATCATAATACATCTTTGATTCCCATAGATTAGTAATATATCCTGATAAATGATATTCCCCATAACTATTTTCTTTTATGTCAGTTTTAAACAAAATCCTTCTATAAATATCATGGATAGAATGAGAATTCCAGAACCATCATTCAAGTATCACCCCACCATAAAGTTTTTCTTGAATAATGATAAAATTATAGTTAGAAATATGGTTTCCCTTGACTAAATTCATAATAGATAGTGTCAACACAACATGGAATAGAATCATACTATCTTGATCATTGGTAACATCCATGTAAAGTTCATCCATAAAATATATTAGTATCTATTATTACTTGGAATTTTATACTTATTATGGTTAATAATTCCTATAAAGTTGAATTATCTACCACATTGAATTATCCAAGTTTATATAATTTTTGAAATAAAATAAATTATGTATTTTACACACCAACACATATTTATATTTAAATCATAATGAGATAATATCTACATGATAAATTTTTTATTAGTGTATACCGTGATTCACTCACCAAATATGTAGTTTCTATATAAAAATAAGATCTGGATTAATATGGATTTCTCCAATGGGTTATATGGTTATTTTTATCAGGTAGGAGTTGCCAAGAACTATAGTCTACCACCTGATGATCTTGTATGAGAGAAAATGAAATACCCACCAAATAAGAATCACATTAAGCCTTAAATTTATTCCATAGATAAGGTAATATTATGATAGGGTTAGTGGTTTATCTCTTCAGTAGTTCTTAAAAAGATGTGACACTCTACTATAACCCAGAAATTTTGACTTCCTTGTTTTCCAAATCTTTTATATGTGTTTCTTTGTGGGGACTATATAACAGGAACTAATAAAGTTAAATAGGTGTTCTAATAACCTTGACATTGTTGGTTTCATTGTAACAAATAAGTCCTAATGAATTTATAGGCACCCATCATTTTTAAAAATACTATCAGGTCCTATCCTACTAGGAACCACCATTTTCCCCTATAGACATGTGTTTTCCCCAACCTAGGGCCTACCCATATGGACAAATAGGTTATTAGACTAATGATAGTCCCCACATGCCAAAAAACAGTTCTTTCAGTGTTTTTTATCCTCACTCGCATACACCATAGGAAACTTCTCAGGAGGTCATGCATCCTGATACTACTCTTGGTCAATATTTCTTAACTATGGAGTTTTAATTAGGTTGGCTACCAAAAATAAAATTACACCTTGTTGACATGGGTAGTAACAAATAGCCTTTTAAACCTTCATGTTTCAAGGGTGTTACATTCCCTATCCCTATTTAGATCACAACATCATTTTTTTACCCTAAATTTCAAATCAAGTAGTGCCACTATACTTCTAGATCGGTACCTCTCTGATACCATAGTAATAACTGAAACAAAATGACAGCACGGGCACCCTGCCTTTTTAATACATTCATTGCGTCTGGTCCCACCAGGCTCAACCTATTTCCCTACAGACACGTATTGTGTGGATCACCGATTCTAGAAACCCATATCCATTGGTTTCATTATTACATTATAAAAATATACAATGGATCACATTAAAAAGGATCACACCATTTAGCAGTCTTAGGACACTGTATAAAAACATGTTTACTATATTACATTAGAATATTTGTAATATAAGATAATAAACTTCTTGGAAACTTTCTTATTCTTTTTATCACATCGATGAACTGACTCAAAGACCCTTTATTAGTACCTGGGTTAAAGGAAACAAATTAATGGGTGAGATCATATACTCAATAATGGAAAGTGTATAGTGGAAACTTTCATGGGTATAAATGGCATAAACATTATGGAATGGTGAATAATCATTAAACATTTAATTTAATCAATAACATTGTAATTAAATATATCTCTATATAACAAGAAAATTTAAGTAATCTTATGGATAAAAATAACTAAATTTTTCTGGATGGGATACATAATGTTAGACCCATTGATCTTACCATAAAGGACTTATTACAATACATCATAATTTCCATCAAGTTTATATCCCACACATCATTCTTTATATCAAGGTTACACCCATGATTTCATTATTTAATTGGTTATTCATACACCAAGTACTCAACCCTTTTGTCTTATGAGACCAAATGATGAATTAAGGGGATATATAAGGTCATTTCACGCCCATAACCTTATAAACCCCAATGCATTCACTGCATGAAAGGTATCAAAACCAAAACAATACAAAATAAATATTCATTAGTAATAAATAAAAATCCATATTGAAATAAATATATATAGGATTTCAATATTTCCTAAATAAATAAATTGGATAACATTTTTATGCCCTCTAGACAAATTTTGACAATAATAAGTGGTGAAAATACATATAGTAAAATTACCATTTTGGTATATAAGCACTCCAAAGTAAAAACACATTTTATGCATTTAATTTTATGAAAATGTGATTTTCATGTTATCAGTTTAGGTGATCATGTTACATTTACATCCCTGTGTGATTCTATAATTTTATGTGATCACTTGACCCTCATCATTTTCATGTGATTGACTTCATAGGAGTCTATCCATGGAAGATGGTTTTGTGCTCACTCTTTATCATGTGAAACCACCAATATATACAATAAACTATCCCCAACATCTTTATGTGACTAGATTCGAAGAGGTGGTCCATGATGAAACTATTTTTTGATTAATCTTGATCATGTGATGACCCCAATAATATGTGATTGTATAAAAATGTTGGAATCATGTGCCGCCTCCGAAATTATATGATCACCTGACCCTAGTATCTTCATGCAGCCATCTTGGGAGAGGATTTCCATGAAATAAAGTTTTTATGGACACTCTTGATCATGATACACCCCTAAAGATATGTGATCTCATGATATTTCCGTCATCATGCCCCCTATCGAGTTACATGATCGCATGACATTGTCATCTTCAAGAGACCATCTTGGGAAAGGTTGTCCATGATTAAACGCTCTTATATCCATTTATAAACACATGACACCACAATATATTTGATATCCTAATTCCAATAGGATAACATGATAGGAACATGGAGGTTTTCCATGATATAACACTTTTTCAGTCTCTCTAGATCATGCAACTCATTGGAGGCGTAATCGAAGACTTGTGACCTTAGTCACATGGGTCACACGAGATGACACAGATTTATGTGGGTGTCTTACACTACCTAAAACTCATGTATGTTTACTGAATTAATTATATATATGAATAGATATATGAATAAAATTTCTATAATAACCTCATTATTTATTCAAAATGGACATGAATAAAAAGATGGGCAATAACACATAGACCATGAAAGGAGATCCAAGGAGTGTTACATGAGATTGAAGTACCCTATTTGGATATTTAGTGAGTAACTTTGAAATATGGGACTTTAAAAAAGGGGGTGAAATTTTATCAATTGCATATCAATTTATGTGATACTCGACCATGTGATTGTCTAAGAAAGTTTTGATCATGTAATGACCTCTCATTCACATGAACATATTGCTCAATCACCTAAACTAAGACCAGTTACACAACTGCATTACCCCATATCCTTTATGAAACCACATGACCATTATTCCATTATGAAAATTAAGAACTCCATCTCTTTTATGTGGTCACATGACCCAACATCATTTTGGAGACCGCATGACCCCATATCCTTTATGTGACTTCATGACCTCACTTCCTTAATGTGACTGCATGACCTCATGACCTTTATGCAATCACCAAACACCAATGTAGATATGATCACCTTCCATAAAAGTGTTACTTGGACCACTTGTGGATGTATTTTATTCTTTCCCTCTATGAGGCTACATACCTCATGGGCATCCACTTTGGTGTAAATCCCAGACTTTTCAAACTCATAGAGAAATGTCCCTGATTAGTTCAATTATCCTTCTTTTCTCAGAAGCTGACCAGGATCATATGAACTAAGATGAATCTAATTCCTATTATAAATAGGATATATAGGAAGCCTTTGCAAGTCATGATCCCAATATCTAATATAAAAATTCCATCATATGTATATTTTTTATCTTGTCTTTCTATGCGGATATATTCTAAATGGAGATCATAATGCCCTCTTGATGTTATCATCAAATTACCCCATATAGATTTAACATTAAAATATTCCATGTGAAGTATAATAAAATTACTCATAAGATATATTCTCTATGGGATCCATTTTAATATCCTATATGAGGTTATACCACTCATGAAATCACTAATACCCTTATCCATATAACCAAATAGTATGACCTCTTGTTTCTCACACCAAAAGTGACTCACAGGGTCTTGAGGTTGTGTTCAGTTGTTTTAATGGTTATTTACTATATCAAGCATCCTCTCCATATGAAATTAAATGGTATGTTTGAAATAATTGTAGAATTATGTAAAACTACACAACATTATAAGTAATATGACTCTAATACCTATTTTTGTAGGATACATAGGATGCCTATTTGAGTTTTGAGCCCAATATTATGGGTCTAATCATATTGTATCATCTATCAATGGATGAGGAATACACCCACACCATGGTCCTCCTTTTTAGGTATAATACCTGAATATATCTTCCTTTCATTCAAAGGACCATATTTCCAATGAAGCACCTCAGGGTAGTCTCATATGTGTAATCCCCACTCATCATTTATTGTCAAGCATTTTATGACACGTATATCTTTAATATCATAACTACATGGAATTTGACTTTCTTAATATTATTTATAGGATTCCACTCTAAGTCTTGATCCCCCATACCTAATTTTTAAATTTCATTCATAGTCATCCATGTCACATGACATTAAAATTCATAGTATCGAGCTTTTATATGACCTTAAATTATGTCACTCAAACTATGTGGGCCTTAATTCATGTCTCGAAGGGACATATAGGAATCCTCCTAAAGGTTCAAACCAACTATCAATATCATTCCATTACCATTCTCATTGGGTCATACTCCTTTAGAGAACATTTATATCCTCCCCTCATTAGGCTATACACCAATGAGTCAAGAAATTACATCTATTAGGGATATATTCTTTTTGGATCATACCACTATCATGTCATATTCTAGATAAAATTATTTCTTAACTTGGAGGTCTATATTCTTTTCGAGTCCTATCATATCATCCTCGTCAAGCTATACTCTTGGTCGGGGAAATCATCACAGGTCCATAATTCTTTTAGAACCAACTCATCCTCATTGGTCCATATCCCCTATGTAGTCAACCAAAAATAGACCCTCATAAGTAAGTCACAAACAAACAATTTAGAGGATTAGTTCTCCTACTCTTTTTTATTTCATGATGTTAACCTTTATGTATTGGTCCCTATCACATGGATATAAAATATATTATGGTTCTTTGTAAGTATCACTTATCTATGAGGGTTACAATTCATTTCATAGGTATATATAAGAAGCCACTTCATGGGCCTGATCTTGACACCAAAAACACTAATTTCCTTCATATATGGTGATAAACTCTAGAGCTCCCATCTATGAGGATTTAAAAAGTAGTGACCCATTGGAAAACATCACTATGTAATAATAAGATAAAAATGGATAACCTCTAATACATATAGAAAATTTCACCAAGCGATAACCATTGATACATATGGATTTTCACATAGAGGGATGCCTTATATATGTAAAGACATTTACATTGCATATGCCAATAACTGATTATTAAAGTTAGGGTAACTAGTGTTATATAAAGAATAAAAAAGATTCATGAACATTTATTAAGTCTATTAGAGAGTCCTAAAATATGAATTAATTCCCCCCCTGCCCAATAGGTAGTGATAAGCTAGACCACCCATCCCCTTAACCAATGTGAGTTCCTAATAATTATTGGTAAGAAACCCAAATGATTTCCAATATTTGGAAATAATGATTATTTATCATTATAGATGTGGTAACTGTTAGTTTTTTATGGTTCCATGAATAAACCCCATTGGAAACCATTTGAGATAGGAGTAATGATTGAACGTGAGGATTGTGTGGCCACTCTTATCCCCTCACAAGACCAAGAATCGGGCCACCCCCATCCTAGGTCAAAATACAAATCTTGAACCTGATGTGAATCTTTCAATAAATAAAAACAATTAGGTTTTACATACATATATCCATTTTGTTTTACATGTTTTATGATAGAAAAATGGTGAACATGATGTGGATCATTAAATAATTAAATGAAAAAATGAGTTACCAACACATGACTAGTTAATCATGTTCCTTACTTTGGATTTTGCACTGATCGGTATCCATGATTTTGTTGAATTTATGAACACTGATACCATTCATATGATCTCTCTTAAATACAAGGAAATGGAATCATCATCAATAAATTGTTATACTGCTTTATCTATCATGAGATTCATGACCCCTATAAGTAGAAGAATAAATCCACTTGTTCAGTGTCTTAAAAACCAAGTCAAGAATGAGATGATAAGGGATTACCATCAACATGATACTATCTCAAACCTAAAGGGTACATGAAAGAGTCTCTTGAAACTGAATATAATAGGATCATCTCATCCAAGGAAGTCCACAAATAAGCTGATGAAACATGTCACCACCTCTAACTGCTTCAGGAGCCTATCCCTAGAATGTGAGAAATAGTTATTTTATTATCTTATGAATGTTGATCAGGGAATTAACCAAGACATCATCTAGGATCAGGAGTCACACAGGATGTATCTTTTCAACTTTCTCCACCTACATCATTCAATCATCACCCCTCATCCACCTACTGAGGGTGCAACTCAATAGATCCCCCTTAGCAACTCAGACCTGGGAATCTTGGATATCCAGCTAGGAGCGGATAATTATAGCCCATTGGGAGAAAGATCATATCCTTTCTTCTACTTATTAATTCCACCCTCATATTATGGTTCCAACTAATTAATAGTCTCATATCCCCACACACATAGAATGTATTCCAGTATATTTTAATAGAAATTCGGGGGTAAAAACATACTCCCTCACCCAAGCACAAAACCCATGAACATATCCCAATGGAAAAGACAGGATAATATTTGGAACATATTATCAATTCATTTGAATATATATGTCACTATATCCTAGAGACAAAAAATGAGAAATCTCATATTAATTCTCAACCCATTCTAAATGGACAATATATTCTAGTAGAAATAGATAACATTCATTTCCATATTCAAGAAATCACACGGGAACAAGCACAAACACCTATTCCAATTTCCTAAGTAATAAATTATAAAATAAAACATGAACAGAGAGCTACTCTGGTGCAATCTCATATTCTTTCTCCCTTCAAAAGGATAATCATAATATTCTACTAAAGTATGAAGCATGGGATTGGTCTCATATCCCCATTTTGATTGGGGTTTCTCAACCTAGTTTGATAGTCACCTCAGGACATGTGTATATTCCTATCGAAGGGAGATAGTAGAATATTCTAAAGGGAAAAAATATTAGGTGGATAATACCTCTCCAACCAAGGTTTTTCAACATACTTTGACAGTCATCTAAGGGAAGGCCCATGTAACTTCCAGTGATTCAAAAGCTTCTTTACATATTATTAAAGCTAATAAGAGAATGATGCATACTCTTACTCCATCCAATGAAGTACTGCATCAGCATACCTTATAGGACATACTATAGGAGTCACATATCATTTTTTCCTTCTTGAAGATTCATTGACATATCCCAACAAGGAATGAATATCAAATTTGTGCACATAATCTTGATTCAACCTAGGATGACCAACATATTTCGGCATCCACCCAAAGGTGATCCCATATCCCTATCAACAATTCAAAATCTTGAAAGAATATCCTAGAAACATTATAGAAGTTGGAACATTTCCCCATAGTAGTCAAAAATATTCATTGGAATATTCTACCAGCCTCTACACAGTAGGCCCATATCCCTATTCAACCCCAAATGGCTTGTCGATATATTCTGATGAAAATATGGAATAAGGATCTTATCTCTACCATGCTCAATCCCATCACCCTTAAAGTTATAAATAATATATCAATAGTATCTCAAGGATCCATAAACTCTTCATATTAATCAAAAGGAAATAAAAACCTAGAAATTCCTCCTCGTGCTAGTATGGAGATGGATTATAGGGATCCTTCCCCTGACATCCATTATGGAAAACCTCCACATGGTGATATATCTCCAAGTAAAATACATCCTACCCTTATTAATACAACTCATATCAAGAGTTTTTTGAAACACTAGGGTCAACAACATATGGTTCCCCAAAACATTCTATTGAAACATCACCTTGATCAAAAGATGACCCATAGAAGCAACCACCATCCCCGGCTTCTATAGGTTGTGAGTCACCATCTAAGGAAAACCACCCTCTATGGTCTGACCATGTAGAGGAATATTCCTCTGATGAGGAAGAATATAGAATGTATATCTAGAAAAAATTCATCAAGAATAACCTCTCAAAAATATTATGGCCCATAACCATTTCATGTTACGACATCCTAGATATGTTAATAGAGGAATGCATTCCTTACTTATCCCTAAACTTATGGATGACTCTTTACACAAGTAGAAATGTTGGCTATAGCCAGGGTCAAAAACCATGGCTATAATCTATTGTCACAATTTTTTCTAGTCATAGAACATATTAGTGTGGCTATAGCTAAAAGATATAGCCACGGTTTTCTTGATCTATAGCCATGATTGTCCACCATAATAATAGAGCTATTGTTGCAGTTTTCTAAATCGTGGCTATAGACCCCCATAGTTGTCTACCATGGAACATGGGCTATTACCAAAGTTTTACATCTTGGAAACATAGCTATAGACACAGATTTCAACTATGTATATAGCCCAAAAGTAATTTGTACCCAACCGGATTCAATCTCTATACCTCCACTATGTGCACCTTCAACCTTACCACTACACCTCGACTTCCTTTGGGTATATATTTATATATTTTGTCATATATATTATTAAAAACCATGGTTATAGAATGTAAACTATGGATATATCCATTCCCTCCATTTTTCACAGTTTTATTATTTCCCCGCATAAGGGAGGGAGACCTATAGCCATGGTTTTGAGGAACCATGGTTATATAAAATAAAATAAAAACTTGGTAATCATGGTTTTACCCAAAATGTGGATATATCCCTTGGAAAAAAACTCTATTTCCATGGTTTTACTAAAATCATGGCAATAACCCTTGGTAAAAACTCTATATCCATGGTTTTACAAAAAACAATGGCTATAGGTTTAGGAAAAATACCCTATAGCCATAGTTTAACACAAACTGTGGCTATAGCCCTTGAAAAAACACTTTATATCCATTATTCTGTAAAATTGTGGCTATAGTTGTCAAAAAAACTTTATAGCCATAGTTTCACAAAATTATGGCTATATCCATCAAAAATATACTCTATATCCATATTTTTATAAAAAATTGTGGCTATAACCTTGGTATAAATAGCTATAGACATGGTTTTGGAAAATCGTGGCTATAGGTATGCGGCTATAGCCCATTTTTATTATAGTGTTATCAGATAAAGTATAATCACTTAACAATTATATGAAAATCATTCCCATGTAATGAAAAATATTTTTTTAGATATAACTTCCAGCTTTGTCTATAGATCTAGACCCAAATTCAAAAAACAGTGTGACATCTTACGATGGGCTTGTACTCACAGTCTACTAGACCATAGAAAAATAATCCTTTATGTTTCATCAGATGTACACATTTTGGGATAGGTATTGTATGTAGAAATGAACTTCACATCATTATGAGGACATTAGAGTCCCCTAAAGACTTTATCTTGCAATTTCATTGCAGCAGGATAGGATATGGGTATGAAAAATGCATGCATCTATTGGACAATCCAACAAAATCCTCTTGTCTTTAAGGCATGAAAGAATGTAACCAGAGAGAGGTTAATTGTTAGAATCCTAAGATGAGACTCTTGATAGTTTGAGATCATGTCTCAGTTAATATAACCAAAACCTCTGTTTTCATGGAAAATCCCTCTGGAAAGTAGATTATGCTCTAAGTTGGCAATACACCGGATCACAATCAAGTAAAAATTCACCAAATCAAGAATATTTCATTTGAAGCTTCCATAACAGGTATCCAAAACCAACCCCAATCCATAGGGATCGTGGAATTTATACCATTCCATAAATCCATGAGATCATCAAATACTCAGTGGGTTTAGAAGTATTGATGGAATCTCTATGTCAACATCATCCCATAGGGTTGGGGGAATTTTTTCTATGACTGCCACCTCTATAATCATCAAATCCTTAGTAGGTTGAGGAAGTATCGATATAAACTCCAAATCATCCCTATCCCTTAGGGTTGTAATCATTATTACCATATCCTCCAATAATATCATTCTTTTCAAGGCTAGGAAATGGTTTCCAATCTTCGGTTCCCTGGTAGTTCTTATAGCCACATGACACACCCCTTACATTTGGGGAACATTTGGTGAGGATGGTTAGAGAGTCCCTAAAATTCACTCTCCATGGAACATATATATGGGAACACTCAATGAATAAGATTAAAACCCACAAGGTTATCAAGATTAAATGGCCCATTAATAAATGGGGATGGTGGGACACCGCGATATAACTCTCTAAGGAGAGGTAGATGATATAGAGACCTTCTATTACATAGAGGATAACAAAATTATTCCTACTTTTTTATATTCCTCAGTGAACATCAGTATAATAAATTTGATAGATGAAAAAAATAAATACACTGATACGAAGGCACAAAACATGGAAATAATATCTTGCGATGTTGGTTATACTGAAGCACGAGATGAGGCCACGTACACCCAGAATCATAAAAGGAACCAGAACATGGAGACTCAAAATGAGGAGTTTCCACCCCTTGATGTCATTCCATAAGAGATAAAGGGAAAGTTGTGGATACTTCACACTCACCCCCAAGTGAGCTTGAATTCATATCTATAGAAGAGAGTTTGGAGTAGTATGTGTACAAGATATTCAACCTTAGAAAACTCAATGTGTAATTACTCAAGTGAAATATTCCAATTTGGTACTTCCTTTAAGTAGAAGAAAATATTTCTCCTCCCACTTATCAAGCGGAGGTTAATGTGCCTTCAAGGATAATGTATGAGCCTCAAGTTGGGTATGGGTCTAGATAGTTTGTTTTTTAGGTAAGATATATGATGGATGATAGTCTAGAGGGGGTGAATATTCTAGATTTAAAAAATTAATAAGATTAATTATCTAAATTAATAATCAGATTTAATTTAGATAGTTAATTAGATTTATAAAAAACAAAATACATAACACAATGATTTATATAGTTTTTAAGTCCAAAGTGGATCTAATATACTCTTATTTCACTCTTCTTAGTGAGAGATATTTTTTGAACTATACATATTTTTTAAGGGGAATCATAAGAAAATTAAAACCTACTTTTTCTTCTATAAGTATAACCAAAAGACATCTGACTTTTGTATGGGGTGTCACAACTCAAATAAAACCTTGACTTTAGATACTGGTATCCACAAACTAAATGGTCCAGACATTATAAGTTGGGAGTCACAACCAGACGATATAGAAATAGTTTTTATGAAAAAGAAAAAAGTGAAAGTGAAAGCGCATGAGATTTGGTAACAAGTGCTACAAACTCATGAAATTTTAATGAAATAAATAAGAGAAGAATAAAATATAATCACTAGTTCATGAGTGTTTGACTGGATCGATTATCTAATCAAGGTAGTAGAATAAGTAACAGAATATTTTTCTTATCCCTTGAGAGATCATCCAGAAATAGTGATAATTTTTTAGCATAGGTAGAATGTACAAAACTTCACAATATCAACACAACCACACTCTTCACACTGTATCACTTGAAAATATGAAATCTCTCATCAAAAAAGTATCATACCAGAATTTTGTCACTATATCACACAAATATGAAAAGATTGATTCCCTTTTAAAACAACATGACTTAACACAACTGAGCAATAGTTAGAAAATTTAAAATTCAAAAATAATCACACTAGATTATTGGGGTGAGATATAGGGAGAAATATTTTATCGTTGCATTGTAATCTCTTAACTCACATCTTGTATTAAAAATAATAAAAAATAATTCAAACAAATTTGAAATCATTCATTTGAATAGTTTTAAATACCTTTATAATAATTGGTTAAAATCCCCTGACAATCATAAGTCTCTATTTGAAATTCAAATTTCAAAAATATTCCATTTTAATATATAGTTAACATGTGGAGAATTTTAAAAATTAATAACATTGAATTAACAATATTAAAACATTTTTGAATGAGTTTAATTTCAACTAATATTAATTTAGAAAAAATAGAATCAAAAAAACAACATAAAATAATAAAAATGATTTTTTGAGTTTCAAGCTATCAGTTTCATGCTTGAAAATAGAACACTCTCGGATCATCATAAACACATGTTTAAAATAATGAAAAAAACTTTCCATAGGTTCTAAATTATTAATATGAATTTATAAAGTCATTAGAACAATTTATATATTTAAAATGAACATTCATTAAATTGAAATATGAATCATTATATAAAATAAAGCATAATTTCAGGTTTAAGAACAATGTCCAGAAATTCACAAAACCAAGTAAGAGTTATCCATGTAAGTAATTTTTCAATCATCACATAATAAAAAATTACATATGAGATTTCAAAATCATTCTGAATTAGTTCAAATAAATGAATCTTTGTAAGTGATTTATATAGCCAAAACTATATAATCAAATCATGTAGGTGAATTTACATAAGTGAATCACATAGTCAAATTCACATATATGGATTTCTGAAATTTGTAAACCTTTTGAATTATCAAAATTCAAAACCAAATTAGACCTTGTAAAATGAAAAAATAATCATTGTTTTTAGTTGACTTATATTTATGAAATTGAATTATATTTCTAAATAATGAATAATATCCATAATTGGTCCTCTATAGCAGAAGTTATAATTAAATAAATTGTAGAAAAATATTTTTGAACAAATGTAGAATTTAGAATGAAAACATATATTGATTTATAAACCAATTTACGACATGAAAGAGATCGATTAAGAATTTTATATATTCTAATTAAAGGGGCATAATTTTCTTATCTTTCCAATTAAATAAGAATCCCTCAATTTTTAGTAATTTATCCCATGTTATATCCAAAATGCAAAAGGTAATTTAATCTATAAATTTTTCTACATGGTTCACAAATCATCTATGTGGATTACAAATTACCTACATGGTGAATAGTATAATGTCTATGTGGGAATAATAAAAATCATGTAAAAATGATACTTCAAGGTCAAAATTGACTTATTTATCTTAGGAACACTTCATGAAACTTGTAGTACATGTTATGAACAATCAAAACATGAAATCTAATGAAATTTGAAGTAAATAAATATTATGATATAACCAAAGTTAAAAAAAACTAAATATAACACTTAATTAAGATATAAGAAAGTATAATTACATAAAAAATATTTAATAAGATATAATTATAAATAAAAATATTTTTTAAAAAATAATATTTAAATAAAAAAATTGATTTATTTTGTAATATTAAAAACAAAAAATTTAATAATCCAAAATTAGACAAACAAACTTCTAATTTCAACATGGCCTAATTGAATTACAGGATTAAGAAAGACCAATATTTTCCTCCATTATGACTAAAACATCCCTCATATCAAGATAGACACCTAGACTCACCAATAACCGGTATTCAACAACATAAAAATTTAGGGAAACTACAATTAGATTTTACTGTATCTACCCATAGATTTATCAATGGAATTTCCCTTTTGAATATATAATTGTTTCATATTTAGTAATATAATATTATGCACATACACCACATGAAAAAACAAACTACATTTTATTATATTAATTTAAACTTTATATTTAGAAAATAAATATTGTCATAAAAATTGGAATTATTATAATGGAAAAAAAGTTGAAAATAAGATGATAATAATAGGAAAATTTAGATCTTTGTAATCCCTCAGAATAATCACACTCAAGAACAAAATTGTACAAATGAAGTAAAATACTAGTAATGCAATATTCATTTTAAAAATGAATATATATATATATATATATATATATTTTTTATATAAAACAGAATTTAATGAATAATGAATGAAATATGAGGTATTTATAGAAAATATGGAACCCATATAACCATTAAAAATATGACTGTTGGAATTGTAATCTAATATTTGGAAAACTAATCTAGCCATTGGAATAGTAATATAACCATTAGAAATATTAACATGGCCATTAGAATAGTAACCTCACCTATGTTAATGTAAAATAATATTTAGATATCTTATAAAATTAGAATAATACATATTTATACCATGATATAGGTAAATAAATGTTTTGAATGTTAAAATAAGTGTTTCTATTTTTGTAAAACATAAATGTTTTATTTTTATTTTTATAACAAATGTAAAGATTTAAAAGAAATTGTTTTTATATATTGGGTTTATAAATTAATATTATGTTTTATTATAATGATAATAGAATTTTATGATACCATAAGTAATTTTTCAAAGGGTCTGAAAATTGACCATAACATTAAAAATTTGAATTTTTCAAATAAATAAAGATTTTATTTAAAAATTAAATTTAAAATATATAAAAAATCATATAATGGATTTAATTTTTTGAATATTGACATTTAGAAATTTTTAGGGTGAATTTTTTGTAAATAGTGAAATATGATAAAATATGCTATTTAACATTATAAAATAACTACAAGATTATTTTGGTCATGGATGATGTAAGAACCCATTATTTTGAAATCACATGAACCATTAACTGAATATGGTCATAATATTCATCATTATTTTCATTCTCAGTACAAAATAATAAACTAATGTTTATAATATTCAAAAACACCCCTCTCCTCCCCTTATAAATACCACCCCTCAAAACCCCTTACCTCACACCATAAAATCCTATTATCTTACAAAATTTATATATAATTTCATTAAAAATTCTCTATTTCATGTATTAGTGCTTCTGGTATTAAAAAAATATCATTTAAAGGATCCTTAATGGGTATCATAAGAAGAGACAACCAAAGGAAGAGGTAAAATTCTCAACTGACCTCTTTTAATTTTATTCTTCATCTACAAAACCCTTATGTGGTCCATCATCATAGTAATAGTAACATAAATATCCTAAAGATAATGAAATTTTATTATTATAGTGTAATAACTATCTTCTACACTCCCTTCTATAGATTCTAAAATGATAATGTTGTTTACATTATGGTCGGTTCACTGCCTCCATGAACAATGTACATCATTTTTCTCCAACACCTTTAAGGATGGTAATAAAAATATTATTATGGTTAAATAAGATGAGAATAAGAATATTATAACTTATTATATGTTTTTCAATAAATATATGGACATAATATTAAATAAAATGAAACTATTTCATGATAGTGTGTAAAACCACCTAAATGAACTAATCGTATAATGTTAATGTATTTACTAAATGAATCATACCTATATTAGAACAAAAAATAATATTTTGGCCCACTTCAATTTCTGGAAGGTCATGAATATAATTTTTTACTTCTATATTTGTAGTCTCATTTGAAAAGAACATCAATAATAATTCACAATTTATCTAACCTTAGAATCATGAAATGGGCACCCTCGGAACAAAGAAACTAAGAATTATCTCTCATTGGAATGGTTATAAATGAACATAATAAAATTGTAGTAAATAAAATATAGATGTAAAATATTATACATTTATTAATTGATGAATCTAATTTGGTTATATATTATTTTAAGTGAAATTTAATAAAAAATTTGTAACCTAAAGTAAGGGATCTCTCTAAACCACTGTATTTTCTTTGGGTTATGACTTTTATCTCTAAAACTCACATTCACTTCCTATTTGGTGTTATGAAATGATTCTAAATTATATATATGTGTGTGGGTGTGTGTGGGGGGGTCTATTGCATATATACCTATCTTATTCTCCCATACTTTGATGTTTTAATACAAGATTTATATTCATTTTTCAAATGAGTTCTTTAAAATCAAACCCGGTTAAGGGGAATTTTATATCACTTAACCCTTTTATGTAACATTATTTTACAGTCTTTATTCCAATTCATGATTTTAATCATTAAAGGAATATTTTAATGATATCAATTCTATTTTACCTATAGTTTTCAATGAAAATTCCATATTTATTCTTTCTTCAAAAGTTCTTTCACTGATTCCTTAAACTACCATTTTTAAAGTTTATTTCTATACCAAATTATCTACCCTTTATCCTAATTTTTTTTCAAATGAACACCATATTTTGAGACCTATGTCTATAAATTAAGATATTAACATCAAAAATATATAATCCCTTCTTCCCTTTAGAATCTTTATAAAATATCCTTTGATTATGATATGAGATAATATTAGGAAACACATTTACTTCCATGGGTAATTATTATATTTATGACTTACATTTGATATCCATTTTTGGAACGCATTATCATGTAGATTTTATAAAGGTTGAAACCATATATTGCTCCAATGCATTGGGTAATTTATATTTCTAATTATATGATATGTATATGATTAGGGAGTAAACCTAATCTGTTATGGTACTATGTCCACCATGTGATATTGTCTTGGTTGTTAGCCTTGACTTATGATTATGTCATGTTATATGTTTTTTCCACTTTCCCATGTTTCCAAGATCTTATTATTCCATGTTATTTATATTATTCTCCCTTACGATTATTCATGATCCTAATCATTTGTGCATTTATACACATATTCAATTATCATTTATCATGTTTATTCCCTTACTAGGATTTTTAGCTAACCCATTTTTTATATGTATTACTCATGTTATCATATGCATATTTAAGAGCTAAAATATATTTTGGATCTAATTATAGATATTAAAATAAATAATTTTTATTTTGGTTTCATGTTGATTTTTTATGTACCTAGTCTTCCAAATACTTTAGGCCTTTTGATCTTTGGTTTGTATTTATTGGATATTTATTTTAAAAATGTAATAATATGTTTAAAATATTTGGGTTTCTATATAAACCTTTACTAAAACTTAGTGTATGACTCATATATTTTCCCCCATAATTCCTCGACACCATCAAGTATCTTGTTTCTTGAATAGAATCCATGGAAGGGTAGTGTGCTCTAGTATAGCCCAAAAGGAAGTCATATCATGAATGGGTAGATGACACTTCACCTCTTCCCAATTTTTGGAATCATGATTTCCCAACTTTTGATTGAATGGGAGACCCAGAGAAGCATCTCTCACACTTTTTTCCCAATGTTTCCATATAATTAGCCCATGGGAAAATCAAGAGGTTGAAAAATTAAGATGATTTGTACACACTTTAGTGGGGCCATCTTTCATCAAGTACAATAGCTTACCGACAGGGTCCATCATAGGCTAGAAATTCCATTTCTATTAATTAATTTATCAATTCATCTCTATGGTAAGTAAAACAACTATCTTCAACCTAATGAACTAAAAAAATGTGAAAATGAAAGGGACTACAACTTTATCACTATATAGAAAGGACTAAACTGCTCACTTAGCATTCCACTCCCATAAGAGAATTCATTTGGAGATTTTTTCATAGAACCACCATGATGAAATATACACACCACTGATCCCATTGAAATAATCAAGGGGATTCTAGTAGTTTTCATACATAGAACAACATTTAGAATACACCATTCAGAGAACTATGTCCAAATCTAGGACCATGACCACACTATAATGGAAAAGTTATGGTAATTAAAATCATACCTCTTTCACACTCAAACTAGTACTAGTGGATTCTATAGTACCCAAGAAGGCTCTACAACACCCGGTGCCTCCTTTTAAGTGACAGAAGCAACAAAACTACCCCATGTCTAGAGAAAAATATAGATCAAGGAGACTCATTATTTGAGGAATATAAGAGAAAATTTTATCCCTTATGAAATTAATAACATCCTAGTTACTACCTTTTATCCATGTAAAAAAATATCCTCAAGCTACCATCACCCAATAAACCCAGTGAAATCTTCCTCAGTTATCGTCCTAGCATTGTACTTTTCACCAGTGGTTGGGACACACCATCTAAGAATGATTTTTCTTCAAATACATACTATATATAATGGTTTATTCCAGATAGGTGGTACTGTTAAAATTCCCAATGTAGTTATTCCATGTTTCTAAACAACCAATTAGTGGAAGATGGTGACTGGTAAGAAGTTCTGACTAAGAGTGAACAGAATTTTGGTGACTGGGTAACCCAGAAGATAGTTGATCGGGCTCATACTATTCTTAGGGAACAACTCTGTAAACCAAATTTGGTCCTAAAACATACTATATTATTCAATGGTATATTTTCAAAAACATCCTTTTTAGGTAGACACAACCAATAGAATCGTAATAGGGACTAAGAACAAGAGTCTTTCCTGACACCCAATTCGGCACATATTATTGAGGGTTTCTTTCCCTAATCATTAAAAATGGAAACCATCCCTCCAAGTGGAACCCTTATCATGTGAAGAGTCACTTTTCAGTTTAGTTAATGTTATTCACTTATAAGACTCCTTATTTGATGATGAATATGTATACAAACCTGAGTTCATCATACCTACTCAGGGAGCTGTATGTAAATGCCATAGAAGCTGATGGAATAGGGGAAGACACAATCATTTAAAATCCCAATATTTTAGAAACATACCCACTAAATACATATAATTGATTGAAACCTATGGATAAGAACTTTGGTGATCCCAACAAGAGGAAAGATACACCCCATAATATTTTAAGATACATCCAAACCAAATTTTTTTTAAGACAAGTTGGAAAGTGTGTAACTGTCCAACCAATCTAAAAAAGTTGAAAGACTAAATCAACTCAATCCATTAGAAATAGGTATTCCCTAAACTTCTTCCCAAGGACTATATATATCTAATCCAAGTGCTTTATCCACTAATCCACATGAAAAGGAGAAACCACATGCTAGGAAGCATAGACCTATAGTGAAAAAGTATGATATTTTTAAATAGTTGGTGGTTGTCGTTTCCTAAATATCAATACTATATACGCTTTAATTTTCAAATTAGATTAGGGATTAACGTGTTGAGGCCCTATAGAGTCCCCAGTATTTTAAGACCAAAATCATCATGGTAGTGGTTTATCGAGTGGAAACTACTTTAGTATAATGCTATACTATTATCTCATTAAAAAAACAAGATTGATAAGAATCCATTCAAGGGTCTATTAGACCCATGTACATTTTAAGAAAACTTAAAAATGTTAGCATTTTATGGTATCTAATTGATAGAGTCTTCAGGATTAATCTTATCTCTATCTGGACTCTCCGACATTTGAGATATAGTGAGGATGATTTTTCTTCCTAGAATCATATATTTCAAGTGTGTGACAAGAGTGAGAAAAACCCCTTGTAAGGTTCAAAGTAAAGGCCTAGTTCAGGGACCCAGTGTTTAATTATGAGTTCATAGTTATCTAGTAGGACATAATATATAATGTTTTGTTTGAAAGACCTTCACTTCATAGCTATTTGGCGGTGTAATCATCATATTACCAATGCATGAAGTACTCTATTAATGTAAAGGTTAGAATATTATATGGAGATAGTTACCCCATTTGAATCTTATGAATATTGATACACTGAGGAATATTTCTATAATAAAGAAGAAAAGAAACAAATGGTATAGGGATATATATAGGTTTTCACTCCTAATGGTTTAGGGACCACTCCTATAAACCCATGGATGCTACTCATTAATGATTATGTATTTTCTATAAAAGTGATAGAGGTAGTAGGTTCAGATCCAAAAATTCATTATAGATCCCTAACTTAATTGGACCATGTATGTATAATAGTATCTATGCCAACTGATGTAAGCCCATCAAGAGGTGGTCAGTTCATGCCTGAGAAGAATAGTTTCCTGAATAATAAGTCTCTTTTTCCATAACTATCTAGATTATATATTACTCTATACCATCAGTAAAAATTTAAAATTACCCTATGATGCTATTTATAGCTCAAGATGTCAATTATTCTTCTTCCATTAATGATAGTGTAGAAGAAATTTACCCACTCCTGAGTGATCTCGATCACAATACCTATGTTTTGGTTTTATCAGGGACCAAGAATGACTTCCTATACTTCATAAATGATAGGTATGGTACCATATTATCTACCAGTCCTGGGAAACATTCCATCAATATTGAAGTGGAAAATGAATAGGATGACCTTAAAAATTGACCTCTGGTATTTGAGGAAGGAATCTCTACCACCATCAATGAACTCATAAAAGTAAATCGAGGTATATAAGAGGATCCACAACCCACATTGATCAGAATTTACATGACTCTTGAAGAGGAATATATGCATATATACTTTTTGAAAGAAGACCATTATATATTAATCTGGAATTACATTAAGATTTTGGGATTGGATCGTGATGTGACCACTCATCACCTTGGTCTTCCAGACAATCATCGGGGATTCAAGAAAGTAACTAAGAGAATTCACCCATCATAGACTATAAATATAGGGTCTTGATTTTATAAAATTATAAAATATCGCTTCATTTGAGAGTTGAAATACTCAAAATAGCTTTCCAATATCATCTTTATTATGAAAAAGTACTCAAATATCTAGGTCTGCATCGATTTCTACGATCTCAGTAAACATTGTTTTAAGAACTATTTACCAGTTTTGATTATGGAACTCCTAATCAAATCAACTATAGTCTTATATTCCCTTTCCTTTATGGATGGGTACCTAGGGTATAATCAGATCAAGATGGACCCTAAAGATGAGGAAGTCTCCACCTTCAGTGAACCTCAATGGATATTTTTCTTTTAGGTAATTCCTTTTATTTTGAATAATGTTTGTTCCACTTACCAATGTTCCATGAACCATATTTCAAAACCCTTTCTAGGAAGAATTGTATAATGATCTATTAATGACCTATTAGTTTAGTCCTAGTAATGTTTTTCTCATCTCAAGGACCTTCAAATAATATTTAGCAAGTTTTAGCAGCACAACTAGAAGATGAACCCTATAAAGTGTTTCATTGGGGTAATATTAGGGAAATTTATTATTTTTATGTTACACCGCCACATCATCGAGTTCAAACCTAAGAATACTAGTGAAATCCTCACAATACCGCATCCTCATAACATTAAAGAGCTAAGAGTTATTCAAGAATGCCTTACTTACATTTGGTGTTTTATATCCAACCTGTCTAGAAAATGCCTCCCCTTATTGAATTTTATGAAGATGGTAATCAATTATTATTGAAAATAGGATTTCCAATATTCTTTCAAGAACTTAAAGTGATATATTTGGCACAACTGGTTTTAATGACACTGGTAGGATGGAAGCCACTCATATTATATCTGGACATTATAGATCGATTTATCAACAATCTTCTCATATAGAAAAATAACATTGGGAAAGAAAATAATTTCTACTTTATCTTCAAAACAGTGATATAGGTTGATACCTAATATTTTAATATTAAGAAAAACTTCCTTGTTCTCATTTTCATAGAGTAAAACTTAAGGCACTACTTACAGAACCATGAGGTACTCCTAGTCTCTTACATTGACCCAGTCAATTACATTATCAACCACCCTATACTGATTGGGTATCTTTCCTGATGGCTATTTATCCTACAATAATATGACATCCAATTCGTATCATATAAAGAAATAAAAGAGAATATTCTATCCAATTTCCTCACAAGACCTCCCGCCTCAAAAATTATGTCGGTAAACACCATGCTTCCAGATGAAGAGGTTTTTTATAACCATGACACTCCCTAAACATGTGAGATGTATTTTTATGGATCCTCTCAAAGTGTAACTGGGAAAAGAATGAAAATCTCAAAGCTCAATCGGGTTGTTCTGGGGATTGAATTTGTCTCCCCAGCCAATAAAATTTTTCCATGTCACCTACTACTATTGGAAGACTACACCAACAACCTAGTGGAATACCATGCTCTTATCATAAGCCCGGTATTATCCCTATAGCTACAGATATCTCATGTAAATTTAAAGGGAGATTTAGAGCTGTTTTTTAAGAAGATCAATGATAAATATTCCACTAAAAAGGAATATTTAACCCCTCTCATTATCTATTTAAGGGGACTGATTGTGGAGTTCTATTTTGAACTCGCATTGAATCATATACCTCATTCATAAAATGAATATGATGATGCGTTTGCTAACACTACCATATTCCTAGACAACCTTGAAAATGATGATATAGTTTTAAAGGCCCAAACGTCTCATACATAAATATTACATCTTAATAGAGAAATATTCATTACATTACATAACAATCCATGCTAGAATTGTTTAGGTCTAGTGCCTTTGGAAACTTAGACACATAAATAATCAGTCCCTAAGTGAGCTATGTCATATCCCATTATGTTCTTCATAAATAACACCCTTCTTAGACATGTCGTACATAATACCTTTCATCATAACCTGAGCAAATGAAACATATGAAATTGTATCTCATATGAATAATACGGGTAAATAAGGGATATATCAATATATCATGAGTATAAGGGTATGATAACATGAGAATAACATTTGGAAACCATACCCTACATATCATATATCATAATCATGAGTCATGGAATAAATTTTTATTATTCATATGACATGAATAATAATAGAACCAAAGAACATGAGCCATTAGAACATAATATTGGCATAAGTCATAGATTTGTGGCATACACATAATCCTAGAAAATTATTTCCTTAGTTGTTGAATGATCATTTCCTAGACTATCAAAGTGGAGTGGGTTCACTCCCCAAACCATCATAGTAGTAAAGGTTCACTCCCAAGACTATCATAGTGAATAGAGTCTTTTACTAAATAATTTTTACTACCCATTCAATTACTTTTTATCTCATGAGATTTCAATTTTTATTTCATGCATTGGAGGGTGATATAGGTCCCACCCATCTTGGTTATAACGTAACCACTATCCTCTCTTATAATGAAAACATTTCCCTTGGTTATAACATAAATAATATCACATAATGAAAATCACACATATGTGTTCCATAAGATCATAAAACATTCAACATATCAGAACCCATGAAAAGAACTAGGTTTCACAAAAATTTCATCATAAAATAACCAGTGGAAGAGAATTAGGTTTTATAATGTTTTCATCATTTCATCAAAGCATAACCCATGGAAAAAAGAAGTGGGTTTCATAATAATTTTATCATGGTATAACCCATGGAAGATAAATGGGTTTCATAAACATATTTTCATCATAAACATAAACCATCTAGAGAAAGATTAATAATGGTATCCTTGGATCATGTCCCCAATAAAGAACAACTAACATCAAAGATGTCATATTAGATGTAAAATGATTTTAAAAGATCACTTCTAACATTTATTGATAAAAATAAAATTCCCACTTTGAAAAACACTTTTTAAAAAATAAAACATTTTCAAAATAATTTTATTTAAAAATAACCTTGGAAACATATAAATGAAACTTTAAAAATCATTTAAAACATTTCTTGAGGAAAATATACCTTCTATTTTGAAAATCACTTTTTTAAAAATAAAAAATCATAAATCATTTTGGAAATAATTTTCTTTGAAAATAAACGTTGAAAATTATAAATTAAGATTTAAAATGATGAGTTTTTTATGGAGGAATAAAATATTATTCATGTTTTACACTTTAAAACAATGATTCCTTTCACATTTTCAATAAAATCCAAACAGAAATTGTTTTTTTAAATAAATTGAGTATTACTTTTAAAATGCTTTGAAAAATTTAAAAATGGATCAAAATAAATCTAATTAATCCTTTATATAATGTTATAATATTTTTTGAAACATTTTTAGAAATCATGGATATGGAAGAAAAAGGGTTTTTCAGCTGATGAGAGAAATGAAGTTGGTTTTACTTAAAAATTTTATTTTTGAATATTGAGTACAGAAAGAGAAAAAATGAAGGGAAGACATTTATTCTCATTACATGACCATAGTATAATAAAATTAATGAGTTTCTTGATATATGGATTATAATATTTCATCATCATAAGCATAAACATAAACAATCCTGATAAATGATGAGATTGTACCAAAAAACTATTACCACTTTGGTAACATTGAATCATATGATCGTTGAAATAATGACATTAAATAATAATTTTAATAACATTAAAACAATATTATTTGTGATATAAAATGTAAAATAAGAAGTATATACACCACACAAAATAAACAATTGGTGATTATGGAATATGTCTACTTGAAATAAAAGAGAGAGTAGAAATCTCTTACAATAAGTCTCGAATTACTTAGTAAATGTAAGAACCTCATGTATAATAAAAATAATTTTATTATACATATATTAAAGAAATATAATTATACATATAATACCATATATGAGTTACTTATGACCTTTTATTCTCATTTATTAACAATTTTTTGTTAGAATCATGTCTATGGTAATAACTACTTTGTTTTCATTTATGTTTTGATTTTTTATTTTCGGTACTCTTGCTTTTATTATGGTTCCATCATCTCTAGAATGTTAACCATGATATAAATATCATATATATTTAGTATAT
Source organism: Viscum album (assembly GCA_963277665.1). NCBI lineage: Eukaryota > Viridiplantae > Streptophyta > Magnoliopsida > Santalales > Viscaceae > Viscum > Viscum album. Next base: position 9,640,460 of record OY728143.1, on the reverse strand, counting down.
ATGTATTTAGATTAATATATAAACATTATAGATAGATAATTAAAAACAATTTTTTTGGAGACGGTAGGTTGTATGTACACATGAACATTGTTTCCATTTTCTAGATTAATGAAATAAAATAAAGGTAAATAATATATTTCCATTCCAAAATTATTTTTATTTCATATATATATATATATATCACATATATTCCTTAAATATATCCTAATTACCTTCAATGCAAAGCATTTGTGAAAAACAAATCACATCTCTTCATGAGGTGGTAGTCTTCCGTACACACAAATGAAGATATTGTATTCTCTAAAAAATAGAAAGTAAGAAGTTATAAAGGATATTATAATTATATGTGTATAAATAAAATATATAAAAATTATATACTTCATTATATCCATCCTTGAGAAATGGTGATAGAAAACGAATCATGTCGGTTCGTGAGGCAGTAGTCCGCCATACACACAATCTACGGTTTCATTTTCTATTTGAGGGAGGGGAGATGGTTGTAGTCCATGAACATAACACAAAGTCTCAGTACATATAAGATAATAAGGTTATTTTACCATTATTTTTTAATAATAATTGAATTAAGTTGTGGAATAAATAAAATAAAATGCTCAGTTAGGGATGTTACCTCTTCTTCAGATAACTTTTTTTTGGTTTGCACCAAAAGCCATTATAAGTTGGATTTATGACCAAAATAAGGATTCTAGGATGAGAAAATGGAAGTAAGGAAAACATTTTGGTAGTGATTAATGGAAAAAAATGTTTTTAAAGTGTGAATAAGAGGAGAAAGTGGGTGTCCTTTTATAAGTGAGGTGAGTGGCGCACTTGTAATTTTTGAAAAGAAAATGGTGTACCCATGTTCTTCACATGATAAAAGTCTCAAAAAAATATAAAAAATTAAGGGTGATATGGTTGATATATGGCCATAAAATTTGTGTTGTACAAGTTTCAAGGTCATTTTATCCCATATCTTTTGAGTTTAACCACTGGTAAACACATTTTCACCTTAACCATGACAATTAATTTTTACTATTTTTACTATTCATTATGGTCAAAAATTAAGTTAGTATTATTATATAATATAAATTATGATTATTAAAAATAATTAATCCATTTATCTAGATTCCATTCACATTATTGTAAAATTTTAATTAAAAATTAATCTTGTTGATGCGATGAAAAAGCGGTTTTCCAAAGAGAAATGTTTAAAAAGTTTAAGAATTTTTTACATCAAAATTTAATATAAAATTTATTATAATAACCTAAATTGTATTAATAGTTATAAAATTGAACTAATTTAACTTTTAAAACTATCTTGAAATAATATTTAATTTTTAAAATTTTTTAAAAAAATGATAATTCTAAATAAAAACCAATATTTTTCACTATTCATCAAAAAAATTATCTTTTTAGAACATTATCAAAAACTCACTCCATGATAATTTTTAAAAGATGATTTCAAAAATGAAGTTTATTTTTTCAAATATAGTTTTCAAAAAGTATCAAAAATTATTTTTAAAAATAAGTGCACAAAAGGTGATAAAAATACTTTTTAGAAAAATACCATTTTAAGGTTAAAATTGGATTTATTCTTGTCACTTATATAAAAAAATACACAAGATAAATTTTAAACATTTGATTGAATATATAATACATAAATTTAATTAAAATAATTCACCAAATGTTTTTATTATTATATTGAGGTAGAACGCATTTGTGTGCTTAGATATAGTTTTTCATAAAAACATTTCCTTTATTTTTAAAAAGTTTTTATTTTCATTTATAACTAATTGGTCACCATAGAATTCATTTTATATACATGGGAAAACCATATATTTTCATAATTTATTTAATATTATTCATGCGAGTTTTTTTAAATATGTTTTTTTTTATATTTCGAAAAAAACGTATAGGTTAAAAAAAATTAAAATATATACTAAAGGCGACAGTGTCGCTGCCTCCTTTAGGCTTCCAATAAAAGGTGGAAATAGCGTTGCCACCTTTCTTTTAAAACCCAAAAAAAATACTATTTTTTACATTTTAAACATTTTCTTGTTTATATATATATATATATAACAAAAAAATAAACAAAATTTATCTACTATTTAATATCGAGAAGTACTGCCATTACAGTAGTTGGATTCTGATACACGCTCTAACCCAGGGCTCCCTTTTATAAGAGAGTTTACCCTAGAAATCATTCTACATTTCTGATTTGGGATTCTGGTTCTCCCTTTCCTACACATAACATTATGCATTTCTGATGTGGGATTCTGTTTCAAGTACATGGTTTTGAAAGGCTAAAAAATATAAACTATAAGACCAATATAAATGAAACATAAAACATGGATTAAAAAATAAGAAATATCTAAAAATAAAAATAATTTCCTAAAAAATGTTGATGGAAAATAATTTATAAGTTTTCATAGACACCTACTTAAAACATAAAAATGTTTCAAGTACGTGACTCTGAAAACCAATAAAATATAAACTATAAGACCAATATAAATGAAACTTAAAACATGGATCAAACATATAACAAATAGTTTAAAATAAAATAATTTCATAAAAAATGTTGATGGAAAATAATTTATAAGTTTTCAAAGGAACCTGCATGAAACTAAAAAATGTTTCAAGTACATGAGTTTGAAATCCTATAAAATATAAACTATAAGCCCAAAATAAATGAAACTTAAAACATGGATTAAAAATATAACAAATAGATGAAAATAAAAATAATTCCATAAAATGTTGATGAGAATTAGTTTATAAGCTTTCAAAGAGACGAACTTGAAACTTAAAAATATTTCAAGTATGTGACTTTGATAGCCTATGAAATATAAAATATAAGAAAAATATAAATGAAACCAAAAACATGGATTAAACATATAATAAATAGTTCAAAATAAAAAGGGTTTCTTAAAAATTATTGATGAAAAACAATTTATAATCTTTCAAAACCACTTACTTGAAACTTAAAAATGTTTCAAGTATGAGGCTTTAAAAGACTATAAAATATAAACTATAAGACAAATATAAATGAAACTTAAAACATGGATTAAACATATAATAAATAGTTAATAATTAATTACTTAATTAGTAATATAATTATCAATTATATAAATACTAATTATATAATAATTAATTAGTTAATCAATAAAATAATTATAATTTATTACTTATTATTTATTATTTATTATTTATTAATTATATAATTAATTAGTTAATTAGTAATATAATTATTAGTTATATAATAATTAATTAGTAATATAATTATTAATTATATAATTATTAATTATATAATAATTAATTAGTTAATCAGTAATATAACTATTAATTATTAATTATTAATTATTAATTATTAATTATTAATGATATAATTAATTTGTTAATTAGTAACATAATTATTATTTATATAATAAATAATTAGTTAAATAGTAATATAATTATTTATTATATAATAATTAATTAGTAAATTAGTATTATAATTATTCATTATTCATTATTAATAATTAATTATATAATAATTAATTAGTTAATTAGTAATATAATTGTTAATTATAATATTTCATTACTTAATTAGTAATATAATTATTAATTATATAATAACTAATTAGTTAATTAGTGATATAATCATTAATTAGACTTATTAATTATTTATTATATAATAATTAATTAGTTAATTGGTAATATAATTATTCATTGTAATTAATAATTATATTACTAGTTAATTATTAATAATTACTAATTAACTAACTATTTATTATATAATTAATAATTATATTACTAATTAACTAATTAGTAATTATTAATTATTAATTATTAATTACTAATTAATAATTACTAATTATAATTAATAATTATATTACTAATTTACTAATTGATAATTATATAGTAATGTTTAATAATTACTATTTAATAATTAAAATGTAAAATTATAATTTATATTTATATTACTAATTAACTAATTAACTATTATATAATTAATAATTATATTACTAATTAACTAATTAATTATTATATATTAATTTTCATTAAATACTAATTAATGATTATAATGAATAATTATAATTTATAATTATATTACTAATTAACTATTTATAAAAAGTGTCTCGGCTCTATCTTTCTCAAAAAATTATCTAATTAACTATTATATAATTAATAATTATATTACTAATTAACTAATTAATTATTATTTAATTAATGATTAATAATAACTAATTAACTGATTAATAATTATATTACTAATTAATTGTTATATAATTAATAATTATATTACTAATTAATTATTATATAATTAATAATTATATTACTAAGTAACTTATTAATTATTAAATAATTAATATTTATATTAATAATTAACTAAATAATTATTATATAATTTATTATTAATAATTAAAAATAACTAAATAATTATTATATAATTAGGAATTATATTAATAATTAACTAATTATTAATTATTAATTATAATGAATAATGAATAATTATAATTAATAATTATAATAAATAATTATAATGAATAATTATAAATAATAATTATATTACTAATTAACTAATTAATTATTATATAATAATTTTTAAAAATTACTAATTAATAATTATAATGAATATTTATAATTTATAATTATATTACTAATTTACTATTATATAATTAATAATTATATTACTAATTAACTAATTAATTATTATATAATAATTTTTAATAATTTAAAATTATTAATTATAATGAATAAATATAATTTATAATTATATTACTAATTAACTAATTAACTATTATATACTTAATAATTATATTACTAATTAACTAATTAATTATTATATAATTAATTATTAATAATTACTAGTTAATTGTTATCTAATTAATTTTTAATAATACTAAAAAATAATTAAATAATTTATTATATGTTTAATCCATGTTTTACCTTTCAATTATATTGGTCTTATAGTTTATATTTTATAGTTTTTCAAATCCACATACTTGAAATATTTTTAAGTTTCAAGTAGTTGTCTTTGAAAGCTTATAAATTATTTTTCATCAACATTTTTTACAAAATTATTTTTATTTTAAACCATTTGTTATATTTTTAATCTATGTTTTACGTTTCATTTAGGTTGGCCTTATAGTTTATATTTTACAGACTTTCAAATTCAGGTACTTGAAACATTTTTAAATTTCAAGTATCTGTCTTTGAAAACTTGTAAATTATTTTTCATCAACATTTTTTATGAAATTATTTTTATTTTCAACTATTTGTTATATGTTTAATAAATTTTTTAAGTTTCATTTATGTTTTTTTTTTAATTTATATTTAATAGGCTTTCAAAGACATGTACCTGAAACATTTTTAAGTTTCAAGTAAGTGTCTTTGAAAACTTATATCTTATTTTCCATTAACATTTTTTGTGAAATTATTTTTATTTTCAACTATTTATTATTTGTTTAATCCATGTTTTATTTTTCATTTGTATTGGTCTTATAGTTTATATTTTATAGTCTTTTAAATCCACATACTTGAAACAGAATCCCACATCAGAAATGTGGAATGTTTTGCGCAGGAAAGGTAGAACAAGAATCCAACATCGGAAATGAAGAATAATTTTTAGGGTAAGCCCTCTTATAAAAAGGAGCCCTAGGTGAGAGCTTATGTCATAATCCTGACTATTGTAATGGCAGAACTTCTGAATATTAAATAGAAGATAAATTCTACTAAAATTTTTTATTTTATAAATCTATATATATAAACCAAACAAAATAAAAATAAAAATAAAAAATTTAGAATACAAAAAAATAGTAAAAAATAGTTTTAGAAGAAAGGCGGAAACGGGGTTGCTGCATTTCAACCTAACCCGAAAGGCAGCAGCAGCGCTACCTCCTTTAGTGTATATTTTTAAAAAAATTAACCTATGCATTTTTTTAAAAAATTTTAAAAAAAACTATTTAAAAAATATCCTTCATACTTTCTATTCTAATAGATATGTAATAACTATAATATTAAATAATAGTATGTTGCGTTTTGTTTAAACTCAATGTTGTGTGTAACGCATGCTAAAATCAATGATTCATGTAATGAATAATTTGAAAAAAATCACAAAATATTAGGGTGTTACGATTGTATTTTTTATTTCTTATTGAAGGGTAGTATCCTTAGTCAACATTTATGACATAGTAGAAATCAATCAGATTAGTTACACCTTAATGCATGGTGAGCTAACATCCATTATTGGATGGATGGACATCATAATGGACTACCTCTAAAATAGGACCCTCCAGTTGGATCAATCCAAAATGAATAGATTTAGTTCCAAGAAGCAATATTCACCCTTTATAATTTCCCAAATGGATAGAAACTTCTATATTAATTAAGTTCTAATGGATTCCTCCTCGTATGAATTAAAGAAAGATAGACCCTCATGGTAATGTATGAATTCAATGTAGACTTTTGTGATTCTCATCAATAAAGAACTAGGGTCTCCCACCAAAATAGGAGGCTTGGTTATTTCTAGATTACAATGATATTATATTTCATGGAATTCCCCAAAAAAATCATGATTTTCAAATGCATACAAAATTCATCCATCAACATATAGATTTACATCATACTAACAAATACTTCTAGCCATTTTTCTTATGGGAAATTGATGTCATGAGGCTATATCCCCTAGATATATCTATGAAATTTAAGTATATCTTTACATCCAATATCAACTTTTATACATGGGTTGAGGCTATACCCCTAAAGAATGTTGAGATGAAAAACATAATCCACTTCATGATGTCCAACATCATCATCAGATTTGGTGTCCCCCGTATTATTTTATTGGACAATGTCACTAACTTTTATTATTCAAAGTTGGAAAATGATGTACCAGGAGTACATTGATTCCAACCATTTATCTCACTATCATGCAGTGGAAAATTGGTAGATGGAGGATTCCAATATGATTATTTCAAACATACTCTAGAAAATGTTCAATAAAGATAAAAAATAATATTCTCACAAACTCCTCTTGTGGGCCTATCATACAACATCCCACACTACCATGCAAGTGAACCCATATTTTCTTATCAATGGAATTGTGGTAGTGCTTCCAATCGAAGTCCAATTTTTATCACTTCAAATAACTATCTTTGATCAACTATTAGAAGACTAAAGAACACGTAAGAAACATGATGGGTTATAATGACTCAATAAGAATAGGCTTCATATGTTATACAATCTTGAATTCCATTAGAATCAAATTACATGATCCATTAATAAGATGATATACATCTACTCATTCCTTCAAGGAGAGTTGGTATTGGTTATTAAAAACCTTACAAAACTATGGAATAATCCTTAAAAGCTATTACCAAAGTTGGAATGAACTTAAATCATACATAAGGTCTATTTCAATGAAGCTTACTCCCTATCCATGATGGATGGGGTGTGTATCACACCCCCAACCAATGCAAGGTTTCTCAAAAAATAATTTTTATATTTCCCATATAGTATCCAATTCATTATGGTAAGAATTTAAACTACATAGAATTCAAGTCCTGATGGAAAGACTCTCAATTATTTATAACATATTCCCTTACTATATGATGTTAAATTTCATGGTCATCATCCATGCCTCATTATGTTAAACTGTGAGGTGGAAGTCCATCCTATAAGAAACAAAATAGCCAAGATTGACCCATTACTTTTGGCCTTTTTCTCTCAAACATTAGATCTTGATCCATGTATAAGTATTTGGCACAAAATCCACATGTTCATTAGAGAATTAATACCCATATTCCTTACATATAATCCAAATATATTAAAGGGATCATCCATTAAAATAATTACACATAGGATTGATTCCCACTTATTGGGAACTTGCATAGACTTTTAGGTGATTCATCTTGGACCCATCCCTAAATTTCCCATGTGTATATAAATTTCCTCCTCTTATATATGTTCTAGTTCTATGGAAGGGAAATTTTTTAATAACTACATATGGATCGATTCCTATTAATATAGTATACATAGAGATTTTTTTATCTCCTGTCATGTGCTCAGCTGAAATATCTAAAAAACATCAAAATAGGCCACCCCCTATTAAATGTAATATTGTGAATATACACCCACAAGTGATAGCCTATCCCAAATTTAAATCACTTAACCTTCATAAAATAATAAATTGTAAGACATCATGGATCCAGACATTATTTTCAAGAACTATTTTAGGATTTATTAATTTTAACATAGGATATACAGTAATTCAAAGATCCTTTGTCTTGGGACCAACTAAAAATTTCAAAAAAAATAATACCACCATTTTCCCTTTTATATGAGTCAGATTTTTGTGGGGGATATTTTGTTCTAGAACTATGTTTGTCTTGATTCCAGTTATTACAGGATACAAAGCGATGATTGGATCTCCTTTATTAGGCCCAACCATAAATTTTTTTTAAAAATCCACTTATTTCATAGCGCTAAGCCTTTCTATAAATACATCATTTCCCAAATAGCACTACACTAAGGAGATGATCAATTTTATTTCTATAAACATTAGATAAATCCAGTATAATAGGCCTCTTAGATCAATTGTGTATGTCGTGATAAAATTATATATCCTATGTATGGTCCAGATCTACATAGGAGTCTTTGCTGTGGGGTTCTTCATATGTGTACCTATGATAAAAAATTTATCCTATGTGTGTGAGATTTATCTACATAGAGGAAACTTTTCTTCAAGAACTATGTGTGTATTGATTCCTGTTATTATATGATATATAGTGAAGATCATATCTATTTCCCTTGGCTTGACCATAATTTCCAAATAAAATCCCCATATCCTTATACATGAGATCGATCTATGTAGGGATCTGTATAAGAACTACGTATGGATTTATTCCTATTATCACAAGATACATAGTGATTATAGGATCCTTTATCCTAGGCCTAGCTATAAAATCAGTCTAAAATTCCATGTTTCCTCTATATATGATCCAAATCTATATAGGGGACCTCCAATATAATAACTATCTATTGATTGATTCCTATCTCTATAGGATATATAGTGAAACCATGATATTTTATCCTAGGACTAGGTTCAATTTCTAAGGAAACATTCCCTTTACACTAAATACAAGTCAGATCTATATAGGATATTTCATTATTAGAACTATGTGAGGCTTGGTTCTCATTAACACAAGATATATAGGGATTCTATAACTCCATATCCTAGTCCCATCTGTAATTTTAGAAAAATGAACCATTTCACCGTAGTATTTTGTCTTCATAGGTGACACATAATATTTTTGAATAATTTTATGCTAAGATGAATGTTATATTTATTCCCTTTAACATGAAATTTATCAATGTAAAATAAGTTAAATAAATTTTTCTCACTCTGATGTATGAGCTTGATCTATGTGGGAATCTTCACTGTTGAGTTCAATGATAACTTATGGTAAAAATGCCTTCACCCTTATTCATGAGATCGATCTATATATAAAATTACCATATAAGAACTATGAAAAGATTGATTCCTATCCTTATAGGATATGTAGTGATTCCCAGAATTCCTAAACTGGGTCCATCTGTAGAGATCATGAAGGAACCACCTCATATTGGTTCTTAATTAGATCATTTTTTCAACCACATTGGGTATTTTCCTTTTTATATTACTAATATGGGTTTATTTTACCTCATGTGTGAATTCAATACATGTAAAAAAGACCCCCCCCCCCCTTCTGTGTATAAGTGAGATCTGTGTATGAGCCTTCTGCATAGGTTCCCTCATTTATAAACCTATGCTTAGAAAGATACTCTTTTCCCTATGCATGAATCATATATACATAGATGATAATCTTCATAATAATTATTTGAGGCCTAATTATTATTATCTCAGGATATGTCTAGATCATATTTTTAAATCCCAACTATAATTTCTATCATCCAAAATTCCCCCATATCCTACACATAGGATATTTCTATGCAGGCCCATTTATAAACCTATATTGAGGAATGAGAGGGCATATAAAGTCCCCATTTTTGAATTATTTTTGTAATAATGGACCTATGCTAGGATAAAGTGTCTCCCTATTTTATGCCCTGCATTTGTCATAAACCCCTAGGAAACATAGTGTAGACCATTCTTCAATCACCTATTTTTCACACATTGAGAATGAATCATTTGTGATTATAGTTCATAGACAATCACCCCCATTTGGTGTAACTACAAGAATCGTGACTATAGATAAGAGGAAGAAATGTTCCATGTTGTGGGACCTTAAACTACTCAATAGTGTTCCTATCCTAGAGACATGATTCACTCACAAGTGATTTGGATTGACATAAGAGATCCTAATATATGGTTATTTACCAATGAGTATATGAAAGGATAAAATTTTTCCCTAATATTTAGACACCTCCAACAAATGAAATGTGTCTCAAAAGGGGTACTTTGAATCAACTTCATATCAGTTCACAAAATCCTAGACACACAGTGTTAAAATATAAAACCCTTATTATATCTCTATAAAGTTAAGCTAAGAATCATAAATTCCTTATCATGTTACCCCAAACTATATAACACATGAGTCCCTATCTCATGAAATTAAACTACATGATAGTTTCATCCTTTTTGCATGATGTTAAACTATAGAAACCACCATCAATTTTCACTCCTTATTAATTAATCATAACATCCTAACTATGTTCAACCAAGGTTCGGGATACTTATATCACCATTTCTTAAACACCTCATATAATAAACCACACTTCATTTATTTAGTGTCAAGGGAACCCCAATTTCATTATGCATGTATGCCACATATTGGCTCCAACATATGCAATGTTAGTTTTTTTACCAACCAGAGGTTCTTTCACCTTGATAAATGGTCCTCTAATCCCTTCATGCCTTGAAAGCATTGAATAAATATTTTTCACCCCATTGTGATTCACGACTATCCCTATAATGTCTGTCCCATACCATTTCACATGATCTGAGAACCTTGATTTATGATTTATAACATCCTCATCCCCTATTCTAAATGATGTTAGAGTGTTCTAAAACTTGGTAATATTAATTAAGATATTATTACAAAATCCCTCCTTTTATTTGGTCTATGCATCATGACCTAAAACTATATGTGCTATGTTCTATGAATTTTATCATTAATTTTCACACACCTTGGTCAAAACTATACAGCCAGAAATTTTAGCCTTAAACTTCTAGTGAAAGAGACAAAAATATTGTCAGACTAAAATCCCATTAAGGGTGTTCTAAGAAAAATTCAAGTTTCCACTATCTAATAACATCATCTTCAAGATCTTAGGAAAAATTTAGATCATCAATAAAAGCAGGACAAAGCCCATAGGGCACATCCTAAAACCCTAGAAGAAGTTGAGCTATGTTCTCTAGACACTTATAGTCTAGGAAAAATTTAGCACAATGATTTATCATATCCTTTAACCTTGATAATGTGTTCATTATATGACAATGAAACTTTTAGGGTTCTATAACCCCCCTTCTATATCCTTTTCATCATAACATACTTCATTTCACAGGTAATTAAATCGTTTTAAAACTTTCATGGTCATCAATAAAAAAATTATTAAAATTTAAAGGAATCATCTAATTGAATAAGAATTTTTTCCAATGATGGCTCCTATATATATTCCTCTAGTTTGGATTATCAACCAGAGGCATTTTTTCCTTACAAAAAGGCCCTCAGATCTCTGTATTTCAGGAAAACATCACAACAGAATTTTTCACCCCAATGTGATTCATGGTCATTCCAGGTATGTTTTTCCCATATAATTATCATTGGTTTAAGATCCTTGATATGTGATTTACACAACCCATAATCTAACTAGTCAAGTGGATTCAAAATCCTTGATGTTACTCCACCGTATACCATAACCATTCTTGGAGTAAGGATGTGGCAACTTTGAAACTTTTAATGGTTCTCATCATGAGACCCTAAACCACATGATTCATGGTCTAAGATTTAATACAATAAACTGAATTACAACTTTTCATGAGATATTCTATACCAGAAATCATCCCTCTAATCACATAAATTTTCAATCACCCCTTGTCGTATAAACTATATATAGGGTACCAGAACCCTTCTTGAATTCTCATCCCCTTTGACCAACTTCATTCCATATGTGTTTGAATCCATAAAAATCATCCAAGTATATCAATAAGAAGTGTGTTAAAATCCAAGGTACACCTATTATTAACTATTCATACATGCCCCATGTTGGATCATGTATATGCACACATAGTTTATCCTATCAACCAGAGGCATTTTATCCTTTAAAAGTATAACCTATGGTTTCTGAGCACCCCAACACTACTACAGCAGAACTCGTCACCCCAATGTGATTTTTGATCATCCTAAAAATGTGTGGAACATATCATCTGTAACACCCCATTGATTTTATGATAATTCTCTTTTTAAATAAATTTAATTTCTTTGATAACTTATATTTCACCCAACACTAGGCTTAAACGAACCATGATATAAATATGAAATATTATTATTTTAGTATTAGCTCTTAAGTTGGTGGGTTTGAATAGGATTAACTAAATTATGAAAACATAGTTTACATATTTTTATAAAATGAATTAATTAATTACTAATTAATTGGAAATTAAAAATAAAAACCAATTGAATATAAAGTATGTGTTTTTATTAAAAAAATATTTTTTATGCACACGATGGAATTTTATAATAATAAATTAAATTAATCCCTATTATTGAAATATATTAATGAAATATATATGTTATATATTAAAAAAATTAAATTCATCTAATAATTTTTATAGGATTAAGATAAGAATAAAAACAATTTTAAGCATAAAAGGTTATATTTTTTTAAAATGCATTTTTACCACCTTTTAATGAAGAATCTATTTTAAATCCAATTATTGACACTTTTATATATAATATTTGAAAAAATAAACTTATTATTTTAAATTTTAATATAAAATTTCACTTTTTTCAAATTTTGGTATTTTTTAATAAGTTTCATTTTTGATAAATAGTGAAAAATACTAATTTTCAACTGAAAACAACTTTTCCATCAAAATAATTTATAGTGTTAAATTATATTTTTTATTAGTTTTAAAGAATAAATAGATTATTTTTTTATCATTTAATACAATGTAGGTCATTGGAATAAATTTTACCTTCAATTTAGATATAAAAATGTTTTAATATTTTTCATATTTAAACTTTAATAACACATTTTCTCACCCCGTCAATGGGATTAATTTTAAATTAATTACTAAAAATTCTTTGTTTTAAATTTTTAAAAATTCATTCCATATTTGAAATCATTGGGCCTAAATTATTTAGATAGTTTTATTTTATTTTTGGGCATATGAATAGTAACTTGAGTAATTTTTTTAATTACCATGGTCAAAGGTAAATCGGGTAATTAAGGGTAAAACTAATATTATAAATATTAGAAAATTACCCTAAAACTTGTCTTAATTTCATTATATTTGTGTTTTTTGACCAAAATAATCCTTGTTCTAAAATTATAACCTTTTTAAGATACTTGGGTGAGAGTATGAAATTTATTATATTTTATTTAAAGAAGAGTTAAAGATGTCATACTAATATTTTAATAACTATACCATTTTTAATATAGAGTTATAAAAAAATATAAATTCAATTATAAATAGTAATTTGAAATAAAAAAAATTCTTTATCATTGTAAATTATATTTAATTTTTAGGAAAAAATAATTTCCTTAAAGGATTATACAATGATGATGCAATAATTGTTTAATTAATGGAAATATCGATTAAATGATATTAAAAATATTAAAATAAATATAATTTTGTATAATTAATATTTTACACTAATTTTATAGATACTCTATACATATTATAGATTTATTAAATTATTTTTTAAAGTTATCTTGTGTATTGATATTTTTTAAAAAGTTTAGAAATGAATAGTATCAAAATTTACATTAATGATTCTTTAAAATAAATGATATTTTATTGAATGATATAAAATTCATAAAAATATAAAATTATTTAAAATTATTTTTATAAGGTTAAATTTATCATAAATGATCTATTTAGGATAGTTTTGGAATTTTATAGTAACTATATTAATCCTTAAAGAGTAAAAACCCAAGTAGACATGGTAGGAGTTAAAGGATTTAACTAAGGGTTAAAGATAAAATATTAGGGTGAGAATGTGAACTAAAATTTTCTAAAATTTATTAGTTGAGATTATTTATACCCACACTAATATTATATTATAAATAACTCACTTTGTTAAAATTTTAAATTCAAAATTAATTTATATTAATTTAAGTTTTTTAGAATTCCCAAAAGTGACCCTCACCTCAATTATAAAAGGGTGAATCCTCCCTCACTTACTCGCACAAAATTGAGCCTTATATCTACTAAACCCTACTCATTTATTCTCCCAACATTCTTATACAATTTTTGTAGGTTTTTTCTTCCAAAAATACCAACTCAAGATCCCTTAAGAATAGATCTAAAAGAAGTCTGACGAAGAAGAGGTAATTGTTTTACCAACTCATTCAAGTTCATTTCTTATTCTACTTTCTTTTCATGATTGGTTTCTAAAATAAATTAAATAATACAGTATAATATATATTATTAGATGTTATTATGATTATGGTACAACCATTTTCCTCCTTTTATCCATCCTATAAAAAACAAAAGCATTGCGCCTGCGTACATACGGTTTACCGTCTCCACGCCGTGATGTACTTTTTTTCATCACCACTTTATTTGGATGGGTATGATGATGGATATAATGGACATAAATTATAAATATTAAATTATATTGATTCTATATAATTAATATATCATCCAATTCCTTACCCTTTTACCATTAAGGTAATGATATCGTCGCTCGTGTATATGTATGGCCTACTATCTCCATGACGTGATGTGATTCATTTTCCATGTTAAAAATTCAAGAATGATTATAAAAATGTATATAATGAGTAAATGTAATATCTATGAACTTAATATAATTATTTGTATTAAATAAAAATATAATATTCAAAAAATGGGACTTATACAACAAAGCATGCATAGGATAATGAAGTAGTTAACACTCGAAACAATGATAATAACAAATTATTGTTAACAAAATGATTTGATATACGATATCATAAATATGAATATGGTTATATTAAAATTTTATGACATGATTTAAACCATTATACAGGAGTTTAAATCACACTCAACTAAAGTAAATTACATGGTAAGGGTTAGTTTCACAAATTCATTATTATTCAGTATTGTTTATACGTAAGTATCTCCTAGTGAATATTTATCATACATGTCCATGTTTCTTAAAAATATTTTCAAAAATATTTTTAATATTATCCTAGCATTGTTTTAATTATTTTACCAATGTTCTAATTTTTATAAAATGGTTTTAAATGAGTCTTTTTTTCATTTTCCAAACATGATACTTTATGTATTTTTTGACAAAAATACATAAAGAATGTTTATTTTTAACTTATACAACATGTGATTATTTTACTACTGTCATGAATCCTTGATGTTTTTAAGATTACATTACATTTTTACAAAGTAATTTTCAAATAAAATATTTTCTTTTATAAATGTGTGTGTTTTAAATAAATGATTTTAAAGAAAATTGGTATTTTCTCACGATATTTTTAATGATTTTATTAGAGTATTTTCATATATGTAAACATATTATGTTGAATATTATGTTTGAATGGTGTTGATCTCTTATGATATAATATAACTTACTTTATTGAAATTTTTATGATTATTTTGACTATGGATGTGCTATTTTGATACCATTCATGGTTTATAGTTGAAGTATTCATATTTCATATGCTAGTTTCTAAATATGAATGATTATGTTCTTTATATTTTCATATGAGGAATGCATTGGAATTAGTGAGTGATGGGAGGGGCCCTCTATATACCCTCTATGCATAATTAGATCTCATGACTCAAACTAGTTTGGGTTTGGCTAATGTATTACTCATTTATGTATGGTGTGTTGGCCGAAGTCTTGATGGTATGTTTATGATGTTAGGAATTATGAATTCCCTCATTATGATATTAGTTATTGATATTCCATGTTATTATTATAATATTAGAATATCAATGATTTTTTTTCTAGATCATTTGATTATTTATATGGTATTGTTTATTCTGGCCATATTTGTTTTATTATACATTTTTATACAGTTTTTATAAAGTGGTTACATCTATTGATACCAACCAATTTTAACTTTATTATATAATGGTAATGTTTAATAAATTTTTAATGTAATGTGGTTTTTTTATTTTAGTATTTCATCCAAGATAAGCTAATCATATGGTACTTAATTCAGAAAAAAAAAATATTAAAAAAATATGGGTCATTACATTCCACCCCTTTTAACAGAATTGTTTCCTTAAAATTTTATTATTCAAATGAACAAAATTGAGGGTAATTTTGTCTCATTATGTTATTTGGTTCCCATGTAGATTCCTTGAACATATTATTCCATTGTATAAATTTAACCACGTCACCTAATCTCTTTCATCCAAGACCTCTACATGTTGGTTCTCATATAAGAGATTATGTTCTAGTTGAATAGATTCTGAGTTTAGTAAATGAGATGCTTCTAGTATGTACTTCATCAAAAGTGATACATGGAACACATCATGCACTTGGGAGAGGTCTTGATGAATTTTTAAGTGACAAACTACTTCTCTGATATGATTAAGGATCTCTAAGGGACTGATATACCTAGGGCTCGGCTTCCCCTTCTTCCCAAGTATCATAACCTACTTCTATGGAGATATCTAAAGGAATTCCTTATCACCAACATCAAACTCTATTTCTCATTGATAATTTTCTTTATAACACTTTTATTGACTTTTTTCTGCCTTCATGTGTCACTAAATGTTTTTGAATCTTTTCTGCCATTTTGTGGACAATGTAAGGACCAATAATTTTTCTCTGTCCAACTTAATCTCATTATGTTGGAGTCCTACATCTCCTCCCATACAAAGCTTCATTTGATGACATTTGAATTATATAATATAATATTTTATTAAATGAGATCTGAACCATAGGTAGGTGTTGATCCCAATATCCTTTGAAATCCATTGAACAAGTTCTCATCATATCCTCTAGAGTTTAAATTGTCCTTTCATATAAACCATCCATATGAGAATGATAAGTACTGCTAAAAATCAGTTCTATATCCAATTATTTCTAAATAATTATATATAATCATGAGGTAATACTTAGATCCTGGTCAGATAAAATAGATAGTGGTACTCCATGTAGCCCCACCACATCATGTATGTATATCTTGGTGAGTTAGTCAAGAGGGAAATATTATTTGATGGTAAAAAATGCACTGACTTTATAAGGTGTTCAACTACAACCCAAATAGAATTATGGACTTTATACATTTTAGGGATTCCTATAATGAAAATACATGGTGTTTTTTCCCATTTCATATGGGTATAGGTAATGATTTAAACAAACCCTTATGATTTTTTTCATTCAGCCTTAAATCTCTATAATTCCAAGCATCATGATACATATTCTTAAATTTCTCTCTTCATGTTATCACACCATAAGTTTAGTTTTAGGTCTCTATGAATAATCATAGAACCTGAAGGATGATTTATGTTCAGCATCCAAAATTCCTTCTTTAATTATGGCATTGATGGGACATATATCCAGGTTCCGGTACTTATAACTCTATATTTATCAAAATTGATCTCTAGAATATTTTCTACCTTTTTCTATAGCTCCACATCATCAATATACGCTTATTTGATATTTATATGAATGGATGGTTGAGAATTCAATTTGAAAATATAATATTTATCTCCTCCCATTATGACTTCAATACTTATCCTCTATAAACCTATGGGTATTGGGTGTTTTCAATCCTCGTCATAAATAGAGTAGCATGATCTTTCCATCTCAAAGTATCATCCACCCTATTTACCTTACTAGGGAGGTAATATATTAAGAATTTATAATATTTTATCAGTTCCAACCATCTCATATGGTTTATATTCAACTCCTTATATGTGAATATATATTTCAAGATATTTTTATCAGTATATATATCACACTTTTCCCCCAATAGTGATAATGTCTCAAAGCCTTTAATGAAAATATCGTTATTACCAGCTTGAAATCATGCATTGGGAAATTTTGATCATGGGTATTTAATTTTCATGAAGAATAAAAAATTACCTTATCATTATAAATTAGTATTTAACCCAAACACTTTTTCAAAGCATCACTATATATTAGAAACACTTCACCACTGTGAGGTAATGTAAGTAAAGGAATGGTGACCAATATCTTTTTTAGTTCCTTGAATCTATCTTCACATTCCTTTATCTGAAGGAAATTTACACCCTTCCATATTAACTATTTTTATGGATTTGATATCCATGAGAAATTTCTCACAAAGCGTTGATGATACCCTACTAACCTAAGAAAACTTTTGATCTTGGTTATAGTGGTTGGTATAGGTCATTGATCGATAGCTTCCATCTTTGATGGATCCACTAATATTCCCTTTCTTGTGATTATATAATCCAATAATTACACTTTATGCATCTATAATTCACGCTTGATAAATTTGGAAAACAATTTCTATTTTCTAAAGGTTTTTTACACAATCTACAAATGATCTTCATTCTATTACTTTATCTTTGAGTTTATATGAATATCATTTATAAATAAAACCAAAAATTAACTAATGTAGTCTCTAAATACTCAATTAATTAGATCCATAAATATGGAAGGATCATTATTCAATCTTATTGGCATCACAATAAATTCATAGTATCTATATCTCATTTGGAAATCTATTTTGGAAATATCCTTCCTTTTGAACCCTAACCAATGATATATGGATAGAAGGTCAATATTTAAGAAGTATCAAGATCCTATGAGTTTATTAAATATTTCCTCGATATGGGGTGAATGATAATTATTCTTAATTTTTATCTTGTTAATATCATGATAATCAATACAAAGATGCATTAATCCATCTTTCTTTTTAGCAAAGATGAATGGATATCCCCATGTTAAAGCACCGGGGTGGATAAAAACTTTTCCCAATTTCTCTTTTAGCTACTTCTTTAATTCATCCAATTCAATGGGGTCCATTCAATATGGACTCTTTGATATAGGCATAGATCCATGTATGAATTCAATCAAAAAATCAACATCACACTCTAGGGGAATACTAGGTAGTTCATCTAAAAATATATATATATATTCATGTATAATATTAATTTCATCAATGTTGAATTCCTCCATAATAATTTGAGGTATAAATACATCATTTTTGTGTATTAAGACCCATATTATATAATTTTATTCTGAGGGAATTCATTTATTATCCAAATATTGATACTTAAAAATAGGATGTTCTAGGATATAAAATGAGATATCCTTCTCTTAAAGATAGATATGGGATCTATATAAGGATATCCAATAAATACTCAATATTATGTCAAATTCAACCAAGGGCTGAAGAATTACATCTTAAGAAATTATCTTCCCATAAATTTTAAATAGATATGATTTATATATCTTGGATTCAATAATCATTCACCCAGGTGTTTTCATAGATAGTTTAATATACAATTATTAAGGTAATGATTCAAAATTCTTATATAACATGGGTGATAAAAAAGAATGTGAGTAACTAGAATAAATAAGGCATTCATAGATCTTGAATAGATTATAAGTGTACCTTTCATTACTTCATTATCATGATCCACATTAGTGCTGGTTATTTTTTATACTCTCCCTGGTTACCTGGATTTTTGAGGTTTTCGAAATCTATTCGAATCATTTGATATAGGGTTAGGGAATTGATTCAAATAATCCCCAAATTCATTGAATTTGAAACATTGAAGAGTGGGTAGAGAATTAGTGGGGACCTTCTTCTCTTGTGTTGGAATTTTTTCATCATTTCAGTATTCACAAGATTTATGTCCAACTCTACCACATTTAAAACATCTTCGTTAACCAATTACGAAATTTCATGGGTTGTTCTATAATATTTATTTCTTGAAAAGAGTTCGATATTATTTTCTTCCTGATGTTTTTCATTTGAGTTCTCCTATAATACCATCTTCTGTTTCATGTCTCTGGAGTAATGAGAGTCTCTAACTTCTATTTCCACCTCAAGTTCACATTAAACAATCTATTCATAACTAAATAATTATTTTATAGTTAGTTCCCTTTGGAGACTTCATTTAAGGCCACTAAATAATAATTTATCTTACTCTTAGGATATATAATAAAGCCAAATGAATACCTATCCAATCTTGTGAAGTTCTCTTCATAAGTGACAATGTATTCATCATCCTTTTATTTCAACTACAAGAATTAACTCCCCATATTCAAGTGAATAGTTTGAGGAAAATACTTGGTAAATAAAACTTTCCTAAACTCCTCCTATACCATAGAGTCTAACTCCTCCCTCATCATAGTATTCTTAATTAGATTCCTCCATTGGCCAGCCTCCCCATCCAATCTATAGACATCCATAACAACTTTCTCATATTTTAGGTACTAGAGAATGAAATATATCTCTTCCATCACATTGATCCATTCCTCACTGATAATTTTATTAGAGGATCCACTAACAGAGAGTGGTAGTTGTTTTATGAAAGAAATAATAGCAAGTTTCTACCTCTTTAGTGAGTTTGGGATCCCAACATGATTTTCATTATTATTCATAGATTGTGAGATTTGTGTGAGAATTTATATGATGTTTTTTACTCCATCCTCCATTACATTGGGTTTTTCATTGGTTTTCTTCATTGGGTAATTCATCATATTATCCCTCATATCCATTATTAATTTAGTTCCATCAGGCTTCATTCATCTCTAAAACCAAAAGTTGTTAATATAAGTGAAAAACATTTAACATCATGGTGGTGTTATTAAAATTAATAACATAAAAGTTATTCAACCTTAAAACCTTTTTCTCTTTTAAATCATCATGTTAGTATATAATTATTTTATCAATCTAAGGTTAGTTTAAGTTAGTTTATATTATATTTCTTAACCTAATCACACAAAGTAACTAGGAAATCAATCCATCAATGTGGTTTATAAATATCATATGATCAACCAAATAATATCCTCTGGGAGTGTCTAGCTAGGTGTGTAGTCTTAGTTCCACTCATTGTGCATCAGAGTGATGATTGAGCTAATTCTAAACTAATACTTTTGGGGGTGATTACCCCCTACGTGGATTTGTGCCATAGCAATATCCAATTTCTAATATCTATACATGAATTTCTTTTAAGTAAAAACACTTACTCAATACTTAACCAATATTGCATGATATAATCCTATACTTATACTCATCTCCTTGGTTTTCACCAATGTTCTATAACCATAATAAAAAATGTAACTAGAATAATATCAAAAAATAACTAAACCTTTTTATGATAATAATTGAGGTGGACCAAGAAACATTCTTTTATTTTATATTATTTCCATAATTAAAACATTACATTACATAATAATATCAATATCTGGAGAACATAAAGGTTTATTATATTTGGAGACTAGATACATGAGTTACTTATTTTAAAATCTTGAGAATATTTCCCCATAATTTCACCACACTATATCTTATACTAGAAATCTCATAAGTTAAACTCATCCTTGATACTTTTAAAATTGAAACATAAGAAAGGGTTGAGCTTAAACACTCAGAAAGAGAATAATAAACATATCAACATGTTTCTTGGGGTGATATCATAATCATATGGTAAGAGAACATTGAATTATAAAAAATATTAATATTATATAATAAGAGCACAAGTAATCCATATAATCAAACATATAACATGGTGTAAAGACTATGAAAACATGACACGTTAATTTTGATACATGGGAATAATATAGTAATATATTTAAATAGAGTGGCACTAACATAATCCTAGAAACATGACATTTTGGATCATGCATCATTGCCTATTTCTCATAGCCGATCAAGCATCACAACATGTTTCCCAAAGAAGAATAGGCATCACAAATTGTTTCCAATTTTGTATAAATCATCAATACTCATTTAAAAATTATTTCATGAGTTTTAAAGCTTTAACCAATACTTTGGAGGGATATATAGGGCCCACCCATAACTTAAATATTAATCATACATGTGTTCTATAAGAAAACATTTAATCATCACATATTTAAAACCCAAGAATAATAATGGGTTTCACATTAAATTTTAAAAGGTATAACATAAATAACCACATAAACAATATCAATTGTCACCAAGTTCAATAACCCAAAATAATAACTTCATAAAATAATTTAGTGTGTGATTTATAAAACATAACATCATGGAAAATATATCTGTTTTGAGATAAATAGGAAAAAAGAATCCAAATTATAAAAGTGAGTACCAAA
Source organism: Viscum album (assembly GCA_963277665.1). Lineage (NCBI taxonomy): Eukaryota > Viridiplantae > Streptophyta > Magnoliopsida > Santalales > Viscaceae > Viscum > Viscum album. The sequence continues at coordinate 9,618,012 of OY728143.1, read as the reverse complement.
ACTTATCTTTAAATGGAAAATAAAAAATTTCAAAAGAATTGATACATAATTGGATTTTAAAATAATAAATAAAACATTGGCTGTAATTGAAAACCTTTACTTGAAAGAAAGATCCATTTAAGATAAATCAACACTTAAGAGGATGTGAATTATTTAAAACATATTATAATTTTATGGAAAAAATCATTCATGGAAGGGTATTTGGATTAAGAACTCATTTTAACTAGAGTGATAAATGTCTTCATCATATAAAAATTATATCATTGAATAAATGGGAACATTAATGGTTAAATTTCAAATGAAACTACATAACTCAAAGAAATATATTTGAGTTACTAGAGTCCCTTACCTTTACTCATAATTTATACAGAAGTGATTTAAACTCTTGTATATCAAAAATAACTATATTAATAACATATTTAATAACTTTACTCATATTTATACCCTTTTAAAAACTAAATTAATAATTATTCATTATAGGTACATTTGTTAGTTCATATAGATTTTCAATTTCAAGTCTGAGTAATCCTAGCCATTTTGAACTAGTTTTGTAATCTTGGTGTTATTATTCATTCATATCATAAATTATATCATTAAAATATCATAAAACTTACTTTAATTTATGTTTTAGTATATTTTATAAACTTATAATTTCATTTTTATGATATTTTTAGTTATAGTTCTTGTATATGAAAATCGTGATGAGCATGTTTTGGTGATTTTTAAAAAATGAATGTTGGTACATTAATTAATGAGTTAAATATTTATATTAAAAAATCAGAAGAGAAAAATAATTATTATTTACTTATTAATATCCAATATTAAGTTTCCAATTCCATACTTTATATAAATTTATATCATTTTTCATGTTGGTGGTTCAACCGACCAAACAAGAGTATGTTACAATATATATTTGAGTACGATTATGGAAAATATCCTTTTGTTATAATATAATTATCAAAAAATTATAATTATATTATTCATATGTTATTAAGGTTATGAATCATAATGTGTAATATTTACAAGAAGACAGTAAATGAAAAATAATTTTTCACTTATAAATAAATCGATTTTCCTCTCTTTGTATGTTCATTTTTAGAGGTTCATTTTACATTAATATCTTATTGAAAATATTAATAATAAAATGCATAAATTATATTTACATAATATAAATCATGAAATAAATAACATCTATATTCAAAAACCCTATTTCAAGAATCATCCTTGATATTTTTTGATGAAAAACGAAATTTTTCATTCATGGAAGTGGTAGTCCGCAAACACACATGAGCAAAATTTTCATTTTTCAATTAAATGGGAGGGTAATTGATAATGGTTATACCATAAATATAATAACATTTTAATATATTAATTATACTTATGTAATTATAAAAATTTGGTCAGAATGGTTAGGAGGAGGGTTTGTGGGAGGGATAAAGAAAGACAGAAAAGGGGTAAGTAATACTTACATTGAGAATTTGGATCTTATCTTGAAGTGTCCTTTAAAAATGAAGAAATTTATACAATTTTTTTAGGATATAGCATACCAAATGTGAATAGGGTGTCTAAAATAAGTAACTTGGGTAGATTTTATGGAGAATTTAAAACTGGGAGAGTCTCTTTGAAAAAGGTGGAAGTGAGATCCTTTTATAGGTGAAAAAGAATGACAAATATTTGGAAAAGAATGTTAGGTTAGGAGAAATAATTAAATTACATTATAGATAGGTTATTTAGGTGGGTAAATATTGGTGAGACATGTGGGTATGACTTTACAAGATAAAAAAGGTATTATATAAGGTATATGTTTCAAATTTGTTGAGTAAAATTTGATCCACATCAAATTATCCATTTTAACACTTATTAATCATGATTAAATATTATTAACGGTTATTATTTTACCACCAAAAATATAATATAAACATTCATAATAAATTTATAATTGATGAATCCAAATTTTTACTCCATTTAATCTAATTAAATTTTAAAATATTAGAAAATTATCATTTAAAATAAAACATATAATGTGTTGAAAACCCATTTTATTTAAAACAGTTTTTATAATTAATAGTATTTAATATTATTTAACATTGATTACCAATTAAATTAGTGTTAATTAATTTTTATGTATGAACAAATATTATATTATAATCTTACTTTAAAATAGATCCATTTAATTAAAAACAGAATATTTATAAAAGTATCATTCTTTGAAAAATTACTATTTTATCTTGTTAACTAATATTTACCTTTCTAATTTTATGTCTAAAATTTAAATTTACCACATTACATAAATTTTGATTAAAATATTCAAATAATTTTATATGATTCAGATTCTAAATGTGATAAATTTAAATTTTAATATAATAAATCATAAAAACAATTTTAAGAAAAAATTATCTTCTATGAAAAAATGATCTTTTTTATTATACCTTTTTATGTAGTTTTCATAAATTAGTTAATTTTATTTATATCCAATAATTAAATGTTTATAATATAATTGTGATATATAATAATATTATTAAGGCAACACAGTTTTAATTTTAGTTTTGTATTTCATACAAGTCAAGTTACTCATCCGGTATTTAATTTAGGAAAAGTATTTAATAGAAAACATGGGTTGTTGAAATATAATTAAGGAATAATTTTCACTTGGGTAGACTGGAAGAAAGATAATATATTATGAGAACATGGAAGATCCAACCATAAGAATATTGAGGTTTGAAAATTAGATCTTACTAATATCTCTAGTTGAGAATAAATTAGTGTGACAATCATTTGATCATGATGATTGGATTGGGTATATGGATTAATAGATACTATAGATTGAAAATAATTTCACATGGTATCTTATTCCAAGACATGATAAAATTTCCATTGGAACCAAGTAGGCTTTCAAAAAAAAGTTAAATGATCATGGAAAAGTTATTATGAAAAATAATATAATTGTATGTAAGGGATAATCTTAAAAATAGGTGTTGATTTTGAAGAGACATTTTCTTATATTGCAAGGTTGGAATCCATTGTGGAGTTATTTATTTTCACAGCCTATAAAAATTACAAAATTTATCAAATGGATTTCAAATCATTGTTTTTAAATGGTGATCTTGAAGAAGAGGTGTATATTGAGAAACCCAGTGGATTTATGCTTTACAATGATGTAATAAGAGTGTGTAAATTGAATAAGTATATCTATGGATTAGAATATACCCAAAGGGATGGGTATTCGAGTTTGAAATATTCTTTAAGGAGTTGAAATTCATCAAAGGTAATGTGTACAGAAACCAATATATCAAATAAATGAACATAGGTAAACATATTATAATTGTACATAATGATGATATCATTTTTTCAAGTAATCATGAGAATATTTATCAAAAAAAATTCAATCAAATGAAGTGTCAATTTGAGATGTAAATTCTAGGTAAGCTGAGATATTTCTTGTGATTATAATTCATGCAAGAAGAAAATTTTATCTTTTTTCCCAAGAAAAGTATTTAAAAGGAATATTGAAGATGTTTTAGATGGATAACACAAAAAAGGTTTATTCACCCATTCATGTGGGTTTAAAATTGTACAAAGATGTTAAAGGTGTGAGTGTAAATAAAGTTCTTTTATAAGATTTATTAGAATCCTGATTTATCTCATAGCTTCTAGGATAGATTTTGTTTCTATTGTGAGTCTTTATAAAATATATCAAAGTGAACCAATAGATTCACATATTATGGATATAAAAGGGTTCTTGGATATGTTATATGGACCATGATATATGGGGTTATTTAATTGAAATTTACATAATATAAATCTACCTAGGACTATAGATGCTGATTGGGTAGGTGGTTATAATGATATAAGGTTCACTCTGGGAGGAATGTTTCACTTATGAGATAGTTGTTTGAGTTAGCACTGTAAGAAACAAAAATCAGCCACACTAAGCACTATAGAGGTTAAATATTTTATTGTTATTAGTGAAATTTATCAAATTATTTGGATGAAGTATAAGCTATAATATTTAAGGTTGAGGGTTTAGAAACCTCTTAGAATTCATTATTATAACCAAAGTGCTATATAACATTATAAAAAACATATACAACACTGAGATTCTAAACACATTGAAATTAGATATCATTTCATCAAAGAGAAGGTAGAAATTGGAGTGATCAAGATGAAATATGTTCCTAATCAAGACTAGTTGGTAGATATTTTCACTAGGGTTGTCCTTAAGTATAGATTTGAGATATTAAGGATGAACATGGGTGTTCAGCCCCACCCAAATCCTTAAAAACTTTAGTAAGGACCCCCACTGATACATGGATTATTTTTCCAAAGGGTGGGAAAGGTGAATAACTTTTTACTTCAAAAGTAAATTTCTTTAATTATCTATTAAAATTATGCGGTTGTGTTTATTGTGAAAAGAGGGATTTTTTAGAATTTTAGTTCATGTATTGAGAGGGATAACATATTATCACTTGAAATTATATTTCTTGTAACCTAGGGATGTAATTATCTAAAAAAAACCCTTTTATTCTTATGTAGTGTAATATTTTTTACTCGAGAGATAGAATGTGATATGATGATTCTCATGTATCTTGTAGTAGTCTAGGATAGTATGAGTTTATTTAGAACAGTTGAGTGATGTTTCAAAAAAAATAAAAAATGATGATATTAAAGTACCCTTGGAGTTTTTGATGAATTTATTATTAGTTTTTATTTATTTTAAACATTATTAAAAATTATAAAATAGGTTTTTGAGATGGAAACTTGGATGTTCTTGTGTGGACTGATTCATGAAACTCGGAATTATCAAGACAAAGAAGCAATTGAAATGTGATGATTGATGTGATTATATTAAAGGGAACTAAATTCAAGTGTTTAAATATATATAAACACTATTTATAACATATTGGAATAGGTTTTGAGTTCCTTCAGAAAGCTTGAAGAAAATTTGAGAAGTACCTGATTCGAAGTGAAGCATGTCTAAAATTTCTAGAATATGGTCAATCTACACGGTTAATTCATTAATATGATCACTTGTTTTCATGACAAGATTGATCATCAAAGTTGATAATCTATACATGTAGTGAATCCAATACGGTCACTTTTCTACTTTACATAGTTAATCTATTTAGTTGTTCATGTGGTTGAACCATTAACTGCCTCATGGTCGATCTTCATGGTCAGTAGTTTATATATATGGTCACTTGTCCACCTCATGGTCAGTATATTGTATATGTGGTATCTTATCTCCATAATGGTTGATCACATACTTAGAGAACGTTTTTTATGAATTCTTATAGGTGAAAATATAGGTTTCTAGAATTTTTATATTCTAAATAAATTTAATAAAAATACTCTTAGAAGATCATGGTTTTTTAAAATATCATAGGATTAGTCAAAAACCATTATTCAAGATGATATTTATGATGGTTTTAAGGATATTAAATAAGAAGATTCATTTCCATTTTCATGTTATTTAAAATTCATTATTTGAAATCATATTTTGTGCTCAAAGACACTACTATTTAATGATTATTAATGAAGTAGAGAATCATGGGAGTTTCTATGAAATGTTATGGAAATATATTTTCCAAACAATTGATAATTTAAAAGGGAAGAAAAAGAAGGAATTTGTTTTGAACTAGTTAATTTTTTTATACTCTACTACATTGAAACCTTCTTTTTATCAAATAAATTTGAGATTGAGAAAAGAGGGAAGGTAAGTTAATTCTGTTATTAATCATCATGGAACTTACTACTGAAGTGAAAATAGGTTAATTCATGTGTGAATGCTCTCATGCATGAATAAATCATCCTGATGAAGGTGAGAGGAGCCTGATGTGAATTTTATGATATTGGTTTACCGAATAATTTGAGACTCATTTAGATGAAAATATGATATTTGATGCAAAGTAATCTTAAATCACTATGAATATCTTATTCATCCAAGAGTAAGGGCAAAATTTCCAAAGCTAGTGGTTATAGGGTAAACGATGTCATCCATTTGCTATTATTTTATAATTTCAAGGATTTCACTTTCCCTAACTATTTACTATCTATTATATATCTCATAAAGAGTCAAGGATAAACATTTCCTTATCTTGTAAACACTATTTTATTAGTGATTATCTAGATCTCGGAACCTAGCCAAAGTTGGAAAAGATTAGGCTCTCACATTGAGGCTGAACCTTATAAAATTTATGATTTTTTTTTATATTTATTATTATTTAATTTGGTTTATGAAGAGACTTTAAGAGTGGATCAATATTATAATAAGTCGTAGTGGTTTAAATCAAGAAATAAAATAATTTTTAAAAAGAACAAAAATTATTCCCCCTGGTGGTGTATTGACGATTTGAGCACTACAATATGTACTTCTATGGTAGTGTAATATCAATGTGGTGGGCTCAAGCTTGAGTGTATGCATAAATGGTGGTTCAAATTAGACACAGTTTCAGATTCCATGGTGGTCTAGTATAGCACAACATAACAAGGCACGACACGCACTAACGAACCTAGTGAAACCCTAGTGCACTTTGAAGATGATGATACACGACACTATTTTAGTAAGTATGGAATAGTTCCTAGGAAATGAGATTTATCATATCATAATTAAGTGTGTTTGGCCTCAGATATATATATGAGGGGTCTCGATAGGGTTTTTTTATCCATTGTGGTACCAACCCGCACCCCAAACCTACCGGTGTCACCCTACACTGGCACACTACTCCTTTATCACTAGTGTCAACCTATACTAGCCTATATGCTCTTGATCACTTATCTCTTACTCAACCCTACCTATGGTTGAGGTTTCTCATCTTCCTTAATTATACTGTATGAAATCATGTGATCTAGGCCTTATTTTTCCTAGTTTTTCATATTTCATAAGTAATTTACTTTTTTAAATTCCATGGTCCGGTAAAAATATTCATGTTTCATTATTTTCCAATATTATATAATATATTTTTCACCTAGTTATATATTCATGGATTTCCTACCATAACATATATAAATCAATTAACATTAGGCATAAATAATTAATTAAATTCTAAAATCAATTAATCTAGTAGAAAAAATATATGCATGTATTATGGCTATCAATTTTTTATGTTTTTTTCACTTACTAGATGTTGTATGCCATGTTCTGGGTAAGTGAAATTTGTATAAACCTAATTTATTTCTTATCTAGATTCTCCCAATATTTCTCCTTCTTCACTTTTAGCATGGCACTAGTCAATAGTTGATCTAATTCATTCTGTATAAAACAATCCTACATATATATATTCTAGAACCCCAAAGATGTTTCTTCAAATTTCTCCACCTAAACATTATTATCATTTGAATCCATCCCTCTATAAATTGTTAACTCTCACTAATTTTAGACAACATAGAGCAAGATGTTAGGAACAACTTATCAATGTTATTCTACAAGGAAAACAGAAGAATATTGTGAATGAATTAATCTCTAAAACACCTTCCCCAAGGATTAATCTTTTAGAAACACTCCATATTTGATCATTGAAGCCACTTTTTTAGTCCACAAACACCTTCTGATAAAGCCATGGGATGACACTCTCCCATAACATAAACTCAAAAAAATAAAAGTTATGGAATGAACCTCATGAAATGATGCTCAGAACATAGAAGAAACCTAGAACCATGTCACCACATCGTAGTATAAAACCTCTATAAAACATAAGAAAGAATTATAAATTGAAATAATCATAAATAAATCAAGGCATAAGAACAACATAATAAATTACCTGGTTCGGACTTGTATTTAAATCCCTAGGGGGATGTTACTTTGCATTATTTAAGAGTAATAATGATGATTACAATATTTTTGTACACCATCACAATGTGATTTCACCCTACTAATATAGTGGTGTCCCTCCAGTACTTCTAGTTTCCACCACCATCCTATCTTCATGGGTTGAAATCCACCTAATTATATCTTTACATATAACCCCTCTTCTTTTCCAAAGGTTCCCACCACCTAAACTTACTCTATTTGTGTATTTTTTTCCACCTGCTAAAGATATTTCAAGATATAAACCTCTTTGAATATCATTTAGTGAATCATAATTCAATGGATTTATCTTCTACACCTTTTGACAATCATCTATCAATAATTTCAGGTGACTTGAAACTTAGATGATTCTATTTCCATCACCTCCTTCTAGAAATTGAAAATTAAGCCTTTAGATCTTCTCTTCCATATGATATTAGTTTCCTCATCTGAAAAATTATTCTCACATGATCATCCCTAACATTTATTTATATATAAAATTTCATTAATTAAAATGTATGAGTTGAAAATTAAAGGAAAAACTAACCTAAAAATATATGGGTCATTAATGTGAAATTTACTACATTCAAATATTGATTGATAGAGTGTGAAATTTTTTTATTTTAAACTCTTATTATTTATCCTTATTTAATTAAGGTTTTATAAGACCATAAGGAATATGTAATCCTTCTTAATAATTGGGAGATTCATAAAACCCATAGATTATACATAGATTATGAATACTATTACCTATCGTGGATCTCTATAAAGTTTATGTAGAAGATATTGGATATAATGACCATATATGGAAAAAATGTATCTTCTTCATTCATGTTTTATTAAATTAAAATGAATGGTTGAATCATATGATGAATAGTTTTTAGACCTTAGTTTTCTTTTTGTTTAGATAAGGGTTGTCCACACTAATACTCTGCAGTATAATCTATTTGAATAGTATTTTTATTTTCAAATTTTTTAACAAACATAGGGGGTTTCTTGGTCTAAGGGGGAAAAATTTGAAAGGTATAAAAAATGAAAAGTTTCATTTGAGTTAAAATCAGTAACATATATGTAAATGGAAAACATGGGATTATTGGTTAATCCTATTTTTTACCACATTTCTTTATAACTCAAGTAGGATTTTGAGGGTTGGTTAAGTAATTAATTGATAAGTTTTGATTCACTCTCTGCATATATGAATAAATACAACACTATGAATATGTTATGTATGAGTTAAAAAATGAAAATTTTATTTATTTGGATATGTATGTCAATGGGGGTTAAATATTGAAATTGTTTGAAAACCAAATTCAGGGGAGTTGTTAGACTCTATGGATTTGATTTTGGTTTGATTTTTTTAACTAGTGAAGAGGGAAGATAATAGGCCATTTAAGATGATTATGGTGCACTAGAGATATCTTAAAGATCAAAGATCTTGCTTAAAGAGATTCATAGTACATGGGATAGATAAAAAATGTATTATAATGTGATTTAGATGATATTGAATACATTCTTTTACATGACTTGTAAGTGTGTTAAATAATCCTAGAGGAGATTTATTAAAGATTGAAGAAATGAATTGGTGATATGTGAATGTTTTCAGTACATCACAGTAGGCATATACTTGTATCATGAGAGATTTTTTGATTTTATATAAAGTAGACTAATGTATATGGGATATCTAAGTATATAATAAAATGAAATTTTAGCCTATTATAAGAGAAGGTTTCTTTTCTTTATAGATGATAAATAAATAACGCCATGGGATTAGTATCACTATAGTTGACATATTAGTATCATAAGGTGTAGGAGATGGAGTAGAAGATAAATTGGTTCTTATGGGAAGTGACAACATATAATGAAAGTTGTGAGATGATTCATAGATATATAAGAAACATAATTCCCCACATGATATAGAATAAAATTATACAATCAATATGTAGAATGGAATATCATAGTAGGTGATTGGATTTGTGAGATTCATTTTCACTCTTTTTTCTTGTTAATTAAAAGGATTTAATATTTCCTTCTATTTTGTGAGTTTTTTACACAGCAAGAAAGTGGGAACTTTTCATGTGTTCTCCACCAACCACACGTCCTACTTTATGCTCCCTCCCCAAATACAATATTACTTTTTGGTCAGGGCTTCCTTGATCATAAGGCATGGAAAAGAAGGGTAAAGACCTAGAGGTGGGTTCCTAGAATACCTATAGAGGTGATCTCATTCCAATAAGGTAGATGATGGTGATGAATCCTAGTTTCCTTCCCCTTTTTCACCTTAAGAGTGGATAGGGGGATATTGCCTCAGTTTGGCTTGCTTCTTGACCAAGAAGACTAATTTTTCATTGATGGGTTTCCATCTTTTCTGTCGAGAGAAGGGGGAGATCCTGTAGACCATTACTTGCTTCATCCAAGAATTAGTAGTACAAAGAGGGTGCCCCGGTTTTTCCCCTTAATTTAGTGCCTCATCCTTTACTGAGAAATAAGTGGTGGTTGTGAAGATCAATCATAGAGAGGGTGTGATCATGTTTCTTGGGTCTAAAGGATGAATATTCTTGTTCATGGGGGAGAAATCAGAAAATTCCTTAGACAATGGTGTTTTCTCTCTTAGTCTTGGAGGATTTGATAAGGGATTCAATAGTATGAAGGTTTCAAACAGGTAAATTTTTTCCCCTATTAAGGGGTTCTCGACCTAGTATTCATGATTTTTTATTGATTCTCAATATGCATATGTGATTATTCTTTTTTGTTCCTTGTACTCCTGATTATTTTTTCATAGTAAAAAATCATGGTGACTATGCCCCGTGCATGCGGGACAATTTTCTAAAGCACATAAATCCTCTATGTCTTTTCTCTATTTTCCATTATTTTTTTCTTCACCCTATAATGTTGAACGTCACTAATTCTTGATTTATTGTCAAATTTGTTTTGATATTATTTAAAAATAATGAATTTGTTTGAGCCTTGTTTATGATCAACTTTCCATTGCTTGCTACTGTTACTTTTTTAAATTATTGAAATGGTTCATTATATTTTGTGATATCTAGATCTAGGTTCTTGAAATTAAATATGTGAATTTAGAAAATTTATTTCTCATGTTTCAATTGTAGTTATTATATTTGGTTTGTACATATTGGTTTTATTATTATTTTTGAAAATAAATTTCAAACATGAATTGATATGTATAAATAATAGTTATTGTGATGTGTTTATTATTATTAATCATTTATTAATTCCATATAGTGTAATTATGTTATATGAATATTTTTTATATTTATTATATTATTTTAATAAGAAAAAAAATAGTTTTTGATTTCATATTTTGGGATTATGCGAACCAATTTTATACCCAATGGGTCTCAGGCTATTAAATGGAGACTGACCTTGCACAACACAACCCCCAAAAATTGGTATCATAGCTAAATTTGGTATAATTTTGTGACATCAAAATTCAAAATTGAATATTTATTACTTTAAATGGTTTTTTAGTGGATTTTACTCTGCAACATGCTTTGATTATTTTTGTTCAGTTAGATTTTATTCTCTTTAGACATAATTTTTCAATATCTTATTGATTTTTGTGTCCCTCTATATATCCCTATATTGTATACCCTAGTAGAGACTTTAGTAAACGTGGATTTATCTCATTTGTTTCTCAAGTTCTAATGTGGGAGTGGTTTTTGCAAGGTTGGATTTGGTGAGAGTGTCTCTGTTAGAAGTGGGTTGTGTGGAAGGGTCAACCTGGTTTTTTGGTATTCATTGTTCTTATTTTTAGCCTTAGGAGATTCGTCTTATTTTTAGATCAGTTTTGTTCCCCTAGTTTATGTCACATTTTAGGTTGTGTCTCTGGGTTATTTCCTTTTTCAAATGGTTATTGGGATTTTGGAGTTTTGGGTGTCGCGTTAGTGTTTGATGCTTGGTTATCCACCAATCTATTTTATCATTTCTAATTCAACACCTTAGTTTCTTAGTATGGGTACCTAAGAATTAGGAGCCTTGTGTCACTAGGAATCTAAACTAAATTGGGTTATTTCTTAGTGGGTATCTTGTTTCCCTTGTATCACTAGTATGTATCACATCTTATAGTTTTTCCTTTGGACCCTTTAGGTAGGCATAGGATTTTAAGTGGTACTTGGTTGTTGAGGATCCTATCATGTTAGCTTTTTTTAGGCATTTTGATCTCCCTTGGTGGAGATTCTATACCATATTTAAGGATTCATCTTTTACTACATCAAAATTCCCCCTAATGACATTTATTAATGTGGCATGTCTTGACTTGAGTAGTATCACAATATAAACTGATTGGGTAGGATTTTCATCCTTGGTTTTCTAGGTTCAGGTGGAGACTCACTTTTTGTGTTTTTTTATTCTTAATTTTTGATTGTTTATTATTATAATGTTTTACTTTCTATAATTGAACTGATTTATTAAGTTATATTATTTATGAATTTTATGAGATTTGTTTTTCATGTTTTTTTAGGATGGACACTATTGAATTTTCTACTTTTGTCATATGTACTAGTTGGAAGTCTGTGGATTCCTCATTGATATCATATTAGAATTTGAATTAAGTGAGTTCATGTATGTGTTATATTTATTTTTGGAGTTGTTTAGATTATGATCATGTTTAGTATTTTTTAAGAATATCATTAAATTGGGAAGCATGGGAATCATTGTTGCATGTTTGAGGGTCCTTTTGGGTCATACCCTATATGAATTTTTTATTCAGGTTGTGATGCCAAAATTAATGATTCTGGGTGGAGTAGAATCATCATGTCTTTATAGTTATAATTTTCAAGGTGGATATTTTTTATTATTTTTTTGTGTTAAATTTGGTTATGAATTTAATTACCATGGTGGATAATTTTGAAATTCATGTTCTCTACCAACCATGTGTCCCTATAGATGCTTCCTCCCCAATTTTTTTATTACTTTCTAGTAGGTTATTCCTTGATCATGAGGCATGGAAATAAAGGTTGATACCTAAAAGTGGGTTCCCAACTCACTTAAAGAGGAAATATCATTTTTATAGAGGGATATGAAGGTAACAATTCTTTAATTATTTCCCCTAGTTCACCATAAGATTTGAGGGGGAGATCTTGCCTTGGTTTGGCCTATTTATTGGATAGGAAGACCAATTTTCCATTAACGAGTTTCCTTGTGTTTCATTGAGAGAAAGGGGAGGTCCTATAGGTCAATTCTTGCTTCATCTGAGAAGTATCAGTGAAGGGAGGGAGCCTAAATTTGGTCCCTTACTTTGGTGGCTTGGCCTTTACTGAGGCATAGGTCGTAGTTATGAAGATCAATTGTGGAGGTTTCGGTCATGTTTATTGATTCTAAAGGATGTATATTCTTTTTAATAGTGTGATAACTTGGGTATCACATGATTCGGATAGTGGCACAACCCTGGAAATGAACAAAGACCACAAATAGCGACATTTTAACTCTTGTTCTTGGAGTATTTGATGAGGGCTTCGATAGCATAAAGGTTTTGACCAGGTAAATTTGAGCCCCTAGAAAGGGGGTTCTTGGCCTGGTATTCATGATTTTTGATTGATTATCAATCCTTGTATGTGCTACATCTTTATTGTTCCTTGTACTCCTATATATTCTTTCATATTCAAAACCCATGGTGACTCTACCCTATGCACATAGTCCAATAGGTCAAAGCACATAAATCCCTTATGTCCTTTACCTGTTTTTCATTCTTTGTTTCTTCGAACTATAATGCTAAACTTCACTACTTCTTGATTTATTGTAAAATTTGTTTTGAAATTATTTAATAATAATGAAGATGGTTGATCCTTATTTATGCTCAATTTGTCTATTCTTGCAGCTATAACATTTTGGGCTTATTGGAATGGTTCTTTATATGTCTTGAAATCTAGTTCTAGGTTCTTTAAATGACATATTCAAATTTGGAAAATTTATTTCTCATGTTTTGGTTCTGGTAATTAGAATTGGTTTGAGCATATTGATTTTTTTTTTATGAGAAGAAATTCCATGATTGAATTGATATGTATTAACCACTATTATTGTGATGTGTTTACTATGGTTAATAATTTTTTAATTCCATGTAGTGGAATTATGTTATGTAAATATTTTTTCTATTTATTGTCTTATGTTCATAATACTAGAATAATAAACATTTATTTGATTTCATATTTTGGTACAATGAGAATAAATTTTATACCCAGTGGATCTTCAGTTGTTAAATGGAGACTTCCCCTATACAACATAGTCCCTAATAGTATTATATCTCCAAAAGAAACACAATGCTCTATTATGTGTTGATTATTATCTCTAGATGGTTTATTGATACTTTATTTATGGTTTTTCAAGATGGAATCATAGGAATCATGCATTGGGATGAAAAAAGGTAATTTTACTTTACATAGTGTGAAGAAAAACATGGAAATGATCCTTGTGTGATATATGCAGATTAAATCATCGATAAGATTGATAAATCACGGGAATTCTATAAGGATGTTTAGGAATTATTTATAGGAATTTTATAAGTTGTGTTAGTGTGTTTACATGATGAATAAATAAGTGGAATGACCTCTCTGTTATGATTATTGGGGATATATGTAATGGTAGTGAAGAAGTCGTAACTTCAAATTGGAATATCACACCCCATGAAGCTGGGTTCATGAGGGATATAGTATGGGGCATGGGGATTCATATAATGTGACTGTTCAGTGTAAAAAATAGTAGTTTTAGGTGTAAAGGAAACTCAATTTGGTGATAAAGGACAATTCTAAGTCATGACTAAGTCATGGACAATGACATGGAGTAATTATTGGTTGCACTGAAATGCAGTACTTAGACATAAATATTACACATAAAATGATATAGGTGTATCATAATATGAAACATAGGTGAAATTTATATTTGATATGAAGAATAATATATCATGGAAATAAATTTGAGCATATCATTAGATTGGATCATTTGGAACAGATCATTTGAAGAAGACTCTTGGCATAATCCATTGATCACTACATGATCTTAAGTCATTAATTGATCATATAATAAGGTCATGCAATATGAAAACCATGAATGTACAATAATAATACATATAAGATGTTAATGGTTACAAAATATAACTCATGTTGGTATTATAACTTCATATTATACAAATCAATTAACATTGGTCAACTTTACTCATCATAAACTAAAAATAAATTTATTCTTCAAAAGTATCTCATATTTATGGTTAAAAAATATTATATTTATATACTATTATTTAAATATTAATAGAAATTAGAAATTCCATTATTTATAAAAAAACACGGTGAGGGACTCGATAATGAATTTTGTGAATCTTCTGCCACTGGGTCTTCACCATAGTTCCACTCATATACAAAGCCACTCCTATATATATATCCTTACCTTGCACTGTCATCTCCTTCAAACTCTATTATCATGAAGCCCAAATATCATTTCATCCCTATACTAATGTGAGAATTCTTCTTCATCATCTTATTCTATTAATCTCCCTCTTTATCTCCCCCCATCACCTCATTGTGCTAGTTCAAGGTGATGTCAGTTGTCATGTTTACTCATCCAGATGCACTTTTTTGAGGTGGAACTGATGATTCAGAAACCCAGCAGTAGGAAATTATAGATCTACATCATGAACCAAATCATAGAGGAGAAATATGATGTAATCATCTAGAGTGAGGGAAATATTATTCTCAGGTACAAAGATTAAATCATATACACAAATAAGGTTAGGATCATGAGCGTGATAAATTTTAGAATCACCATACACCTAAATGAAAGAAGGTGGATTTTGCAGTGGTAAACACATATGCAGATCACTAGAGGTGATCGCAATTTACTTGAAGTAGAAATAGACTAGTTTTTATTTCTTCAACTCAGAATGAAAATACAACACACACAACCCACCTTATTTATATGGATACAAATATATTTCAAAAACAAATGATGAAAATAAAACATAAATAAAAGTCCATAGTTTGGTGTAGTAGGTGCCACCCAATTCATCAGTGCTAAACACATTACAGAATCCTTCTTTGAATTTTCCCAACCTCCACTTGAACAATGGATGGTTGGTGTCGACTAATGAAAACAAGTTTATTTTCCAACATCCCCCTTTAACTTGTTTTCATTATGATCCAGTAATGTTCATAATATTAGGGTGGATTACCAATGGGTTTAATGAATTCACCATAACCAATGTATTCCTTTTACTTTTAGCCTTTGTCTACTTCAATGGAATGGATTTTCTCATCTATCACTTTCCTCCATATTTAATTGGTCTTATCTTCCTCGAATCTAAATGTATTGGAAGTCATTGAGAAATAATACAGATTTATATACTCCTTTATTATTTCTATTTTCTCATATACATCGGCATGAATTTGAGTTTTTGGGGGATGTATATGAGAAATTTCTTATTCTATGTCTTTTGATGTAGGATTATGTGGTGATGATTCTATTGGTTCTTTAGTTCCTTTTCCTCTAATGGTGCTTCTAAAATGATTTCCTCATCTTCTAGATTGAGTATTACCTCTCTTGAATCATCATCTTCATTCCATTTCCAATACCCCTTTTATTAAAAGATAACATCTCTATTGTAAATAATCTTCTTGGTGATGGGATTATATAAGAAATATCACATTTATCGATCTTCTTATCCCATAATGACACACTTCAATCCTTGTTCCTTGATATTTTTTTATTTTTCCTCATGGGTCGTGATGTGGGAAATAGAACCAAAAACTATAATATGTATTATACTTTTATTGTGAGTACTACATGCTTCATGTGGTGTATTTTCTTAAAGATTTTTGGTTGGTAATCTATTTATTGGATACACTATGCACAAAGCTGATTCAACCCAGAAATTCATGGGCACTCCTTTGACTTCCAACATGCTTCTCACCATATCGAGAATGGTGAAATTTTTCCTTTCAAATAATCCATTGATTTGAGGTGTGTAATTCAATGTCAGTTGGTGTTTAATTCCATGTTTCTTGAGGTAATATTGAAAAACAAAAAAGGTGTGCTCCCCACCTCGATCAGATCTCAATGTGTGTATGCAATGGTTGATTTGATTTTCCTTCAACACCTTAAATTCTTTGAGGATTTCAAACACTTAAAAATTCATCTTGAAAAATTATATCCACTTTTTTCTATTATAATCATCATTAAATTTCATAAAGTACCTCCTTTTTCATTTTCATTTTGGATTTTATGGACCGTGCACATTGGTGTGAACTAGCTCCAATGGCGTTGTAGTTTTCTAGTTGTCTTTCATTACAATGTCATTTCTATGTTTTTGTCTTAGAAAAAAACTTTTACATATTTGATTCAGGTATCGAATGATAGAAATATCATTCACCATCTTCTTGGTTTCTAATAATATTAAACTTTCAAAGTTTAAATTCCTGAACTTGAGATTCCAAAGCTAGCCTTCATCATTATGTACCATTATCAAACATCATGGTATGTTGGGTTGGATCATAAATAGAAACATGTAGTTCTTCTCCATCAGTACCTCTATGATCATCCCCCCTTTTTCATCAAAAAAACATTTTTTTTCTTATAGGATTATGTGAAATACTATTTCCACCAATTTCCTAATACTCAAAATGTTGTTCTTCATGTCGGGTACATAGTATATGTTAGAGATGAAAGCATGATTTCCATATTTTTCTTGATCAAAATGTCTCATATTCCATAAACAAATATTATTGAGATATCACTAAATGAAATATATCCTAAAACCCACTCATCTTGATTCATAAATAAGTGATTATGACATTTTATGTGCTTTCTAGATCTAGAGTCAAATACCTCATACCATGATTTTTTGTTAATTTTTTCCCATAAACACATGGGACTCTCACCAAAATCATCACCTTCTTTGATGATATGTGCCTCCTTAGTTTCATTCTCCATGGGTTTCATACTCTAACATTCATTTCAATAATGTCCATGTTTTTTACATTTAAAGCATTGAACATTTCTTTTTTATAGTTGGTGATTGTTGAATCCTCCCCTTATTTTTCCTTGTTCTCATGGAGTATAGTTTTGATATTCATGAACTCCTTAATTTTGGATTCTTCCACCATATCCTCCTCTTCTTGGATAGTATTATTTTCCATGGAATCCTACACCTTTACTTATTTGAAATGTCCCCCTTTATCTTTTCTAGAGTTTTTGAGATATAAATTTTATTGTAGGGAATGCTTCACTCCATTGGTATCACTCCGGCGATTCACCTTTAGTTCATGGGCTTGTAGAGACCCCATGATTTCTTCAGAAACAATCATCTCCAAGTATTTATTTTCTTCTAGAGCAATGATTATGTAATAAAATTTTAGATCTAAGGACAAAAAAAATTTCTCACATACCCTCATGTCAGTAAAATTTTCTCCATTTCCTCGTAGTTAGTTCACCACAACCATTACATGAGTAATATACTCGGCAATGGTTTCAAAATATTTCATAAGAAGGTATTTGAACTCACCTTGTAGATATTGAAGCTATATCTAGTTCACTTTGTCAACACCTTTTAATGATTTATGAAGATTATTCTATATGTCCTTTGATTATTTTAATGAAGATATTATTTAAAAAGTCGCTTCATCAAGGCTTTGATAAATGATGGATTTAGTCTTGGAATACTACTTCTATTACACCCCAATAGTGGACTTTTGAACATATGAAGTATTAGACTCTAATGCTTTGGATTATAACTCGGTGTATCCATCCTCTACAATTTCCATGACATATTGGGTTCCAAATAGTTCTTGAATTTGGATTCTCCAATTATTATAATAATTATTCATCAGCTATGGGATCAAATCTTGTGTAATCGCATTCTCTATAAATAAAAATTATTTTGGATTGAAAATTGAAGATGTGGTGTATTTTTTTAGATAGATTAGACTAATTTTTTTTAAAATTGTAGACTTCCAAAAATATTTTTCCATAATACATAACAATGGAGGGAAATATATTTTTTGTATCTAAAGTCTTGAATGGGGAGGAAACCTGGATGAAATAATCCTAGGAACTTTTTTTCAAACCTGGATAAGCAAAGGCGTGGTGAGGAGGGATTAAAATGGGTGTGGTGTTTTTTTTAATAGAGATAGATGGACATGGATAAGGATGGGAAATAAAGGAATAAAGAACTTTACAAATTTCAAAATATTACTTTATTGACAAATGAGGAAAGAAAAAAAGGAAAGTGGGAATTAAAATGAAAGATACTAGACTTGTGATTTGGAATATATGGGAATATTATCCATCATCTTCCTCATATGATGCTCTATATTTGATCAAAAGTATATCCTATAGAACCCTTCACACAAGAATCAGAAGCACCTTCAAACCTCCAACTAATACCACATAAGGTGGATTTTTCAGTGGTAAATGTAGATTTAGATCATTAGAGGTGATCGCAATAAACTTATAGTGGAAATAAATTTTTTTTTATTTCTTAAAATTGGAATGAAAATACAGTGCACACAGTACACCCTATTTATAGGGACAGAAGCATATCCCAAAATAAATGATGAAATCCAAATACAAATAAAATTTCACAATTTGGTGTAGTAGGTGTCTCTCAAGTCCCCAGTGTCAAACACATTGAAGAATCCTTTTTTGAAGTTTCCCAACCTCTATTGCAATAGTGGATGGTTGGTTATGACAAAGGAAAACAATTTTATTTTCCAAAAATTACAAGTTGATAACTCATTACAGGGATTCCATCTTGAATGGGATCTAAATATTCAAGCTCAGCAATTCCACCCACAACCTTGCCACTCCTAATCCACTGGTGACTCTTTCATGAGAACCACTAGTCATTGCTAAATCTATAAATCCTAGTGATGACAGTAATAAAAACATGATCTTAATTATATTTTTGATTTCTAACTTTCTTATTCATTCTATGAATATATATTTTATAATTATATTATGATGTTGTATTACATTCTTTACTTTGGTAATATCACTTTGTGGTTTGGTCTCACTTATCATACAAACTGGAATCATTATCCAAGTATCTAACTTCAATTAAAATAATTCAATGAAGATAATAGAAAGGAAAAAATCACCCTCTAGAATGGTTTATCAATGTTATTTTTCATCTTTATGACTTAAATCTACAATTTATACTTTTTTTTCATTGTGTCTTCTCAATTTTCACTCCATCGTGTACAAATCCTCTTGTAACGCCTCGACACCAGAATACCAAAGTCGGTGCATTATTACGTATCATTGGCATGATCACAAAAGATCAAGTCTCAAAAAACCAATTAGTTTAGTATCCTTGGAATCACTAGATACATTCAGAAAGTTTACATTACATCA
The DNA here is from genome assembly GCA_963277665.1 of Viscum album. Lineage (NCBI taxonomy): Eukaryota > Viridiplantae > Streptophyta > Magnoliopsida > Santalales > Viscaceae > Viscum > Viscum album. Next base: position 9,597,875 of record OY728143.1, on the reverse strand, counting down.
TAAAATGAAAAACTACAATAACATCTTCTCTCTATAGACCACACTCATATCCCCTCATACTATCCCTGCAGGTCATTCATAAAATACTTCTTCACATCCTAGAAAAAATAAAACATAGAAAGGGGAGAGCTCAGATGCCCATTAAGGATAATAATATAGAGGAAACTTTCATAAATAAGCATAAACATTTAAGGAAATTTATAACTAAAACAAAAGCCTTTTAAACGTGAACTTAAACATAATATGGCAGGAATAAAATGAAATAATTCCATTTACTTATTCACATGGATATTCTACTAATCGAATAATCACATATAATATCAATAACCACTTTCATAATGATGGAATTCATAATACCAGACTATCATAACCACATAGTCAAGGCCTTGTGCCAAGACTACAATTAAGATTTTATCAAGGCCTTGTGCCAAGACACTAGTTTGTCTCATGAGACCTACCAATGCATCAAGGAGCTATAGTGGGCTCCACCTGTCACTTATTAAGTCCAATTCATTCCTCATATGAATAGGTTTAAACATAACATAAACATTCATATTAAAACTAGCATATGAAATGTCAATACTTTATCCATAAACCATGAATGGTATAAAAATAACACATCCACAGTCAAACATAACTCATTCGATACAATATGGAAGATTTTATTGTATCATAATAACCTCAATTGTGAATAATGAAGTATATTTACATAGATGAAAATAATCATCAAAACTATTAGAGAGAAATATTCCCCTTTTTCTTGAAATCATTTAAAAGTCACACTATTTTTCAAGAAGCCATTTTAAAAATAGATTTTTAAATAAAAGTGTCACATACCACTTTGAAACTTTTAAATGGAATTTTATTTTTAAAACATTAATGTATATATAAATAAATCCTTAAAACCATTTTTAAAACATGGACATTAATGAGAATGATTTAGAATAATAAAGTTTTAAAACATTTAAAATGATATTTTAGTTAGAGTTCCGAACCAAAATAGAGACACTTGAATACAAATAATTGAGGTAATAAAAACTTTGTAATATCCTAATAATAAATAGATTCATGATATATTATGTCAAAGTACATTATATACACAATATATAAGTGATTTGGTGTATAACAACAAATAAGTCTCAGTGGAATGTAAATTGAGATGAAATCTCTTATAAAGACCATATCCTTAGGTTAAAGATAAAACAATGACATAATTATGTGTGAAAAATATAAATACACTCAATATGATTGGATATTCAGTGTAAATCAATCATAGGAAATTCACACATATTCTTGTAAAAACAACACCAATGAATTGGATGTTTAACTCAATAAATGGAGATTGAGTTAAAATTACTCTTATCAAGTTCATATAGATGACTTGAGAATTTATCAATGGATTTATTATGTCTATTAAAAGTATATCCACAGAAAGGGGATTGGAAATTATGACATAAGAAAATGAATATTGATTCCATGCATAATCTTGGAGTAAAATAATCAATGAAGTATGCGTAAAGCCGAATGAGCGGAAATTGAAATTTCAAATTCCCTTTATCGATTTGGTAACTTACGAAACATACACCCATTAAATAAGGATCATACAATGATGATGTAAATATCCATAAATTAAAGTATATTACACAATGAATACAATTATGGGCAGTACACACACCACATGCAATAAATAAGTGGTGAACAATGGAATTCTCACGTAATTAAAAGTGAGATAAGAAACCCATTACTTTGTACTTTTTCCTTGGTAGAGGGTAGTTTAACCACATTTATAATGGTTAAATAATTGTTATTTAATTATACAATAATCATATACATTAATATTATATCATATATTATCTTTTAACGTTGATTTGTTAATAATATCTTAGTATTATCATCGTTTCAGGTGTTAACGGATTCGTTTTCCTTTATATTCTTTGTTATGTGATCCATATTTTTTATGGATGAGATGTATCTTATTCATATACATAATTATATTAAGTCTTTAAACATTATTGTTAACCATCAAATGAAAATTATTCTTGAATGGATAAGATGGGGAATGAATCTCATCGCGTTTGTGGAGACGGTAGTCTGTACGTACGCACGAGCGATAATATCATTCTTTTGATGTTAAAATAATATATAATTGGATGGTATATAATATATAAATAATAATTAGCATTTTATATTTATTATTTAAATGAATTACATATCATTATTATACCCATCCAAATAATAAAGTATTGAATAACAATTACACCACGACGTGGAGATGGTAAGTTGTACGTACGCACGTATGGTGACATATCATTAGAAGGATGGATAGAATACTGAATATGGTTGTACCATATTTATAATAACATCAAAGTATATATAATATACTGTAGTTATTATTTTATAATGTAAATAACAAATAATGAAGAAGTGGAAGAAGAAAGGAACTTGAAAGAGGGTGGTAAAAACATTACCTCTTCTTCGGGTTCTTCCTTTTGATGTGATCAAAAGGGCTCCTTATGTTGGCTTTATAATCAAAATAAGGCCTCTAGGTTGAAGTGAGGAAATTGGAGAGAATATTTGGGCAGGTTTTTGCCAATACTAGTGGATTTTAAGGTCTGAATTAGAGATAAGGGGGAGTTCCCTTTTATAAGAGGGGTGAGGGGCACCTTAGGAAAACCTAGAAATATTATTTTATAATAAAATAATTTTTGGTTTCTAATGGATCCAAACTGATTTATTTCAATTATAAGGTGTTGATAGATCTAAATAAACTCAAAACATAGGTTTTAGATAGGTTGGGGTCACTTTATTAACCTTATTGTTTAGTTTTAACTCTTAGTAATTAGTTTGACATTTACCATGTCTCTTTTTATTTGTATATTATATGGTTAATAAACTTAATATAAACAACAATGAGACCCCAAAGTGGTTAATTAATGTTAAAACTATCATTATATAAGTTCTTTGTCTGAACCTTAGATTTTTAGGAATATTATATTAATTTATAATATAATATTTGTTTTAAAAAATCCTTTATGTCAATTTTAACACTATTTAATAATTGATTTTTGTTAAAGTCTTAAAAACTTTATTAATTTGAACCAAATTCATTTAAGAAATAATAACATGTCATATTAACCAATAAAATTCATTTTTGTCATCAAAACTTTCAAAGTATATTTATTTTATCAATTATAATACCAATTATTTGATTCTTTCATTAATACGGAAAATACTACATCATTATTGTGTCATAAATAAATTTACTTATTCAATGTCTAAAAATTGTAAACAAAATACTATTATGTAGTAAATCTTTTTATATTTCTAATTAATATTTATAATCTAAAATATAACATTTATAACCCTATGTAAAAATTGTTTTTCTAAAAGATATATGTTTATGTCATTTTGGTATTTACTTTAACTTAATTAATATAAAGTGTCATTATCACTTACAAGTGGCTCAATGGGGTCCCCAAATCGACACAAAGATTCACATGGTCGGAAATGTATCAACCCATAAGGTTAGGACACGTTTTAAGGTAATTAAATATTATTTTTTTACCCTTATTTACTGGATTTACTGTTTAACCATGGTAAACAACATATTTACTGAAGTAATTATTCCAAATGTATAAAAATAAAAGTTACCTATTTACACAATTTGGACCTCATAATTATAAATATGGAATTAATTTTTCTAAATTAAAAACAGAGAAGTGGCATAAATTAATTTAAAATTAATTCCTGTTTTCAAAACAAAAAGTGTGTTTTTAAGAAATAATAACTATCAAAAGATTGGCGCTTGCTTATGTCCAGTTTAAATGTGAAATTATGTCCAATGACCAAAATTTTATTAAATGGGAAAAATATAATCTAATTATACTTTAAAATTACTCAAATTCATAATTTATCACTATTAATTATTTCGATTAAAAAAGTTGTTTTTAATTAAAATTTAGTAATTTTCACTATTCATCAAAATATTAATGTTATCAGAAAAGTACCAAAAATTCCCCCTAAGATAATTTTGATATTCCGAATCCAAAAATTATGTCCATTTTGAAAGATAAAATTTATAAAATTTCAAAAATTGGGTATTACTATTCATAATGGCTAGTTTGATTGGTTGTGGTGTGTTAGAACTCGAAGTTGGGTACAACACACGCTACTGTATTATTCAAAGAGAAGTGTACCATGGAAGCTTGGGGTGTTACATTATCCCCTAATTCAATAAATTTCATCCTCACAATTTTTAAAATTGGGATTGGGAATATAATGGAAAGTCCCACATCTGAAAAAGAGTCAATAAAACTATCACTTTAAAAGAAGGAAAGAGGAGTACAAAGGTCACCCAAGATAACCCATACTAGGATTCCATGTAGGAAAACATAGATATGGATGATAAACTAAGTGTCAAGTTCTGATGGAGAGGGATATAAAACATGATCAAGATAAAGTTAACAACAAGAAAACCACAAACTTGTGATGGGACAAACGGTCATTAGTCTCCCAGTAGGAAAAGTAAACGGACAACATTTTTTTTTACATTACATTACATAAAGATGAGGAATTCATTTATGATATTGACTAAGAACATATAGATATATACATAATTTTTTAAGTATAGTTTCATTCTTTAATAAATTTGTACCACTAAATCTTTTTTTTACATTGTGTATTCCAGAAGACATGGTCACACTGGAAGAGCTAGAATACACTTCTATAGAATTACATGATCCATGAAGGATAAAATATATATTTACCTTGTCTTTAGAGATTAATAAAAACCAAAATGGTTAGTCTAAGATCTGATGATCCCCCAAAAGTATATTCCATTAGAGAAAGAAACACTAATCTTAATTTCTAAAACAAACCAATAATACCCCAAAGTTAAATAAATACCATTCAATAAACAATTGTCCTTAAAATCCTTCAATATAATCCAAAATAATATTGAAACCCAAAACTTATAAGAATATGGTTATGTAGTATTCCAAGTTAAATTGTATCTCCAAATGACATCAACTACTCTTAAAGTCACATACTTAAAAGTAATTAACCTAATCACATATTCTCTATTATTGGTCAATCATTTCCATAAATAACCCAAATCACTATAAATCCACAATAAAAACATAGATAAAAAACCACCATTAATCCTAAAATTAAATCCCATAGTATTCTATTTTCCTTGGGCAGATAGTGTTCCCAACAAAGCAAACATATTCCAAAATAACATTTATCACTTAATCACCAAATCATTTTCCTATACTAAGGGTATTCATTTGATAAGACATAAGATCCCAAATCAACTTATTATTGATCAATAAAATTATTTAACTAAAAATAATTATTCACACTAACCAGGGACTTCACGTAGTCCAGTGGTAGGTGATAAATCCCAATCGCACTTTGGTTGTGCGTTCGATTCCCACAGCTTTGTCCGACGCGACGAGTTGTCACACGGTCTGCATGTTGTCCTTTCTCAAAAACTATATTTTATAAAATTACCAAAATGGGAAAAAATCCTCAAAATAATCATAATATAATTTAACCACAAATGTTATCTCATACCTTGCATTTTCATCCCAAAATATAATAACTTATAATTTCCTCAAACCTAATGATCATATAAAACCAAATGGTTATTTATAACTGTATCCACAAGAGAAAAGATAATTCTTCCTCAAATATCATTCTCACATGGTAAACTTTAGGGTTACAAATACAAGAAAAAATTATTCCAAATTAATCCCATCAACAAGGAGCACTAATACTTTTAAACATTTCTCAAACCATTTATTTCCACATAGCTTCTTTTTTTACCAAGAAAATATCCTATAGAATAGGGCATTCACTCGGGTAATGGCCAGGTCCCCTATATTTACGGAAAATGACTGTAAATGGATTCTTGGGAACATTTTTATTTTCTTCCATAGTACTCTTCATTTTTCCTCTGCAATTCTTCACTTTATATCATTCTTTCCCACACGTAAAGCATTTATTTGTTCCATTTAGACACTTTATTGGGTGTCTCCTTCCACATTTCCTGCATGATGGAAATTAAAGATTCTTTTCTCCATGGTCTCCACTTCTAGAGATCTTATCATTCATCACCTTTCACTTCTTTGTTGAGTCCTAAGTTAGTTAATATATATGTTGTTGATCATATTTTTGGAAAACTGATTTGGAATGAACATGATATATTTTATCCCTATCAACATTCCATTTTGTTTCTCATTTCCACCACCGTTCCCACCTTGTACATCATTCTCAAAGTTAATATTACTTCCTTGGAATCCAGCCATTGACTAAAACCAGAAAGCCTTTTGTGAGTAACACTAGTCATAAAATCATTTAGAGAATATCATGACACCATATTCTTAATTTGAAACACCTTAGGATTGACCAAGGTCATTTATTATCATCTTATATTAAAATACTTCAAATCGGTTTGTAAAGAAAATTTAAATTATCCTAATCATATCCCCCGGGAGTGTCGTAACCAAGAGTGCAGTAAGGCCCGTTGTCGTGCACCAGTTCTCATTCGAGTCTAGCTCAAAGCAGTGTTTTCGGGTTTTACCCCTAGGTACATCTGTGTCAGAGCTGCCTCTACCTGCTCGTATCCACACAGGGATATATTGCTCGGAAAACTCACAAAATATCTACAATACCAAAATTCTAGGAAGTTCTTCTATACTAATCCTCAAAGTACATCTTAGGTTTATGTCCTCTAATCAGAGTTTATCTAAATCTAGTTTCCAAGGTTTGTACTAAACTTCCTCTAATACCAATTGTAACACCTCGACCCCAGAAGCCCAGAGTTGGTGAATTATTATGTATCATTGGCATGATAACAAAATATCATGTCTTGAAAGATCGATTAGTTTAGTTGCCTTAGAATCACTAGATACATTCATAAATTTTACATTACATCATAAAATGAAAAACTACAACAACATCTTGTCTCCATAGACCACACTCATATCCCCTCCTACTATCCCCACAGGTCATTCATAAATTACTTCTTCACATCCTGGGAAAAATAAAACATAGAAATGGGTGAGCTCAAATGCCCATTAAAGATAACAATATAGCGGAAACTATCATAAATAAGCATAAAAATTTAAGGTAATGTATAACTAAAACAAAAGCCTTTTAAACTTGAACTTCAGCATAATATGGCAGGAATAAAATGAAATAATGCCATTTACATATTCACATGTATATTCTACTAATTGAATAATCACATGTAATATCAATAACCACTTTCATAATGATGGAATGCATAATGCTAGACTATCATAACCACAAAGTTAAGGCTTTGTGCCAACACTACAAATAAGATTTTGTCAAGGCCTTGTGCCAATACAATAGTTTGTCTCATGAGACCTACTGATGCATCAAGAAGCTATAGTGGGAACCACCCATCAGTTATTAAGTCCAATTCATTCCTCATATGAACAGGTTTAAACATAACACAAACATTCATATTAAAACTTGCATACGAAATGTCAATACTTTATCCATAAATAATGAATGGTATAAAAATAACACATCCACAGTCAAACATAACTCATTAGATACAATATGGAAGATTGTATTGTATCATATTAACCTCAATCAATAATAATGAAGTATATTGACATAGATGAAAATAATCATCAAAACTATTAGAGAGAAATATTCCCCTTTTTTCTTGAAATCATTTAAAAGTCACACTATTAGTCAAGAAGCCATTTTAAAAATATATTTTTGAATCAAAGTGTCCCATACCACTTTGAAACTTTTAAAAGGAATTTTAATTTTAAAATATTAATTTCCATATAAATAAATCCTTCAAACCAATTTAAAAACATGGACATTAATGAGAATGATTTAGAATAATAAATATTTAAAACATTTAAAATGGTGTTTTAGTTAGAGTTCCTAACCAAAAGAGAGAAACTTGAATAAAAATAATTGAGGTAATAAAAACTTTTTAATATCATGAGAATAAAGGTATTCATGATATATTACGTCAAAGTAAATTATATACACCATATAAAAGTGGTTTGGTGTATAACAACAAAGAAGTCTCAATGGAATATAAATTGAGATGAAATCTCTTATAAAGACCATATCCTTAGGTTAAGGATAAACCAATTACATAATTATTTGTGAAAAATATAAATACACTAAATATTATTGGATATTCAGTGTAAATAAATCAGAGGACATTGACTCATATTCTTGTAAAAACAACACCAATGAATTGGATATTTAACCCAATAAATGGATATTTAGTTAAAATTACTCTTATCAAGTTCATATAGACGACTTGAGAATTTATCAATGGAGTGATTATGTGTATCAAAAGTATATCCACAGAAAGGGGAGTTTAAATTATGACATAAGAAAATGAATATTGATTCCACACATAATCTTGCAGTAAAATAATCAATGAAGTATGCGTAAAGCTGAATGAGCGGAAATTGAAATTTCAAATTCCCTTATCGATTTGGTAACTTACGAAACATACACCCATGAAATAAGGATCATAAAATGATGATGTAAATATCCATAAATTAAAGTATATTACACAATGAATACAATCATGGGCAGTACACACACCACATTCAATAAATAAGTGTTGAACAATGGAATTCTCACGGAATTAAAAGTGTGATAAGAAACCCCTTACTTTGTACTTTTTCCTTGGTCGAGGGTAGGTTAACCTCCTATATAATGGTGAAATAATTTTTATTGAATTATAAAATAATCATATATATTAATATGATATCATATATGATCTTTTAACATTGATTTGTTAATAATATCTTAGTATTATAGTCATTTCGGGTGTTAACGGATTCGTTTTCCTTTATATTCTTTGTTATGTGATCCATATTTGTTATGGATGAGATGTATATTATTCATATAAAGAATGATATTAAGTCTTTAAACAATAATTTTAACCATCAAATGAAAATTATTCTTGAATGGATACAATGGGGAATGAATCTCATCGTGTTCGTGGAGACGGTAGTCCGTATGTACGCACGAGCGACAATACCATTCTTTTGATATTAAAATAATATATAATTGGATGTTATATCTTATATACCGAATCATTATCATGTTATATTTATTATTTACAATAATTACACATCATTATTATACCCATCCAAATAATAAAGTATTGAATAACAATTACACCACGACGTGGAGACGGTAAGCCATACGTATACACGTATGGTGACATGTCATTCGAAGGATGGATAGAATACTGAATATGGTTGTACCATATTTATAATGACATCATAGTATATAGAATATGTTGGAGTTATTATTTTTGAATGGAAATAACAAAGAAAGAATAAGTGGAAGAAGAAATGAACTTGAAAGAGGGTGGTGAAAACATTACCTCTTCTTCGAGTTCTTCCTTTTGATTTGATCAAAAGGGATCCTTAGGTTGGCTTTCTGATCAAAATAAGGCCTCTTGGTTGAATTGAGAGAATTTGAGAGAATATTTGGACAGGTTTTGGCCAATAAAAATGGCTTTGAATGTGTGAATTAGAGATAAGGGGGAGTGCCCTTTTGTAAGTGGGATGAGGGGCACCTTAGGAAAATCTAGAAATATTATTTTATAATAAAATAATTTTCGGTTTTTAATGGCTCCAAACTGATTTATTTCGAGTCTAAGGTGGGTATGGGTCGAAATCAACTCAAAAAATAGGTTTCAATTAGGTTTGGTCCACTTTATTAACCTTATCTTTTAGTTTTAACTCTTAGTTAATTATTTTGACATTTACCATGTCTCTTTTTATTTTTATATTATATGGTTAATAAACTTACTATAAAATTTAAATAGACCCCAAAATGGTTAATTAATAATAAACCTATCATAATGTAATACCTATGGCCGAACCTTAGATTTTTAGAAATAGAATATAAATTAATAATATAATATATTTTTTAAAGACTCATTTATGTCAATTTTGACACTACTCAATAATTGATTTTTTTTAAAGTCTTAACAACTATATTAATTTGAAACAAATTCATTTAAGAAATATAAACATGTAATATTAACCAATAAAATTTTTGTATGTCATCAAAACTTTCAAATTATATTTATTTTAACATTTATAATACCAATTATTTGATTCTTTCATTAATAAGGAAAATGCTGCATCATTATTATGTCATACATAAATTTACTTATTAAATGTATAAAAATTATAAATAAAATACCATTATGTAGGAACTCTTTTTAGATTTATAATTAATATTTATAGTCTAAAATATAACTTATATAAACCTAGTTAAAAATTGTTTTTCTAAAAGATATATGCTTATGTCATTTTTGTATTTACAATATAAGGTGTCATTATCACTTACAAGTGGCTCCATGGGGTCCCAAAATCGACCCAAAGATTCCCATGGTCGGAAATGTATCAACCAATAAGTTTAGGACACGTTTTAGGGTAATTTAATATTATTATAATATTATTTTGTTACCCTTATTTACTGGATTTACCCTTTAAGCATTGTAAATAAAATATTTACCGAAGTAATTATTCAAAATGTCTAAAAATAAAAGTTACCTTTTTAAAAAATTTGGACCTCATGATTCTAAATATGGGATCCATCTTTATAAATTCCAAACAGATAAGTGGTAGAAATTAATTTAAAATTAATTCCCGCTATCAAAACAAAAAACGTGTTTTTAAGAAATAATAACTATCAAAAGATTGGCACTTGCTTATATCCAGTTTAAATGTGAAATTATGTCCAATGACCAACATTATATAAAATGATAAAAATATAATATAATTATACTTTAAAATCACACAAATTCATAATTTATCACTATTAATTATTTTGATTAAAAAAGTTGTTTTTAATTAAAATTTAGTAAATTTCACTATTCATCAAAATATGAAAGTTATCAGAAAAGTACCAAAAATTAACCCTAAGATAATTTTGATATTCTGAATCCAAAAATGAAGTCAATTTTGAAAGATAAAATTTATAAAATTTCAAAAAGTGGGTATTACTATTCATAATTGCTAGTTTGATTGGTTGTGGTGTGTTAGAACTCGAAATTGCGTACAACACACGCTACTGTATTATTCAAAGAGAAGTGTACCGTAGAATCTTTGGGTGTTACACCTATTCACATTAGTTGATGGATTTTATGTATATATTTTTCTCCTTTTGTCTCTGTTATTATTCTTTTTTGTCTCTATTTATCTAAGATATTTGATATATTTCTAATTCATCATAACTCATCAATTTATCTTGATGGAGTCCTTTTTAAAATTCTTGATCTACTCCATACTTATTTTCTATATTCCTTCCTTTTCACACTAAAATAATATGTGGAATCTCTCATAACTTCCATTATATTTTTGATACTAACCACATTCAAAAATAAACATGGGAACCAACAATTATCTTCCACTATTATCATCCTCACACATGTCCTACATTGTTTTTGTTATTTGATAAACACTCATGGTCAATATCCCAAAAGACATGTTAGTTTTCCTTGAAAAAAAAAGTGATGCACAATTTGCATTCCTTCACAAAATGAAAAGTTCATTAATTTTTATCATGCCTAGTTTTGATGGGAAAATTTTATTCTCTTATTCCATGTAACCAATTATTCATCAAATACCACACACTTTATTTCCTCAATGTCTACTAAATGGAAGCTTGTTTATACATTACTCGTGTAATTTATAGCAATGTAAACTCAATAAATCATCATTTACATTGCTTATACTTAACACCTTTTATCATTCCTAAATTTATATTTCATACAACACAATAATTGCTTGACTTGTTTACTTCACATTTCTACTTTACTCAAATATTCCACTTACCCCATTAAGATTGCTCTACTATGGATTGAAAAATTTTACACCTTATAGTATGGAATGGGAGGGATCACAAGACCCAACCCCTTGGCGGATTCCTAATCCAATAGTATTCTAAGTATGCCACCCCCAAGTCTGCCTCCAAAAGGCCAGGGGATAATGATAAGCATAAAGTAGTAAAAACACTCAATATGTGATGCCTTACCCTATATAAACCTTCAACAGACTCATATATCCCGTGAATATTAAAAATAAATAAAACTATAAGTAAATATATAAATAACCAAATTTTATATAACACATGTATGATAACAAATATGAGTACAACACCATGTAGGAAAATTCTAAAAGAACAATATAACTGACAAGTCTTCTAACCTGATTGACTCCATACACTAGGAATTTTCTATTTCCTATATGTAACCCTAGATCAATATCCAACTAAAACATTCACTTCCACCATCACAAACCAATGTGATCTACCATGAACCGTAAAGCATCATCAGGAATTAGCTCCAAACAAGCTACACCAGCACCATGTCTACCAAGACCATCTCCAGACTTGTGTGTCATCTGCACAGACACCACACATGTGGGAATAAGGTGATAGATTTCAAGTGGAATATCCTATGACCTTACGAAATGAAACCAAAACCAAAATATATCCCAATATATCCTCTATAGAACCAAATGTGTATGAAAATGAAGAACACATTGATCATTGGAAAAATATAGCATACCTGAAACGCTCCTATGGTGACCACCACATTCTTATTAAATAAAGTATGGTCTAATATATTTACATGAGCAAAAAATGTATCTTTATTAACTTTGTAGGTGATTCACCAACCTTTGGATCCATGATCATATCATGAATATTCTCATACACATGATTCACTATGTGACAAACGATGTTTCGGGAGGAAGATATCTATAGAAATATTTTTATTAAATTGATGATCATCAATAAAATCCAAACCCACACAATAAAAGTAACACCTCCATTTATATAGATTTTACTCTATTCTCTTAAATGATTGAGGATCATTAACAGTAACCCCATATGTTACTACTTGTTGGAGTGTTCTTCATTGAACACTTCAATAGAGTTGTGCATGCATTAACTAATCCATGTCATATTATAGTAATCAAAGGAAATTGTGTGGTAGTAATGTGGTAGTTCCAGCCAAAGGATATTGTATATCTAGAGTAGGTGTTATTTTTTCTGGCTTTAGAGATTAAATTTTAACTTTTTTATATAAATTTGTATTCATTTTGGAAATTATCATACATTATGCTAACCATTTTGGTTTTGGTTAATGTAAAAATATATGGGAAATAGATTTTTATCCTTTTTTGGACTATTTTATTCATTAGAAGATAATTTTGGTTCTTTAGGGATGAAAAAACATCTTGAAAACTCATCATTTAGAGAAAAATACGAGATTATGGTGAAAATTGATTAAATAATAAAATTATACTTCTCAAGTAAGAATATTTCGTTATATTCTTAATTTAGATGGTAAAGGAATTCCCCAACTCTTAGAAAACTATTTTGAAAAAAAATCCTACTAACATTATTTATGATAAATTGATAGTTTTTTCACACCTCATTGGTTTATGGTTTTATGGTCATTAACTTTCTTGTGATCAATCACTTCTTTGTGATCAATGTTTGTTATCACTCTCTGTCATTATTTAGACATTATCCTTTTCTTCCAGGCCCATATTTTCAATTTCCACTAAGTTTATTCTATTTAGAAATCGATTTATATATTATTCCAGGTGACCTTCATATTTATTTTTAACTCTTTTCTAGTGGAAGTTTTATTATCCCTTTTTACAATGTGGGATTTCAACAAAGGTATTTTCATATGTCAAACCCTTGATTACCAAGATCGAGTTAAAATTTTGGGGACAAAATTTATTAAAGTTTTGATAATGTAACACCTCTATATTTTAAAAAAAATATGTTTAGTAGCATATACGATGCGCAACATTGAGCTTAAACAGACCATGAAATACTATTATTTGTATATGATTGTTAAAATATTGTCATTGAATTGGAAAGTATGAATAGGAACAACCACATTATTAAATATATATAAATAAATTTCCTGATAAATACAAATTTATTTATTAATACTTAATAAATAATCAATCAATTTTTAGTATATTTGTTTTATTCTTCAAAAATAAATTTTCTTCAAAAATTATTTTTATTTCTTTTTGTAAGAAAATATTATAATTAATTTTTTTAAAGTTTTAGAAAATTTATTTGATAAAATTAAATTAATTTTTATAATCATCATTTGAAAATTACCTTGGAATTATTTTATGGGAGTTTTCTGAAAAGATTAGTTTTCCAGTGAATAGTGAAAAAATACTGATTTTTATTGAAAACTGTATTTTTTAAAGAATTTAAAACATAAAATTATATTTTGGATTAGTTTTAAAATTTAATTATTTCATTTTGATTAAAAATAACTCAATTATAGTCTCTAGAATGAATGTTATACTTGAATTTGTTATGAAAACATTTTTATACTTAAAATGGCATTTTTCTAAAAAAAATGTTTTTCACTGCATTTTGCGTTTTAATATTAAATTAATTTATTACAATTATATAAATTGAATATTGAAAAATATATTTCATATTTAGAATAAGGAGGTTTAATTTGGTAAATAATTCTATTTTTAGTCATTATTAATAGTAACCATAGTAAATAATTATCACTATAATAAGGGTAAATTGGGTAATTAAAATTAAAAATAATATGATATGGATTATAAAATGATCCTAAAACTTTATTAAATTTTATTATGTGAGTATATTTCATCCATACTCATCCAAAATTCATATATATTTCATTTTTTTGTCATTTGGCTGTGATTTTGACTTTTATAATATTTAAGTAAAAGATAAAGTCAAAGATATAACTTTCTTACATTTAATATCTATAATATTTTTTTGTTGAGGATAAAAACATATTATGTTAGGTTATAAATGGTTGAAATATAAATTTTTTTTATCTTGCTAGTTTATTTATAATTTTTAGTGATGAAATAATTACCTTAAATTCTTACGCAACACCGACAGAATATTTATTCAATTAAAAGAAAAATAAAATAATTGAATCTAAAAACTATAAAAGTAATATTATTTGGTTAATTTAAGGTCTTACACAAGTTTTATATGTAATAATAACATATTATAGATTTTTTAATAGATTATATTTGAATTCTTTTTCAATAATGTTGTTTTCAAAGTCAAATTAAGTGACTAGTTCCTAAAATGACACTAATAGTATTTTATGTTAAATAATATTTTATTAAATTGTTTCAAAAAAATATTGAAAGAGTAAAATTAGGATAATAAATGGGAAATAATATCATCACTTGGAAATTTATGATCCAATTTTCATCTTATATGTAAAATTATAACCCTTTAATATTGAAAAAATCGTCACTATAGTTAAGGTTAAAATTAATTAACCAATGGGTTAAACCAAAAGATAAAGTTTTAAATGATATATAAACCTATATAAATATGATTGTATGAATATATTAAGATCATATAATCATTATATTTGAATAAATATCATTCTGTAACCATTTTACATGAATTAGACACATATTATATTATAATACTTCATGTATTTCCAAAGGTAAAATTAATGATATTTTATAATAAACAATGTTTTATTAAATGATTTAAAATTATGAAAAATATTGTATTAATCTAATTTAATTTTATATGGTTTAAAATATCAACCATTACCCATTTATGATTTATTTTTTCTTTTATATTAACTTTCTTGACCCCTAAAGAGTAAAAAATATTGTTATCATCATAATCATCAAAAGAGTAAATGAAGGGTTAAAATGGGTGAAAACATCACCTGAACTTGTTGATTTTTTATTTTATGAGAGTATTTTTACTCTTACTTTTCTTATATTCTAAAAATATCAATTTATAACTATTTGAACATGAAAAATAATTTATATTAAATTAATAATTTAATAAATTACAGGAATTCCCATCCCCTCACTTATAAAAGGACTCATTCTCTCCTCCTTTTTTCACATTTCAATAACCATTTGGTTTATCCAGGACTTGATCAAATACCTTCCTAAAATCAAAATCCAGATTTTAGAAGTCTTATTTTGGTCATAATTCAAACCTTATAGGGATTAATATGTAAAGAAAAGTAGGTTGTTCGAAGAAGAGGTATAGCTTTTTAACTAAATGTTTTTGTTTTATTTCTTCTTCAAACTCCATCAAATAATATTAAAATATGATGAAATAAAAAAAATATCTTCTATATACTAAGATATTTTTATTTTAACAGTATAACCTATATTCATATCCTCTTCCATCAAATGGGATATGAAACCATCATTTATGTGTATAGAAGATTACCACCTCGCGAACCGATATAATTATGTTTCCATCACCACTTCTCATCGTTGGTTATAATGATAGATTTAATTAATATATATGATATTAATGAAATATTTAACATTATTTGAGATTAATTTTTCATTTATTTTATTACCTTTCTATTCATTGAAAAATGATAATGTCGTTTGTGCATACGTGTGGATTACCACCTCCACGAAGCGATGTGATTCATTTTTTCATCACCACATCACATAGATGGAATATATAATTTTTTTTAAAGAAATAATATGATATTTTTTTATATAATTATCAATATGTAAATATAAAATAATATTTACTTTCTTTCCATAATGATCGTTAAAAAATGGAAATGTTTCCCATGTGTATGTATGGCTTACCATCTCTATGATTGTAATGTAGTTCATGTTTAATAACCATATTTCATAGTTGGTTTTAAAATTATAATTGTTATATATATATATGATAATTATTTCATGAATATTACTCTGGATATGGAGGAATAATGACCTCTTTGACTATAGTCAACCTACCAAATTTATTTTGTACAAATGAGCCGAATATCATCAAAATGTCTAACATGAAATTAATTGATTAATTATGTGGTTATAACATGGTAAAATGAATAATAAAATTTAAAGGTTTCTTAAAAAAGTAAATAATTAACATAAGTTTGTTTTTAAAGAAGATAAATAACATATGTGACAAGTCAAACTTAAGGTAAGGGACACTTTACTTTAAAATTTTGTTTTAAATGTCTTAAAGATTTATTTTCTAAATATTTTTCTTCCTTATAAATATTATTAAAATTATTTTATGGATGTGTTTATATGTATATAAATGAATTAAAAATTTCATTTTATAATTTTATAATTAAACCCTCTTTTATGATTCTGTGATTTTTTAAATGGACTAACAAGTTTCTTTCTTCTATTATGTCGCTTGATTAGTTTTTTATGCTCATACCACTTTTAAAAAATCACAGGGTTTTAAGGATGAGTAATGATGAGGATGAGGTCAAGAAGTAAAATGTGATGGTATATCAATAAAATAAAACTCATTATATCTTAAAAGTTTTGTTTTGTGGGAAAAAATGGATACTGAGTAGAAGTGTCCACTTTATGATCTAATATTTAATTAAGGGTGTCTGTCATATTCTCTACAACTATAAAGAGTAAAGATCCAAAAATGTAATAGAATTAATTTTTGACTTAAAAATCATGATTTTGTAATATTAATGGTTGTGTCCTTACAATGACTTAGTCTAAACACAATTTTCTAGTCGATTAAGAAAGTATAACAAGATTGTAATATTTCTCGATCTTCCTTGGGCCTAACTCCCAAGAGATCCCTCAGTATCTTGGTCAACATATTGGAAGCTCTCTCGGTCTTCCTCTCTAAATTATATCTTGGTCACATAGACAATACACCCTCACACCCTAGGTCTCCCATGTGCTACTCAATGCCAAATATATCAACATTCACAAGTTTCATTCACAAATTCCATTTCAAAGGAAAATTTAATTGACCAATATGCCCATTTTGAGTTAATCATAAACACCATGCTAGACCCCTTTGAACACCCTATCGAAACCCATTTGAAATCATAAAATAATTTTGATACATTTTAACAAACACATGGGTTACATTAAAACCAACCCCCTTGGGATAACCCACTTTAAAACACCAAATTTCCATCACAAATCATTCATAACATCAAAAATGGGTTAAACAACAACAATAAATCAATTTAAAGGAAATTTGATAAAACAAAAACCCAAGGAAATAAAGAACCAAAGGTTATCCATTACAAACTCCCTTAAATAGAGACACCTCCATTGGAATTAGTTCAGAACTTGTTTTCTTCAATGAAAACTACAATATTTAGGAAGGATAAGTCCTTAAACACTTAAAAAATAATAAAACAAACCAAAACACCCCATTAATAACCTTGGGTCTGGAAAAATCACCATATAGGTTTTCCGCCTTCCATGGAAATGGATGAACAAGGTACACTATAATAAAATCACATAATAGCAGTGGTTTTTTTAATATAGTGGCAGTTTAAACCACCTTTATATGGTTATATGATGGTTTCATAAAACCGCCGCTAAAACTAGTGTTAGAATCAAATACATGGTGGTTTCTTACATTTAGTGGTGGCTTCTGGTAAGTGTCATAGATATATATTTAGCGGCAGTTTTATTGGTTTTAGCAGTGGGTTTTAGTCGTAAAATATGGTAAGGATTTAGGGATGGTTTTAACCACCATTAAATGAACGTGCATCATTTTTTAGCAGCAGTTTTAACCGTCACTGATGAAAAAATATCAACATATAATGGAATTTTAAACCACTTATAAAAATGAACCATATTTATCAATAGTTTAAACCGCCACAATATTTTTATTTACTAATAAAAATTGACTATAGATATTTCATCCCCAGTACCCTAAAAACATATTTAGATACCCAATACAAGGTAATAGAGAAACAACAATGAATTTAAACCCTTTGAAAATTTTAAACATGTTCTAGATCCCATTAATCCATATTCAATTAATTGATGAAAAACCTAGAAATTGAACCCCCAGATAATACAAGTGTAAGATACCCAATATCACTCCTTCTAAATAAGTACCCAAGGTTCTAATGTGATGTATTTGTCAAATAATTTAAAAATGCCTTATCAAATTTAAAAACTCACCATTATTAATCAAAATACTAATTTTAAATCCCATTTAAAAATCTATTTAAAAATTATTTGAAAAAAAACATTTCTTTTATCAAAACAAGTGGATAACCATCTTTTCTAAGAAACTCGTTTACAAAAAAACATGTCATAATTTCTCTTCCAAAACAAATATAATGAAGATAATTGGAAGTGAACAAAAATGGAATGATAATATAAAGTAAGGAAACCAACCAACCCAATGATCAAAGCGCTAAAGGGAGAATCCTAAAAGGGAAGAAATGGCCCAAATATTTACTAGAGTATCCCAAGAGTTTAAGGGAGAAGAAACATTCCAAATGAGAGAGGATTCAATAATTAAACGAATAAAAATATTCCATGTAGGAATGATTTACATCGATAATAATTGATTAACAACATGGACTCCTATTATTGTATCTACACTAAGAAATGCATTAATTCAACTTAAATTCAAATCAAAAATGGTAAATTTAAAAGGATGGCATTGAATATATTCATATTATTTCTACCGATACTAAGAGATGACCAAGAGTTGAAATATATCTTGTATCCTTACATCATCTCCTAAATTAGACTTCGTCCCAAAAAAGTGGCCTCAACCACCTATTCACAACAAATAGGTGACATACATGGGAAATCACATAAATCCTCAAAGGTTTTTATTCTAATTATTTACTTATAGATATTATTATTTGTGAACTGCACTAGTCCTAGATTTATATTTCTTGATCCAATGAAATCCTAAATGTAGAAACTAAGAATATATTGCAGAATCTGAATAGTATTATATATATAGCCATCCTTTTGTACATGCTAAGCATTACTCAATATAAATTTATTCCCCATAGGATCTTTGATACTCTACTAGAATATTGAAGTCAACCCTAGATAACTCTCCAATACAAGAGTATAGGGGAACCCATAAAACATCAAAATCACCATCACTTATATATTACATGGATCATCAACCATCGAGGTTACCTTGATAGGAATAAAATTAGATTATTTCTTCAACCAATCTATCACTAACCTGGAAGAATAAATTCCTTATATTTTCATTGATAATAGAACAATGAATTCCCTAGACACATCATCCAATTTCCAAACTAACACCATATGTGGTTAGAGTAGACTAAAAGAATTAAAGTGATATTCTTTTATATTCTATCATGAGTAAAAAAGATACACATACTTAATAATGTTGTGTTTCATACTCGACCACATGAAGAACCATCTAATTTTATAACACAAATTTATATAATTTGGATGAAAACCCCATGAAGAATAATGAAAATAATTCAACACTAAAATTATGAAAGGGATTTGGGTCTAGTGAATATGTAGTAGGAGATATAGGGATAGGGGAAACAAAAATGCAATAGTTCTAGGCAGATATGATACTATTTGGGTGAGTAATAGTGATAAGGATATGCATCATGAATGATGATGTAAAGTTATTGATCTCAAATAGTGAGTTGATTCAGCTTAAGGGGTGATGGAACATAAATTATGGAAGGGGTTTGGGGACTACAGGCTATAAAGAACAAAAATTTGAAGGAGAAACATGCACTTGTATAGGTTTGAAGTAAAAAAATCATGCATGAAATTTTAAAAATGGGGAGAAAATTTATAACCATAATGATTGAACTTTACCTTGTGGGATTCCTACAAGAACGAAATGCCACTTAGGTATTACTATACTGGATTAGGGAAAGGATGTTTTCTGATGGTAAAATAAAAGAAAATATGGTTTTCACCAAATAGAATGAAGACCATTGCAAGATAGTTATTTTAATCATATTCAATCCAATATTTATATGAATGGATGACTATCATTGTAGCCCTGAAAGGTTTTCAGCCTCTTCAAAATGGAAAATCATGAAAATGTTGGGACATGAAAATGTTAGGTTAATACTTTGTACCACACATGATACATAAACAAACTATCTCTTTCCATATTTTTCTAAAACATCAAAAACACCACTAATTAGTGTATGATGATAAACACTACTCGTCCCCCTCCCGATCTCCATCTATAATTCCTGATACCAGCACCTATAAGAAAATTATATTGAAAATTAGAATTTTGTATATTTATGTTTATACTTAAATCTAATAAATGTTGGAGAACTAAATGATTTTGAAATTGTGTGATTTACCTTCTCACCACCAGTCATCAATGCAATACCATTGGGAACAAATCTGTTCATCTTCTAATATAAATCGATCAACACTTTCTGCAAAGTAGATATCTAAGTTCCTTGTTCCTAAACTATGTTTTGTAGAGAAACAATCTCTCTCTGATCATCTCGAGGTATGGAGTGACTATAACCGGGAGTAGATGTAGCTACAATCCCTGGTGTCCTGCAAAAGACCTTATATAGGATTGGTCCCAAACCCATCCCATGCACTCGACCAAGCTGCTCCTTCCCAATTACTTTACCAACTAGGTCATCCTGGGAGATTGAGTAAGACTGTGCGAGATTGGCATCCCATAGTTCTTTAATTTTTACCTATAAATCAAATATTTTTCATATTAAAAGAAATATATATTAACATAGTGACAACTTATAATAATTTATTATAACGGAAAATAAATTCATACCCCCAACTTCCTTGGCAGGCACAATAACATAACTCCCATCAGATTTTTTATGAACATTCAACCACCTGTTTGGGATGCTTAGTTCCCCAAACTCTATGACTGCATTAAAAAAGATAAATTAACAATTTAATATATCAAATAAATAATATTTTCTAATAAATATCTAAACTAATGAAAATATTACCAGAGTTGATCAGCTTCTACATAAACACTTTGACCCTATAGTGTGAGGGGTGATTTGCTTATCCTGACTCGATACATTCTTAATTGAAAGATCATGAAATAAATAAAATGTAATTTAATAGTAATGTGTGTAACACCATCTTCTTTTCATATACATTTATAAATGTAAAATGATATTAATATAATAATATATATTTATGTACCATGAGCTTATCATCATGATTTCTATCAATAAAAACTTTCCATTGATCTCTAGGTACTCCATTGGATACCTTATCATACATTTTTTGGGATCTCACCGATGTATCGTTGACTTTGTTCCATAATATCCATTTATAATCTTTCTATTTATTTCCCAAATTTTTCAATGTCCACTTTCATGCTGGCATATCAGCAACTATAATGTGGAAAACATATGTACATAGAGATTCATTTTGAAAATATTAGCATTTAATAACATAATTACCTTCAATAAAACTGTTATTTATTAAAAATACCTTTATTTGTGAATCAAAAACTTCATTTTTTCAAGATGAAGGCATATAACTCCAATCATCAAACATAATGGGAAGTGTAATGGGATCCACTGCCAGTTGTCCTAGAATCTGGACAAGTAATCTTATGGTGTCATTCATAGGGACCCCATAAGAATCAAATGGTACAAGTACCTTTAGTCTGGTTAGATTCCATTCATCTAAACTTTTCATATTTTTCTCTATAGTAGCATTGTTTCCATCTTTTATGAAAAAACAGTTAGTAGTATAAAAAACTACAATAAATTTATTCATATTAAAATTTGTACCCAAAAAATTCACCCTCTAATATCCCTATGAAGAACTAGGAGTGGCGCCATACTCCCTCACTACTGAGGCTGCTGAATAGGAAGGCATTGAATGATCTACTGATGGGATGTTGACAGAGGTAATGAGATATGGTGTAGGGGCAAGAGGATAGTGTCTCGGATGCTATAGGTAGGGATATATATGGATCATCATCTGTCAGTGTGGTCAATGGAACATCAACTGAGAGTCAACTGGGAAGAGTATAATGCCTACTCCTTGTCATTGTTATCATTAAATCAAATAAAATAATGTTCAAAACATATATTTCAAAAAATTCATATATATAAAAAATGATAAAAGATGAACAGTAATAACAAAAAAAATATACCTAACAATCATAATTAATGACTACATGAATAATATAAGTGTTTCATAAATGAATGGATAACTAGACATATAATCATTTTCTCCTTTAATCATGTTGATTTACTGCTCTATCATTACTTAATCTACTTCATCAACCCTTATAAGACTAATATTTTCAATATCATGATGGAAAAATAAGTATGATTCTTACAGTTGATGGGATTCAATTTCAGAGGTAAAATCTTCCACTACATCACCCATATCATACAAGTCTCTTTGTTTTAAAAGAACAACTACACTCCACCCTTTATCCACAACATCTTTCACATAATATACCATTTTCACTTGAGATTATAAAATATACAGATCATGTAGTTCATGGTCACCAACATCCATCAAGTGAGAGAACTTTAAAAAAGTAAATTGTAAGGAATCTCTTTTAACACCCCTGCTAATATCTACCCAATTACAATAGAAAAAACAACTGAAAATGTATTTGGTAGTTTAATTTGATAATATTAGTCAACATTCCATGGTATCCCACTTCAAAAACATAAATATGCCACTATTTTATGTTTTCAAACACTCTTCCAATCGACTGTACAGAATATAAATACATTCACAATGTAAGCATCTAACTTTCTAGCTGGTTTTAGAGGATCTCGAGAAAGAAACTTCAAATCTTCTGAAATATATGCCTAAGTATTATTATTCATGATCTAAAAAAATTAATATACATTATTATATTTTCAAAATATATGTATCAAACTAATAGCTATTCTGATTTCAATATTTATGAACTTATATGTTGTTCAAACCATTCTACAAGATTTTTTATTAACATATTTTGTTATATCTTTCTCATTTCATGTTCATCCTCTCATTCATATCTTTATTTTTTTCCTCAACTTCTAAATAAATGGATCTATAATTTCACTATTCAACATCCCATATCTATATGCCTGTAATAATTCCATTTCTGTTGGTGTAAAATTTGAGCTCCTCCCAACTAATCGGCCAATAGCATGAAAGATTTTTAATTTCCCATGTATTTCAGATTGATTATATGTGTCATCAACACTTCTAACTTTATTTAATCTTGTCTAAATATCATCCAAGTATCTAGAACAAAAGTTAATACACTCCTCTTCAAAATAGATTTTAGAAATATAGCCTTTAAGTTGAGATTTATTTTTGCTGTATGACTTCAAATTACCAAGATATCAGTGAAATAAAATAAAAAAACATAATAATGTATTTAATAAAGAACTAATTATTTTTTACTAATATTAAAAACATATAAATAAAATAACTCTCAATTGGATACATCCATCGATAATGTATGATGCCTCCTAATTTATCTTCCTCAACCAAATGCATAGTTAAATGCATCATGATAGTAAAAAACCATATAGGAAATATCATATCTATTGCACAAAGTGTCAATAAAAATCTATCTTGAAGGATTTCAAGCTCAAATGGATGTAGAGTTTTCTCACATGGTTGTTTGAAAAATTTGTATAATTGGAGTACAAAATTAGTAACCTTTTCAGGTAATAATGTGTGAAATAACAATTTTAGTAATTGTTGTAACAAAATATGTGAATTATGGATTTTTAATCAATGTAACCTATGATGATTTAAGTCAACACACCTTGAGATGTTACTTGAATACCCATAAAATAACTTCACATGTTTTAAAATTAAAAGTAATGTATCTTTATCTCTATTTTTAATTTTAAAAATTGATGGAGCATACTTTCCATTATCATCTAGACAGAGATCACGCTTTATATTCATTTCTTGTAAGTATTTCTAAGAATTAAGATGATACTTTGACTTTCCATGATCATTTAACAATGTGATGATCAAACTATCACAAGAATTATTCTCAATATGAATCACATCAAGATTATTCCGCAAAAAATGAAATTCCCAATACGAAAGTTTGAATAATATACTTTTTTTATTCCATTGTTGCGTTCTGGTTTCACTTGATGATGCACTTCAAACTCCTTTCTCACTATCATTCAAATGATCCACCTTCTCAAAGAAAATCAACATTTCAAAGTTTTTTCAATATTTCATAACTTGTTAACAACTTTGGAGGTGGTCTACGATCAATGAAACCATTGAATTTTGTCTTGTTCAAGAGAAATCTATGAGATGCATCGATAGATCTCTAAAGACACAAGAAGAACCATTTTCTACTGTGAGGCAACCATTCAAGATCAAAATCAAATTCAAAAATAGGACAATATAATCCTGTGTAAGTGTTTCAACTAGATAAATTCCCATGTCCGGGTAAGTCACTAATCGTCCACATTAGAGTAGCTTGCATTTTGAACATTGTTCTAGAAGATTCATCATATGTCTCAACACCATTTCTCCATAACTCCTATAATTATACAATTAAAGGCTATAAGTATACATAAATATCATTTATAGTCTTTTTTTCTGGAATAATCATGAAAATGATAAAAGACTTTTGTTGCATACACATCCATGAAGGCAGATTTTAAGGGATCAAAACAACCAGCCAAATGCTATAACTGGTACTCAAAGTCCCAAATGTGTTGAATCTATCGGCATAGGATCCCAATCAAACATTTCTAGGATCAGATGATAAATCTATATGTAATGAATCAAATGTATTCTATGATTTTGAATCACTTTGATGTCACATTAACTCATCATTGTTGTTATCTATAGAATTCCACTTCTTATGTTCTGTGGTTTGTGATGACATAAATAATCTTTCCAATAAAGGATTTAAAGGAAAGTAATGAAAAACATTTTTAGGTGTATTCTTTTTCTTCTTATTTATGGTAGTATGTTGATTTAGACTTCTAACATCACCCAATGAATTCCATCTAGAAGACTAACATTTTTTTCAATCCTGTCTACTTGAATCCTCTCTCCAGTAAAGTATGAAATCATTGGGACATGTATGTATTTTTGTATAAATCAGAAAAAGATTATTAAAAAAAAAACTCATATCTTAAAAAGAGTCAGGGATCTTTGCTTTAGTAAATGCATCATGTAACAATTCCAATATCATGTACATCGCCTTATTTGTAATTCCACATAGTCATTTGATATGGTACAACTTTAGTAGAAAATAAAGTTTTGAATATTTCAAACATCCACTATACAACTATTGATTTCCATCGCCAACTAAACCATGAAACGCATCTGTCTTCTCAGTAAAGTTTTATCTTATATTAGACTTCACAGAATCAAGAGGAGGATCAAATGATATGTTACAATCTTGATCTGGTTGTCCTACAGTCTCAAAAACATCACTTGTCACATTACTATTTGTATCACCCTCAACTGATTGTTCTAATATGTTTTGATATTGATGTTGGTGTCTTGCATTATCGAATGAATCATTTATAAGGTTTTTTATTTCATTTTCCATTTTTGACGAAGTTGGGAGCTCATTATGTGGATTGACATCAGTGATCAACCTTTCTGTGATATTTGATTCTCTATGCTAAATCCAACACAAATATTGATAAGGAAATTGCATCAATATATAGTGTTCATAAACTTCATTTCTCTTCAAAAATATTTTAAATTTATGTTTAGGGCATGGAAATGTTATTCTTCTATTAATGGATTTATTTGAAATTAAAAAATCTAAAAACTCCTCCAAACCCTTATCATATTTTGGTGTGTTCCCCAGTAATGTGATCCAACTTTTATCCATATATATCACAATATGCCTACACATTATTAAAAAAAATTAAAACACGTAACTATTACTAAATAGGAAAAGATATTCATATATACTAGTTGAAAAAAAATATGAATATTCTAAATAAGGTTTTCCTAAATAAATACATATGGTAAATAATGAATCTTCTAGGTAAATTATATTTAATCCAAATACTGGAGATTATTATATTTACCCCACATAAAGGTTATATTTATAATTCAATAACTTCCACATTCAATATATGAATTAGATATAGGTGTGCACCATTAAAGTAAAGTATTAAATAATTTGGTATTCCTAAATTATATTCATTTTAAGAAAAAGTATTTTTAATCAAATCAAATGATTAGGAAATATAATTGAAGTGGTGTATTGTTCTTATGATAGAAATGAACATCTCATAATCCTTCCTAATAAAGAAGGTAGATAGTTCCAAAAGAACATATCCCATTTGTAAAAAATGAATCATAAATGAATTGTTACATAGAAAACATCATTGATGGTGAATATTTTAATAGTGTTATAAAAGAAGGGATCAAGAATAAGTTTTCATAACTTCATGAGTTCAATCATCAAAATTATAAATAATTATATTTATAAATGGATCAATCATGTAACATAAATTCCTTGAGGTTGAATACTTTTTAATATAAAATGTAAAATTAGTTTAAAACATAAAATAAAATTTTGAAAACATCATTAACATTGAATTAAAATACATAAATACATGTCACATTCAAGATAAACTTTTGAAAATTTGAAGTGAAATATAATATATATCACAGTTTCTAGTCTGAAATTTTAATCCTCTACCACATGATCTATCAAATATAAATTCCCAGAATTTTTCCTACTCTAAGACTTATTATTCAGATGATAATCTCCTATAATATAAGAATTATACCTCATTCCCTTTAATACATAAAACTAAAACTGAGAGTGTTTAGTGTGAAATGACCCAACCTTTCTACTCTGAGGAGGTGTCCTGCAAAAATACTACATATGACCTAAGAACCAACATTGGTGAAAGTCGTCGAAGATTCTTGGTATTATTGTTTGGTGTGATCTACCCTCCCATATTAGAAACACACCAATGTCCTACACCCTAAAGGTGTCAGGGGAATAGAATCAAAAGGTAATTACACACTCCAGATACTACCTCATTGGGATTCCTCATGCTTCCTCTTTTTACAGAAATTAGAACTCTAAATTACACCTATAATAGTAGAGGCATTATCCAAACCTGTTAATCCTACCAAATATTTCTTATACATGATCACCTTATAAAACACTTTATCATAGTTCATTAGACATTAAAGAATAACCCTCAATCTCACCTCTAGTATCAACCCCATCACAAAGCATCAATCTTTTAAATAATCATTCATGATGGGATTTGAGGGAATAAAATCTAACTCAACAAACCAAGAGATATACTCCATCATTGAATAACATCCCTAATCAAACGTTTATGAGGTATTATCTATAAACATGATACATATAATTCGATAAATACATAATTCATTATAGATAACACATAAAAGGCTACCCAATTACTCATAATAGTTGTAAATTGCATCAAAATATATCAAAATACCCAAGAATAAAACTCAAATCAAGATGTAATTTCTAAAAACCCATGGTAAATCCAATTTTTATATAGTAACGAGTTAGAAAAAAACTCCCTTTCACTTACCAATCGACCTTTGAGGGGCGGTAAGGTAATAGGTCGGGACTGGTGGGGAGGGGCAATGAGTGGCTAGGTCAGGACCGACAGTGAGGGTCAGTAAGGGTAGGGGTGGGGGCGAGGGTTGGGACTGGCAGTGAGGGGTGGCGAGGGTTGAGATCGGTGGCGAGGTTCAGGATCAAAGGTGAGGATTTAAGGGTTTGGGTAGGGATTTGGGGAGTAGGGGGTCGGGGGTGAAGCATCATGGGGTTGGGAAAGAAGTGTCAGGTTTTTCAAGAAATTAAAAGGTTTAACAACGGTTTTTTAAACCGCTACTAAAAAATCACCACTAAAGTCTGATTTTGGTGTAATAATAATATAAGGGTAAAAGATGAAGAAATATTGAAGAAATAGGCTTACCTTAAGAAAAATCACCAAGGATGTAAGGAGAATCCACCAAAAATGTAGTGGAAGGAGCTCCCAAGATTGGGGAAGAATTTGCACATGTTGGGAGGAGAAACAGGGGAGAAAGGCTTAAAAATCATAATGGAAAAATGTTTATTTCATAAAATTTTAATGACTTTATCATCTCGTAAGGTTTGAATGCACTGTTATACAAATTGTGTGCCATTTTTGCGAGAGCTACTATTTTCCCAAAACTAAGTCAGATGATTACGACTGAACCTTGCATGGTTAGACACGCTATTCTTAATCCATGAAAATGACCCAATCCCCCCAATACACTACTCTCACATTATGGAATACATTGTGCACCAACCATGAACCAAATTTTATCTTCCTTAAAATCAATATTGGTGAACCTCAGCTCCTAAAAACTCCAAAAATGAATAAAAAGATAAAAAAACTCAAATAAGATGAACCAGTGACCTGGTGGGTGTCACAAAATTCTAATGTAAATTATCATTTTGAAATTATATTGTCATTGTAAAATTTATCAATGAATTTTCTGCAAACAATTTTTAGTGAAAGTTTTTAATGACTTAAAAAAATTTATATTTAAAGAAAATATAAATTTTTTAATCATTTAGAAACTAATTTTATTAAAAAATGTAGAAAATATTTATGGATTGAAAAATATATATTTATTATACCATTAGAAAAATATTTTTTATACATTAATAAATTTTATTAGTTTATTAAATTCATATAAAATATTTTAGTTTTTTTCCTAAAATTATAGAAATTATATTTTTTTTAAAACTCATATTATTTTTTAAGTTATAAACAAAACTTTTAAATAAAAAATATATCAACCTTTAGATATTTTTGAATGATTAAAAAACAAATCATTATACATCTTAAAATGTGATTAATTTTTAATAGATAAAGTATTTTATTATTTAAGAAAAGAAAATTTATTTGAAAACTAATACCTTTAAAAAACATATCAATTATAAAATATATCTTATATCTTTCAAAAAAATTATATCTTATAATAAACCACACTATACTTTATATATTTTTGAAACGGTTTAAAAAAACTCATTAAAAAATAAAAATATTCATCATATATTTAAAATAAATATTATTTCCTTTAGATATTATAAAATACTATTTTTTACATTAAAAATATTTATTTTTTAATAAATATAGTTATCTTTAAAATAATACTCAAAAAGATAAATTAATTTTTATTTATTTTAACCCATAATTGTTTTTTATAAACATTAAAATTTATTAATTGAAAAATATAACTATTTAACATTATAACAAAACATTAATATTTTTTAATACATAATATTAAATCAAAATTTTACTTAAAACCATCTTAGAAAATTATCACATTTTTTTATAGATGAATATACCTCTCACATGGATTTATGCCATGGATAAAAAATAAACCCATCATGAAACATACCAGATGAACAGGTATAGGATCTCATTTTATTCCATATTGTGAATTAAGGATTCTTAATTGGATTTCATATTAATTTTAGTTTTAATTCCTGGTGCCATTTTATGTTTACTCTTGCATTATTTTATTTTCTCACAAGTTTTCATTTTCCTACTGGATATTTGTTTCACTTCAACCTATATTGGGCTACCTATTTTGTGGACTTGTTTTTTGTAACTCATATTATATGTTGGAAATCCATGTTTTCTAATTACCCTATTTTCCCACAATCAATTACTACTACCTCCCTTTGACATATGGTCGTCCATTGTGTGCTCGGTTTTTTTGATTGTCGGATGGTTCGTTCAGCTGGGTTGTTACATGTTGCATCTTGGTACCCTCTGATTTTGTGTTCTATTTTGGAGAATCAATTAGTGTTAGGAGTTTCATCAGTGATGCGCGGTGATCCCCTAGGTGTGATTCAATCAGCTTCATTCGATGTTGTCCTCTCGGTTTCTCAAGCGAATCCCTAGCATTCCCCTTTTTTTCTACACAACAAAGTGTTTTCCAAGCCTTTCGATCTCCTTAGGCTTCAACTCATGGCCAGGTATAGTGGAGGTGATGCCCTTCCCTTTCGGAAGATGTGCAGTCGGTGTATCAATGAATCTAGTAAATTGGTAGGAGGACCTCATGATTTCTCCACCAGGTCCAGGTGAATATGCATTTAGTACAAGATCAAAGAGATCAGGACCTCCGGACAACTTATTGGTTGGCATTGTAAGTATAGATTTGTGGTTTCTTCTTTTGGTTTTGAAACTTGTAAATCTTCTTTACATTGTTCTTTTTTTGCTTCTTCTCGCTGAACTGATTCCTTTATAGAATTTCTTGCTTTCCTTTTGAGTTTAATAAATGGTGTTTGTGTGTGTGGTGTTCATTCCATGAAGTAGGTCCCATTTGGGACCAAATCACATTAAATAACCATGTTCATTTACTATTTTATTTATTTATTTTAATTTGGTATTCAGTTTTTGGTGTTATCATTATTAAATTCCATAGTTCCATATTCAGTCCTTTATAGTTCTATGGTTTCTTGGTTCTGTTTTCACTATCCATCGACCATAACAAGTAGTATCAGATCCTCTCTAGCTTAATTTTACTTTGATTTGTATTACTACTTCTAATTTCATTAATTATGGTTTCTTCCTTTTTCACATTTTTTTCTTTGTTTAATTCCCACCTATTTAATTGATTTCTATTTGGTATTGAAACCATTACCTTCATTTCAAAATCTTTGTATTCCACATCCCATCATGCGTGTATACCCAGTGAGATTCGCCAGTTCTTGGGGGAGTATGCCTAATGTTTCCCCTAACCACTCAGCATCTACTCATCTAGATAAACATATTTACTATGTGATATGAAATCAATAAATTAAATAGAGACAACGATTTCAATCTTTGTATAATTAAAATGAGAGCTTTTCTTGTATAACAATGCATAATTTAAGCCTTACGTGGGCCTAATAAACCCATTATGACTATTAATGAAACTTTCCAGACCATTGTAGAATACCAAGAATTTCCCCCTGCATACTTGTTAAGGCACATAGCTCCATTTTACTTTCCTTAGGTGATAAGATCCACAGAGAAGTAGTTTATGAGTCTACCACTATAGGAATTTGTCTTAAACATGAAAAATTATACATGATTACTTCATTAGTAAAAATACTTTATAAGAAACATTGTGTGTTCACATTTGAAATGAAGCGTGGTACTTCTGTATAAACCCATTTATATTATTTTAATAACATCGGGTTAAATTTATCCAATATTAATGTTTCTCTAGATAATGAGGATCGGGAAATGATCCTATTGATCTCTATTAATAGTATCTATAACACACTTTTTTAGACCATGATGTATGTTCAAGACTCTTTATCTTTAGAAAAAGTTAAATCATACCTTATGTCTAAGGAAATGCATTATATACCTAAGATAAAAAGTGAGGCCGAGAGTTTTTTTACAAGGGGAAGACCTCAAACTAAAGGTAAAAAAGAATAAATTCCTCAGACATAAAAGTAAGAGTACTAAAGAACCCAAATCCAATACTAGTTCCAGGGATAGAAAATTCATGTGTTTTTATCATTGAAAATATGAGCACATTAAGCCTGGGTATAGGAAACTCATCTGCAAGTTAGAACATAAGAATCCCACTGATCAATCTCTTCTGGTTGACTCAGGTTAGGACATTAATTAAGTCCTAAATGTGTCCATACATACACTCAATCAAGAGTAGGTCCTCGAATCTGGATATTATTTTAACATTTTTCCACATAGAGAGTCTTTTTTAGAGCTGGTCAAGAAGGTGGAAGAGGATCTTTTCTTAAGAAACAATAAGAGGTTCAAGGTTGGGGGAAAAGGCTTTGTTCTAATAGAGTTATCTGATCAATCCCTCATCACCTTAATTGATGTATGGTAGGTACCCAACATTCAAATAAACTTAATCTCATTAGGGGTCCTTGATCAAAAGGGATTTATGGTTGTATCAAGATCTCTAAAGGATCAAGAATGATCATAAAAGGATCTCTCACCAATCGGTTATACGTTTTTAATTTGAAAACCCATTCAAGGCAATAAGGTAGTGTTTACAATACAAACACTGAAAATACTATGTTATGGCATAGAATATTGGGTCATGTCTTGTCCAAAGGATTATAGAAACTCAATAAGAAAGGGCTATTGAGGGACATCACACCCGTTAATATTCCATTCTGCGAATATTGTATGATGGGAATATCCAAAAGGTTGAGTTTTAATATATACTCCTTCCAATATTCCAACCACTTGAATACATCCATTTAGATTTTTAGGGGCCATCAAAGACCACCATTCATGGTGGAGGATCCTATTGTGCCACCTTTATTAATTATTTCTCGATGAAAGTTGGGATTTACATCTTAAAAAATAAATCTGATGTTTTCCAAACCTTCAAAACCTGGAAACCTTTAGTTTAAAATAAAACTAGAAATACAATTAAAACCATGAGGATAGAAAATGGGATTGAATATATATCTATATAGTTCATTAAGTTTTGTGAATCTGAATTGATTAAAAGTCATAAGACTATTAGGTAAACTCCTCAAAAAAATGGACTAGGAGAGAAAATAAATAGGACTATCCTCAAAAAAGTATGGAGCATTCTTGAATGATCAAGCCTCCCCAAATCTTTTTGGTCCAAGGACACCATCACTGTTATTTTCCTTATCAATAGGTGTCCCTCATCTACAAACCAATTCAAAACACTTTAACAACTATATACTGGTAATCCATCATCTTACTCCTACTTAAGAGTCTTCGGTTCTATAGCCTATTCTCATGTCAAGACTGGAAAATTAGAACCAAAATCACTCAAATTCATATTTGTTGGTTATACAGAGGGGGTTAAGGGATACAAACTCTGGGTATATAAACCTGGGTACTAAAAATGCATCATAAATAGGGATGTGGTCTTTCAATAATCATCTTATCCTAAGACCAAGACTTCCATAACTAGAAGAAATGATCAAGGACTTGATAAGGATGATGAATTCCAGCCCCCGATTCACTTTGAGGTTGTCATTAAACCTACTCCACCTCCACATCAACCCACTCATATGGCTGAATCTGATTCTAGTTTTGGTTCATATTCATATTCTGAACGTTCTACCACTCATCAGGATTATCATTTGATTTGTGATAGGAAAATGAGAGTCCCTATACCTCCTTCTCGATTCATCCAGTATGATATAGCTTAGTATGGCTTTCATATCTCCTAAGATCTTATTGATGGTGATCCTCAATCTTATAGGTAGGCATTAAAAGAAAAATAATCAAAGTAGTGTGCCTTTTCCATGAATGAAGAAATGAAATCCTTGAGGAAGAACCATGCTTGGGATGTTGTAGACCAACCAATTAATGCTAAAGTAAATGGTTAAAAATGTATCTTTAAAAGAAAGACAACATTGAGGGAAGTAAAATCATGTATAAAGCTACACTAGTTTCCAAGGGCTTCCTTCAAGTAGAAGGTATTTATTGCTCTGAAATATTTTCCCCTATTGTTAATATTCTTCCATTCATCATTTTTTAGCTTTTTCTACTTATAATGATTTTAATTTAGAATAGTTAGATATTAAAACTACTTCCCTACATGGTGATTTGAATTAAAAGATTTATATGAAACCTCCTAATGGTTATCTTGTTGAATTAAAACCAAATCAAGTATTCCTTTTTAATAAATCTTTTTATGGCCTAAAACAAGACTCTAGGTAGTGGTACTTGAATTATGATTCATTCATGATAGGTAAAAAGTTCATTAGGATTCAGTATGATGCTTGTGTTTATTTTAAATCAACTAAAACTTACATCATTTATCTGCTATTGTATGTCGACGACATGATCATCATTTGAAAATATATTAATCTGATTTCTTCTATTAAATATTAATTGAAAAGAAATTTTGAAATGAAGGAATTAGGTACAGCCAAGAAAATCCTAGGTGTTCAAATCATTAGAGATACACTATAAAAATTACTCTATTTATCTCATCATAATTACATTTTAAAAATTTTAAAGAGGTGTATGTTTGGATCCCTAAAGCCTGTTAATTTTCCGCTTGAACAACATTTTAAATTTTCTTTGACTCAAGACCATAATTGTGTAGATGATATTGGATTTATGTCTAAAATACCTTATGCTAACATAGTTGGTAGCATAATGTATTCTATGATTTTCACTGGGCCTGATATTTCATCTTTTATCTGCACTCTAAGTAGGTTCATGACCACTCCAGGGAAGCCGCATTGGCATGCCCTCAAGTGGCTCCTTGGGTATCTTTATTATAATTTTAATATTTCTTTGTTCTATGGTAGAAATACAAATACTACTGAACTTATTAATGGTTTTGTTGATGATGAATATGCAGGAAATGTTGACACTCATAAATCCTCAACTAGTTATGTGGTTACTACCTTTGGAGGTTCTATTTTCTAGAATTGAAATATGTAATTTGTTGTTTCACTTTCAACTACATAATCCGAATACATTGACTTAACTGGGGAATTTAAATAAGCTTTTTGGATCAATGGTGTGTCTTCTAAATTTTTATTTATAGTTCTTTTATCAATGTATATTCTGATAGCCAGTCAGTAACTCATTTATCTAAAAATTTAGTATTTTCGGGTAAGTCTAAGAACATAGATATTATATTACATTTTATAAGATATTTTGTATAATTAGGAACCGTGTGTATCAATAATATACAAACTAACATAAACCCATTTGATACTTTGACTAAAGTCATGGTTTTTTCTAAGTTTAAATTCTATTTAGATAGTCGAAACTTGGTTCTAGTTCAATAGCACTAGGTTTAAGAACATCACTAAATTTAATTAAAAATAGTGTATATTTGTGAATTAAGTCTTCTTAATTAGTTTTCTTATTAATTTTAGTCTTAATTCATGCTTCCAATTTATTATTTACTCATGCATTATTTTATTTTTTCAAATTTTTTCATTTTCCCACTGGATATATGTTACAGTTGGGCTTGTACTAGGCTGCATGTTTTGTGGATTTTTTGTTGAACTATGTGTTACATATTGGAAATCCATGTTTGTTGGATACCCTATTTTTTAACCATTGATTAATGTTGTTTCCCTTTGACATTCCTCAGTTTATTGTGTGCTCAATTTGTTAGATTGCTAAATGGTTTTTTTGGATGGTTTGTTACGTAGTGTATTGTGGCGTCCTCTGATTTGGTGTTCTGTTGTGGGGAATCAATCGGTGGTAGGGGTTTCATCACCCCTACATGGTGATTCCCCGTGTGTGATTCAATCGGATCCTTTTGGTGTTTTGATATCAAAATCTAAGGTGAAACCCTAGCGTGCCCCTTTCAATCTATTGAAAGGAGTGTTTCCCATGCATTTCATGCTCCTTCAGCTTCAGCTCATGGTTGTTTATAGTGGAGGAGACATCCTTCCCTATAGAAATATGTTCAATCATTGTATAGATGACTCCATGAATGTGGTAGGAGGACCTCGTGATTTCTCCACCAGGTATAGGTGAATGTGCATCCATTCCAAATTCAAAGAGATCAGGACTTCTTGACAACTTATTGTCCAATAGTGTAAGTAAAAATGTGTGGTTTCATCTTTTGGTTTTAAAATTTTTAAATCTTCTTTACTTT
The DNA here is from genome assembly GCA_963277665.1 of Viscum album. Classification (NCBI taxonomy): domain Eukaryota; kingdom Viridiplantae; phylum Streptophyta; class Magnoliopsida; order Santalales; family Viscaceae; genus Viscum; species Viscum album. The sequence continues at coordinate 9,561,471 of OY728143.1, read as the reverse complement.
ATTCATGTTTTGCTTCTTCCTGATGGACTTCTTCCTTGGTAGCGTTTATTTATTTCCTTTTGAGTTTAATAAAAGACATGTGTGTGTGTGGTGTTTGTTCCATGCAGTAGGTCCCCTAAGGGACTGAATCACGTTAAATAACCATGTTCATTTAATGTTTTCTTTATTTCTTGTAATAAGGTATTTGGTTCTGGTGTTACCATTATCAAATTCAATAGTTAAAAATTTATTCTTTTATAAATTTAAAGGTTGGGTTACAACCTTCAAAGGACGGATCACACACGCTATAGAAAAGCTCACAAATAAACAGCCTAGGGACTCGACCCCACGATCGGTACCCCAAAACCCTACCCTCCCTGCCACCCCAGCCACGTGCACAGGGGGCCAAAAAAATGTGAGGGACTGGGTAATGATTTTTTCATGTCTTCTTCCACAGGGTCTTCACGGGAATTCCACTGCAATACAAATCCACTCTAATCCTCACCCCCAACCCCCACCTGATGTGATAATTATTCTTCTTCACCATTCCCCACATGTTCATCTCCCTCTTCCTCTCCCCACATCACCTCATCACACTTGTTCATGGTGATACAGGTTTCCCTATTTACACCCCCATGAAAAAATCACCTAGGGTGGGGGAAATATCATTCTGGTGTACTGATATTACAAGGTGTTCATGGAGAAGTCTAGGAGGGTGAATGGGATAAATCTAAGTGTCTCCCTACACCCATAAAACATGTCGATAACTCGGTTTAGTGATTCCATCCTGAATGATCTCGAACTCTTTAAGTTCAGTAATCCCACCTACAGCCTCGCCGCTCCTCACCCACCAGCATCTCTTTCTTGAGAACCGTCAGCTATTGCTAAATAAGGGAAGCCCAGAGATCACAGTAATCGAAGAGTGTTCTTCATTGTAGTTCCTGTGTCTATTTTTATGAATTATTTTAACTGGTTTTAATTTTTCTTTATGGAATAATATTTGAATTATTTAAAAAAATGGTCTACATAAGTTTGAATTAGTTCACACTTCATTTTTCTAAGAAGCATGAACTAGATTCAAGATTCTTTGGCATAGTGGAGGAAGCGTGAACCCCATTCATTTTTTTTTCAAAAAAACTACAACTAAGGTGTGAATATGGTTCACTCTTACTACCGACCAAAATTTATAAATAGTTTTATTTCTCAAAATATATTTCCAACTTTTAAGAAAGTAAAATTTTTAATTATTTAATTTATTTATTTATTTTTTATATGATTTATTTATTTAATATGCATGGATGTGTGGATGTGAGGATGTATGGATGTATGAATGTATAAATTATTTTCCTTTGTGTGATTTAATTTCTAAATGAGTTATTATTTTTTGTATTATTTAATTTAAATTAAATGATTTAGGAAATTTAAATATGGTGTGTATATAATTTAAATTTTATGTATAAAATATAATTTATATTTAAGGAAATATTACTGTTCTAAAAAATGTATATATTTGTAATTTCAATGGTGAGTAATTAAATTGGATTAGATTTATATGTATATAATATATATTATATTTAAATTAACAAAAATTTCAATTATAATATTCCATACGCATAGGTAATTAGCAAAATACTTTATAAAAATTATATTATTAAAAAATACCAGTTATATTAAGTATCATATTTAAAACTATTTAAATATATATATAATAATATTATTATTAATGGTATAAAAAATTATCATAAATAATAATTTGAAATAATAATTTTATATTATATTAAGTATAAATAATTATTGGTCAAGTAATAATGCATAAAATATAATTACTTAAATTTTGGAAATTAGGAATATTACAAAAAAATTATATATGTGTGTGTGTGTGTGTGTGTGTGTGTGTGTAATTTTATAAAATTGAAAATAACATAAGTTTACAGTATGTTAATGGTTAATATGTAAGTGTAAATTATATTACTTTTTTCATGAAATTTAATAAAATTTATTATTAACAATATTTTTAGTATTTAAATATAAAATAATAATACTTATATTTAGAAAACTATATTTGATTATAAAAGTATATGTAACTATATTTTAAAATATTTATAAATAAAGTTAAATATATTTAAATTTGCATATATTTATCTTATATTATTTAAATATATGTATATGAATCTATTATTCTATATTATATGTAAAGTAAAATAAATTTTAATTATAATATTTGATACAAGTAGGTAAATAAAATGAATCTAAATAAATATATATATACAAACACACATTGAAAAGTTAAAATTCTAGAAATCAGGTGTAGATATTTATTATATATTAGATATAGTTATAGGTAAAGTTATATAATATGTACAACATAATAAGTATCCCAAAAAACATGTTAGGAGTATTTTGTGATGACTGACCTTGAGATGATCGTCCAATGCATAATTGAAATTTTGTTTCTTTTTTGTGTATATGATTATGTAATTTGTAATAATTTCATATTATTTTCCTCATTGATTACCTTCGATTCATCCCTCTCTTTAATTATTTAAGGACTTGCTTTTCTTCCTAACAAATGTTATGTATTTAAAACCCCTAGACTCCCTCATTTGCATGTGAGTAACTTTGTAATAAAAAGGTGTTTAACAAGAGGCATTGTCGTTTAAAAGGAGACTGATGGTTGCTGAAATTTGTGATAATGGAGACTCATGGAGTTCTCCCCTAGGATTTGGTTGGTTTATCAAATAATGAAAAAATAATTCATAGAAAACGTCTCAAGATCAATTCATAGTTATTTATTCATAACTTATTAAACATTTGATGATGTGGTATAAATATATATAACGTTTTATTAATTTTTATTTGGTAACTATATCACCATCAATATACTTAAATAGTGAGGTTATTTATATCGATCAAGGTTTTAGTTGTACTATTAACTTTTAAGAGTGGAAAATATTCATGAAAGATTGAATATAAATATATTTATATATATATTATTTATTAAATATAGTTATAAGTAAAGTTACAAGATATAAAACATATTAAATATCTCTAACAAACTTGTTAGTAATATAGTATGATGAATGAACTTGAGATGGAGATCTAATGTATGATTGTAATTTCATGTTGTATTTTTTTTATCCGACTATTTAATTTGTAATAATTAAATGATATTGAGATGACCGACCAAGGTATAATTGAAATTTCCTGTCTTTTTTTCAGTTACGTAATTTTTAATAATTTCATTATCTTTTACTCATTGATGACCTATGTTTCATCCCTCTCTCTAATAATGTTAGGACATACATTTCCATATAAAAAATTTTATGTATCTCAAACCCCTAGACCCCCTCAATTTCATGTGAGTAGCATTGTAATAAAAGGGTGTTCGACAAGAAGTGTTATTGTTTGAAGCTAGATTTCTACACCATACTTGAGAGGAGACTGATGGTTACTAAAATCTGAGATAACAGAGGTGCTATGAGTCCCCCCTAGGTTTTGTTTGATTTATCAAACAATGATAAACCAATCCATAGAAAAAGACTTAGGTTCAAGTCAATTATTTAATCATAACCAATTTAAAGTTTTTAAACATTTCATGATGTAGTATATAACATTTTGTTAATTTTTTTTCTAGGTAATAATGTCTATGAAAATATATTATAACGGTGAGGTAATTTATTCCAATAAGGGTTTTAGCTATAGTTTCTCACCTAAAAGAGTGGAAAATATTCACGATTTCATGACATTAGATGAATTTTACAATAAGATTCATAGTTGGTTAAAACTAAGAGTTGATCAATCAATTCCTTCAATTACATATCGACATCTTCAATATCCTAGACATATATAGAACACTAAGTATCCTATGCTTGATAATGAGGATTGGATGTATGCATCATAGTTGTTCAGGAAACAATATAGTAATAGTCTAATGGAATTATATGGGTTGATTTCTAATATTGATGAGGTGTAACATACTACTAAATAAGCATGTTATGTGATATCTATAGAAGTTGTTCCTTTATAGTATTTTCATTCATTTTAATCTCATATGACTACTATAATATAAACAAATTATGAATAAGATGATCAGCATTTGGAGGTAAATGTAGGGGGAATCCCTTTTTGTACTCTTGGTTTACTGAATAACAATTTATCTAAGGAGGAAGTATCTTGTGCATCAAGAGATGATGTGGGTGAGGTTGATGTGGGGAATTAACCCTCTGAGGTTTATTTGATAGATAGGCAGCCACTATTTAGTGTTAATCATCCAACACTATTGACTTTCTTAGTATAAGGAATGTCAAGTACAAAATATTTTTATTGGGATGTCATTACACTGACTACTGAATTCCTTGGCATTATGGGGAATGGATTTGAATTAACTAATAACACCATCTATGTCGGGTAGGAGTTTGAAAGTAAATCTACCATTAAAAATGAGATAAAATAATGCCACATAGAGTGACATTTTTTATCTGTGGTTGATGATTCAAAAAAGAAAAAAAAATCATTCGATGTGACAAATACGATCTAGAATATAAATTTTGAATGGGTAAAATATATGATGAATTTTTTTTCATGTTCGGAATATAACCAAAGTAAAAGTTACACACACTTCTGTACATCCAAGATTGTCAAAGGATCACTCCTCACTTGATGTAGAGTTTATATCAACTGTTATTATAGTGATGATAAGAATGTGGCAGGATGTTCATGTGTCCCTTGTTGAGGAACAAATACAACGGTTGTTTAAATATAAGATATCCTATGAAAAATCTTGGAATGAAAAACAAAAGCCAATTGTGAAAGTTTATAGTGATTGGTATGAATCATATGCAATGTTGTCACATGTAACATCCCAACCCGAGAGTCACTAAACGGTTCCCTGATCTGATGGGTCACATGCCCTCAAGTGTGACTCCCAGAACTCCATAGGCTACCAACTAGCAGTGAGGGTCTATGATGGAACAGTATGGAGACTATACCCTCATGATCAAAGTACAATCAATTGGTATAATATCAATAGTCAATGGTGGAAGTAGTAAATCATCCATACATAAGATAAATATCCAAGATATTAATCAATAAACAATGCCAAAGGAAATATCATATACAAAATAATGTGTTATGTATCTACAAAGTAGGAAAATAGGTATACAGGCATCATGTATTGTACATGAATCAAATGTACAAAAAGGATAGCAAAACTATCTCTAGATATCATCATGGGAAAATCTTATTCATGTGATTATTTACTCTTAAGAAATGAAAAATCAAGCATCATACAACGGGTGCTTTCCCTAATCCCTAACTGTAACCAGGAAGTATTTCTGGGTACCCAATGGTGGCCCAAACATGGTGTGAGATAACACTCAGTAGGACACCACCAAAATTTTCTATAACAAGTCCAGTCTATGTAATATAAATTGAAGTGGTGTTCAATATATCATAGGTATAATAACAATAAAAGTAAAGTGATACAAATCAAGTGATATTTTACAGCCTACCAAGGATCACTATAATCAATCACCCTAAAAAGGGTAAATTGTAAACAGGAACATGTATTAGGGTCACTAGTAAAGCACGTAAAGCTTCCACATCGTCATATTCCATGTAATCAAACATCTGTAAAACATCTACAACATCCATGCCATGTATACAAGTGTCATACCACAAAGGGATGAATAAAAGGTATAAAAGACCAAGGCATCCATGTCAAGTCCCATGATCATCTCGATGGAAACTTGGTAACGACTTGGGCTGAGTCCAAAGAGTATATCATTAGAGCATTTCTAATGCGAGTTCAAGTAATCCAGATCCAAGGGGTAGCAATGTTTTTAGAATCCTACGGAATCAGGATCCAAGGAGCACTTCCAAGGCATCTACTACCATAATCTAGACCCATGGAGTTCTAATGTCCATGGAGTCCTGTGGAATCAGGATCCAAGGATCTCATCCGAGGAATCCACTACCATAATCAATTCATCATCTCATTTCATTATTAATTCAAAAACCATGAGTTCTTCCAACCCATTCAACATTTTCCATATAAACCATTTATCCATTTTAATCATATGAAATCACATGAAAAGGAGGAAACAACCTTATCCTATCAATTCAATTCGAACCATTCCTTTCATTTACAAATGAACAGGTTAAACAAGGTGCTCATGACCTTAAACAATTCATTAAATTCTCATTAAGGCTCCCACTATAATTGGTGAGCTCACGCACACCCAATGGGGTGGTATAACAAGGGGAAGATATGAAGACACACCCCATGGGTATCCTAGGTTGGGGATAACAACATCCAATAACCAAAAAGGTACTTTCAGGAAACCTAAATGGGGTCCCAAACAATTATATTAAGATATTAAATTAATTTTAGGGGAAACGCTAGAATTTTTTGTGTGTAGAATGACTGTGATAAGCTATAAAACAACCAAATGATAAGGGAAAAGGTATAGACAACCTATCATAGGTATGTGGTAGAACACTCCTCCAGTATTTACCTTTATGAAGAAGGCCTAACCAAAATAAAATTTCCAAACCTTTTATTTAATAAATAAATAAATATAAAACAAGAGAGAGTATAGGGTGAAACAAAGAGACAAGCCCTGTTCTGAAAAACTAGTTTAAGATTTATAAAATAAAAGTTCATTACCATAGCCATAATGATATTAATCCATAGTTTTCCACACTGACTATGAGTTATCTTGTTTAAGAATCCTAAGCATTGCGGACTTGGACCTTTCTTTCTCCATATTGGGATTGGTGTTTAAATATTTAGAGGATGATCTGGTAGAAACTTTCCTTGGCAGAGTGGAATAATATTTTCATGTCCTTATTTTTGGAGGAGCTATATTTGACCCATAAAATCCAATTTTATTCCCCTTTCAATTTATGATATCATCCTTAAAAGAAACTACTCCACCACTACCAATTGTTCGAGTGGTGTCCAATAAAATCATATGTTTTTCTTTATCACTTCCATCATCTGAGATGTTTCCCCATTTACTAATTTTTAATGAATTGGAATTATCCCAGGAATCCTGGATAGATTTTTGGAAATCCACAACCTCAGGCTCAAACTGAAATTCCTCACCTTTCATGGCATGTTGAGAGTCCAAGGCAGCACTAAAATCCAAATCGGCGATATTATTATTATAAATAAGGCCCTGCTCCTGCCCGATTCTAGACCCCACATGTACAGTCTCATATAGGATGACCATCAAAGAAGAAGAAGCATCAAACCTATCAGATAAAATACCTTTTGGATGAGATACCTCACCCTCAAGAAAAAGACCCACAACTCCTTCAGATATACTAGCTGTATAACCATAGCCATCCATATCTGATCCCATATGATTAATCTGCATCTCAACTCCAGTTTCATCCAATACTATAAAAGTAGTAACATGACCATCATTTTATGTTACCTCCTCTACAATATCTTCCTAAGCATTAGAGGGTTCATTGTTAGCTATATATAGAGACTCATCCAACAACAGTCTATTTTCCTTCAAATTAGGCATCTGAGAATTTCATTTCTTAGAGGTCGACACATCAACCTCATTGGAAATTGGATTTTCAGGCACAGTTTCGTCATTAAAAAGGAACTTTGATACAGCATAATCCTTAATTTTTTAATTCCTGAGACAAAGGGTAGATGTATTTCCCTTCATCCCATACCTCTCACAAGAGAAATTCCTCTGACATAACTCCAGCGAGTGGCCAATAGCCATACGTGCATTACAGAAAAGAGGTTTTCTTTCATAATCAACATCAATTTGAATATCATTAGTGGGAGTGGAAAGAGTTACCTTATAAATAATGGTGGAACTGAGTTCAATCTCCAACAACATCCTAGAAAAATGCCCAAACCGCACATACTCAGTTTCTTTATTAAGACGTATAAGAGTCCTAATCACCATGCTGATATCATGCAGGATCTTCAAATGTCAAACACTACTGCAAATGTGGTCTTTAAAAATGCTAGAAAATTTCATTTACATCACTAAAAAAGCGTTTTTAATCCCAGTGAAGATAAAGGGTGTCCCTTTTATCAATGCTAAAAAAACACTGATAAATGGGTCATTTATCAGTGCTTTTTTAGCATTGATAAAAGACACCTTTTATCAGCGCTTTTTTAAAAGCACTGATAAAAGATAAAAAAAATTGAAAAAAATAATTTATATATATATATATATATATATATATATATATATATATATATTTCTGCAATTCTGGGAGGGGATTCAACACTGCTTGAATCCCCCTTCAACAGCGCCCTCCACCCACCCCAGCCCGCATGCCCAAGCCACCCCCCCTAGCCTTTAATAGCGCTAAGCCCCATTCCCACCCGCGTGCACTCCCTACCTCCCCCTGGATTCAAACATGGAACCTCTTGCATGCACGCCTAAACCTTTACTACTCCACCATATTACTTTTCTCTCCTTTTAATAATATATCTATTTATTTATATATATATAGTTATATTTACTTGTATGTTAATATATATTTATATTAACATATATATATATATATATATTAATATATATATTTAGTTATATTAATATATATATATATATATCCATATATTAATATATATATATATATACATATATAGTTATATTTATATATTTATATATTTATTCGTATATTGATATATATATTTATATCTATGTATTTATATATATTTATATTTTTTATCTGTATATTTATTTGTATATTAATATATATTTATAAGATTAGTTTTGAATGCATTTATAAATTATGCTTTTTTATGTGTGTTTATAAATAAATAAATACATATATACAACACACACACACACACACACACATATATATATATATATATATATATATTATGTGTATCTACAAGTAAATTATACATATTTATATATATTTACAAATATAATATATTAATATGTATATACATATGTTTAGAATATATAGATGATATATATCATCTTGTCAATACAGACGCACACAAATATATATATATATATATATACATATACATATATATACACATACACATTATATATGTATATAAATATTCATATATTTTTATTTTAAATAAAATGGATATTAGTTTTTTATTTATATAAAGCTTATATATTGGGAAATATATTTTATATGTAAACATATTTAATTATTTATTTATAATATTAATTTTTTAAGTGTGAATATATTAAAAATATTTATATATTGTTATATAATTTATTATAAATGACATTACATTATGAAAAATGATAAATTTTCAAATCCATAATATGAATATGAATGTAATCCATTGGAATAAATTCATTCCCCACTGAAAAAGGGTAAAACGACCCCCTTAAATGAGGCTGAAATTCCATCGAATGTTAAAAAATTTGGGTATCCTAAATAAAAACTCAGTTTTAGAAGCCTTATAGGACTTATAGGCCTTTTGGCCTTTAAAAATGTGATATAAGGTTCATTTAAGTCATTATCACGTAGATCTCATCATAGGCTTCGATTTGATATATTGTAGAACTCAAACGGACACTCGGATCAAAATTTATGGTCTTTTGAAGTTTGATTTATGTTTTCAACTTATTTTAGATATTTTATTAATTTTTTTGATTTTTTGTGTCTTTAAATTGTTATTAAAAGATTATTAGTCGATGATAATTAGAAAATTATTAATTAATAATTTTTTAAGATATTTTATAAGTCATTTTCACTACATATCTTATAAATTAAGTGTAAATGTTTATTTATAATTATCTAAATCATATTTAAAATATATATATTATATTTATATCAATATAAATATACTTATATATTTATATATCAATATATTGTATTTTATGAAATATAATTTTTTTTGAAATATACACTTTATTAGCACTAGGAAAAAAACATTGATAACCCCCCCTATATCAGCACTACTAAAAAAGCATTGATAAAGGGGGCCCCTTTAACAGCGTTGATGAAGGGGAACTTTTAACATCACTTTTTTAGCATTGTTAAAAGTACCCTTAATTAGCACTTTTTTTAGCACTGATAAAGCCCCCCCCCCCTTATCAGCACTTTTTTTAGCATTGTTAAAGGGTGGTGCTGTGGAAACCCAATTTTTGGTAGTGAAAGGACCCAAATGAGTCCATGAAGATGAACCCAAACCTGATAGAAAGTGTTTATTGCCCACAATATATTGAAATTCAGAGACCATTCATGTATATGAAGTCAACCTGGCTTAAAGAACAAAGAACCAATGCTCCACACTCGAAGATTTGAATCATCCAAAGAGAAAAGGCAAGGAAGAAACCATGAACAAGGGAGATGCACCTCGTGTCAGATAATCCCCACAAAAAAAAATATCATGAACCAAATCATCAATCTTTTAATTCCTCTCACCTTTGGGTGAAATAAGATGTGCAATTAGGGATTTTCTCCTAATTACAAGTCTCTCGATAAATGATTCAGAGTTTGGTTCAACATGAGCTATTGATCCCTTTAAAAGGATTCTTCCAGTACAATAATCCTTGAAAGAACCCAAATTCCAATGCACACCATCCAATTTTAGATCAGGACATCCAGTCGCACATAGATTTCGGTTTGGAACAAGTGAAGTACCGATCAAATGGGATCTACATGCATCAGCTTCATTATTAACCATGGAAGAAACTGATTTCACCACAGATCTATGCACAATGCCAACTCTCGTCAGCAACACATCCTTCTGAACAACCGGTAGATCCAATTTACATAGAAAATCTCAATTCACCAATGTTGTAATATAAGTCACTAGGGATCGACGCACATCACCTTCATTCAACCTTGTATCCTTCTGAGAAACCGCTAGATCCAATTTACATGGAATATCTCAGTTCACCATCATTGCAACAGAAGTCACCAGGGATCGAGGCATGCCACCTTCGGTCAACCTCACACCATCATTCTGAATAGCTTCATCACCGCCATCCAAAATCACATATCCAAGTAAATGAGGCAAAGATATATAGAACCCCTAAAAAATAAGAAGATTCGCTATTGAGTTGGTGCTCCCCAATCCAATCCTCCTCCATCACATCCAGTATCGACCTTTGATTCAGTATAGATCAAGAGAAAAGGGAAGAACTAATAAAAAACTGTAATTTAGAAACATTTCACTACTAGAAATCTGACTTTTCCCAACGCTTCTATACCAACGGTTTGTAAAAACCGTTGGTATAGGTCCTTTTTCCCAATGGTTTGGCTAAACCATTGGGAAATCCTACTTTGTGGCCACCTTTCCCAATGGTTTTGGCAAACCATTGGGATAGGTATACCCTTTCCCAACGGTTTGGCCAAACTGTTGGTAAAAGTCCACTTTGTGGCCACCTTTCCCAATGGTTTGGCCAAACTGTTGGGATAGGTATACCCTTTCCCAATGGTTTTGGCAAACCGTTGGGAAAAGTCCACTTTGTGGACACCTTTCCCAATGGTTTGGCCAAACCGTTGGGAAAGGGTATACCTATCCCAACGGTTTTCCAAAACCGTTGGGAAAGGTTCTCTAGAAATCAACCTTTAACCCGAAATGAATTCCAGAATCAAGAACTATACCAACGGTTGTCAAAACTGTTGGTATAGGTCCTGAGAATTTTTATCATATCTTCTTACCGAGAACATTATATAAATCAAAATTTAAAATATTTATGACAATAAATATATATATTTATGTAATTATGTTCACAAAAGTCATGTTAGGTTAGTGGTTAAGTTGTTCAATGATAAACTAGGGGTCCTGGGATCAAATCCCAGCGATTGTTTTTTTTTTGAAATACATATACCTACGGTTCCATAACCATTGGTATAGATTTTCATATTACTTATACCAACGGTTTCCAAAACCGTTGGTATAGTTCTATACCAACGGTTTTCGCATAACCGTTGGTATAGACCTATCCCAACGGCTTACTTGGCAACGGTTCTCCAAACCATTGGTATAGGCTATACCAACAGTTTGGAGGCCTATACCAACGGTTCCAAACCGTTGGTATATGTTAGTTTTCCAGTAGTGTTTTTTAAAAGCATTTCTAAATTAGCAATGCCTCATGAAAATCATTGCTAATTTAGTTATTTTTTTCAAGAAATGTCACTAAAAATATATATTTATATATCTCATTTCCCTGCATCGATGTAAATATATATTTAGATATGTATATATATATATATTAATGTATCTAAATAATGACACACACACACACACACACACATATATATATATATATAAACACACACACGCATATATATAAATATTTATTTATATATATATATAACACATATATTTTAAATTTAGTCACGTTTTTTAAAAACATGTGTATTTTCGTGACTTTTTTACCATTATTTTAAAAAGTGGATAATTATATATATGTATACATACATGATGTGTGTAATTAATGAATATATATTATGGTATTTCAATGTGATAAAACATGCATTTAATTGACTATTATTTTTAACTTGTGAATGATTTTATATTTTTTATGTTTTATGGTAGGAAATAATGAATATTTGAAAAAGGAATAAAAAGAGGAAAACATTGGAGTTAGCGTGACACTGGATTTTTATAGCCAAAGTGGAGCTGGAAAACTAGAGCAGAACGATTACACATCGTGTAATGCAATTACACGTTGTGACTTCATCAAGAGAAGTATCTCCATCTGCACAAGTCATGAAGACCACAACATACATGTCATGTATTCCAATTACACGTCGTAAAATTCATCAAGGTATACTTACACCAAAATTCACGAAACCTCCTCATGAAATGGAAATTAAGAGATTACACATCCTGTAACCCATTTACACATCATGACGATGTTGGAGAGAAGAATAATAAATGAAAATACGACTGAGGTTTGATGGGATTTTCTTATTTATACACCCCATCAGCCGCTACTTTGCGGTAGTCTAGGATAAAGGAGGTGGAGTGATGCTGCTAGAGTGATACGCACGCACGAAGTGAAACCATGGATATCTGCTTCATTGTCATTATTCACCGCCATTATTCCTCGAGTATCCATGATGCTTGTTCTCATCATGCTTATCATGAGTGAGTAGTTCTATTTGTGCCAGGTGATGTGATTGTAGGGGGATGTGCTGTTAGGGATTGTTTTTATTTATTATTAAATTTTGTGGATTTCTGCAACTCATTCTATCAATTCTAATTCATCTTTTTTGTGTATTGCATAATCATTTTTGCGTTCTAATATTTTTTATTTTATTGCATCAATTAATTGCCTTGTTTTTTGTTTGACCATTTTTCAATCGAGATTAGTTATGTTTAAATATGTTTTTGGGTTGTCTAGTTTTATGATTACGTTAAATAGATGACCATTCCAGTGGTGTAATCATAGGATTAGTGAAGGGTACCCAGACCATGGATCTCTGATAACCCAATTCTGACACCAAACCTGAAGAAATTCATTATCAATTACATCCCTAGCACATGAACCAGAAAATCATTGAACCTGGAATGCCTCATCTCTTGATATTCAACCCAATCTTTGATGCACTTTATTTCTTTCTTCAAACATTCAAACAATTTTAATTTCAATTTTTTAAATAAATTTAGAACATATGGACTGTCTCTGTGGGTTGGATATTTAGACTTTCCAATTACTACATTTTTAGTTAGGTTGTCTGAATTTTAATAAATTAGTAAATTTTTTGTAGCCTCGTAGGAATTAATAATGCCCTACGGGCCGTCAATACACAAATATAGTCAAACACAGACACACACACACACACATATATTAATATATAATATATAAACATATTTATATTAATATAAACATATGATATATATATATATAAACATAAAATATAAACATATATATAATAAAAAATATAAACATGTATATATATAATATAAAATAGAAACATATATGTAAAATATAAACATATATATAATATATAATATAAAATTATATATATATATATAAACATAAAATATAAAACATAAAATATAAATATATAAACATATATATATATTAATATATAAAATTAAATATATAAAAAATATATTAATTTTTTAAATACTGACACGCGTATATATAAATATATATAAACATATATACAACTATTTAGATATATATATATATATTAATATATATAAACACAGACATATATATATATACATATATATATAAATATATATAAACACACACACACACACACATATATATATATAAATATATAAATATATATATATAAACACTTATATATTTCAAATTTGGTTATATTGTTTAGAAAACGTGGCTGTTTTAGTGACATTTTTACCTATGTTTTAAAACATGGCTAATTATATATATATATATATATATAATTATAATTATAATTATATACATACATACACATATATATTTATACACACACACATATAAACATATAATACATATATATATAATACACACAGATATATATATATATATATATAAACATATATATATATATATATAATATAAACACACACACATAGATATATATATATAATATAAACATATAAATAAACATAAAATATAAACACACACATATATATATATAATATAAACACATATATATACATAAAATATAATCATACATATAAACATATATATATAATATAAAAATCTATGTATATAATAATATAAAATATAAACATGAATATATATATATATAATATATATATATAATAAATATAAATATATATATATATACATAAAATATAAACATATAAATATATAAACATATATATATTTATATATTTATATTAATATATTAATTTTGTAAATATTAAAATCTATATATATATATATATAATTACTAATCAAATAATTGAATAGGTGAGTAGGTAACACCTTTCGGTTTGACCCAGGAAGTTCACGTTTCAATTTCAGGTGAGGATGATTTACGTATTGCCTTTGGTAGGTGCGCTTATTGGTTTCTAGTGCATGTCGGGTGGGGTGTACACAGGCAAGTGGGAGTGGGGTTGGGAGTGTACAGGAGAGGTTGTGTCATGTACAGGTGAGTGGGGGAGTGTGTCATGCAACGTGTATAGGATTTTGGAGCCATGCAGGGAGAGGAGTTGCAATGTGGAACGTGGGAGAGTTGGGGCTAGGTGGGGGTGATATATTTTTTTATTGTAAAAAATATAAAAATTTCAAAAAAATATAAATTTAAAAAAAGTTTAATTTTCAAAAAAAAATACCGATTTTTTTAAAAACATCGATAAATGATATTATATTTTTCTATTGTGAACAAAAAATATAAATTTAAAAAAATATATATATAAATTTCAAAAAAATACCTACATTTTTTTATAAACGTCGGTAAATGAGGTGTCTCTAAATAGTGAAATTTATAAACTTCATTAATTTAGTTATGTTTATTTATTAATGTTTTTTAGAAACATCAGTAAATGAATTGACAATATTTTAAAACATCGATAATAACAAAAATATTTTTAATTAGAATTTTTTCGTAGTGAATGAAATAAAACATTGAAAATAGGTCATATTAGCTTGGACCTAAAAAAACTATGTCGATATGAAGAAAAATGAATAATGGAACAAGGAAAATGTA
This sequence comes from Viscum album, assembly GCA_963277665.1. Taxonomy (NCBI): domain Eukaryota; kingdom Viridiplantae; phylum Streptophyta; class Magnoliopsida; order Santalales; family Viscaceae; genus Viscum; species Viscum album. The sequence goes on along the minus strand of OY728143.1, from coordinate 9,545,913 downwards.
TAACTAACATGTGCGGATCCAATGAGATGATCAATGCTTGAGTCAAACATCGTATGGAGAATCAGGACCAAATCATGCCTTTAGGCTTAAAGAAACTCTCAAACGGGAGGTGGATCCACTGGAGAATGAAAATTGAAATGAGGGGTTTGATTTTTAATTGAAGTAAGGGGAAAATGTTTATTTCCCACATTTTTACTGGGTCGCATGGTTGGTCAAATTTTGCACCCCTCACTTCCTTAAGGGAGAACCTGCACGGTTCATGTGCACCCATAGAAAACCCATCTGCTAAAAATTATAGAGGTACCACATGGGTGTGCACCCCTAGTTTCATGGTTTCCTCAAACCATGTGGCCACATACTGCTCTCTGTCCAGCCTTATACAGTTACTCCTAACCATGCAGTTTGGGTGGCACATTTTCTACTAAATATGCAGCCTAGTTGTTTTTCTCCAAAATTAGGGCTCTGAAAAAGCCCCATACAGCCCCAAAACTCTCGTGATCTCATTAATCATTCACATTAGGTCAAATCCAAGGAGTTAAATCGAAATTAAAAATATTTTTACCTTATAGGAAACCCTAAGATCTTTAAATCTTCCCCCTTAAAGCAATTCATCCCTAAATTTCCCTTCCAAGGACGGTTTGGAATCACCTAAGAATAACTCATGCCATTGATCATGTATATTGGCCTCTTTCTCCCAAGTATCATTCTTTAAATTCCCATTCATACATAGCACTAAGACGAGAGGAACTAACTAGCCTCATAGAACTTTCATGCTCTGATCATCAATACAAATAGAATGATCCTCGAAGGATGCATCTATCTATAGCTCAATTGCATCCATCCGTAGAGTGTGAGATAATTTTGAGTGATAATGGTGTAGATGAGATATGTGGAAGATGTTGTGCATATCTTGGTGCCACTAAGGTAAATCTAATCAATAGGCTACTCGCCCGACTCTCTCTAGAATCTTGAACAGCCAGACATATCTCTGTGAAAGCTTACCCTGTCTCCTAATCCTCCTGTGCCCCAGCGTCAGAGAGATGTGTAAAAAGACCTGATCCCTAACCTTGAACTCTAGAGGTAGTCGATGACGATTGGTGTAGGTTTATGTCTCGACTGTGTAGTATCCATCCACTTTCTGATCAACTGGACCTACTTCAAAGTCTCCTGAACGAGACGAGGTCTGAGGGAAGTTTCTCTTATACCTCTAACTAGCACAGAGGTTATCAGAATGTACTATCATAAAAAGCCTCAAAAGTTTCCATCTGTATAGTCTCATGATAGATATTGTTGTAGGTGAACTCAAATAGGGGTACATGTCTCTCCCAAGAACCCCCAAAACCTAGAATGTATTCTATAATCATGTCCTCAAGCACCTAAATAGAACGATCTGACCGGCCATCAATCTAAGGGTGGTATGTTGTGCTTAGGATCACCTGTGTACCCAATTCCCTTTAAAAACTCTTCCATAATTGAGATGTAAACTAGGAATCCCTATCTAATACAATGGTATGAGGAACCCAGTGAAGGTTCATAATCTCATGGATATACAATCTCCCAATATCATTTACTGAGAAGGTCTCCATGATTGACAAGAAATGGGTGACCTTTGTGATCTTGTAAAAAACAACCCAAACATTTTCACTACCCCAAGGTGACCTTAGAAACCCCATTATGAAATCCATCACAACATCATATCATTTTCCCTCTGGAATGGATAGTTGCTGTAAAAGTTTGACTAGTCACTGGTGTTTTTTCTTCACCTACTAAATGGTGAAATATCTCATTAAAAAACTAGTCACCTCATATTTTATCATCATCCACCAGTATTGATAGCGCAAGTCACAATACATCTTGGTAACACCGGGATGTACTCTCCAAGATGAGGCATGAAACTCCTGCATCATCTCCTCGCATATGTATACTAGAATCCAAACGTGATCCTAAATACATAGAATTTTATTCTTTCCAATGGTCCAACTATAAGTTGGGTCCTCACCTACCACACTCTCCCATAGGTTTAGGCCCTCAGCTTCGGATAATTACCTCATCCTCACTCTATCCAAAAGAGTTTAGGTTACTACTACAAATGAGAGAAAATTATATCCATGACTATGATGCCCCTCCAAGTGAATCTATGAAAATAAAACCATTCCATCATGAACTTCTTGAATTTGAGTCCTCCTACTTAATATGTCAGCAACATAATTTCCCTTCCTGGGCGTATAGTTAGGCTCAAATTTGAAGTAATAAAGGTATTCAACCCATCTTAACTACCTTAGATGCAATTCACACTGTGTAAATATGTACTTGAGTCTTTTGTGGTATGTGTACTCCACAAAAATATCTCCCAATAAATAATTCCTCCATCAGTGAAATACATGTACAAAATCAACTAGATCGAGATCAATTGTTGGGTAATTTCTCTTGTGTGGCCTCAAATGATGAGACCCATACACCAAGACCCTATCCCCATGCATCAAACTGCTCCTAGACTAATTACTGATGCATCACAATATACTGTATAAATTTTTTCTAACTCTAGATGAATTAATACTGATGTTTAATTCAGTATTCCTTTCAGCTCCTGAAATGATTTCTCATAGGTATCTGACCATAAAAACTTCACACCCTTCTTAGTCAAGCCCATAAGAGGTGATTTTAGGCTTGAAAAGTCCTATATGAAATTCCTATAATATCCATCTAGCCCGAAGAAACTCTTTATGTCAAATATATTCTTGGGATGGTCCAAGGAAACTATATCTCTCACATTCTCTAGGTCAACTGATACTCCTATCTATGAGATAATATGACTCGAGAAATGAATCTCATCCATTTAGAAGTGAAACTTTGTGAGCTTATCATATGTCTAATGCTCTCTTAGTGTATCCAAAATGATCTCAAGATGTGTGACATGATCATGTCGATTTTGAGAATACACCAAGATATCACCCATGAAAACCACCTAAAATGAATCCAAATAAGGATGGAAAAACATCTTCATCAGAACTATAAAAACTATTGGCACATTCTTGAGACTAAAAAACATAACCATATAATAGTATAGACCATACCTACTACGAAAAATTGTATGAGGTGGGTATACAGGCCTAACATGCACCTGATGATATCCTAACCTCAAATCAATCTTCAAGAACACCTGAGCTTCTCATAGTCGATCAAAGAGGTCATCTATCTGCGGTGAGGGATATTTCTTCTTAACTGTTAATTTTTTTAATTTCTGATAATCCATGTATAGCCTGAGGGTAAGATCTACCTTTTTTACAAAAAGGACCGGTGAACCCCAAAGAGAATTATTGGGTCATATAAACCCATTTTCCTATAAGTCCTATAGATACCTCTTGAACTCCTACAACTTTGTAATAGATATCCTATTAGGAGGAAAGGACACTGGTGCGTCTCTTGACACTATCTCAATGGAGAAATCCACCTATCTCTCACGAGGTAAACCAGAAAATCTGTCCATGAATACATCCCTAAAATGATCAACCAGAAGAGGGAAGTCTTCAGATGTGTACCCTGATCATCCATATATAAGTTAGCAATATGGTTTGCCATCTCACCCATCCCATGATGCTCTAGTTCATATCGACTCACGTAAACATATGATTTAACCTTGTGAATAAAAAACATGCCCTATGGTGATGTGAAGGTCACCCTACGATGATAAAAATAAAAATGTACTTGATAAGAAGCTATCTAGTCTATACTAAGTAAGGCATAAAACCCTTTCATCTCAAGAAAAAAATATCTCATGTGATGTTACACCCACCAATCTCAAGGGGCACTCCTTTTACTAATATACACCCCCATTATATTTCCCAATGGAGTATCCAAAGTCAAAATTCCATTAGAAAACTAAACAATGAGCCCAAGTCTCTCCGCAATAGGTATAAATATGAAATAATGAGATTCACCTATATCGAAAAGATATGATACTAAAGTAGAAGGTACTAAGATCTTACCTATCACCATAGAAGGCTGATGCTATAATACTCAGGATTAGGCTATATAGAATATATTTGGCCTGAACTACATTCCTGTGAACCAACCTCACTACCCAGAGTAGGCACACTCTACTGTATAGGTAAAACCAATGTATGGTTGCCTCGACCATGACCACCACCTCAGCCTGAATGACTGACACTACTCTAGCTCCTAGCCTAACACGGAGCTGTGAATCCTACTCCTGAACCTAGATCCAGAGTTGATCCCCTTCCACTAACTGCTAGAGGGAAGGTCCTACAAAAACATTGTACATGACCCATCCCACCGCAAGCTAGATACTTGATTGGGTATCTATCACATTGATTCCTAATATTTCCCTATCTCCCAAACTAATGATAGAAGACAGAACTACCCTTACTAATAGCTTGTCTGTCATTCCCCTCACGTGAAGCCTTAAAATGGAACTTTCTACCAATTGAAACTAAACCACTGGGTCAAGAGGGTGGATCACCCTGCTTTATGCCCCCATCTTCCCTTAGGTTACACTTAGTAATAAGATCATGATTCACTATCTCAGTAATCGTAGTCAACTGAAACATGTTTACTTGTGACCAAAAGACATGCTTGAGGCCTTCCTTGAAGTGACTCTCCCTTGAAAACTCATCCGCAAGATAAACAGAAAAAAAAAATTGAAGCTCTATAAAGAACACTGAATATTACATAACAGTCATCATGCCCTGCTCTAGACGCATAAACTCACTGTCCCTTTCAGCTCTCAGGGTCTCAGAAAATAAGTAATCATAAAACTTGGATTATAAATCCATCCAAACCATATCTCTGATCATATCATCCTGGTTCAAAACATCCCACCAATGCTTAGCTTCTCCCCAAATAATATATGTTGGGAGATTCACTCTTCTCTCAGTAGGTGTCTCCAGATGCTCAAAAATAGAAAATATAGTCTCAAACCACACCTCAATACCTTGTAGACCACCATCCCTTGAAATCATGGGAGGATTCTACTATTTGAATACACATGTTAGCTCTTCCATATATTAGGATGGTTGTGGGGCTCCCTGGAATGTCTGAATAAAGCACAGGAAAACCTTGCAGAATAGGGCATTAACACCCATATCTGGTACAACCGCTAGTGATGCAACTATCACTACAAGAGGATCTACTAGTAGCCCATGGTCCAATACCACCAAATCATGGTTGTTACCACCCTCCTATCATACAACTAGAGTTCTTTAGGGTGGCATGCCTCTATAATGTCAAACACATACCTCAGAAAATACTGATAATGAGAATATCTCAAAGGAAAGTGTAGGATGGGTCAAATCCTTCCCATAAAAAAGCTACACCCCTCTGCTTACTCCTAAATATAGGACTGGGTAATATAAACAACTATAGAAAGCACCATAGACATTGAATACTACCCACTCTAAACTGGGTCTAAGTCAATTTCTCAGTTTCACCATTTTAATTTCATTCAAAATTCATATTTATATCAAATTTCCTTTAAATGGGTGAACCAAATGGGTCACCACATTTGATCCATAAGGGCCCATACACCTCATCAACCTAAGTGTGGAATCTACTTAATCCAAAACATAACACATTTCAGTCCATGTGACCAATGGTCCATGACTCAACATGCCATAATTGGATGATTAGGGTGTCTAATGTAGCCTGTGAAGGAAAAGATTGTTTAGGTTACAACAGAAACTCTAGGTACCAATAATGTTTTTTGATCCACTGCAAAAAAAATTACCAAGTAATAGGTATATCACTTAATTCACACATAATAATATCATGAAGTCAAGCAATGCATCCTATATGGCATGACATTAGTCATGGCATGTGAATTATAAATGATGCTAAAAATGATGCATTGGATGGAATAAACTCATCTCATCGGCCCCATTATATACATTTGTAATCATAATAAACATCAAACCTCAAGTGCATCACCCAGCAGTGGAATCAAAACAAATGTAATAGGAAAAAAACCAGAAAATAGCAATTCTCATTCTAGTAAATTTGTGTTTTTCCTGTGTGTGGGTTAGATACTCCCATGCATAGCTCACTACCAAATTTTAATTCATTCCTAATATTTTTTCTATTATATCAAAATAATATATCCATAAAAGAAAATTTCTCTGATACCACTTTGTAATGTCCCACCCTGGGAGTCACTAAATAATGCCTCGAGTCGGTGGGTCACATGGACTTAAACGTGCATCCTCGTATGCTAGAGGCATCTGACTAGCATCTAGGCACTATGATGGAATAGTTTGGAGACTATACCCACATGATCAATGTGTAATGTATTGGTATAATATCAACAGTCAATAGAGGAAGTAGTAAATCAACCAAAAAGAAAATAAACATCCATGACAGTAATCAATAAACAATTCCAAAGGAAATATCATATACAAAATGATGTTTCATGTCTCTAAAAAATAGAAAAATAGGTATATAGTAATGCAGTACAATACATGAATCAAAAGTAAAAAAAATCCAAAAGAACTATCTCCAGATAACATCATAAGTGAAGATCCGTCTTATGCTCCCATGCTCCTAAGTAATGAACAATCAAGCATCATATAGTGAACGCTTTCCCCGATCCCTACATACATCCAATAATTCTATTTGGGTACCAAACAGTGGCCCAAACATGGTGTGAGATAACACTCAGTAGGCCACCACCAATGGTGTTTATAACAAGTCCATGCTATGTAATATAAATAGAAGTAGTGTGCAATATATCATAGGTATACCATCAATAAAAGTAAAGTGATACAAGTAAAGTGATATTGTTGAGCCTACCAAGGCTCCTTGTAATAAAGCACCCTAAAAGGGGGAAACTATAAACAACCACACATACTGGGGTCACTAGAAAAGAATGTAAAGCTTCCACATCATCATATTCCATGTAATCAAACGTTTGTAAAATATCTACAATGGTTATGTCGTGTATACTAGTGTAAGCCCATGAAGGGAAAAATCCAAGGTATATAAGACCAAGGTATCCACGTAGAGTCCAAGGAGAATCTCTGTTAGGTCTACTAGGTAGAATAACCTGAGAGGGGGGTGAATCAGGGTATGCTAGATTAAGACTTTCTCCCATCGGGATATTGTTTCATTGTTAGACAAAACTTAATTCACTCTTCCTCCCGTAGCAATATATAAAGAGATATGAAATCATGCACAGTACACAGTGATTTACACTTGGTTCACCCTCACTGGGCTACGTCTAAGGAGCATAAAACGGCAATGTGCTGATGTACCAACTTCACTAAGGCTCACTACCAATAATGAGTATAATATTTGGGACAGATCTTCTATGCCTAGGCTCACTACCTTTACAATGTTTGGGGTCTGCTCACTACATTCCCAAGGGTCACTCCCTTTGCCTCTTTCTCTAGCTCAATTCTAGTGGAAAGGGTCACTGTATTCCTCTTACTTTTCTCACTGCTCTTGGAAAGGAATCCACTCACAGTTTATGGAATTCTAGGTTAAACACAGTTTATGGACATGTAGGTCCCTTCATTTACATGAATTTCTACATCCTCAACTATAAGTAGATTCTCTGTTGAAGTCCCGTTTTTACCTGTAGATAAACTCCACCTTCCTGGGTACTATTAGGTACCATAAAATAATTTTGCAAACTAAATTGAATCTCTCACAAGCTTCCTTGTGCAAATCACTAACCACATGTTCTTCCCGCGTACTGAGTACCGGGTTTGGTATGCAAACTGCCTTCTCCACGTACTACTGCCTCTTCCACAAACCTCCTCTGTCAGCGGACAGCCTCTTCTGCAAACCTCCTCTATCTACAGACTTCCTCCGCCTTCACTATCTTGTACCACTAACACGTACTGACTCCGTAAACATCCATTATGAAACACCCTTTGTCTTCGAATTGTTCGTTGTTCTCGGACCGTCTTCGCTTTCGCGATCATGTACTGATACTGCGTACCAATCCCGCGAACCTCCTTTGTGAAATCCCTCTTGTCTGTGAACTATTCTATGTTCTTGGACCACCTTCACTTCCGTGTACTGGAGCTCCCTTCTCCGCATACCGGACTTCCTCTGTGGATTAATAATTCCCGTAAACACCTTCATTAGAATCACTTCTGTGCAAACCACTTCATATTTCTCAAAACACTTCGGCCTTTGCGAACTTCCTTCAGCCTTTTTGGAAATCCTAGAGCAAAATATGTTTTCTAATGATGTTCAATCGCCATAGTAATCAGTGGGATTAATGATTCTTATATAGGAAAAGAGTTCTATTTAATCTGCTAAATCAAGATTTACCAAATCTTTATTCGATACAGCCCCTACCGCGTACCGAATCTTCATCCACCAAGAACTTAAAGCCGTCTACAAACCATTTTCCTACACACTTCGCGTACCACCTTTGATCTTACGCAGTTGATCTCCTCCCCCGACATCAAGCCAGTCGCGTACCGCACCACCATCCACTGTGAACCATTTACAGTTCTGCAAACTGCATCCACGTACCGTTCCCGCTTCCTGGTACGCAACCACGTACCCTTCCTCGACATGCTACGCAATCCATGTTCCATTATCCTCATTCTTATTCCTTTTTCGATTTCGTTTTCCATTATTCACTCAAATTCCTTATTTTGAGGCCCTGAAATTTGGCAGACACTGGGAAACTATGCCACCTTAAAAATATGTCTTCGGAAAACACCAACCATACTCATTTGCAGTCATATGGATTTGTCAACAAACACAACCACACCCAAAATATATTGAGAGGATGACTTGAGGGATTTTTTCCCAACAATATCCCCCTTTGGGTTTGTTGACAACTCTTCTTAAAACAATTCTGTGTATTTTGATATCTCCTTAAATCTCCTTCCATCTTCAACCATAATTCGCTTCATGCAAGTAAGATAACGATCAAGGATTTACCCAACACATAATCTAAGACCACATGAGAAATTCTCAGTGTGAGAAACAAGAGTAAATGAAAATTTTATAAAATAGTCACTTCATTTATGACACCAATTGTTGATACCAAACTGATACGAATTACTGAGTGCTAGAAGCCTTCTAACACCATTCCAATACCACTCATCTTCTTTTATCACGATCCTTAGCTATCGTGATATCTAATCATTGATTGATCACTTCTAGAATCATCATATTTAATTCTCCCCCTATCTTATAGCTCTTCCAATAGCTTCAGATCAGATCAACTTCAACTCCCCCTATCTCACTGCTCCACTTAGCAGCTTATCCCCATGTCTTTTCTCCCCCATGAATAGTCACACTTTCTCCCCCTTTTTTAATGAACCCGAAGGGCTCATAAAGGTTTTATGCAATAGGATAAGGAACACATATCATCACATTAAGGAAAGACACATCATACTTAGGGGAGAGGGGGACCCACTTCCACACTTTTTCAAGTGAGGGAAGTTGACTGGACTCCCAAAGCCAGTCAATGCCTCTCAAATGATTTTTTGGGTAAGGCCTTTATTAGAATGTCAGAAACTTGTTGTTCTGTAGGAACATAATCCAACTTCACAAGCCCTTTCTCCACCTTCTCCTTGATAAAATGATATTTGATTTCAATGTGTATTGTCCATGAGTGATGGACTGGATTTTTACTCAGATTTATAGCACTTGAATTATCACAATGAATTCTGATCAAATATTTCACTTCAATTCTCATATATTCAAGTTTATGATTTATGAAAAATAGTTGTGTGCAATCTTGGGTACCCGCAATGTACTAAAATTCTACGGTGCTCAATGAAATGCAATCTTGTTTTAGTAAAATCATTTTTATTTCTTTGGGATTACTTTGATATTGCGCTGCTTGGAATGTGTCAAAAACAATATCAGGCCTTGTCACTATCAGATACAATAGAGTTCTAATGATTTTCCTGTACTCTGTGATATTAATTGTCTTTCCATCATCATCCTTTTCTTACTATCACTATTGACATACAGATTGCAATCAATTCTGCCATGCCGAAATCTGAGATTCTTTAAAAACTAATCCAGCATTGAATACCATGCTCTTCTAGCTTCTCAATATCTAATTCTTTTTCTATAACCCCATTAAAAAATGAAAACATGACATGTGTATAGAACACTATGAACTTCCATTTCACTATAATGTCCATGAATAATAAAATCATTGTGCCATCTTATCCTTCAGCCTCAAAACACTTCTCCCATGTTTAAGTCTTCTCACCATGGTCAAGCTCTTTATTCATAGCTTGAACCAAATTCTAATCATCAGTTCCATATTAGAAACATTTAGGCTATACCTATGAAAAGTATCATTCTTATTATAGAGTTATCATCTTCTTCCTCTGTACTAGCACCATCCAATCACCAATGACACTTTTCCTGTCAATTTCAGCTCGACTCTTTGGAATCTTTGGAGATATAGACTTGACTTATTCCTACTCATTATCTATATCTGCTTCTAAATTTTAATTTTCCACTTCTACTCACCTTGAGTCTATTACCACTTCATCACATTCAATAAGCATTTCATCACTATGTCATTGTATAGTGACATCATTTCTTTAAACTTCTTTTATTTTTTTCTTGTTGAAATATTGTTGATATCCTCTCATAGTTTCTTGGTATCCTGAAAATAGTCAACTGATACCACATTGTTAGAACAAAATAGATAATCATGAAATTTATGATTATTGCTGCTTCACTGCAATCCATCTTCTCTCGGTGGACAACTAACACCTGAACTGGGGTATGATACCAATGGATATATATTCAATGCAACTCAGAACCACTGGATCACCCATGTATAGCTTTGATAGATCTTCAGTTTCAATGTAGACTCTTCATCATATCATCTCTACTTTCCATAGCACACAGCCTTCTGATACAGATTTGAATAATAAAAACATTATGTTGAATCTAATTAGAAAGTATAAATCTCCCCTTATAATGTCCAGCTCTTCCAGTTATAAGGTATATTTTTTACACCCACAGACATTCTTCTTCTCCTACTTAATTTCTTCACATGTGACTGCAAGTTTTATAAACTTCTCCAATTTGATTATATCAATGATATCATTATTGGTTAAATTCACCACTCAGCAATGACCCATCAAAAAAACCTCTAAGCCTACTAAATCAAACTCGATGTAGGAAAAAAGAGATAAAGTTAATAACACAATCACTGTCTATTGTGCTCAATTAGTTCCACCTATCTCATGAATCCATATAACATTAACTCATTCCATTGAATTCTTCCAAATACCTTCTACAGCTCTGGTAACGGATTTGAATCAGTTGACATTATGGATCATATTACCTCATATCTTTACATCTTTAGATGCCACTTCCCCTTGGATCACATCTCCCTAAAACTTAAAACACATAAATCATCAACTAACAAAATTTATGTATATAAGGAGAGGGGTAATTCTGGAATCCTCAAGAAGAGGATTTTGGTTGATCCTGATGGGTCAACACTTTGATTCTTTCTAGTAAAGCATCGTTCTATTTTTGTGCTTGTTCCAACTTTCTCGCTAACTCCAACTATTCTGGCCATATGACTAAGCATTCTTTATCCACATGGTGAGTATTTTTTTTGAAATATAGATTCGATAGCCTTGGAATTTATCACAATTTTATCTTTAAACCCATTGGTACACATTTCCTTCTTTGATGTTTCACCAATCCGCCACTTCCCTTTCTTCTTCCACCATTGTAGAGATATTCCTATGTCCTCCACTTCTCTCTGTTCCACACGACAAGTGAATTTTTCAATACATTCTTTGTTCATATTTATTTTATTAGATACCTAATCCACCACACTATTTTTCCCTGGTGGTGAGTCCTCTATTGAACGTTCATTCATCTTACTCACATCTGGAGTAGATCTCCTCTTAATCTACAAGGTTTTCTCACATTCTCTCCATGAAATCTATTGTGAGTGTGATAGAGAGGGTGATTGATACGCCTTTTGTTTATCTTCTTGTGATTCCCCTCATGTAGTAAACCTATTTTTCAATTTACCACTTTGTCTTCTAGTGTAGAGTTTCTCATTATACACCACCGGAGTCGAGAATCTCCTTACAAGTTTCTTTTCCTTTCCTAATTTCTTCTTTCTACAATGTCTTGCTAAAGGCCCATAATCAGAATATATAAAACATTTTACACCAAAGGCATACCTCGTTTCATCATTTCTCAGTCTAGATGTTGATGCATCTTGAGTTATTCTTATTATATTGATCCCCTAAGCTTCCTAACACATACTCATGTTGTGTCTCATTCTTCCACAGTAATAGCATCTGTTGAATTCTTTCTTCTGAGATACTTCTCTTTCTGATTTCTCATGAAACTTCTTCTTATTCTTGGATTTAGTAAAACATCTATCTTCACTACATGAAGTGTATTCCTGAGCCTTTGAACAAAATCTTGATGTATGACCATGAATCCCACATAAATCATTAATTCTTATAAAATCCTTTCTAGGTCTATCTCCAACACCAACAAGGTTTTTCTTCTCTGGAAATTTTCACTACTCTCTTCCTAAAATGCATAGGGGTGGGATAATCCTATCCAATTCCAAATTTTCCCAAAATGGATGGCCTTTGGGATAACATTATCCTTTCGTGCTTCTTCTCTGAAGTAGCATATTTGCCTTTAATTTCTTCATCACCTACTGAAGGAAAATCGAATAATAAGTGTAGTGAATCCTTTAACTTACACTTTCCTTTTTCATTTGATTTCTCCATTTCTTTCTTGACTGGTTTTATCTCTTCCTCCAGTTGCTCAATCTTATTTTCCCTTGATTCAAGTTGAGCATTGACCTCTCTTATGAGATTCTTTCTGCTACTCATGTCATCTTCCAGTTCTCATGTGAGCTTGTCTACCATATCACTTTGCTCCTTCATTTTCAATTTTTCTTGAGCAAAATAATTAGAGAATGATGCATTCTATTGTTGTAGCCTTTGATTCTTCTGAACTAGTTTAGATATTTGTGTACCAAGACCATCATTTATGGATTTCTGATTCTGAATTTCATCTGACATCCAATTCTTTACCTTTTCATGATCTTTTTTTTTCTCTCTTCGTAGATATTTTTTGAAGTTCTTCATCTTGAGAATCATTCTTCTCCCTGATGTCAGTGGCCACATCAATGAGCCTTTTATTTAAGCCTCTTATCTTGTTGATCTCAATATCTATTTCTTGAATCTAGATATTACTAGATTTAATTTCTTCACCAAATTTTTTATTAAATTCCTTTGTTTCATGGATATCTTCTTCTTCTGGACTTCTAGGAGTTTCATCAGCACTTGGTATGTCAAGTTCACCACTCATTCCTACAACATCATTGTGTGAGTCTATCTCTTCCATTTTAGATTCATCCAAACCTTTATTCAATAAACTTTTGGATTCCTTAAACTCAATCACACTTTTTCTGTAGACACTTCCACACTGAGGGATACAACCTGAATTATAAATCTTCTTTATAGTTCTTCTCTTTTACATGGCACACCAATATAAGAGCATACTGAAATTTTAACTTCCGAAATTGACTAAACCAATTCAGTGTACACGAATACTAATAAAAGAAACATTTCCTTTAATACCAATTGTTAGGTCCACTTGGTCGAATAACTTGAGAGAGGGGTGAATCAGGGTATGATAGATTAATACTTTCTCCCATCCGGATCTTGTATCATAGTTAGAAAAAACGTAATTATCTCTCCCTCCCCTAGAAATATATGAATAGATATGAAATCATGCACAGGACACAAAGATTTTTACTTGGTTCACCCTTATTGGGAAACGTCCAAAGAGAATACAACATTAATGTGTCGATGTACCAACTTCACTAAGGCTCACTACAAATAATGAGTACAATATTCAGGCTAGATCTTCTATGCCCAGGCTCACTGCCTTTATAAGGTTTAGGGTCTGCTCACTGCATTCCCAAGGGTCACTCCCTATGCCTCTTTCTCTGGCTCACTACCGGTGGAAAGGGTCATTGTCTTACTCTTCCTTCGCTCACTACTCTTGAAAAGGAATCCACTCACATTTTATGGAATTTTAGGTCAAAGACAATTTATGGACATGTAGGTCCCTTTATTTTCATGAATTCATGCATCCTCAACTATATGTACATGCTCTGTTGAAGTCTTGTTTTCACCCACAGATGAATTCCACCTTCTCGGGTACTATTAGGTACCAAAAAATACTTTCTCAAACTAAATTGAATCTCTCACAAGCTTCCTTGTACAAATAATAAACCACATGTTCTTCCTGCATACTGAGTACCGGGTTTGGTACGTGAACCTCTTTCTCCACCTACTACTGCCTCTTCCACAAACCTCCTATATCCATGAACCGCCTCTTCCACCAACCTCCTCTATTCGCGGACTACCTCCACCTTCACTATCGCATACTACTACGGTGTACTGACTCCACAAACCTCCTCGGTGAAACACCCTCATTCCACGAACTGTTCATTGTTTGAGGACCATCTTTACTTTCACGATCGCATACCAATACCGCGTACCGATCCCACAAACCTCCTTTGTAAAATCCCTCATGTCCGCGAATTGTTCTCTGTTCATGGACCGCCTTCACTTCCGCGTACCAGAGATCCCTTCTCCGCATACCAGAATTCCTTTGTGGATTAAGAATTCCCACAAACACCTTCGGCATAATAACTTTTGTGTGAATCACTTCATCCTTCGCGAACCACTTCGGCCTTTAAGAACTTCCTTCGGACTTTGCCTAAATCCCAGAGAAAAATATGTTTTCTAATGATGTTTAATCTCTAGAGTAATCAGTGGGATTAACGATTCTTATATAGGAAAAGATATCCACTTAGTCCAATGAATCAATATTTACCAAATCTTGATTCGATATATCCCCCACTGCATATCAAATCTTTAGCCACCACGAACTGCAAGCCATCCACGAACCATTTTCCTATGCACTATGCATACCACCTTTGCTCCTACGCGGTTGATCTCTTCCGCCGACATCAAGCCAGCCACATACCACACCACCATTCACTGCAAACCATTTACAGTTCTATGAATCGCATCCATGTATCGTTCCTGCTACCTGGTACGCGGCCGCATACCCTTCCCAAACATGTTACGTGATCCATGTCTCAGGCTCCTCATTCCTCTTCCTTTGCCGATTTCATTCGCCATTATTCACACAAATTCCCAATTTTGAGGCCCTAAAATTTGGCAGACACTGGGAAACTGCGCCACCTTAAAAACCTATCTTCGGCAAACACCAACCATACTCATTTGTAGTCATATGGATTTTTTAACAAACAAAATCACACCCAAAACATACCGAGATGATTCCTTGAGGTATTTTTTCCCAACAATCTCCCCCATTGGGTTTTTTCACAACTATTCTTAAAACAATTTTGTCTATTTTGATATCTCATTAAAGATACTTCCATATTCAACCATAATTCACTTCATGCGAGTAAGATAGCGATCAAGGATATACCCAAAACATTATTTAAGCCCAAATGCTCCATTATCAGTGTGAGAAACAAGAGTAAATGAAAATTTCACCAAAGAATCACTTCATTTCTAACACCAATTGTTGATACCAATCTGATACCAATTACTGAGTGCTGGAAGCCTTATAATACCATTCCAACACCACTCATCTGCTTTTATCATGATTCTTAGCTATCGTGATATCTAATCATTGATCAATAGCTTCTATAATTGTTATATTTAATGATCCCCTTATCTTATAGCTCTTACAATAGCTTCAGCTCAGCTCAGCTTCAACTCCCCCTATCTCACTACTTCACTTAACAGCTTCTCCCCGTGTCTTTTCTCCCCCTATAATAGTCACACATTCTACCCCTTTTTCAACAAACCCGAAGGGCTCATCAAGGTTGTCAATAACAGAGTAAATAAGACATATCATCACATTAGGGAAAGACACATCATACCTCAGCAAGAGGGGGACCCACATCTACACTTTTTCAAGTGCGAGAAGTCGACTGGACTCCCAAATCCAGTCAATGCCTTTCAAATTGTTCTTTGGGTAAGGCCTTTGTTAGAATATCGGAAACCTATTGTTCTGTAGGCACATACTCAAACATCACAAACCCTTGCTCCACCCTCTCCTTGATAAAATGATATTTGATTTCAATGTTCTTTGTCCTTGAGTGATGGACTGGGTTTTTGCTCAGATTTATAGCACTTGAATTACTACATTGAATTCTGATTGGTGATTTCACTTCAATTCCCATATCTTCAAGTTGTTGCTTCATCAACAATAGTTTTGTGTAATCTTGAGTAGCTGAAATGTACTTAGATTCTATGGTGCTCAATGAAATGCAATCTTGTTTTACTGAAAGCATGTGGATTTCCTTAGGATTACTTTGACATCGCACTATTAGGCATGTGGCGAAAACAATATTAGGCATTTTCGCTATCAGATATAATAGAGTTCTAATTATTTGACTATACTCTGTGATATTAACTACCTTGCCATAATCATCCTTTTCTTACTATCATTGTTGACACACATATTGCAATCAGTTCCACAATGCCGAAAACTGAGATTCTTCAAAAACTGGTCCAGCATTGAATACCATGCTCTTATGGCTGCTCAATATCTAATTCTTTTTCTATAACCCCATTCAAAAAATGCAGACTTGACATGCATATGGAATACTCTAAACTTCTGTTGCACTGCAATGGACATGAATAATCAAATCACTGCGTCATATTATCCTTCAGCCTCAAAAAAATTCTCCCATATTTAAGTCTTCTCACCTTGGTCAAGCTCTTCATTCATAGCTTGAACCAAATTCTCATCATCAGTTCCTTATTAGAAACATTTAGGCTCTACTTGTGATAAGTATCATGCTTGCTGTAGAGTTCCCATCTTCTTCATCTGGATTGGCACCATCTGATCACCAATGACACTTTTCCTATCAATTTCAGCTCGACTCTTTGGCATATTTGGAGATATAGACTTGACTTCTTCCTACTCATTATCTGTATCTGATTCTAAATAATCATTTTCCACTTCTACTCTCCTTGAGTCTCTTACCACTTTATCACATTAAACAATCATTTTTTCACTATGCCATTGTACAGTGACATCATTTCTTTCAACTTATTTTCTTGGTTTCTTGTTGAAATATTATTGATATCCTCTCACAGCTTCTTGGAATCCTAAAAACAGTCAGCTGATACCACATTGTTAGAACAAAATAGATAATCAAAAAATGCATGATTGTTGCTACTTCACCATAACCTGTCTTCTCTCGGTGGAAAACTAACACCTGAACTGGGGTATGATACCAATGGATATATATTCAATGCAACTCAGAACCCCATATCACCCATGTATATCTTTGATAGCTCTTCAGTTTCAATGTAGACTCTTTATCATATCATCTCTACTTTCCATAGAAAACAGCCTTCTGATACAGATTTCAATAATAGAAACGTTGTGTTGAATCTGATTAGAATGTAGAAATCTCGCCTATAATGTCCATCTCTTCCAGTTATAAGGTCTATTGTTTAGACCCACAAATATTCTTCTTATCATACTTCATTTCTTCAAATGGGACTATAGGTTTGACAAACTTCTCTAATTATATTATATAAATGAGATCTTTATTGGTTAAATTCACCACTCAACAATGAACCATCAATAAAACCTCTAATACTACTGAGTCAAACTCGATGTAAGAAACAAGAGATAAAGTTAATAACAAAATCACTATTTACTACGCTCAATTAGTTCCTCCTATCTCATTTGGCCATATAACATTAACTCCTTCCATTGAATTCTTCCAGATACCTTCTCCAGCTCTGGTAACTTATTTTAATCAGCTGACATTATGAATCATATTACCTCATCTCTTCACATTTTTAGATGCCACTTCCCCTTGGATAACATCTCCTTAGAACTTAAAACATACAAATAATCAGTTAACAACATTTATCTATATAGGGAGAGGGGTAATTATGGAATCCTCAATAAGAGGATTGTGGTTGATCCTGATGGGTCAATTCTTTGATTCTTTCCTACAAATCATCATTCTATTTCTCTGCTTATTCCAACTTTCTGGCTAACTCCAATTGTTCTTGACATATGACTAAGAATTCTTTATCCACATGCTATGTCTTTTTATGATATGTAGATTGTTTATCCTTGGACTTTCTCACAATTTTGGGTTTAAACCCATTGGTACACATTTTCTTCTTTGATGTTCCACTAATCCACCACTTCCCTTGATTCTTCCACCATTGTAGGGATATTCCTCTTTCCTCCACTTCTATTCGTTGCACAAGACAAGGGAATTTTTCAATACATTATTTTTTTCATATTTATTTTATCAGATACCTAATCCACCACACTATTTTGTGCTGGTGGTGAGTCCTCTATTAAACTTGCATTCATATTACTCATGGCTGGAGTAGATCTCCTCTTAATCTTCTAGGTTTGTTCACATTATCTCCATGAGAGTCGTTGTGAGTGTGATAGAGAGGGTGATTGATACACCTTTTTTTATTTCCTTTTGATTCCACTAAGGTAGTAAACCTATTTTTTAATTTACCACTTTGTGTTCCAGTGTAGAATTTCTCATTATACACCACCAGAGTCGAGAATCTCCTTTTGAGTTCCTTTTCCTTTCCTAATTTCTTCTTACTATAATGTCTTGCTAAATGCCCATAATCAGAATATATAAAACATTTTCCACTAAAGGAATACCCCATTTCATCATTTCTCAGTTGAGATGTTGATGCATCTTGAGTTCTTCATCTAACATTGAGCCTCCCTAACACATACTCATGGTGTGTCCCATTCTTCCACAGTAATAGCATCTGATGAATTCTTTCTTCTGAGAGACTTCTCTTTCTGATTTATCATGAAACTTATTCTTATTCTTAGATTTAGTAAAACATCTATCTTCACAACATGAAATGTATTTTTGATCCTCTAATAAGTTTATTGATGTATGACCATGAATCCCATATAAATAGCACATGTTGTCATTAATTCTTGTAAAATCCTTTCTAGGTCTATCTCTAGAACCTACAAGGTTTTTCTTATCTCTGGAACTTTTCACTACTCTCTTCCTATCATGCATAGGGGTGGGATCATCATATCCAATTATAGATTTTTCCCAAAATGGATGGCCTTTGGGATAACATTATCCTTTAATGCTTATTCTCTGAAGTAGAATATTTGGCTTTCATTTCATCATCACCTGTCGAAGGACAATCGAATAATAAGTGTAGTCCATCCTTTAACTTAAGCTTTCCTTTGTTATTTGATTTCTCCATTTCTTTTTTGACTGATTATATCTCTTTCTCTAGTTGCTGGATCTTATTATCCCTTGATTCAAGTTGAGCATTGAGCACTCTTCTAGGATTCTTTACGCTACTCTTCTCATCTTCCAGTTCTCTTGTGATCTTGTCTACCATATCACTTTGCTCCTTCATTTTCAATTTTTCTTGAGAAAAATAATTATAGAAGGACTCATTCTAATGTTGTGGCCTTTGATTCTTTTGAACTAGTTTAGAGAGTTGTGTACCAAGACCATCATTTTGGGATTTCAGATTCTGAATTTCATCTGACATCTGATTATTTCCCTTTTCATTAGATTTTTGTTTTTCTATCTTTGTAGATATTGTTTACAGTTCTTCAGCTTGATAATCATTATTTTCCCTGAGGTCAGTGGCCAAATCAATGAGACTTTGATTTAACCCTCTTAGCTTGTTGATCTCAATCTCAAGTTCTTGGATCCAGATATTACTAGATTTAATTTCTTCACCAAATTGTTTATCCAATTCCTTTGTTTCATGGAGACATTCCTCTTCTATACTTCTTGGAGTTTCATCAGCACTTGGTATGTCAAGTTCATCACTCATTCCTGCAACACCATTGAGTGAGTCTATATCTTCCATGTCTGATTCATCCAAATCTTTATTCAGTAAAATTTTGGATTCTTTAAACTCAATCACACTTTTTTCGTAGACACTTCCACACTAAGGGATACCACCTGACTTCTCCTTCTTCTTTATAGTTCTTATATTTTCTATAGCACACCAATATAAGAGCAGACTGAAAGTTTAACTTCATAAATTGACTAAACCAAGTCGGTGTACATGAATCCTCATAAAATAAAGCTTCCCTTTGATACCAATTTTTAGGTCCACTAGGTCGAATACCCTGAGAGGGGGGTGAATCAGGGTATGATAGATTAAGACTTTCTCTCGTTCGGATCTTGTTTCGTTGTTAGAAAAAACTTAATTATCTCTTCCTCCCATAGAAATATATGAACAGATATGAAATCATGCATAGGAAAAAGTGATTTTTACTTGGTTCACCCTCACTCAGCTATGTCTAAGGAGTATACAATAACAATGTGCCGATGTACTAACTTCACTATGGATCACTTCCAATAATAAGTACAATATTAGGGCAAGATATTCTATGCCCAGGATCACTTCCTTTACAAGGTTTAAGGTCTGCTCACTGCATTCCCAAGGGTCACTCCCTAAGCCTCTTTCTCTGGCTCACTACCGGTGGAAAGGGTCACCGTCTTCCTCTTCATTCACTCACTGCTCTTAGAAAATAATACACTCAGCTTTTATGGACTTGTAGGTCAAACAAAGTTTATATACATGTAGGCCCCTTTATTTTCATGAATTCCTACATCCTCAGTTATAGGTAGATGCTATGTTGAAGTCGCGTTTTCACCTGCAGATGAAGTCCACCTTCCTGGGTACTGTTAGGTACCGAAAAATACTTTTGCAAACTGAATTGAAGCTCTCACAAGATTCCTTGTAAAAATCGTAAACCACATGTTCTTCCAGCGTACTGAGTACCGGGTTTAGTACGCAAACCACCTTCTCCACATACTACTACCTCTTCTGCGAACCTCCTTTGTCCGTGGACTGCCTCTTCCGAGAACCTCCTTTGTCCATGGACTACCTCCGCCTTCGCTATCGCGTACCGCTACTGCGTACCGACTCCACAAACCTCCTTTGTTAAACACCCTCTGTTTTTAAATTATTTGTTGTTCGTTTACCATCTTCACTTTCATGATCACATACCGCTACTACGTACCAATCCCATGAACCTCCTTTTTAAAATCCCTCATGTCTGAAAACTATTCTATGTTCATGGACTGCCTTCACTTCCGTGTACCAGAGCTCCCTTCTCCACGTACTGGACTTCCTTTGCAGATTAATAATTCCCACAAACACCTTCAGCAAAATCACTTCTGTGCGAACCACTTTAGCCTTGGCAAACCACTTCGGCCTTCACGAACTTCCTTTGGCATTTTCTGAAATCTCAGAGAAAAATATGTTTTCTAATGATGTTCAATATCCACAGTAATCATTGGGATTAACGATTCTTATATAGGCAAAGATATCTTCTTAATCTTCTGAATTAAGATTTAACAAATCTTGATTCGATACAGCCCCCACCGCGTACTGAATCTTCATCCACCGTGAACTGCAAGCCATCCGTGAACCATTTTCCTACGCACTCTACATACCACCTTTTCTCCTATGCAATTGATCTTCTATGATGACATCAATCCATCCGTGTACCGTACCACCATCTACTGCGAACCATTTATGGTTCCGTGAACTGAATCTGCATACCATTCTCACTGCCTGGTATGCGACCGCGTACCCTTCCCAGACATGGTACATGATCCATGTTCCAAGATCCTCATTCCTCCTCCTTTTCTGATTTCATTCACCATTATTCACACAAATTCTCAATTTTGGGGCCCTAAAATTTGGCAAACACTAGAAAATTGTGCTACCTTAAAAACCTATCTTCGGCAAACACCAACCATACTCATTTGTGGTTATATGGATTTTTCAACAAACACAACCACACCCAAAACATACCGAGAGGATTCCTTGAGGGATTTTTGTCCAAAAATATCAATGGAAACTCAGTAACGACTTGAGTGGAGTCCAAGGAGAATATCGACAGATCATGTCCAATATGAGTCCAAGAAATCCAGATCTAAGGGGTAGAAATTTCCTTGTAATCCCATGGAATCAGGATCCAAGGATAATGTCTAAGGCATCCACTACCATAATCAAGACCCATGGAGTATAAGTGTCCATAGAGTCCTATAGAATCAAGATCTAAGGAGCTTGTCCAAGGAATCTTCTATTATAATCAATTCATCATCTCATTTCATTAATAATTCACAAAACCAGAGTTCTTCCAACCCATTCAATATTTTCCATATAAACCATTTATTCATTTTAATCATGTGAGATCATATAAAAATGAGGCAAAAAACTTCTCCTATAAATTCAATTCAAACCATTCCTTTAATTTACAAATTAATAGGTTAAACAATGTGCACACAACCTTAATCATTTCATTAAATTTTCCTTAGGACTCCAACTAAAATTGGTGATCTCACACGCACCTAATGGGGTGGTATAACAAGGGAAAGATATGTATAAACACCCCATGGATAGCCTAGGTTAGGGATAACAACCTCCAATGATCACAAAGATACTTGTGGGATACCTAAATGGGTCCCAAATAATTATATAAATACGTTCAATTAATTTTAGGTGCAATGTTGGAAAGTTTAGTGTGCGGTACAACTATGAAAAATATAAAACAACTAAATCATAAGGGAAAAGTTATAGCCCACCTTCTATAGGTTTGTGGTAGAACACTCATCCTAGATCAACCTTTGATTCAGTCAATATTGAGAGTAAAGGGAAGAACTTATGAAAACCCTATAAATAGGAAATATTATCTTTCATCTAAAAAAATCCATCAATATGAAGAGAGATAAATAATGGAACAAGAGGAACATATACCTTTCTGGTGTAGATGCAATAATATGATCAACACTTGAATCAGACATTGTATGAAGAATTGGGACCAAAGTCTACATTTATTTTTTAAGAAACTCTCAAATGGGAGGAGGATCTATTAGAGAATGAAAATATAAAGGTGGGGTTTTAGTTTTAATTGAAGTAAGGGAAAAATATACATTTTACACATTTTTACTAGGATTCGCGGTTTGGACACACGGTTGTCCAAACAGTGCACCAACTATGTGCCCCTCACTATCTTAAGAGAGACCATGTATGGTTCAGGCACATAGTTTGAATAACCATACAAAAAATGTGAAAATCCATTTGCTAAAAATTATAGAGGTCCCACATGGGCATGTGCCCCTGGAGGCATGGTTTCTTCAAACTGTGCGGCCTTCGGCATCCCTTTGTCTAGCCCTTCATGGTCACTCATAACCATATGGATTAAGGAGCACAGTTTCTACAAACCATGTGGAACAGCTTTTTTTCTCCAAAAATTAGGCTCTAGGATCTGAACAAGCCCAGAACACCCCCAAAACTCCCATGGCCTCATTAGGAATTCAAATTAGGTCAAAACCAAGGAGTTAAATCAAGATTAAAAAGATTTATACCACATAGAAAAACCCAAGATCTTACACTGCAACTTATGGGATTGTTGTCTCTCGAAAATCAAATTATTTATCATTTGGAAACTATTGAGTATGTCTCCCCAAATCATTGAGTTGATCAATCAAAGGTGAAGTTCTATAGGATTTTTTGTCAATTCAGACCATATATCTCTATTCTCCCGTATTGTAAAAAAAATTCAATCCAATGACACTTTTATTTATGGAAAATATATAGGTGTTCTACTTATTGTTGCCACACAATATGGTAATCCTGATTCTCTACCACTTGCATTCACTAATGTTGAAAAGGAGAATTTCGAATCTTGGAGTCAGTTTCTGGCATGTATATGCATTCACATCATACAAAACCATGAAGTGTATCTGTATCTTATCACCATTGAATGGTTATAGAGGTCATTAATAGTGATGGGGTTTTATAAAGAGAACCAAATGATTATCATCGAAATTTATTTAGACATTCTTCCTGTAATATTCATAATAATTTTAGAGATAAGGCAATAAAGAATGTGATCATCAATTTGGGTATGTTTTTATGATTTTTTTTAAAAGAAAATTTAATATACTTTTAAATACATTATTCTCTTATGGTTTCATCATGCGATCCCCGATAAGAAAGTTTTGATCGACGTATTGAAGAAATTAAAAGGTCTAATCAAGATGTGTATGATTGTATGATATAGATTTCAATGGAAAAAATGTCATTAGAAAATTATGGTGGTGGAAGATATGACCATATGACAACTAGCATAGTGGAGTGAATAAATGGGGTCTTAAAGGGTGTGCTCAAAATACCGATCACAAGTTTATAACGGGAGACATTTTATGTTTGAAGTAATTTGTTGAATGGTCCCAATAGGCCCATCATAATATGTAAAATGGAATGCATTTTGGTCAGCATTTCCAAACCTCTATTGATTAGATATTTCATGTTGCATTAGCATTGTGTGTTATAACCTTTGACTAGGTACATAGGTTCTTTTAGTTAATAAAGTTCCATGACCTACTCACAGGAAAACGTGGTTCAGTGCTAGTGGTCATTTTGGAAAATAGGTACTATGATTGTGGTAATTTCTAGGTATTAAGATATCCCTATGCACATGTTGTTACAAATTTTACATCGATGAACATATCATGGGATCCCTTTGTTGACTCGGTGTATCACGTGAGTACTCTAGTAAACCGTTATAGTTCACCTTGGATACATGTTGGTGACTTTCATTATTTTACCTTTCATGTTGATTAGCCGACTTTCATCCTTGATATTTCTAGGTTTCATATTATGGATTTTGCATCTATGAATTTTTTTCATTTCTATATTTTTTCAATTATTGGATTGATATTTCCAGGTTGTGACCTCAGGGATGACCATAGTATACTCATATCATAAATGATATGGACTGGCCTCAAAAATGGATAGGGGGTTATGATGCAGTATTTGTCATGAAGAAGGGCATACTCCTATGAGATGTCCCCAAGTGGTAGGATAGATCTCCACCTACCATAATCCATGATCACATATATGCATTTTATCATGAATGTGTACATTTTTTCATATGGAGATATTTCATTAATGAATCCTTTTATTTCCTACTTTCTTCATTTTTGGCATGTTTCATCACTGTTTTGTTTCATTTATTGATTCAATCAGAAAGTATTTTTTCATACCTAAACTATTAAAAAGATAAACATATAATGAAAATGGATAAAAAAATGTTTATCCTATAAATTAATTGTCTTCAAATATTTTCTTAAAATATTTCCATCATACTGCACCACCTCCCACCATCATCCCTCATCTTCGTCGTGCTGGGTTCTACGGAACAACGATGTGAGAATTCACATTTTTTGATCATCAACTTATTACTATGATCGTAAAGAGATGGAAGCTAGAGATACATACATTTCATTTTACAGAGGGGGATATGACTACTACACTTGAGGTTGTGTCCATTATGTTGGTCCTCCCCATCGACGGTGTGGCTGTGATAGGCCGAGTGGGTGAAGATTGGTTTGATCTAGTTCACAGATTATTGGGCATTGAGGTCCATGATGATTGTAGGTCCATCATTGAAAGTAGATTACATATGTCATAGATAGATGATCACTTTGATCATCTAGATGATGATGTCAATGAGATCATCATGCTTATATTTTTACATGCATACATTCTGAGGTTGTTCGGTGGCATGATATTCATTGATCATTCGACTACATTTGTACATTTGATGTATTTAACTTTATTGGAGGACTTCAACCAGACCGGGCGGTATATATGGGGTTCTACATGTATTGAATATACATACAAGGAACTATGTAGTGCATGTTGTATTGATAAGATGCAGATCATGGTTTTTTTTATTCTTATATAGATGTGGATATGGGGGAAAATCCCTCACTTAGCTCCACATGCACATACTCTATTGTCTGCTGATATTTTAGAAGAGTCTCTACATGGATTATGGTATGTTATTCCTTCCTTGTGATGTTAAAATAAAATTTATAACTTTCTATTGTGAAATATAAGAATAAAAAAGTAATCTATAGGTGGAGTCAGGCCCATCAATATTCAGATCTAGCCAAACATTATGTCCACGCTTTCAAAATTATGTTGGACATTCTTCAAATGGATGATGTAAATGGTTATTAATTATATAGTTAAATTTTTTATTGTGTACGGTACATGTATTCATTTATTAATTGATTGTTAATTTTTTTATTTTTCAGATTTCATGGATGTTATATATTGAGGCTATCATCTAGAGTCTCCCACCATATTGTATAGTAATGCTTACTGATGGCTCATGTGTTGTTCCTATGATTCATTTTCATATTGTTGAGTGGTGTCAGACAGATAGAGTTATGGGGTAGTTTGGCTTCTATCAACCCATTACTGCACCACCCAGTTAGTTACCTTCACTTCATTCTCTAATGATTTTAGGGAAGCGAGACTTTGACTACAGGAGATATCATGCAAGATATATTGAGATGTGGGATATATAACATGAGTCCTGATTATATGGGGCTGACACAATACGTATGCATTTATTCAATCATTTGGATTATGTGCCCTTGTAAAACAAGTCCACAGTTGGATTTCTTACATGAAATGGATAGGTCTATCGTGACTTAGTAATAATTATTCTTAATATTGTTGAACATTTTTTCTATTAACATTAGTTAAATGTATAATTTGTTTCCAAAAAATGCTTGTATAACCCATATCATTCACATATTTGATCCCATAGACAGAGGATCATTTGACCAAGAATATTTTCATAGATTTGTGACAGAGTTTCTTCCTCCCATGGATGAGATTTATCATGGGATTTTATTTGATACGCCAGGTGATGTTGAGGCTGTTAAGCCCGATATAGATGTGACAGGGGTGAAGACCCTATTATGGATGTAAATGTGGCATAGGAGGAGGGTGTTCATCATGATCATCCATATGCTCCTACGATTTCTATTTCATATGAGATATAACCACAATTAGAGGCACAGACACATATAGGGTTAGATAGCATGTCATATTTTTTGTAGGGATAAACACTGACTAGATCGCATTGAATTCTTTATTATCCTATGATCTGTAGATATTCACTATACAACAGCCATATTCTTTGCATGTCGGGGAGAGTTCCAGCCAGCATCCAATATCCTAGAGTTAGGGCAAGGTACAAGTTGTAAGACTATATATCCACCACCTATCACACAGGATGATGTGGAGGTAGGTGTCAGGGATGATACATAGGAGCAGAAAATGCCAGAGCATATACATAGATAGACACAGTATGGATGCATTATATATACACCTGGTTGTGGCACATAGGATCATCTAGGCCACCAACATAGATTATATTGATACATGTTATATGTTTTTTAAATCATTACTTAAACATTATTTAAAAACTTGCTAATATATTACATAATTTTTCATAAATCAATAAATTGATATAATTGGAAATTCATACAAATATTAATACTTCTTAATATTATTATCCATATTATGTATAATACATAATATTCTTCAATTTATTATTAAATACTAATAATATTATTATTTTGAATTCAATAAATATTATTAATATTAATAACGAATATTATCTCAAATATTATATAAATAAATAATTAATAATACAACAAAATATATTAATAATAATATAATTATTACCCAAATGGCTCAGAGCATGAGTAAATCCATTATCTCCAAAATTTATTAAACAAAAATAAAATTTTCAGATGAATACACATGGTATAATAGGCTTGTACCAGAAAGAGAATCAATGAAAATAAAGGATAGGGGCAAGAAAAACCTCTAGATCATCCCTGTAAGGACATGGGAGAGCACAACAAGAATAGAATAAAGACTCACCAAATCATCTGACCAGCAGCACCCAGAACTCTCCCACACCACAACTCCAATTCATGAACACATTCCAATCTGCTTTCTATAAGGTAGCAGTAAGAAATAATGGTCTTTACATAACCAAAAGTGTCCCATACTCCATCCCTTAATATAGAACATTGTAAATTCATCAAAAAGGGTGATAAACCTTCTATCTTTTTCATGAAAATTCCTTCTCATCACAAAAAAAATCAGATGTAATGGTAGTATGAAAAGACAGCAAAAATGATGGCAAGTGTATTCCTGAATTCCTTGTGCCAAGAAAGACCAAGCACTGGACCAGCATGACTATCTCTTTTGAAATTCTATAGATGAGACTTCATAAACCTAGACCTCAAGATGATGGATATCCTCTACAATGGGAGAAGAACCTATTACAATATATTCTACAAGTAAAGTCATCCCTTTATAATTTTCAGAATCTCAATCATGTCAACACCAAGACCAAAAAACAAAATAAAAATAGCTAAAATCATAGTTTCTAATCATGAGCAGCTTTGACATCAGCTACACATGTGATCCTTGCATCACTGAGCCATAATATATTCCCAATAAAGACAAAGTTAGTCAAATTTGGGGTCACATTCAAATCCCATCTCAATTTTAGAAAGCATATGCTCTCTAATCAGCAAATATTCATGAGTAGTTATCTCCCCATTTTGATATCTTTGGAAGGTTGAAGTGTCATGCTCTTTGACCCAAGGATAAATATATTCTTTAAGTACCCACTTGACTAACCTATAATGATTTTTAATCTTGTGAGTATCATCCAAATTTCCATTATCAAATACTGTGGGGCTCCTTGATGACATGTACTTGTGGAGGAGGATTCAGTTTTTTAGTGCATTTCCCAAAGTATCTAGTGACAATGGTTTGCTCAAATTTAGAATAATCCTTCCTCTTCCATATATTATTATGATGAGGAGTTATGAACCCCTCCAGTTCCACACATGTTTTTTTTCCTTCTTTAGTACTTGAGTGGAAGAAATCTTCTTCAGCTTGATATGATTTTTTAGGAACATATTGAGGATTTTTGCAAGATTCACTAGGTTCCTCCTTATCTCCTACAATGGTGGAGGAATTGGTGGTGGCATCTAGTGCGATGTAAACTACATCCACAAAACCTGAAAGATCATTAGCCTTAATATAGTGACTCACAGATTGCAAAACAGCTTGTTCATTGGCCATAGCTTGAATCTTAACCTCATAAGTCCAACTATTATCTTCATTCATTTCTCTAGGATCTTGAACTCCAGAAGGACCAGCATCGACTGCAAGTATATCATTAAATTCCTTTTAACCAAGCTTATGTTTAACTTTTCCAAACCATGTCAGTTTATGAGCCTGAGGATGTACTGCCTTGTTTCTAAAATCCTTGGAAGTATTCCTAATCTTAAGATAATCACTACAGTAATCAGGTAGATTTTCACATACCACTTCCTAAAAGAAACCAGAGTTTCCATTTTGTATCCAGATCAGGGATGGTACTTCTTGTGAAATATCAACCTCAGCAAAAACCCTATCAATATAGGGTCTTGAAAGATTCCTTATTGCAAATTCCATTTTTAATGGATGGCCAATATGTCTGGCAATCAGAAATAGGGCAATTTGTTTGAACAGGTAAAGCGGGGTCATAGGGAAACCGAGCCAGACAGGGGAAATAGGAGATTCTGTGTGAGGATTGAACTTTGGGGTCCATTTTAAAACTTTCATAGGACAACCCCCAAAACCCAATAGCATATCATACATAGTCTATAGTGCTCATTTTCATAAGAGAATTGAAAAAATACATTTGAGTAGTTTATCAAGCCAATATGGAATCCAGAAAATCCAATTGATTCAAGAGATTTCTGTAAAAAGTTCAAAGAAGGCCTATGCTTTATAAATTTACTAACTAGAACAAATCCTAAATCCAAAGCAAGAGAATTAACCTCATTAGTTGAGAATGAAATCATCGGATGACCTCTGTGTCGAAAGTGCTTCGGCTCAATGCATGAGTTAGCATCTGTGACACCACCTACGTTGGGGTGCTCAGTAAGATTGGATCTTCTGGTGATGACATCTCCGAAGGATCGACAATTAGGGTTAGGCGGCGAGCTCTGCAAGTTTTACGACTCCATATTTTCTAACACAAAATTTTTGATCCCAATCATATAGTCATAATATAATTATTAACTAGTAAAAAAATTTCTAAATACAAATTATTTTATTTATATTATTATACAATAAATATTAACTATAATGTTATTAATTATATTAATAACAAAATAATATGTTATTAACTAATAATAAATATTAAAATTGATAATTAATAAATATTTTTTTATTAATGAATTTTTAATAATTATATTAAACAAATTAACAAATATTTATAATTAAAATCTTAAATGAATAAAATAATTATTAACTAGTAAATATTTTTCTAAATAAAAAATATTTTACTTATATTATTATACAATAAATATTATCTATAATACTATTAATTATATTAATAAAATAATCATATTTTATTAATTAATAATAAATAATGTAATTGATAATTAATAAATATTTTACATATTAATATATTACTACTAATTATATTAATGAATATTTTAACAAATATTTACAATTAAAATATTATATATATTAGTTGTTATAATATTAATTATTTAATAACATAATAACATAATATTAATTAATAATAAATAATATAATTGATTATTAATAAATATAATACTTATTAATAAATTGGTAATATTTTATATCAACAAAAAAATCACAAATATTTATAAATAATATTCATAGAAATTAATATTAACAATAAATATTATATTATTAATTAAATTGGCTAGGAAGTGTGAACCTTGTTCAGGCCTCTCAAAACCCTTTTTTTAAAATATTGATAAACCTAACCCTTTGTTATATTTTATGAAATTTAAAACCTGTTAAAAAACCATTTTCTACTTGTGATGGTAGGGGTAAGAGTTTTTTATGGGTTTTTAATTTTTTTCTAAAAAAACGGGATAGGGTATCGATTAATTTAAAAAATGGGTTTGAAGAAGCATGTATAGGGTTCACGCTTCTCTCTATGTCGCCGAGGAAGCATGAAACTCATTCATGCTTCCTTCGAAATTTTTTCAAAGGAGGCATGGGCAGGGCTCGCACCTCCTACCGAGATAATGTTATAAATAGGGTCCCCCCCCCCCTCCATTTTCAATTATTCTGCTATATAATTTTGTGAAAAGTTATATCATATTTCATTCTCAATATATATTGTTGGTTGTTAAGAAGTTAAAATTTCTATTTAAACTTTTAATTGTCTAATTGTTTTTATTTATTTCGTCTGTATGATTTATTTATTTAATATGTATGGATGTATAAATTATTTTCCTTTGTATCATTTAATTTCTAAATGAGTTATTATTTTTTGTATGATTTAATTTAAATTAAATTATTTAGGAAATTAAATATGTTGTTTATATAATTGAAATTTTATATTTAGGGTTATGAGTTTTTTACCCATGGATGAACCATTTGAGTATTTAAGGAAATATTATTGTTTTTAGAAATGTATATATTTGTAATTAAAATAGTGAGTAATTAGATTTGAATATATTTGTATTTATATAATATATTTTATATTTAAAGTAACATAAATTTAAATTATAATATTCCATACACATAGGTAATTAACTAAATATTTTATTAAAATATATTATTAAAAAAATATTAGTTATATTAAGTATCATATTTAAATTTACTTAAATATATATAATATTATTTTTGTGAATGGTATAAAAATGTTTTCTAAAAATAATAATTTTAAATTATATTAAGTATAAATAATTATTATTCTAAGAAATAAAGTATAAAATATAATTATTTAAATTTTGGGAAGTAGAAATATGAAAAAAAAATTATATATATGCATATGTAATTTTTTTAAAAATAAAAATAACATAAGTCTATAGTATTTTAGTGGTTATTATGTAAGTGAAAATTATATCACTTTTATTAATTAAATTTAATAAAATTTATTAATAATAATATTTTTAGTATTTATATATAAATTAATAATATTTATATTTATAAAACTATAGTTTATAAAAGTGTATGTAATTATATTTTATAATATTAATAAATAAAGTCGAATGTATATAAATTTGTATATATTTATTTTATATTATTTAAATATATTTATATGTATATATTATTTGATATTATATCTAAAGTAAAATAAATTTAAATTATAATATTTGATATACATAAGTAAATAAATTGAATCTACCTATATATATATATATATATATACATACATACACACATTGAAAAGTTAAAATTTTGGAAAGCATGTGTATATGTTAGATCTAGTTATAGGTAAATTTATATAATATGTAGAACATAATAATTATAGAAAAAAACATGATAAGAGTATTATGTGATGACTAATCATGAGATAACTGACCAATGCATAATTGAAATTGCATGTCTTCTTTTTTGTATGTGGTTATATAATTTATAATAATTGCATTTTCTTTTCTTCATTGATGTCCTACAAGTCGTCCCTCTCTAAGTATGTATGGACCTACATATCCAGCTAAAAAATGTTTTGTATTTCAAACCCCTAGACCCTTTCACTTGTATTTGAGTAACTTTGTAATAAAAAGGCAATAAAAAGAGATGTCTGACAAGAGGTGTTTGACAAGAGGCATTTATGTTTAAAAAAAGGGAAAAATGAATATGAGGTTTCTTTTAATTAAATGGGTTTCATGGTTTGATAATTTGGTAGATGGGTCATTGAAGCACTAGTTCAACTAGCGCTTTTGGGATAAAATCCAAAAGTTCCAGTTGAACTGACGCTTTGGAGATTTGAAGCACAAAGCACTGTGCTTTGTGGAATGATTACCAAAGCTCCAATTCATGTGGTGCTCATGGGTAAAACTTTTAAATTAAGCATGCCACTTCAAGTGGCACTCTATAATGAAACCAAATGTGAAATGGTGCTACTTCAAGTGGATCCATTGATTTCCCACCCTATGTAATGGTGACCACCCCTCCCCTCCCTTCATTCTAATAACCCAAATTCTTCTCTGAATCTCTATGACCTCAATGACCCTCTACTCTAAAGCTCTGCTACCTCAATGACCCTCCACTCTGAATCCCCTCACCGCCCTCATTTAGACATCGTCATCCGATATTGAGGTAATTCTATTTATATTTCAATTTGTTTAATTTGTTTAATTTATTTAATATTTTAATTAATTAATTTAATTATTTATTAATTAGTTTGAAATTAGTGAACAGATAATGTATTATAATTAGAAACTAATAATTATATAATTTTGGTTAGTAGTTAATTTAATAGTTTTGTGTAATTATTAATTAGTTAATAATTAGATAATTGTAATTAATAATTAATTTAGTATTACTTAATTTTAATTAGTAATTAGTTAATTTTAATTAGTAATTAATTTAATGTAATTAGTAATTAATTATTTGTAATTAGTGCTTTATTAATTTTAATTAGTAATTAATTAAGTAATCAATTTTAATTTGAAATTAAGTATATTTAATTAAGAATTAATTTAGTATTACTTAATTGTAGTTATTAATTAGTTAATTTTAATTAGTAAGTAAATTATTATAATTATTAATTAATTATTTGTAACTAATACTTTATTAATTATAATTATTAATTACTTAATTAAGTAATTAATTTTAATTATTAATTATTTAATTGTTATTTTTAATTAATTTAAGGTAATTTGTAATTAATTTAATGTAATTAGCAATAAATTATTTCAAATGAGGGAGGATGGGGTGGGATGAGAGTTTCTCTCTTTATAAAAATGGAGTTTAGGACTTCAATTTGTGATGAATTTGGTCCCGCTCGATTGTTTCAACCCTACGTAAGTTTTTGTTGGCCCCTTAAAGTAGGTGGATGGTGGATCTGGCTCAAAGCAGAATCAACCCTTGCATTCTGAGTTAGGAGACCATTCTCAAGTGGATGTGCTGAAAATAAAGGGTTTTGATAGATTATTCCCTGGACCCCAATGTGGTGAATCCGCTTCTCGTAATTGGATTTCAAGAAATAGAGTGCTTGTGGTTATCAAATCAACCCCTAAAATCATTCAAGAACGAATTGACGCCTGTAAATTTTTAATTACTGTTCAACCTAGTTTACATATGAACATATCGTGGAAGCTTGAGGATATTAGGAAATACCTCCAGGGGATATGGGGTTTTAGAGAATAGCAGATGGTATCGCTTGGTATGAATTTCTACCACTTTGCTTTCTGCTCAAATGATTTTGAAATTGAGGGATTGGAGTCACAGATTTGTTGACTTAAAACCTGGGATCTTGAGGTTTCAAAGATGGGATCTCTGGTTTGATCATATTCAGGCCAAGAATATTGTTTCTCAATCCTGGATCTGTGTTGAAGGATTGATCTCAGTATTTTGGAATCCAAGCATCCTATGGGATATTGCTTTGGCCATAGGTCCCCCAATCAAGATTGATAAGGAGACTAGATTGGTTAGATATAGCCACTTTTCCAACGTCTTGGTTGAATTTGATATGTATTTTCCTCTTGTTAAGACTATTTACTTGATTACTGGTGACTTTAAGTTTGAACTTGATATTGAGTTTGAACATATTCCCGATTTCTATCTAAATTTCTCATCTATTAGATATATTAAAGAAAATTATAATAGAGGATTGTGATGATCTAACTATAAATGGTATGGACATCTTATTGAAAAATGTAAATTCAAATTATCAGGTGATTCTACTCTAATATCTGGTAGGTAGGGTACCCCTGATGGTGTGAAGGATACTCCACCTTCACCCATCAAGGGGAATCTGTTGCACAGCACTTTCTCTGGTCCAAGGAATGGGGGAATAGTTTCCTTTGTGGATGTTATGGATAGTAAGAAATTAAATGAAAGTCATCTTGATGGTCAAAATAATAGGGGTGTGTTGCCTTTGGGTGATTTCACACCCTCCACTCACATTGAAATTGATCCTTTACCATAGGAGGAGACCTCTAAATGGGTTGATATGTGTTCTAGTAGTCATTAAAGTGACAATGAAGTGGATCATGTGGTGTTAATGGAGGATAAATTTTTATCCAAAGGAAAATTGGATGGTGGTTCCCTACTTAATGGGGCTTCTGTCGGGCAAAGTGTACATGTATAGGCTACCTCTACAGTTGCACAAGCTGCCCTTCGGTACCTCACTTTAGAACATGTGGGAACTATAAATGTTCATGTTGATGGTCTCTATGATAACAAAATGACTACACCTCTGGTATCTTCTAGGAACTTGGGGGGGCAATGCAAAATGCCTATGGAAATCTTGTGCTGGACACTTCTCTAGATTCTGTACGGGCTGCCTCTACAGTTGGTGTGCAATCTACCCCTGGGAACTTCACTCTAGAGCATGTGGCATCTCTTGTGGCTGCTCCCCATGTTGGAAAAATGACTACACCTATGGTATTATCTGGGAACTTGGGGGTAGTGAAAGTTACCTCTAGCAGTCATATGTTGGAAAATTATTAGGGTTTTGTTCTGGATCGTTCTATTGATCCTATAGAAATTAAGGAATCCTCATTAGAGGCTGATAAGTATGTGCTTCCACCCAAAATTGGTGTTGTGAAGCACAATTTTTTCACTATGTTGGAGTCTATTAACTCTCCAGATTTTGATGAGCTCTACAGGGATAGAAGGCATAGAAAAGGTAAGTAAATCTTAACAAATCATGTGACTAATGCTTCTAATCTGATGAAGTATGATATCATAAAGGAACTACAGATAGGGCAACTCCCCAATGAGGACATCCTAGATGCAAGGCATCCTGTTGAAGGTGATAAATAGGTTGATTAGGTTATCACTCAGGTGGACCATCAAGTTGTTGATGAGTTAGTGGATACTAATGATCAAGGTGGTGTGTGGCAGATTCCGAAGCAATGGAGGAGTGGAAGGCACCTAAGAGGTCGGAAAGGATTTCATGGATGGCGTGGTAGAAATAAGGGATGACACATATTCTTCTGTATTTTATTTTGGTTGTGTCTGTCACATTTACCCAAAACTTTCTCTATTTTTCTGTTGCTTTCTTTTTATAATAAATTTTTGGGGTCGTGGGGATAATACCCATGGTTTAGAGTTCTCTGGTAAAATTATTTGAAATTAGTAATTTATTAATTGTAATTAGTAATTAATTAATTAAGTAATTGTGATTTGTAATTAAATAACTATAATTAGGAATTAATTTAGTATTACTTCATTGTAATTGGTAATTAGTTAATTGTAATTAGTAAATAAATTATTATAATTAGTAATTAATTATTTTTAATTAGTACTTTATTAACGTTAATTAGTAATTGGTTAATTAAGTAATTAATTGTAATTAGTAATTAGTTAGTTGTTATTAGTAATTAATTTAATGTAATTAGAAATTAATTATTTTTAATTAGTACTTTATTAATTGTAATTACAAATTAATTAATTAAGTAATTGTAATTTGTAATTTGTAATTAAATAACAGTAATTAAGAATTAATTTATTATTACTTCATTTTAATTAGTAATTAGTTAATTTTAATTAGTAAATAAATTATTGTAATTAGCAATTAATTATTTTTAATTAATACTTTATTAATTATAATTAGTAATTACTTAATTAAGTAATTAATTATAATTAGTAATTAGTTAATTTTTATTAATAATTAATTTAATGTTATTAAAAATTAATTATTTTTAATTAGTACTTTATTAATTGTAATCACTAATTTATTAATTAAGTAATTGTAATTTGAAATGAATAAAAATTAACATTTTATTTATAAAGAGTAGAAAAGTAACAAACATTCAAGGTCACTCGAACTCAAGGTGGGTAGAAGTAATGAAGGTTGAGAGAACCATTCCTAATGATGAGATTGCAATCATTAGGTAAGGACCCCAGACTGGTGTAATGAATCAACCACTCTCTTAGCCTCCTTTGT
Source organism: Viscum album (assembly GCA_963277665.1). Classification (NCBI taxonomy): domain Eukaryota; kingdom Viridiplantae; phylum Streptophyta; class Magnoliopsida; order Santalales; family Viscaceae; genus Viscum; species Viscum album. The sequence continues at coordinate 9,509,061 of OY728143.1, read as the reverse complement.
TGGATAAAACATATGTTGCCCAATTTTCTTCTCTCCAGATATGACAAACACAGGTATTCTGAATGAGATAATTTTGATTGTGCTTGATGGTATAAGCTAGATCCCAAGGCAACTAAACCCACTTCTAGATAAATTTGACCAACACAGAAAAATCAGATTCCACTTCTATAATTTGGAGGTTAAAGCACCTGCACAAAGTGAGACCGGTGGTCAAGGCTCTAGCCTCAGCACTAATGGAATTACCTGCACCAAAAAAGAAGCTGAAGACCAAGATCATTAAACCCCTATTATCTATAACCAGATCACCCCTCTCATAACCTCGCTAAACAAGATCCATCGACGTTCAATTTTAACCCCAAGCTGGGAGGTTTCCATTTTACCCACCTATCTAGGTCACCACATCTAGTTTCCATGTTCATGCAGAGACCTGGAATAAATCTCCTCAGAGAGACAGAATACAGTTCACCATTAATCAAGTCCCTAAGCTCCTCCACAAGAAGCTTCACTTGCACATGGAAATAAATGGTGAAATGCCTTGTACCACCTCTTGCTATATTGCTAGATTCCAAGAGAATCTAACATACAACTGCAAAAACCATACCGTGAACCTTCACCTCCATCACTTACTGACCAAAATCTCAAAACCAGGCCACAAGCATTTCCTATAAAGAATCTCCACAGATGCTTAAGTTCATCACATATTGCATGAACTCCCATACCCCCTTAGAAATTAATTGTTTTCAATTAGTACTTTATTAATTTTAATTAGACTGAAAGTTAACTTTTTATTGAATAGAAGGCAAGAGTCCAAAAAGGAAGGAAAGAAAAAAAGAGGAGGGATCATGGGGGCCTGAAATGATGCAGGACAAGAGCATCATCAAGAATAGCCTGAATACAGCTCCCTATAATAGAGCCAATGCGATCATAGACAATGAGGTCTGCACCTTCTTTGGCTTCATGGGCCAGTTTGTCAGCCACAAAGTTTCCTTCCCGTCAGACATGGTTAATAGAAGCACCCTGGATGATTAGGATCCTGCACATATGAATGAGGTAGCGAAGAAATAGAGGGCAGTAGTAGCTGAATCAGTTTCGATAACCTCCACTATGAGATTTTGGCATCTGCATAACTCCAAACTGGTGTTCATGGCTCGAACCTCCACTCCCACAGAACTACCCTGACCATAAAAGGCACTGAAACCAAATAAAACAGAACCAAATGCATCCCTTACCAGCCCTCCACCCCTCATATGGCCCTCCATAAAGGGTCTGTCCATGTTGAGCTTCAAGCCTCCTCTGGGCGGAGTCCATCTCACCCAGCTTCCCCAGGTGGTGTTGTTTACGCCCACCAAATTGCCCAGCCTTGGGATGATTCTTATGAAGGACGTCGATCCCTCACTTCCTCATATAGATAGCCCCAACTAGACCACCAAGGCGCGTGTTCTGACCCAAAGAGCACCATGCGAAATTTGGATCCCCTCTCTGGCCTTGTTCCTTGCCTCCCATAAGTTCCACCAAACCGCTACCACTATGACGGCCCGAATTTTCTTTTCAATATCTGAGGCCCCTGGAAACTGAAACCAGATCATGCATGTCTCTTGGAATGAGTTCCCATCACTGCTAACATTCATACAATATTCCAAATAACCCCACCGGGTTCTAACCCAGTCACTGTGGACAAAAAAGATGCTCTGTGGTTTCCACTTCCGGGTCGGTATAATTATTACAACGTGACACTGTGCTTACGCCTCGATGCTCGATGTTCTCATCTGTCGGAAGATCCCAATGCTGGATGCACCAGGTCAGAAAGTTGAGTTTGGTTGGGATACCTTTATGTGAATTTGATTCTCACGTCGTTTTTATTTTGTTAATTAAAATGCAATTTTATTTAATATGCTGTTTTGTTTTTGAGAAATTGTTACGCCGTTGGAAAGGGGGAACCGCCCTCTCAAGCTCCACCGTCCACGTGCCCCGATTATTCTTTCTGCAGCGCCTCCATTTGAGGGACGAGGGCACCGTTTCATCTGGGAAGCCAGGGAGCAGCGCAGTTGGCCAGAGAGAGAGAGAGACTCCGACGATGGCGTTCTTGGTTTGTCGTCAACAAAGAGAGGAAGGCTTGAGCATCTTCTGCGATGTTGAGCATCTTCCGCGATGGCCGAATGTGTAGCGGTCTAATCTTGTCTTACCAGAGGAGAAGCGGGACGAGGGCTAGTAGGCGCAAAATCGTGGAGCTCGCCGTTAGGCCATGGAGTAGTGGCGCCCTCATACGCTGGTTCGCTGATCTGGATAACAACGACGATCTTGATGGAGCGTCGGTCTCAGATAGCAGCACCGATCTCAAACAGCGGCGTCGGTTTTGGATAGCGGCACTGAGTTAGGGCAGCATCACCGAACATGAAGCCAGGACAATTCCTTTGAGGCGAAGACATCGGATTCATACGATGTTGGATCTGAAAATGAGTCTGGAGGATCCAGACTCGATGTCGACAACATCCAACGCTTTGAGCATGGAGATTCAGCGGTGACAAAGGTGATACCGAACCCCTGGTAAGGGGGGTTTCGGTCCAGTTTTTTTCTTCTTCTTTTTTCTTTGTCGATTTTGATTCTTTTACATGCTGTCTTCTTTGCTGTGCACCGTCATCCATGTGTTGTCTTCCCTGGCTGTTTGTTCTTCCACTCTCCTTTGTTTCTTGGATATGTTTTTTTTAGAGGTGATGTTGGTTGTGTGATGCTGTTGCTCGCTGGTTTATTGTAATCTGTTATCTTGCATAGTAAAAACCCCCGGATGATTCTGCCTCGTGCACGTAGGCCATATGGCTGAAGCACGTAACTTCTTGGTGTCCCTTTTACTGCTTTCCATTTCCGCATTTGTTCAACTTATAAATTGCTGAATGAATTCGCTGTTTCTGAATATTAATTCAAATATGTTAGTTTTGAATTAAATATATTATTGTAATTGCCACCGCGAGTGTGTTGTTCACTGCTGTTGAATTCTTTTGAATATATTCATTTGATTTATTCCTTATTGATGGAATGCAATGTGAACATGTTCTATGTTTATCAATTTGCATGTAATAAATTGAATATAAACGTTGTTTTTGCGTTTCGGATTTTAACAAACCAAAACATCCAATAGATCCGGGCTATTTCGCGGGGACTGCCTCTCGCGCAGGGGTGCTCCCCGCAACACTTTACACCACCGATTTGTCGAGATCTCATCGCGTTCCCTTCATGCATTCAAGAAGGAGTGATAACTGCTGCTCGAGAAGCTGTAAAGCAGCAGCTATCCGGTTCATCCACCAGGATAATACTGCGGAAGATCTGCCTCTGCTTAGGGCTGAGGATGGCTTCCATGAGGCCCTGGTGGCGACTGGACTCCCTGAAGGACATGTTTGAAATAGGGCAGCCTGGATAGTGGAGTTTGGTGCCAGCCCATTTAACATTCCATAGGTTTATGTCCCCGCTCCCGATCAGCCAGTGAGAATGCTCCTACAGAAGATGAGACAACATACATTTGGCCAGGTTGGACAATGGTCACCTCTTTTGCCGCCAATCCTCCCAATTAGCACCATATCTGCTGAGAATAAACCTTTCCCATAGAGAGGACCCTTCGATGATATCCCACGCAAGCCTTGCCTGCATGCCTTGCATGGTTTCCTTAACACTGCAAAGACCGACACCACCCTCATCAATCGGTTTTTCCATGCAGCTCCGGGAGGCCCGGTGGCATCTCCCTAGCTGGTTGGCATCCCATAAGGAGGCCGACATGATGTTTCCAATCCTAGATATAGTTCCCTTGGGTGGGTTGATAACCGAGAGCACGTGTATGGGGATTGAAGTAAGGACGCTGTTAATGAGGGTAACCCTAACAAGAGGAACGTGTTCTTCCAACTGCATATCCTACCCATGATTCTGTTGATGATATCATCAAAAAGGTTCTTCCTAATTCTCCCGTTTGAGATCGGGGCACCCAATTATATCATCGGCAGATGGATTTCTGAGATTCCTATGATGTCCTGGATAGTAGTGCACCTCCTTCTCGAGCATTTGTTGGAGATGAAAACCTTGCTCTTTTTAGTGCTAAGAAGCTGCCCACTCGCCTCCCCGTAGGCCGTCAAAATTCCCTTGAGTTCCTTCAACAACCTGCATCTGCCATCGGTAAAAATTAAGATGTCATAGGCAAACATGAGATGGGAGATATTGTTCCCCCCGTACTTGGTAACAAAGGGTTTGATCCTTCCCGCCTCCTGAAGATTATGCAGGTTCTTGGAGAGAGCTTCTTGGGCCAGAAGGAAAAGAAACGGAGACAAGGGATCACCCTTCCGCACACCTCTAACGCTCTTGAAAAACCCAAATCTCTTTCCCATGAGAAAAATTGAGAACCATGGAGATGAGTAGAATCTAAAACATAAGTCACAAAACCATTCCTGGAAGCCGAGATTCCTCATCACATAGATGATGAAGTCCCATTTGAGCCTGTCATAAGCTTTGTCCATGTCCACTTGTATAATGACGTTAGACCCTTCTATTCACTTGTTGATGTCTCCCACGAGCTCCTTTGCAATACCAATTGCCCCGTGTATCCCTCTTACTTTCACAAAGTTGTGTTACTCAGCAGACACGAGTCTTGGAATAAGGTGACCGAGCCTTCCTGACAGCAAGCTGGACAGAATTTTGTAAGCTAAATTGCGGAGGAAAATTGTCCTGTAGTGGGAGAGGTTTGACGGGTCCTTGCACTTGGGGATGAGAACAAGTCGAGAGGCACACACACCCCTTGGCAGCGAACCCCCCTAAATAAATCTTGAACTTCCTGGATCACAGGAGTCTTGACCACTTCCCACGCTGTAACATAGAAGGCACATGGAAAACCATCCAGACCAGGGGCTCTTTCCTGGTTTAAACCAAAGGTGACCTCCATGATCTCCTCCTCCTTTGGGATCTCCACTAAAGCCTCATTATTAGACTCCCTGACCAGACCTTGCATGCCTTGAATAAATTTCGCCACTCCATGATCCACATAATTTCTTCCATCCTCAGTCGGATTCATTTCATCCAATAGCACCTTGAAGTGTTCTAAGGCCAGGTTCCCTGCAACATCGATGTCTATGATGAAAGACCAGTCCTCCTGCTTCAAGTTGATTCGAGAGTTTCTTCTCTTCTCCTTCAGACAATCATGAAAGTATGAAGTATTTTTCACCCCTTCTTTAAGCTATAGTGCCCTCGAACAGGCATGATATGCCTTTTCAGTTTCCAGAATCCTTCCCACCAGTAAGGATCGCCTATCTTACAGCACCGCGAACAAGCCATCATCCCACTCCTCTTGCAAGGAATTTTCTGGTTTATCAATATCCTCCTTGAGGCCGTCTAGCTGAATATCAGTGACAGGGTTTTTCTTCAGCCACTCCAGGATACACCCTTTAAGCCTGCAGATCCGGAGGTAAAGGTTGTCTGAAGCATTACAGTTAATATTAGCCTTCCATAAAGCCTCCATCATCTGCATAAAACCATCCCTCTTGTTCCAATTGGATGTTTAAAATAATTGTCTCTCCCTTGCGGGGGACCTGAGGAGTTTGATCAGTAGAGGGCGTGATCGGACAGTGCCCTAGTGAGGTGGGAGATAGAGGCATGAGTGAAGGTATCAATCCCCTGAATGTCGGTTAAACACCTATCAAGTCTTCTCCAGACACGTTGGTTCCCTTTATGGTTGTTGCACCAGGTGTAACGGTTGCCCATGAAACCCATGTCCAGGAGACCTGAGGAGGCAATGAAGAGTTGAAAATCCCTCATGGCACCTGTGACACCCCCCACCCCTCCTCTCTTTTCCGACACTTCTACCACGGTGTTAAAGTCCCCTCTAATGAACCATGGCTTGCTCGTAGTTTTAAATCCACTCAGTTGACTCCATAAATGTAACCTTTTCCCCACGTCACAACTAATGTAGACAAACGTGAAGAGCAGCTCGAAACCATTGTATTTGATGCCAGTGTGGATGAACTGAGCTGAAATCTCCACCAGTTCCACTTAATTAGTTAATTATAATTAGTAAATAAATTATTATAATTAGCAATTAATTATCTGAAATTAATACTTTATTAATTGAAATTTCTAATTACTTAATTAAGTAATTAATTTTAATTAGTAATTATTTAATTTTTGTTAACAATTAAATTAATGTAATTAAAAATTAATTATTTGTAATTATTTCTTTATTAATCATAATTAATAATTAATTAAGTAAGTAATTACAATTTGTAATTAAATAAATGTAATTAGTAATTTTATAATTGGAATTAGTAATTAATTTAGTATTATTTAATTGTAATTAGTAATTAGTTAAGTGTAGTTAGTAATTAATTTAATGTAATTAGAAATTCATTATTTGTAGTTAGTACATTATTAATCATAAATAGTAATTAATTAATTAAGTAATTGAAATTTGTAATTAAATAACTGTAATTAAAAATCACATAACTATAATTAATAATTAATTTAGTATTACTTAATTATAATTAGTAATTAGTTAAGTGTAATTAGCAATTAATTTAATGTAATTAAAAATTAATTATTTGTAATTAGTACTTTATTAATTTTAATTAGTAATTAATTAATTAAGTGAGTATTTGTAATTTGTAATTACACAACTGTAATTAGTAATTACATAACTGGAATTACTAATTAATTTTGTATTACTTATTATAATTATTGATTAGTTAAGGGTAATTAGTTAAGTGTAATTAGTAATTAATTTAATGTAATTATAAATTAATTATTTATAATTAGTAATTTTTAATTTTAATTAGTAATTAATTAAGTACTTGTAATTTTTAATTAAATAACTGTAATTAGTAGTCACATAACTGGAATTAGTAACTAATTTAGTATTAATTAATTGTAATTAGTAATTAGTTAAGTGTAATTAGTAATTAATTCATTCAAATTAGTCAAATAAATAATTAATAATGATTTATTATTTAATTTGAATTAAAAATTTATTAATATGAAAAAAAACTATTTAATGAATGATTAAGGAATGAATAACTTAGGATTCACTAATTCTGAAGTACTGAGTAAGTAATGATTAATTACTAATTAATTATAGTTAATAAACTAATTAATTAATAATTTTTATTCATATCTATAAATTTTTTATATTATAAGTGATTTTATATCAGAGTATATTTGATAAATTGATTCTAGAATAAAGTCTGGAAATACTTTCTAGGTATGATAATGAATTTAGTTTTTCATCTACCTTGACCTCGATTTGTAATTGAAGTTATGAACTTGAATTTAGTTGTTGAATATATTTTGTGCAAATTAAGTATTATAGTTGTCATGAATTGAATTATCTCTTGAGTAAAGTCTCTCTAGGTAAAGGGGATTTGGGTTGGACCACCTATTTTTTTGGAGGCTTGCCTTGGCTAGGAAAGTGAATGAGGTTGGCTTTCTGTCGCTCCGAGCTTACTCATGTGCAGTTTTTCAATCTCATAGAACTCAATTATTTTACATGATGCATTCATGTACTTCATGCATATGATGCATGTTGATATTATGAATATGTTTGACTTATATTTTTTGGTAAGTAACACAAACTTGTGGGTTGTGTAAAGAGTTACACATCAATATGATTTGAACATATTGATTTGGTGGAGGGGATATGATTCCAACATAAATTAATAGAAGCATGCATACATAAAAAGGAATAACATGAGATAATATTGTGAGATTAAATCCCCCTAAACTACTAAGTATGAGATTCCATAAAATTGTTGAAATATTTGAAATTCATATTTTATTTCTCTGATCAGATTTCATTAATAACAATGGTTTATTTTAGATAAAAAATATGGATTCCTAGATTTATTTCAATAGTTAAATAATTGATACTGAATAAGGATATGGTTATAGTATACATTCAAAAAGAGTTGTGATGCTTGGAGACTGTACAAATTTGGAATTTGTTCAAATAAAAATTCATCAAAATTTAAAACTGATGGAGAATCAAGTGATAAAATCTATCATATACATACATCTACAATTTAATGATAGGTTGTGATATGTAACCTATCCAGTAACTGATGATGAAGAATGGGAACACATACTATAATTGGTTAAGTATCAACCTGAGAATCAAATGAGGGAGTTGTATGTTACTATAGCTTCAATAGAGGTTCCATCAACATTGGAAGTTGGTCCATCGCAACTTCATGATACAATGTCGTATCCTCATGCTAGAACACCTCAAGAAGTTCCATCATCAATGGTAGTTGTTCCTTCGTATCCTCAAGCCACATTTTTACATCCTCAAGTTGCATGTCTCATAAAGGAATTGATGTTTCCATGAGTAGTTATACACATAATTTAGATGGGTTGGTTAATAATTTTGAGGATGATGACAATTTATAACAAAAAATATGACGAGGAACTTGAAAAGTAGAGCATGATGGAGAATAGTCAGTGCCCACCCTATGAGGTTCAACTGACATTTGAACCATCCACCACTATTAGCATTATGGTACACCAGAGGAATGAATTGATTACCAAAATTTGATTTGTTAGTTATTATTCATAGTACAAAATTTTCAAGAATTATTGGTGGCACAAATCGAGTGTCGAATGAAGGTGTTCTGTATATTTGAAGAGAGTTTGAGAGCAAAGAAGTAATGAAAAATGTGATAAAACAATATCGCATTTAAATACATTACATTTATTTTGTATAAGAGTAAAATATATATTACAAGGTGATATCATGTGAAAAACACGATTCAGACTGTCAGATGTATTTTGGATCTATAATTGATAACACTTTTCACTGTTGGTGCATCACTATATTTACTCCACACACATGTGTGAACCCAAGCTTGTTTTAGGAACACTCATCATTAGATGATGAGTTTGTTTTAACTATTATTTTTTAAATGATAAGAGCATATCAATATGTTCTTATCATTCTTGTGGTGGAGCGAATCAAATAAATTTTTGGGTACCAAATCTCTTACTGGAAGGCTCAATAAGGTTATTGTTAAATTTTACGGTGACTGGGATGACTCTTATTGAGTTTTACCATAGATTATGGAGATTTTATGCCAAAAAAAAGTGATAAATCAGTTATATATTGTTTAATATGTTAACCAACATAACCAAGTTGAGCAGTCGATGATTGTGTTTGATACATTATTTTCAACATTTTTACCATGTGTGGATACTTTTAGAAATTGCATGCAGTTTATATAGATTGATGGATCATTTTAGTATGGAAAGTATATGAAAACTTTATTGATTTCCACCACACAAGATGGTAATCAAGAACTTATACCTTTTGAATTTTCTTTTTTCGGTAAGGATAACTTCTTATCATAGATCTGATTTTTTTCCCACCTTATATATTTTTCTATGGGTGCAAAAGGGATTTGTCTTATTTCATATTATCATTGAGAAATAAAGGAGGGAGAATAGTATGAGGTATTTTCATAGAGACCACCCTATGCCCATTATCGATACTGTATTTGACACATTTCCAACAATGTGTGAAAGAATTTCAAGGATGATTCCATGAAGAAAGCAATCATAAAAATTGGTATGAATGTCCTTTTTTGTTTTAAAAATCATTAGAATAGTTATTTTCATATATGTTCTGATTACTTCTTGTGTGTTATCATATGATCCTCAAAAAAAAGGCTAGAGGAGTTTCTTGAAGATATTCAATGATCTAATCTGGAATGTTAGGATTACATTATGAGAATTCCAAATCATAAATGTCTGTTAGCGTATAATGATGGGAGGAGATATGTACATATGATGACCAAAATCATAGAATGTATAAATGGAGTTTTCAAGGGAGTTCAAAAATTACCCATCATAACTAATTAAGAATATGATATTATATGTTAATTAGTAGAGATAAAATTATAATATAATATTTTAAATTTAAATTATATGTTTGGTATAAGATACCTTCTATCATAGTGTAAAGTATTTTGTGGAATAAGGAAAGTAGGCTGAAGAGGGTTTGAACAGAGGGATGAAATATGGTCACCATTTCCACTGTGATCTAGATAAATTTATTTAAGAAGCTATAAAATTTTGATTCACTTCATTTGATCTTGAAGAGAAATTATTTCAGGTCACTAAGCCCCATGATGATATGGATGGTAAAAGTGGTCATGTACAAGTCATTTTACTAGAGAAGCGTTACTATGAATGTGGAAACTTTCAAGCATTGCGATATCCTTTTATCCAAGTGATCATAAAATGTGTTTATGTACACTTATCTTGGGAGTAGTTAATTGATCAAGTTTATCAACTAGAGAGTATTAACCATTGCTACAGTTCTCTATGGATGCCTATTGGGGAATATCAGAATTTTTGGTTGTCTGATACAACACCCAGGATTCTACCAAACATAACTAGGATAAAACAAAAATAGAGGTCAAAGTCAACTCATATTCGGAATGAGATTGATTGGACTAGTAAATAGACACCTGGACAGAGTTTTAGCATATGAAGCTAATAAGGTCACAAGAGGACATATTTCCCTATACGTATAGAGAAATCATATAATAGTTAAAACTATTCATGTACTCTATCAGTTAATGTAAAAGTTTGTACATGTAATAATTTTTTAATTATCACCGTTTTTTGGTCGGAGTAGAACAATCAAGAGGGGGTTGAAATTAGTTTAAAAATAAAAATTCCAGTTAAAATAATTTAAAACTAAAACCCACAATTTATACACATGTCCAATTAACTGAAACTGTAGATTAATATGGTTTGATCTTATAAAAATGTTCTCAATGGTTTTATTAGAACTCATTTATACACAAGTGTGAAAACACTTTCTAATTTATGAACCCATTTTATAGCTACATGCATATGTTTCTCTGTTGATCTCTATAAGAGTATATCTCCTTTTATCCATAAGCACAACTTTAAATTAAAAATACCTTCATCTCAAAGTATATATGTGGCCACTTTAAATAACATAATTCATATTTATAAAAAAAAACAAAAATAAACTTAAGAAAATATTTTATACCAAATCATAAAAACTAGTATGAGTTAAATAGATGTCAAAATTAATGTTTTAATATTTATATATTCAGATGGAGCAGCCTCTATTATATGCCTAGCAGTCACATGTGTTGCGCAATGTGTTGGTGCAGGGGGATGTTAGACATCTTTCTATTCTTAAAGCACATAATTTCCATCATGATGCACCTCAAACATCCATTTTCCATATCTCAGATGTGTTGGATTTTATTGATTCATCATGTGCAACTTCAAGACCATTGATCACCACTTGATTACTTCAGTGGTTTAGAGATGGTGGCCAGATACACACACATTTCATATCCCTGGGGGTAGATGACTTTTACTTTAGAGGACACTACCTACATTCTCGGTCTACCCATCCATAGATAGTAAGTTACAGGTTCCACTATTGGTGGCTGGTGTGCAGTCATACACCATCTAATAGGCATTGATGTCATCGGCATACCACATGTCCTCTAGGGTTTCCAATTGTGAGTGGGGTGGCTTGATGAGAATTTCACAATCATTCCTAATAATGTAGATGAGTAAATGATTATTTGGAACACATGTTCATATATTATGTGATTGATCAGAGGCATGTTGTGTGTGGAATACTCCACCACCATGGTACACATGATGTAGCTACCATTACTTGAGGATCTTGACCATACGGGTAGATAAAGTTGGGGGTCTGCTATATTATCACATCTGTATAAATGTCTCTCTATCATTTTTTCATCTAATGTGTAGTATATTTTAGGTTGTATGGATTTGGTATAGATTTGGGCCCAGGAGAATTTTTCACGCACCACTTCGAGAGTTTTCACACCACTTCCACAACACCAATTTCAGGACTATCCTTGGAGACACTAGTATGTTTACGTCATTACTTTGAGATATTTATTAAATTTATTAATGAATTTTATAAACTTACCATAAATTACTTCTTTTTAAATAGGTGGATCTAGGTCAGTGTTATACACATACTCTGATACATAGTGTGTATAGGTATTTATAGACATTTTACACTATATAGCCCACTGATTTAAGTTAATCATTAAATTTTTTGTAGATAATTTAATTTTGTTATTAATTTTTAAAGATATTTAAATTTTATATTAGTAAAGTTGTCATTTTAATTTATGAATTGTTTTTTGAGTTTACATTTTAAGTTTCATGGACCCCGTAAATAGGTTTTGTCTATGCAACGCTTCCACTATATTTCACAACTATGATTGGATATTGTGGTCTAGTGGTGCCACTCATCCACTTCCACATCATTGAGTGGCACCAGCTAGACTGGTTCATGTGCCAGTTTGGATATATATATCATATCCCCATGGTACCACAGTAATTTGATGGGTTATATTCCATTATGCTTACTGGTAGACAAATAACTGACTGGTCACAATTTCATGCATGTTATATTGAGTATTGGGACACACTTTCCCAATACAATATCTTTCATCATGGGTATCCCACAAAATGCTATTAGTTATATGATTAGGGGGATTATGTAGATTGGTTCTGATTACACATGATCATATACCTTATGCATCAACAGATAGGCATTCAACAGTTGGTATATTTACTAAGATTTATTATATTTTTTATCTCATGCTTCATATTAATTAAAATGTTATTTCATTTGTAGTCAGATGGCCTTGATTGTATTGTACATATCACAGATCCTCGGTAGGATGAATTTATTAGGTGGGATATAGTTCACCCAAATCTTGTGGCTCTTAGAGATCCTCTCCATTTCATATGTGAGAATGTCTATGATGAGGAGCCATAATTGTATCCCAATATATATGCTCTGACTGAGGCTCTTGGGGATGATGATGTCCTTATTATGCCTATGGAGGATGATGTACTTCCACCACCACCACCATCCAGAGGATAAAAATGAGGACATCAGTAAGGGTAGAGGCAAGGACATAGATGTCTGAGAGAGGATCCTACATATGTTGTTGTGCCACAGAGAGATGATATTTCATAGAATAATAAGGATATTAAATATCTAGGAGAGGTTTATGTGCCACATATTTCATATCTATCTTAGATGACTATGATGTAATACGACCTGGGTGTGGTAACACAACTTGTGGTGGCCCCCACTCCCACTGATGATGACCTCTTTAGTATCACACATCTGCCATATTTAGTATCTCTGAGGCCATATGGCTCCACATATGATGTTGTTAAGTCCACCAAATATGATGTCGAGTAGTCCTCTACATAGTAGCTTGAGGAGGCACCTATATCACCACAAGAGGTGGAACCTACACCTATAGCTAGGACACAAGAGCAACAAATATCCCATATGTGAAGTGGGCATGAGGTTTATATGTCGGGTTGTAGTAGTGAGGGGAATTGATGTTGATGTATTCTGATGTCACATTGTATATATTAAAAACTTATTTATTGATATAATTAATTTTTTTTATAGATAAATAAAAAGAAATGAAAAAAATTAGAAAACAAAAACTAATTTACATGAACTATTAATAAATTACAACAAACTATGAATATTTTAATGTTTCACTTATATTTTACTTATATTTAATATCTTATAATATTTTTTGTAACATAATATTTGTACTTATAAATTATTGTGACATTCCTTTCATTACTCTAAATGTGATTTATACCTTAAACATTGATTTATTCTATTACTATAGGTCTCATTTTGAGTAGTTAAGGAAATGTCCAAAAAAATATGTATAACTGCTATGATTTGAAACGGTGATATTTTTTCCATTAATTTTATTTTTAATTAAATTTATTTTAAAAAATACTTTCATTTTTTTAATAACCCAGTTTTTTCTATAAAAGACTCTAGAATTTTCTTGATGTTATTCCAGAGCATTGCCTTCAGACGACATGCGATTCTGAGCCCTGATGTGGCCAGAATTAAATTTTCAGTGCATTCACACTGGACACACCAATTAAGCAGAATAACTCCTAAAAGGTAGCTTGGACAGGAAAACTAAGGGCACTGTTAAGTCCGAAGCGTTCCTTTTACCCTAGGAGGGGTGTAACTTTCACGAGTTCGGGCCTTCTGTGAAAAATGCCACCAGGGGTGTTTTCGTAATTTAGCGGTCTCGGGCATTAAATTTTATAACTTCCAAATGGAGGCTCGGATTAAAATTATGAGACCGCTGTTGTGATTGGGAGGTGTTTTTTACCCTAAGTTAGGCTTAACCTCGACCTCGTCAAGAGTTTCGAATGCGGGTCAATTTGGGGGTTTAAATTAATTAAACTTTTTAATTAATTTTCCTTTACTTAAGCCAACACCCTCCCCTCCTTCTCCATTGTTCTCTGGCGAAAGAAGTTCTCAACGAAGGATCCCTCCCATCCTTCAAGTTCCTCTCCCCTCCTCAAGAAGTCGGTAGAAGATCCAGCGGATCCCTCACGAAGCAACGGGCTATGCCCAATATGGTAGGATCGTGCATTTTTCTTTTTAAAGTTCTGCACCTACTTTGATCTTGACTCATAGCATCGAACTATCATCTAATTTTAGAGAAAATCCCATGAATGCATAGTATATGATCTGAGATTTCCGACGCACATTTCGGATTTGAATTCTGAGTCCCGAGGTGTCCGTAGCGGTCCGACGAAGATGAGGATGTGTTTGAGTGTTTTTCTGGCGGTCCTGGCTGGTCCGACGGCTCTCCGGGCGGCGGCGGTTTTTAGCAGCGGCGGCGCGGGGGCTCCCAGGCGGCGGTGGTCTTTGGCCGGGTGAGGCGGTCTTCGGTCGGGTGAGGCGGCATCAGCGGAGTGAGGCGGCGAGCGGTTGGGCGAGGCGATGGCTCCAGGCGGAGAGGTTGAGCTCACCGAGGCATGACGATGGCGGGGTCACGGCGCGCGACCCCGTGTGGGAACAGAGACCCGCATGCGGCGGGTCTCCGCGCAAGACCCAGATCATCCCTCGTGGACGGGCGGCGCTGCGTGGACCAGAGTTCCACGACCGGGCCATGTGGCTGAGCCACGGGCCGGTGCTACGAGCTGGGATGGCTGGCGCAGGCCGGCCTAAACCGGGTGGACTGGGCAGACCAGGCCGGTCCCGCCCAAGGGGTTCGTCCCCTCTGACTTCGACACCCATAACTTTCGCTAAGAGTGTCTGTTTTGCGTACTTTCTGTGGAAGAGAAATCCTTGGATCGAGAAAAAAATTTGAGATGGTCTTGGGGATTTTTAATTCCCGAGACGAGGGGCTCAGTGGTGCGAGACGTACGTTAATTGGTTTAGCATTTTTCTTTGAGGTTCTTGTTTTGGGCAGCGCGGACACATCCAGAGTCCGTTTTGAGTGTCGTCAGTGGCATTGCGACCCTGGCGTCGAGACAAATATTTCCAAGGGGTTTTTGGGAATTGAAACTGGAGTTGAGGCATGGACCCCATGGCCCGTCTTTCGATATGTACATAGTAATTTGTAGCTTTTTCATCAGACGTCCGTTCAGGGCATGCGAGCAGTCATTTTTTGGTGTTTTTCCGAGGGAATCGCAATAGTGCAATCCTCCCTCTTTAATTGCACAGAGTGGTGCGAGCCCCACGAGGTCCGTTTTGGGAGTTGGCGGTGATTTCCTTCTTTATCACCGGGTGTCTGTTTTGGACAAGTGATTAGTAAATCTTGTGTACTTTTCCAAGAGGATCGCAACGGTGCGATCTGTTTGTTGCATTTCAAGACTGTGATGCGAGTCCCACGTAGCACCGCTCGTGTGCAGTGCGGTGAAATGCATCTTCTTCTCCAGACATCAGTTCCATGCAAGTAAGCATTCAATTTGATGTGTTTTTCCGAGGGCATCGCAATGGTGTGATGTGCCCGACTATTTTCGGGACCGAGGCTCGGGACCACGGGACGCCATTTGGGCGTAAAGTGGTGTTGGATGACTTTTTCATCGGATGTTAATTTGAGGCGAGTAAGTGGTCTATCTCGCATGTTTTCCCGTGAGGATTACAACCACACGATCTGTTTTGATGTACGGAGACTCATTCGATATCTCGTTAAACATGGAAGCATGATAGGTGTACCGGTGGAGGTTCTTCCTGTGGTGTTTGTAGGAAACCATTGGAGTTTGATCGCGTTAATTCCTGTGAGAGTGAAGTTAGTGTTTAAAGATGTTTGGTCATCCGTTCTATGGCCATGTAGGAAGCAAGTTTCCGAAATTACATTTTCACCCTTTGCGTTAACTTTGGGTGCCATGTGTTTGATAGCCTTTGGGATAGAAATTTGATATACTCTGGGAGTATACGAGAATGATGAGAGGTACATTTTGTAGCTGTACCCAGGAATGTTTGTGTTTGTGGTTTGGAGATGAGATAGGGCCACACATCGTGTGGGACCCTTGTGTGTGTCGTGTTCTGCTTTGCATACCTTTGATCTCTCATGACGTAGAGGGTCCCTCTATTCATGATGGTTTAGACCAGCAGGGTTGAGTGGTTTCCCCTGGTTCTGTTCTTGACAGTTTGATCGGTGGAGTTATTTGGGTTCCCCTTTTTCCTTTAGTTGTGTGGGATTTCAGTATCACATCCCTTCGTGTTCCCTGATAGAGTTTTTGTGGATACGGTGTGACCAATAAATTACACGGGCACCGATCCTCTACCCAGGAGGTTCTTTCCAATAGGGTACGGAGCCTGAGTGAGCCTGGGCACATATTCCCTAGCATAGTATCGAGATCATACCCTCCTTCTTTGATCTACCATGACATGTTTCCCTAGGTAGAGCTTTAGGTATCGGTGTGACCCACACTACATGGGTGTTGAACCTCTACTAGGTGAATTGTTCTGGAGTTGGGTGGTTGTGCGATACCCACTCCGTGTTCTGTTGGCCAGTGTTGTACTATCCAGTAGGGATGGCTATAGCAGTTCCGGGTTTACCCTCCAGCGGGGTTGGGCAGTGGGTTGCTCATTGACTTCTTCGATTTTACCCTCCAGTAGGGCTGGGTAGTGGGTTGCTCATGACTTCTTAGGGTTTACCCTACAGCAGAGACTGGGCAGTGGGTTACCCGACGACCTCTTAGGGTTTAACCTCCAGCAGAGACTGGGCAATGGGCTACCCAACGACCTCTTAGGGTTTACCCTCCAGAAGAGACTGGGCAGTGGGTTACCCGACAACCTCTTAGGGTTTACCCTCCTGAAGATACTGGGTAGTGGGTTACCCAACGACCTCTTAGGGTTTACCCTCCAGCAGAGACTGGGAAGTGGGTTACACGATGACCTCTTAGGGTTTACCCTCCAGCAGAGACTGGATAGTGGGTTACCCAATGAATTCTTCCAGACTCAGTCCTTTCTTCTAGGCTAGTATGTGGCTTTTCTCTGTGACTACTGGAGTGGAACCCTTGGTTATATGGGTTAGTGATGTGACAGCTTTGACTTTGAGCAGACTTCTCGACTGTGTGATAGTGATGAGGTGTGGTTTGACTTTTCCCAGAACTCTCAAGTACGAGTGGCACTTTCCCCACCAAGACGTGCCCTTGAGACACGACCTAAAACCGTGTGGGTGATTTAGGGCTGCCCAAATCGGATAGTGTCAAGGTGCGGTGATTTGATCCACTTGACTTGCAGTTCGGGGCAGACGAGTAGGATACTGGGCATTGATGGTGTTTACTTCTGGGAATGTTGGGTACTCACTTTCTTGGGCTGAGCTATGATATGGATATCCCCTTAATATCTTGTTCGGGTTTCTTGATTGAGCATATGGATATGTATATACCTTGTTCCAGTACCCACTCCTTGGGTTTGGTTACTCTCCTTCTAGGAGAGGTGAAAACACTTGGGGTATGCCACGTGCTTTCTGTGTCTAGCTTCTTGTGGTTGGATGAGTCTACTCTACTACTATAGGTATTGAAAACTCAATGAGAAGTTTCATTCTATCACCATTTCTATATCTTTTTTGTTTGGATGAGTCTACTTAATTTCTCTTGATTGGGTTGAGTTGTTACTCTGTTGTACTCTTTACTGTACTCCTTGTCGTTCTCCTTTACTATTCCCTATTCGGTCTACTTCTCACCTCTTCAGTACCTCCTTTGTTTCTCCCTCGATCCTTCGGGGTATCCTACTGAGTATTTTTATACTCACCCCTGCTTGGGCTTTGCCCGCACTTGGTGTGACCTTGAAAATGATGGACATGTTGATCGGGACTACAGATAAGCTTAGGAGTTCGGGATCTTGGACCGCGTGCGGTGTTCGTAGTCAGGTTCTAGGTGTGTGACTCTCCCAACTATTTTACTTTTGTTTACCTATTACCGGGTTGTGGAAATTTTCTAGTTGGGCGTGTGTTTTGCCCTTTTCTTTTCATTTTACCTTCATCACTCACTTTGTACTGTTTAGAGGTTGATGCACCTTGTTGGTTTGTTTATAGAAGTCAGTACTTTACATTTCTTTTTACTCTGCATTTCTGCATTGAGTGGGTTGCGTGTGTGTGTACAGATACTTAGGCAAAGGCCTCCCTGAGTTTTTTAGCCTTCGGTGCTTATCGCCAACCCCTGGCCTATGGAGGAAGGCTTGGGTTAGTTGCGGCTCGATCCTGGGTAGGGTCGAGTCGTGACAATTTTTTAATAGTTTATTATATATTTAGTCAGTATGTCTAATTTTATTTAAATTATATTTATACTTTATAATTTATAGACTTTAAAAGTCACGTACTCATAAAATTAATATGTTTCATGTATTTGACTTTGAAAGCATATAAATTATAATGTAAAAATAAAATATAAACTAAATTTCTTACATTTACTAAGAACATAATAAATTATTGAAAAATTAAAAGAAACACAAAAATATAGTAAATAAAAATTAATTTACATGACAAAATTTTTTTTTTAAATTACATTTACAGTTTATACAATTTATGGGAATTATTTTTTTTAAAGGTTGAGGCTCAAAGGCCTATTTTATTAAATAAAAATTAGAAAAAGGAGGAGTAACATACAAAGCATCAAAGGTCTACAGACAAAAAAACATAAAAAATAGACCAGTAGAAATCAAGTAGCTCGATATGTGGTACTCAAGCTATGATGAGAGACATGTCCACCCTATCCATGGGGGTGTCATCCCCTTCTCCATGTTTTGACCCTGTAACCATGGCCCACCTCCATCATCTGAGAGTTCATCATCACCGACAACCTTCAACTCTTTTACATTAGGCACACGGTAATTGTAATGTAAGTAATCTTCACTGTAGGTAGCCACAAGCCCTCCTCCCCTTCGATGCTGAGTTGTGGTAGCACTGCCTCCCTATAGGCTTTCTCATCTCCCTCCTCGAACTGATCCAGCTAACCAGGTCAACCCTGGTGACTCTGAGCTACTTTTTCATCTCCTCTCCAGTGGTCGCACCATCCGGACACCCTACCACTTCCTTGTCCAGATCCACCACCATGTGGTCCACACAACAGTGAGGTAACTCCCCACCAGATCGGACCAGACCTGAAAGGGGTCCGGGTTAGACTGTCTGGCCAGGTATGGGTCTGAGTAGACCTTCTTGGCCCAGATTAGCCCACAATGGGCTTTTCCTGGCCCTCTATGGGTGTGTGTAGGTTCAGTGCAACCCGCAACGGGCCAGAGCGGGGTTTTGGGGCCCGGGTAACCAAAATTAATATAATTAATTAATTTAATTTTAGTTTAAAATTAAATTAATTAAAGTGTTAATTTTTTTTATTTTAATAATTTTAATACCCATAATTAAATTAATTTAATTTTGTTTTTAAATTAATTTATTAAATTTTTGAATTAAAATTAAATTAATTAAGGACAAAAAATAATTAAATTATTTAATTATTTAATTATTTTAATTTAATTAATTACCTCATACTTATTTATTATAATTTAATTTTTAATCATGCTTTAATTATACTCACATACTAGTCATGAGCACTGACCTGTGCATATCTGTATTTATTTATTTAATTATTTATTACAAGTGTGAGATGATTGTAATAATTATTTAATAAATTGACATTATATGCATCATAATTTGTTTTTTGTATTTTTATAAGGTTATGTGCATCTAATTAGATATGTATGTACATTTCGCTCCTAGTTCCCCTCACCTGCACGCGAGTGTCTTTGTACATTGGATGAAGGCGATGCCTGACGTGGACCCCGCCAATATGAGGCGGTACACCAGATGTGACATGGACCCCTACAAGGCGAGGTGTTTCTCTAAACATGATGTGGACCCTGCCATGATGTGGTGGTACTCTAGACGTGATGTGGACCTTGCCAAGATGAGGTGTTACTTCAGACTAGCTGAGGACATACTGGATGAGGGTGAGCTACATCATGAGTCAAGTGACAAATCAGGTATGATTCCCATAGGTCGTCTTAGATTCTCAATATTAGTCGGGTAATTGATCACCTTTAGGTATTTATTTATTATGCTATGCATTTTATAACATAGAGAAAATACATAAAATAATAAATAATAAAATGCATAAAGAAGCGATGAATGTTTTTCTATTAATGTTCTGTTATGATCATGACATAATAGATGAACAAGATTAATAGAAATGGATTACATTCATCAAGAGAAAAAACACAAAAACCCTCAAAAATATATTATGTCGTGAACCGACTTCCATCATTTGACTTTGAATAAAACTGGGAGTTCTAGGTGCTCATCATGCCATAGCTGAAGGTGCCTCTTACTACTATGGAGTTTTAATGAAAGTGGTGGGTTGACTTAACTAAATTGGTAGTAAAGATTATGCATATCTAACTTTCTATCATTTTAGAGGAAAACATTGAGTAAATCAAGTTGTAATTATAAAATATGGGACTTCACTCAATAGATTATGGAACCTCAAGTTAATGCGGTTGGCCAGTCAAAATCCTACCTTGAACCCTCCAAGTAGTGGCGTAGACATAGCTTATAGACTATGAGGGGATGTTCAAGGATCATTTCCACTGGAATACTCAAGCAATATAGCATTTCAATTATAGTATAGAAGGTTCCTAGAATTTTATAAAATAGTGGGAGAAATTTAAATGATTAGAATAATTAATAATGTCAAATTCAGTAATCAATATAAAAGTACTAATCTTATTAAGATTATTTTTGTAGTAAATGGAAGAAAATACCACAAAAAACACTATGATAATATTGGAAAAAATTAATGTTCAAACTATCATTAATTTCCAAGTGTAGTACAAGCACTTTCACACAATACTATTATATCAGAAATTCAAGTTGTTGTTTCCCCTATATCTGTTAAGAAACCTCAGTAAGAAAGGGTCTAAAAATTACTTACAAGAGACTCATGTATAAAGCATATGATGGTTATTTCATATTGTTATCATCAATGTATAATGTTTTTTATGGTTACAACATCATGAAATGAATGATTACATATGTTGTCTCATTTCTGAGAATATTATAAGGAAAAAGTGAAGCAAGACATGAATGTGATAATTACATTGGTCATGTGTAAATTAGAAGGGATATCACAATATTTCAAAACATTTCATTCTCATTTACACATGATTAATCTAGTTTCATTTAAGGTTACATAACAAATATAATGGAGTAAGCACTTTATTACCCTTTAAGTAAGGTTCAACAATCAATAAGAGTATTGAAGATAGGTTAATATTTAATTCTTATGGTGAAAAAATTGAAATGAAAAATGAAAAGTCCAATGGAAATTGAAATTCCAATGTAACATTCATAGCGTATTTCAATGAAATGAGGTTGTTTATTAAATAAGAGTTTATTTTCATTGCATAACTTGAAATAAATTCTATGGAAGTTAAAATCAATGAACTGAATTGAAGAAGCAAGTACTCGCTTCTTCTTTAGGTTTATTCAAAAATATAATTTCTCGGACAAAATGATTGGGTATTAAATACAATAAGTCTTTCACATATGTGTATTGAAATACAGTAACCAAGTAAGTAATAGAAACATTACAAGAAGTCACGTGTATTCTCCAATCATCTTAGAAACGGTGATTCTTAAGTCACCAGTGAGAAACACATAAATTCTAATTATAAAGAGGATGATTCTAGTTAAACAAGCTATTGAGTATAACCAAAACATTTGTCTCATTTTTCCTTCAGACATTAGGAGACATTATTCCAAGTTTAGGAATGAATGTTTTTTGTGTTGTATCATACTCAAAAAATATTTTATTGGTACTTGAATCATAGTCAATATGTGATGAATATAAAATGTAAGACATATATACCTATTTATGGAAAGATAATTCTTTATCAAGTAAAACTGAAAGAAGAATGTCAAGTATATACCAAGTTTGGTATTTAGGCCTGGTAAATTTAAACACCTTTGGTATTATTGATGTCTTTAATTTGAAAAAAGAAACCTTTAGAAATAAAGGTATGCGATAAATCTTTCTAAATTAGTTCATCTAGAGAGAGTGAACTATTCCAAGAGTAATCTAGCGGTATATATACTTCATAAAATTCATTTAATTAGTCAAGGAATATAAAATGGAGTATGATATTTTTATGGTCAATAGATATAAGATGCTTCAGGCCGGCATGTTAAAGAATATCTTGACCAATCGATCATCAATTATATACTTTAGTATGGAGTGATTCCTAAATGTGCATTACCTTATCTACATCACAGTATTGATGTCAATAAATAGGATTGATGGAAAGTCTTACATGTTAAAATTGATCAAAAAATGTAGTGTGAAGTAATTCCTAAACACACATTTTACACATAAAAGCCATGTTGTATGGAGTATCAATGTTGTAACTTGCTGAAACTTCCATTATATTTCATGATCTTCTCTTAAAATAATGGTGAAATATCATAACCACATGCCAACTATAATGAAAAATGGATATCATATGATTCATAGTATGATGAAAACCCATTATGTCATAGGTCATGTGTTTTGATGCAAAGAGTTTGTTAGGATATAAAAAAACTTTCATCGAGAAAAACACATTATGCATCTAAGTAATTATCATAATGGTTGCTTAGGATATTATAGAAATACCTAAGATAAAAAAAAGATATATTCAATATATAGATTATATTTCTATATAAGGGTGCACATCTCTATTAGAGAAAGTGGGAGTAATATTGACTTGTGTTTAGTCAATTCTAGAGATGAACAGGTAGTTAGCATAGGAATGATTTCCATGAGTTCATGTGGAAGAGGAATGTTCTAGAGACACATACTACATAAAAAGGACAAAACCATTGTGATGGTTTTATATTCACCGCGGTCAGTGATACATTATTCAGTGAGAATAATAAACCCTAAAAGTAAGTAATATATTTCAATAAGATAAGATTGACAAGTTCAATTAAAATTAAATAATGGATTCCACGTATCAAAGTGAAAATGGGGATCATAAATTGAACACTACAGTGGGTATTCAAGATAAATGATACGTGGATGGTACAAGTGTGGTACTAATAAGGCTCGATTTCCAATACCAAGTCAGTATGCCTAAATCCATTATAATTTTACTTGTCATAGCTAATAACTATTATCATTTTATTGTGCATTGATTTTCATAACCACCTTACATGGAAGGTGTCAATACTACACAACCAGAAAGCGATGGTCACATCATAGAATACTAATAAAGGTTGAAAGTTACTGAAATACAATTTAGGATTGAATTAAGAAATAGGATCATAGTATATTCATCTGGAATGAATCTTTTCCTTGTGTCTACTAGAGGTTAGTGGCGGCGTTATTGTTTTCCAAGTGAAATATGTTTAGTAACATATGGAAAAAAAAAATATTGGACTTATAGTTAGTTAAGACTAGGATGAAATTAATTATCCAATGATTGAATTAAAGAAGAAACCTAAGTTCCAGGGGCTAGGATCTAATGCGGTATATTTAATAGTTTCTTGGACCTAGTCAATATTACATATAGTGACATGGTATTTAAAAATACAGGTTGGAAAAATTCAAGAGAATAACTGTTATCAGTGCCACATGGCATAAATCTCTCCAAGTAGGCATGCAGTTGTATAGGAGGAGATTAAGTGGTGAGTTAAGTTCCATATGCTTTAGTGATAGATCCATCATGAATGATATGATATTTACATGAATTGATATTTCAATAATATACTTTATAGTAGGAAAATATCAGTTATTTCTAGAAGAGCTACTAGTAAAGCAGTTTGTATTATTGAATTTTACTTGGGAAAGTACAAAAGATATATACCTGGTATGTGGTGAAGAAGGGATACTAGTTTTTATGGGATACAAACTAGTTTTCATTTATATAAATTTTATCTAGCATCATAGTTAGGATGAGGTGTTGAGTAAGACAAGCTCATAAAGGCCAGTGGTAGCCATACCTACAAATACTGAGTATGTTGTAGGTTCTAAGGTAGCTAAGAAGAAGTTATTATATGAAATTATTTTTTCAATATCTTAGATTCACACCTACCAGGTAAATTTTTATCATAATGATAATTATATTACTAGTACTATCCAAGATTTAAAGCTTTGATAGTGGAAATGGGATATACTCAGGGTTTCCATCTCTTGAGAAGTTTAATCAAGGAGGTGAGGTTGCATATAACAGAATATCCATGAGGTGGAAATGTGGAAGACAAAATAACTAAAGTTGTAACTCAGTAGAAACATGATCTTTATCATGTGAGGGCTAACAAGGTTGGTTAGCAAGTTGGCTCTAGTGAAAGTGGGAGTTTTGTAATAGTGGGTGCCCTAGACCCCAATTAAATAGTACTTTGGATTACCATATCATATATATAGTTAGATATACATGATGTTTTCTTACCATTATAATATATAATTTTCTCTGTATACTATTTAATGATAATGATCATAGATTAATTATCATATCAAAAGGTTATAGAAAATACCAGGCTATAATGAGAATCTTGAGATACTATGACATTAATCTCAAAAAAAAGTTATATTCTCTAGATACATCTTACTGATTAGACACAGTATATGTTTTACTATCAGGTGATGGGGGCTCATAAGCATTGAGACTTCTTCTCATGAAGTTCACACTTGGTGATATCTAGCAGTGAGATTATGATGAAAGACTCACCAATAGGAACACCACGTGTTTTGAGTGTCATTGGTTGTTCCTATCTACAAACATGTGTAATAGTATCTTGACTGGAGAACATTACCAGGGTATTCCATTTGATCATGTGCTTTGATGCAAGGAAAAAATCATGATAATGAAATCATGGTGAGGTAGATTATGTTGGGTGCGTTGTTGGTGGTGTGACACTGTTTTAATGGTCAAGAAATTATTTATCACTTCTAAGTTAAGGAAGTAATATATCTCAGGCCTGGTTGATTAAAATGGTGCTACCTAAATAAGTCTTTGGAAAAATTAATCAAAAGGTAAATTCGCCCAGTTAGATAAAAAAATAATAAACCATTAAAAGGGTGATGACATAAGTTTGCATCCTGCTTTATGAGATATTTAAAGACAAATAGATTATAGTACACAGTAGTGTTCGTAGGTTGATTTTCATTAATATGACAATCTGTATCTCTTTAGGGGCCTTCATGGGTTACTAGACTCTGATCTTGTTCTATGGATTTTATTCACTGCTATCGAGATAAGGTCCTAGAGGTTTATACAAAATAGTGTATTCAAGAATCATCCCTATACAGTTGAATAGGTATATTGGACATGGTGGGCCCTACCATGATTTCCGGGAGTTTTCCAAGTTATCAGTCACCAAAGAAATAAATAAATTCATTATTATTAAAGTTATGAATAATTAGGTTGAATTTACTTAAATTATTTACAAGTTAAGTAAATATGGTAAAATATTAATCAAATGAATATGATTTAATATTCTAGGTTTGTTTAATATTAAGCGGGAATTATGAGTCCAGTTAAATGACTCGAGTTTTATCATGTAATATATTTTAAATATATTATAAGTATGTGATAAAATAATAAAGAATATTTATGCAGTTTAGTTCATCATAAATATTTATTTAGTGGATGTTAAATAAATGGGGGTTGGGGAACCCAACCAGGTATTTTGAATATCCACTATTTATAGAAGTAAGGAGGCTCTCTCAATGGAATATTCATTTTGAGAAATCCAAATCATCTCACTCTTATCCCACTTTATTGAGAGATAGACACTCGATCTAGGTGTTTGGATTGAGTTCTCCCTTATGCATTGAAGGAACGTCGAAGCAGTTATTGTCGGAGTGTTGAATGCATTGTCGGATCTCCGTACTAGCACCCAAAATTTGACGATCAATACTCCATAGGATTTTTTAAGCATGTGTGGAATATCTAGAGGGATCCTGATATGGATCCTTCAAGAAATGATCATCGATGGAGAATTTTTGTGGATCACAGCTTTAGATCCAAAAAAGTATGTTTTTCAGTTTTAATTATGTGCTCTTTTAATTTACATAAGATCCTCGGATCATACTGGGGCTTAAATCATCAGTTACGACAAGTTCTGTCATCCTGATGAAGAAAATATTTAAAATCCCCATCCCACTGGCTTCTATTGTGCACCCTAGTAACTATATTCCTAATAGAGACTACAACATTCTGTTCCCTATTTGCACCTAAAGCCAAAGTTAATGCAGCAACCTCAATTCAGACCTCCCTCCCCTGAGTAGGTTCAGAAACCAAACTAGTCACCTACTTTCCAAGAGAGGACATAGCATATGCACCTGAACCATCTCCATCCAAATAGTCAGAAACAACTACGTGGTGATTCACCCTACCGAGTGTTGGTTTTTGGGATCAACCCAATCACTCACTGATTGGTTGATTCCATGTAGAACAAATCATTTCCCACCTATTGTTCACCACCTGACCTATTCATTTTCTCCACCCTAGAATCCATGGTTATAACAGGAAGATTAGTTTCCATAAGATATTTTACACCACTAGAGATATAAATATCAGATGTTTTCTTATCCTTTCCATTTTTATTTGAATCAATAAGAACTCTCTCATAAGAATCATATTTAAGTGATTTCTGCATACCACTAGCACTTGTTAACCCAAGATATTTATTAAGAGAAGGAAAAAATACCCATATATTCCACCTATTTTACACTATCAATAAAATAATTGAAAATTTCAGTTTGATCCTATATAAATGAAGGATGACTCCTTTTATTCATGGATTTCATTGAAGTGGTAGCTTAAACTTTAGATTTACCTTTACAATTTTTGCTAGGAATCATCTTCCCTTCCCTCCATAATTTAAAATTCAGATCAACCAGAGCTAAATTTTCTCTGGAATCCTCGCTATCATCATAATATTCATCAGCATTTTCACCAAATAGTACCTTGTATAAGGAATCTTTAAAAGAAACCATTGTAATAGGAACATGATCATCATCAATAGCATTATCCCAAATCATTTTTGGCTTATAAAATTAAAAAAAAATGGAAGCATCCTGAGGAGAGAGAACAATCTTAGAGTTATCATTCTATGCACACCCCTCCCCCCTTGTGAGGTGATCCATTAGTGTCCTAAAGAGGCTCCTATTACAAAGAAACCTCAACATTAGGTTGGGCTTACTCTATTGTGGTAAGTGGGGTGTCAACAGTATCTATATTGTGTTCAAAATTAGAGTGATGATCAAGGCCATCACTTTTCCTTTCATGAAAATGTACAAGATCATGACCTCTCATATTACAATTGGAATAGACAATCTCACCCCTGTAAATGGATTTCAAATAACCAATTATTTCATAAGAGTCACAAAAAGGTGGGATCCTTTCATACTCAATTTTTAAGAAACTTAATCCTGCAATGTTGATAGAACCACTCTGTCAATAAGTGTTTAACTCAAATCATTGTCTACCAAAACCTAAGAAAAGTTCACAAAACAAACCATTTATATAGAATTATCCATCCTTATTGGTATTCCAATTGCAGAACCAATATCACACAATATTTTAGGGTTCCATAGAACCCAATTCAACTCATGAATATTGACTCATAATTGAGTGAAAGTTTCCTTAAAATCATGAAAATTAAAATTTAAACTCTAGTTGTGGATCTTCATAATTCCTAGCCTAAGATTAACCAACCCAATACTCCATGATTTTACTTTAAACTCAGTTGAGGGGAAAATAACATGGAAGAAGCCTTTATCGATAAAAACACACTTAAAATCAGAAAACACCCAAATTGAAGTTAATTAGGAAACTAGGTTAAAGAACTTCCAAGGTTTCATACCTTTTAAAAAAGAGATACGTGTGATGAAATCATGCTTATATAGCTCCATCCTTCCAGATGTAGCACCATATGAGGCCGATACATGAGTGGTGTTACCTTTCCTGATAAATTGTTGTGGAACCCAATCCTTGGTTAGGGAAAAGGAGCCTCCTAAAAAACCAGATAATGATGAGAGCCTGAGTGAAGCATCCCCATCTTGCTACTTTGATTTCTTAGACTTCTAAAGCACGATTTGGACATTTGAGACATAGGAAAACAAATTAAATCTTCTTGGATGGTCTTGGACAACTCGATCACCAGGAATTATCGGTGAACTCCTCTCTCATTCCTTCATTCCACTCCAGGTACTAATCTAAGAACATATTTCTTATTAAGTATTATATTATTAATTCTATTATTATGAAATTTTATTAATTATGTAATTATTATTTAATGTTATTAATCTTTATATATATATATATAATTATAAATAAATATACATAATTTTAAAAAAAATATTTATATGGTTATAAATAGACAATTATATATTTACATAATTATAAAATTATAATAAATATATTTAATTAATAAATATATTTATTATATTTATAATTATATATTTATAATTAAATATTTATAATTATATAAATATGTTTTTTATCTATAATTATATTCATTTATAATAAAATTTATAAATACATATTTTTAATTCTTTAAATATAGTTATAATTATATAAATATTGATTTTTAATTATATGCATTTTTATTTATTTATAATTATATACATTTATTTATTTATTTTAATATTTTAATTATAGTAATTATATTATTAAATACTTATTCTGTTATTAAATATTAATTATAGTAATTATATAAATTAAAATACATTTGTATATATAAATAAATATATTTGTCAATATATTTTAATAATTATATAATTATAAACATATTTATATTTATACAGTTATAAATAGAAATGGTGAAGACCATGATTGAAACCCATGGCCCTAAGAAATTTATTAAAAAAGATAAAATACATAAAAAAAATTGAAGTAAAAAAATAGAAGTGACACATGTCACCACCACAAATAAACATACAATGCTACAGAATCAATTATATTTGTGTCTATCACCCCTACCTTGAGGGACACCACACCCTCTTGAATGTATGACTTGTTTCCATTATTTTGGAGCTTACCACACATCACCTTGATCATCCATGTCCAAATATTCTTCATTTTCACTATGTGGGTCGACATCTTGACCACTATACTCTGAATTTCCCAACAACGCAGTTTGGAACTATTGAACATCATCAATAAGATCATGTGATATAACACCAAACAACTCTTTATTTGTTACATCCCCAATCAAGGGATCTTATAGAGCAGGATCCACCTAGTTACCCATATACACAATCTTCACATTAAAATAAGGTGAAGCACCATCATATAAAATAGGTTGTGAAGTATCCAATGTCCTATGTTTATTCCTTATGCCTTTCTTCTTAAGGCTCTCAAGGTAGAAGGAATCAAAATATGGGTTGTTAATTGAATCCAACATGGAAAAAATGGGTGCAGTTTCACTCAGAGACCATGATGGTTGTCCATCTGAAACATCATCTTTGAAGTCATCAAAACTAGGTTCACTATTAAGACACCCAGCAGGAGTAACAGGAATGACATTGCCCCACAGACCTGTTATTCCAAACCCAAAACAACATGAAAATGTAGGGAAATATCATTTGTATTAGTAGAAAAACTAGCTCCCCACTACCATGAACTGGGCATGGGGTATCCTGAAGTGAAGAAATTGGTCTAGGGGTGAGTTATCCACACCAAAACCCATTGTAACATGTGGAAAAAACATTCAAGCAGAGGTTCTATACATCTTCACAGCCTTTTGGGCATCCATATTTGGTTGTAACTTCAAGTAGACAACGTTTAAATACTTTTCCTTATTATTTCCATTCAAATAGGTATCACCAATCATATCAACCTCATTAGATTCATCCTAAGATCATTCATCCTACATGTCTTCCTACAGATCATCATCTCCATGCACTAGGCCTTTATCAGCATCCTGAGGCACTAGCCAATTAGAGGTCCCATTAAAAGCATCACAAATGGGAAACAAAACCTGAGTTGGATATGAGGCCATCCAAACATTTGGTCCCTCCTTATCTAGTATAAGAGGGATGGATCCAGAACTAGGGAGCTCCTTATAAGGGGCCACAGCTAAGAGTTTCTCCTTGTAGGAAGGTTCAGCACCATGCAATTTCACTAAACAATCATGATCAACGTGTGTTATATTTCTGACCTTGAACCACTCTTTATTAGGCTCATTCGGTATACCCTATTTATCATCCCTATTACCCAAAGGTATCTTGAATTTACAATGCTCGAATAAGACTCCAATATTTTTACAGTTGGAAAACATAAAACCTCTATGGAAGTCATCTTGGGTATGACCAATGCAAAAAAAATTAAGATAGAAAGAAGGTACATGCTCATATTCAATGGATAATTCAAACTTGAATTCATTAGAAACTAAAAAAATAGTTTCAATCAATGGGGAACAAAGATCAAACTCTATTAAAATCCTGGCATAATGTCCAAATCGAGCAACCTCAGTATCTTTTAAAGCTTAATGGGAGTTCCCACTGTAGAGGAAACATACCATAAGATATCAAAATTCCAAAAAAAACCTAATTGAGGCCTATTATCTTAATCTAATACTCGTTCATCAAATTCTTCACCTGAGCTGGATCAAACCAAGGATTCTAGTCCTAGAATCTCAAGGTGCTCGGTTTAAGGGATATGAATCCAAAGCCCCATGCTTTTAATTTCAAATCTATCAAAGAGAAAATAATGTGTAAGAATCCCATACCAACTGACACAATGCGCCATCTATCAAATCCCTAGACCTAAATAAGGAAAGTCCTCAAATCTTCAAGCTTCCACGCACTAGAGCCTCATTGTAGGGACAATCACGCAATGATATAAAACTTATAGTCTTCAACACAATCCCTAAAAATATTCAGATTCACCTCATCAAACACCATAGAACCATTCCTCGTGATCTTATGTGAGGGATTCAGATCCGAGTGAGAATCAAAAAAGAATATGTGACCGAGGTGATTCTCAGCTGAAGGGAGATGCGCCTTCAAATCATTTGAGTTCCCCACCAAATTCACCAGCTTTACTTTTGAAGAGAGAGAATCTGTGCAATCCCAATACACATCCAGAACTAAAGGATTATGAGCATTAAAATCACCTTCACCTGTAATCACACCTTTAATCTTCTTCGATGGGAAAACAAAGATGTCCTGAGGATTAAAAAAGCAATTGAGATCCATCAAAACTAAGGAACCCTAATCTCCATGAAAGGAAAGAGGGAGAGAGACTCATGTAATGATATCATCATTTTTTACCATTTATATAGTTATAAATACTTATTTATAAATAAATTTCAAATATATTTATATAATTATATTTATTTATAATTATATTTATATTTATATTTATTTATATCAATATATATATATATATATAAATAATGAATACATTTACAATTATATAATTATAAATATATTTATAATTATATATTTATAAATAAATCTTTATAAATAAATTTTTATAAGTATATAAATATAAATATATTTTTATAGTTATAAATATATATTTATTTATATATTTAAAATATATTTATAATTATATAATTTAATATACATTTAAACACCTAATAATTTTCAATTTAATTTTGATATATATATATATATATATTTGTGTAAATATATATTTAAAAAAGGAAATTATTTATAATCCTATTTATGAATATATTTATAATTATGTAGTTATAAATATATAGTTATATAGTTATAAATATAAATTTATTTATGAATATAATTATCAATATATATTTATAAATATAATTTTATTTATATAAATATATATTTAAAATTCTATATATATATAATTATAATTAGAAAATAGTAAATGGGGGGAAATAAAAATGCTACATGAAGTGGTGTTTTGAAAATCTCCACAAAAGCATTAGATGAACAAGCGCTCTTGGGGTAAAACCCAAAAAAGATAGTTCATTTGGCACTTCAAACCCCCATTTCCCTAAATATCAAAACCCTAAAACCTTTAAATTAAATAAAAAATACCCCAAATACAAATTTTTCTTTGAAATGAGACAGATGGTTGCTAAATTATGCAATAATAGAGACTCAAGGAGTTCACCCTTAGGTTTTGGTTCATTTATCAAATAATGAAAAATAATCCATAGAAAAAGTATCATGATCGATTCATAGTTATTTATTCATAAGTAATTAAAATATTTGAAACATTTAATGATGTGGTATAAAAATATATAACATTTTACTAAATTTTATTTGGTAATCATATCACCGTTAATATACTTCAACAGTGAGATTATTTATATCAATAAAGATTTTAGTTATAGTTTTTCACATGTAACAGTGACAAATATTCATGAAAATTTGAATATAAATAGATTCATATATATATATATATATATAATTTATTAAATATAGTTATAAGTAAAGTTAAAAGATTTATAACATAATAAATATCTCAAACATACAAGTTAAAAATATATAATGTTGGTTGATCATGAGATGAGCTTATAATGTATTATTGAAATTAAATTTTGTATTTTTTTTGTATATGATTATTTAATTTGAAATAATTGCATGATCTTGATATGACCAACAAATGTATGATTGAAATTACATGTCATGTTTTTCCAGTTATATAATTTGTAATAATTGTATTTTCTTTTCCTCATTGATGATCTATGTTTCATCTTTCTCTCAAAGTATGTAATGACCTATGTGTCCACTTAAAAAATGTTATTTATCTCAAAACCCTAGACCCCCTCACTTTCATGTGAGTAATATTGTAATAAAAGGGCATTTAAAAATAAGTGTTGTTTCTTGAAGGTATATTTTTACACCATTCATGATAGGAGACTGATGGTTATTAAAATTTGAGATAATAGAGGTGCTGAGAGCCCCCCAAGTTTTTATTGGTTTATCAAATAATTATAAATCAATCCATAGAAAAAGTATGAAGATAAAGTCAATTATTTAATCATAACAAATTTAAAAAATTTAAAAATTTCATGATGTAGTATATAACATTTTATAAATTATTATTTTCTAGGTAATCATGTTTGTGCAAATATATTACAATGATGAGGTGATTTATACTAACCATATTTTTAGCTATATTTTTTCACATGAAATAGTGGAAAATATTCATAATTATGTGACATTGTATGAAGTTAACAATATGATTTATAGTCGGTTAAAACTGAGGAGTGATCAATCAATTACTTCAATTACATATCATAATCTTCAACATCCTCAACGTTTTTGGCACACTGAGTATCCTCTGGTCGATGATGAGGATTGGATGGATGCATCATTTTTTTCAGGAAATAGTGTAATAATGGTCTAATCAAATTATATATGGTGATTTCTGATATTGATGAGGTGAAACCAACTACTATAGAAACATGTTATGTGAGCTCTATAGAAGTCATCCCTTCACTACACTTGCATTCATTACCAGATCATATGATTCCTGTAATAGAAACAAATTATAAATAAGATGGTCAGCATTTGGAAGGAAATTTAGGATACATACCTATGTGTACTCCTGGTGTACTGAATGAAAGTTTATCTGATGGTGAAGTTTCTGGTGAGGCATATGAAGATGATGTGAGTGAGAGTGATGTGGGGAATGAACCTCATAAGGTTCCTCTAATATATATGTATCCACTAGTTAGTGGTAATAATCCTATACTATTGATTTCCTTAGTTGAAAGAATGTTGTGCGCACAATATTTTGATTGGGATGTCATTACACCATCTAATGAATTCCCTAGAATTATAGGGAATAGATTTGCATCGACTGATAACACCATCTATGTTGGGAAAGAGTTTGAAAGTAAATATTTCTTTAAAATGTGATAAAACAATACCACATAGAGTGACATTTTTCATTTGTGGTTGATGATTTGAAGAATAAAAAATATCTCATTCGATGTGACAAATATGGGCCAGAATGTAAATTCCAAATGAGGGAAATATATAACAAATTTTTTGTATATTGGAATATTACCAAATTAGAAGGCCTGCAAACTTGTGTATATCCAGTCTTGTCACATGATCACTCTTCACTTGATACACAGTTTATATCAACTATTATTTTAGAGATGATATTAATGTGTCAGGACATATCTATGTCCCTTATTCAAGAACGAATACAATAGTTAGTTAAATACAATATATCCTATGGAAAATCTTGGAATTCAAAAAAAAAATCAATTTTGAAAGTTTATGGTGATTAGGATGAATCATATGAAATGTTTCCATAGCCTATGGGATTTTTTTATCAGAAAAATCATATTATTTATCAATTGTAAACTATTGAGTATGTCTCCCTAGATCACCAAGTTGATTAATCAATGGTAAAGTTCAATATGATTTTTTGGTCATTCAAGACATGTATTTCTTATTTATTATATTGTAAACAATTTATTCAAGTAGATGGAACTTTTCTTTATGGAAATTATATAGGTGTTCTACTTATTACTTCCACAGAGTATGGTAATCATGCTCCTCTACCACTTTCATTCTCTATAGTTGAAATGGATAATTTTGAATCCTGGAGTTGGTTTTTGTCATGTATATGCATTCATGTCACACAAAACCAGAGAGTGTGTCTGATATTTGATCACCATCGAGTGATTAAAGAGGTTTTTAATAGTTTTGGGGTTTCATGGAGAGAACTGAATTCTTATCATTAATATTTCATTAGACATATTTTCATTAATGTGCATAATAATTTCAGAGATGATGTAATAAAGAAGGAGATCATAAAGTTGGGTATATTTTTTTGAACTTATTTTTTTATGAAAGAAAATTTAATATCCTTCTAAATACATTATTCTACTATGGTCTCATCATAAAATCCCCAACAAGAAAGGGGTGATCGATGTCTTGAAGAAATTCAAAGGGTTAATAAAGATGTCTATGATTATATAATGAATATTTCAAAGTAAAATGGTCATTATCATATGATGGTGGTATGAGATATGGACATATGACCACTAATAAAGTGGAGTGCATAAATGGGGTCCTCAAGGGCATGCAAAAACTTCTGATCATAGGGCTAGTATAAGAGAAATTTTATAGATGTGTGGGGTACTTTTTTGAATGGTACCAATAGTTCTATCAGAGGATGCAAAATGGAATTCGTTTTGGTCAATATTTTAAAAGTGTTATTGATAAGATATAGTATCAAACATCATAATTACATGCTATATCCTTTGACTGGGTACAGAGCTTCTTTTATGTAAGAAAGTTCCATGACTATGTCACTGGAAACAATTGTTGAGTGCTGGTGGTCAAGTTGGAAAACATGTACTGTGATTGTGGTAACTTCTAGGCATTGAGATATCCTTTTACACATGTTTTTGTGGCTTGTGAATTGGTAAAAATATCATGGGTTCCCTATGTTGACCTATTATATCATGTGAGCACTCTGGTTAACTGTTATAGTGCACCTTGGATTCCTTCTAATGACTTTTTTTCTATTACCTAACCTACTGATTATCCGACTGTCATCCCTAATTTTTACAGGTTTGGTATTATGGATTTATCATTTATGATTTTTTTCATTTATGTATTTTTTAAATTATTGTCTTGATATTACCAGGTTTCACCCCTGGGTATGAACAAAGTCTAATCGTATCATAAATGAGATGGAATGGCCTTGACAAAGGGGTAGGGGACTATGATGCAACATTTTATCATGAAGAAGAGCATACTCATAAGAGATGTCCCCAAGTGGTGGGAAATAGATCCACTTCCCAGCATCCAAGATCGATCCTATGTTTTTTATCATGAATGTGTACATTTTTTCCATATGCAGATGTTTCATTAATGGATCCGTTTATTTCTGAATTGCTTCATTTCTGACATGTTTCAACTCTAGTTTGTTTCATTTCTAGATTCAATAAGAAATAATTATGTGATACTTTAAAATTTAAAAAAAAATAGACAAAAAAATGAATAAAAATAGGTTTAACCTCTAAATGAATTGTCTTAAAATATTTCCATAAAATCACATAGTTGATTGAATATATCATTCAACCACATGTTCTATGAGGGGTTTTCATTATAGATGATATACATAAAAATATATAGAAATAAATTAAAAATGATTGGATATCATTAAAACAATAAATTAATAGACTAATCCAACAACATCTGTCACACATATTTTATTATCTCATTTTTCATTATAATGCTAAATTATACTACCTTGTTTTCTACCTCATTTTTCTTATTTTGGCTTTCTAAAATTTGTTTACAAATTTTATTGAATTAATTATAAAAAAGTAATGATAATATCAAATATACAGATAGAGGTTCCTCCATTACTCAAATTTTAGGATATGCATGTTTCATAGGTAGTTTTATAGGGATGTCCAATGCATTCTTTGAATGTGCGGAGAACTCGTCATTTCGATTATGTTGCACCACCTCCCACTATCATCCTTCATATTCATCATACTGGGTTATATGGCATAGTGATGTGAGACTTCACATTTATTGATCATCAACTCATTACTACACTCATAGAGAGATAGAGGACAAAGACACATACATTCCATTTTATAGAGGAGGAGGTGACTATTACACTCTAGTATGTGTCTATTATATTGGGTCTCCCCATCGACGGTGTGGTTGTGACGGGTCGAGTGGGTGTATATTGGTTTGAGATGGATCACAGATTATTGGAAATTGAGGTCCATGATAATGGAAGTTTATCCATTGGTAGTAGATTACACATTCCATGGATAGGCAAGAACTTTTCTCATCTATATGAGGATGCTGATGAGATCACCATGCTGTGATTTTCACATGCATACATTTTTTGAGGCTGATCGGTGACACCATATTCATTAATCATTCGACTACATTTATAAATTTTATGTATTTACTTTTATTGGAGGACTTGGACCAAATAGGGTGGTATAGCCAGGGGTCTTCATGTATCGTGTATAAATATAGGGTGCTATGTAGTGCTTGTCTCATCGATAACATACAGATCACATGATGTGTTATTCTTATACAGACGTGGATATAGGATCACATCCCTCGATTAGCTTCTCATGCACACTCGTTATTTCCTGTTGATATTATAGCAGATTATCTATGTGAATGATGATGTATTATTCCTTCCTTATAATTTAAAAAACAAATGTATTACTTTCTATTATGAAATATAAGTATAAAATGTTATCTACAAGTGAATTCAGGCACATCGACATTCAGATATAGCTAGACATGATTTCCACACTTACAGACTTATGTTGGACAGTCTTCGACCAAACGATGTAACTGGTTATTAATTATATAGTTAAATAATTATTTTGTACAATACAAGTCTTCATTTAATAATTGATTATTCATTTTTTTTAGATTTCATGGATTCCATGTACTGAGGTTGTCATCCAGAGTCTCCCATTATATTTTATGGTGATGCTTGTTGTTGTCTCATGTGTCGTTCCTATTATTCATTTTCATATTGTTGAGTGGAATCTGACTGATAGGGTTATGAGGCTATTTGGATTCTATTAGCACAATACTGCACTTCCCAGTCAGTAAACTTCACTTTATTCTTGAAAGATGTCAGGGAAGTGAGACTTTTATTGGGGGAAATATCATGCATGATATATTGAGATGTGGGACAGATGACATGAGTCTCAGTTATGAGGGGAAAACAAAGTTTGTATGCATTTATTCAATTAGTTGGATTATGTTACCTAGTACCACTTATACCCAATGACATTTATTATGTGACACATATGAGGATATCATGACTTGGTAATAATTATCCCTTCTATTGTTGAACAATTATTTTATTAACATTAGTTAACTGCATAATTTTTTTTCTCAGGATGCTCATATCAGCTATCTACTTCACATATCTGATCCAATAGAGGGAAACACATTTTACCAGGAATATTTTTATAAAGTCGTGACAGATTTGCTTCTTTCCATATATAAGATTTATCATGGGATTTTCTTTGATGTGCTAGGTAATGTTGAGGCAGTTGAGTCTGATATAGATGTGTCCAGGGTGATGATCCTATTATGGATGAAGATGTGGAATAGGAGGAGGGTGTTCATCATGATCAGCTAGATGCTCCTCCAATTCCTATTGCATATGACCCACAACCACAGCCAGAGGAATAGGCACAGACAGGGTCTATTAGCATGTCAGATTCTATTATAGCAATAGAGGATGATTGGTATGTGCTACATTCTTAATTATCCTCTAATCCATAGATATATTCTGCACAGTAGCCATCTTGTTCATATGTTGGGGAGAGTTCCAGCCAACACACACTATCTATAGAGATAGGATAGGGTACAAGTTTTGAGACTCCAAATCCACTGCCTATCACATAGGATGATGTGGAGTTAGGTTTTAGGAATGATACACAGGAACAGTGTACGCCAGAGCATAGACATACACAGACACAGCATGGACGCATTATATATACACCTGGCTATAGAACATAGGATCATACAGGCCACCAACATAGATTATATAGATACATGTTATATATTTTTTAAATAGTGATTTATACATTATTTAAAAACATACTAATATATTACATAATGTTGCAAAAATCAATTAATAGATATAATTAGAAATTAATACAAATATTTTTGAACGAATAAGAAACATTAATATTAATAACTACATTGGTAATAATAATTACTATTTGTTATTTACATTAATACTTCTTAGTTTATTATACATATTATGTATAATAAATAATTTCTTTAAATTTATTATTAAATATTAATAATATTATTATTTTTAATTCAACAAATATTATTAATATTTAATAATTAATTTAAGATTATTATTTATTATACATAATATGGATAATAATACTAAGTATTAATATAATAAATAATCATCTAAAATTAATTATTAAATATTAATAATATTTTTATTTTTAATACTATAAATATTATTCATATTAATAATAAATTTTATCTTATTACTTATATAAGTAATTAATTAATAATACAACATAATATATTAAGAATAATATAATTATTAACCAATACATATTTTTCTAAATACAAATTATTTTATTTACATTATCATATAATAAATATTACCTATAATGCTATTAATTATATAATACCATATTAATATATTATTAATTAATAATAAATAATACAATTGATAATTAATAAATAATTTACGTATTAAAAAATTACTAATAATTATATCAATAAAAATTTTAACAAAAAATTATAATTAAAATCTTATAAGAATAATATAATTATTAACTAGTAAAGATTTTTCTAAATACAAATTATTGTGACATTATCATACAATAAATATTAGCTATAATGCTATTAATTATCTTAATAACATAATAATATATTATTAATTAATAACATAATAATATATTATTAATTAATAAAAAAATAATATAATTGATAAATAATAAATATTTTACATATTAATATATTACTGATATTTATATCAATAAAAAATATATAAAATATTTATAATTAAAATATTATAAACATTAATTTTTATACTATTGATTAATTAATAACATAATAATATAATATTAAGTAATAATAAATAATAAAATCGATTATTAATAAATATATTATTTACTAACAAATTGGTAATATTTTATATCAACACAAAAATTAACAAATATTTCCAAATAACATTATTAGAAATTAATATTAATAAAAAATATTATATTATCAATTATATAAATAAATTATTCATAATACATAGATATATATATATATAAAGAGGTGTGAACGGGGTTCACGCTTCTCCGAACACCTTTTTTAAAATACTCGATATCCTATCTTGTTTTTTAAAAAAATATAAATACCCATTAAAAAACTCTAGGGGTGGAGGTGGTATGTATTCACAACTTCTCAATAAGGAAACAAGGAAAAAAGGGTGTCGGCATGCCGAGTTCATGCCAGGGTATGACATGTCCCTTCACATGCCTTTAATCTTTCTTGTGTTGAGACTTCTCTCTCTACGAAATCATGTTAATGGCAAAAAAAATTGACGATGTTCAGATCATTATCAGGGAAGGTTTCAGGTAGGGGTGTCCATGGGTCAGGTTGGGTTGGGTTGAGGTCGTTTCAGGACTCATCCTGACCAAAAAAGATCAGGTATGGTTTATTTGGGTTGGGTCACATGCTTCATGAGCAGCTGACCCGACCCAACCTGACTCTTTGGGATTGGGTTACCTGACGCAAGGCTAAAGGACCCACCCAACCCAACCCGCTATGGGTCGGGTCAGTTTGGTTCGGGTTCTATGTGTAAACCCGACCCAACCTCGACCCAACCCCCCACCCACCCCCACCCCCCAGACCCAATCCGATAGACCCGACCCCCCCCCCTCCAGACTAGGCTCCCCCCACCATCCCCTACCCCCTGTGCCATCCCCTCCCACTCACCCTGCACCATCCCCTCCCCCTGGCACCAGCCCCTCCCCCTCCCCCCTACACCAGCCCCCTGCCCCCTGGACTAGGCTCCCCCCACCCATCAGCCCCCCACCCCCTACACCACCACCCCTTCACTATCCTCTACCCTCCCCCCCATACTGCACCAGCCCCTCCCCCTGCACTACACCAGCCCCTCCCCCTGACCCTACTGCACCAGCCCCTCCCCCTACTGCACCAACCCCTCCCCCTCCACCTACCCTGCACCAACCCCTCCCCCTCCCCCCTATTGCACCAGCCCCTCCCCATCCCCCTGACCTACACCATCCCCTCCCCCTCCCCATGCACTACACCATCCTATCCCCCTCCCCCTACTTCACCACCCCCTACCCCGCACCACCCCCCTCCCCCTCCCCCTACCCTGCACCAGCCCCTCCACCTTCCCCATTTTGCAGTAGCCCCTCCCCCTCCCCCTACCTTACACCAGCCCTCCCCCTCCCCCCTACACTACACCATCCACTCCCCCTCCCCCCTGCTGCACCAACCCCTCCCCCTCCCCCTACCCTACACTAGACCCTCCCCCTCCCCACTACTACACCATCCCCTACCCCTCCCCCTACACTGCACCAGCCCCTCCCCCTCCCCTTGCACTAGCATGCACCCCTTCACCAGCCTCCCCATGCACCCCTGCACTAGCCTTCACCTCCACCAGTCTCCCCCACCTCCCCCTTGCTGCACCAGCCACCCCCCAGGACTAGGCTCCCCCCCCCCACACCAAAAGTGAACAAGGTTATAGCATAAAAGTATTAGAAGAATAAGTTGAAGGAGAATAATAGGAGGAGTAGGAGGAACTCCCCGAAGATGCTACCCAAGGCCAAGACTTAAGTCAACCAAGACCTAAGTCACCAAGACCTAAGTCTCCTAATCAGCTACAGGAACTAAAATCCAAATCAATACATCTATAACTCCATCCCAAACAATATCCCCCATTTATCACCCTACCTTACCAAAAAATAACCACTTTCTACTACAGCTAGCTAGAATAGACTAACTACAGAATTAATATACTTACCCTAGATATAAATACCCCCTTACACAGCCCTAGCTAGCCCACATTGCTAACAATGTCCTTGGAAATGGAACTAAATTTCATTTTGTAAATGTTTTATAGTGAACAAAACATTCCCCTACAAGTGGTCAGAGTCACCACAAAAAATAATTTGGTGAGTAACCTGGTCAAACCACAGGGATAAGTTTGGATTAATAGTATTCTTGGTTGAATGTTTAACAAAATCAGTATACAAAAATGGTTGTGAAAATAGAAGATAGGTGGAAAATTAGGAAGAAAATAACATATATTAAAATTGATAACTAGGAGGTTTACCTTCATTGAAGTTACAAATCACTTTCATAGGAAATGGAAATCAAACAAAATCACCCAATTATACATACTTTTTATACAACTAAAATGAGGAACTATCACTGCCTGCATGAAATGTACACACATTCACTTTGATCCAACTCATATAGTTTCATGAAGAAATTACTTAAGACTTTATCATTTCTTATAAATAGTAACCATCAAAATAGTCATCTAGAATGGGCATCAAAGTCCTACAACATTTTAAAGAAACCCATTAGCCTACAAAGGCTACTATGAAAACATGAATTCAAAATGTTAATAGTACTGATGTTACACCATATAATACTTTCTATATATATGTAAATCAACCTCATTTAATGTATTTTCCATAAAAATAGTAAAATAATAACTTCTGAAATCCAATTTTACCTTTAAATCTTCAATGAATGCATCAAAACATTCCTGGATATAAATGAACTCTAAAATGATCTTTAAGTTTCACTAGGGACCTTAACTCCAATATAATAAACTATATATTCTTTGGGGGAGATCTATGTATGTGATGAAAGTATATTTTAAACCACTTTACAACTACCATGATGGAATTTAATTCTATATAACATTACAATTATTCATAAAAATATAGTATAACATGAAGAATGCACATACTCATGACATAAGAATGATATGCCCTAAAAAATCATAAATTTATGATAAATTGGAATACCATAAATTATAGTATTATGAAAATAATTTGTAAAATAATTCTAAATTTATAACTTAATGAATATTTCTCCATCATCCTTGCTTATTCTATTTTAGATAGTGAAACTCTGGTCATGAATTGCAGTAGATGATGTCATATTTTAAAAAAACACAACAAAAAAAGAGCAAGTCAGTATTTTACTTTTTCAAACAAAGTTTTATAATTTAAAAATAATAAATGATAAAAAATAATAATATTTTTAATATAACCTGATTTAATCGATTCCACTTATTCTAGTTTCTTTCTAATGTTAATTTGTTTAGGCTTTCTAAACCAATTTTCTGAGTAAATTAATGCCTCAATGGTGTTGGGATTCAAACAACTACAAAACTGATCAAGGACTCATCCTCCTGTACTAAAAAACAAACTCTGGATATACTATAGTTAAATGAATTGATATAATATCTCTAGAAATGCATGATAGAACATTATACTTTCTTTCCTTTCCTTTCCACCAACTTAAAATATCAAATCCATTGAAATCATCTTCACAATCATCAATCTCTAGATATATTTCTAGTTCATTCCTTTGTTGTGTCAATTGCATTTTCCTTTTCTTTAATCCATATGCATCTTTCCATTTCTCATCATCCTCACTATCGGTACTAGCATCATGAATATGTGAATATTGATGAGAACTTGACTCAAATTTATCAACAACTGGAATGGGATATTTACATTTGTAAAACTCATAGAGATTATTCAGAACCTCTATTAATTTATTGATCAACTCACTCTTATCTTCATCATCAAACATCATTTCAAAACTATCCTGAACATATTTCAATTTATATCGGGGATCAAGAACAACTACCACAAGTAAGAGAGAATTAAAATTGGAACAAATACCCCAATACTTGTCCAACTTAAGCTTCATTTCAATAGCCATTTCACTAATATTAATATCATGACTCTTTATCTATTTCTTAATTTTTATATATATGTCACAAATATTATGAAATAAATTGTGACATGTTACATGCATAGAACCAAAAAACTGAACAGTGTTGTCATAAATATTTCTAAAAACTTGAAAAATAAACGAGAATGATCATAATCATATATTGTAGGAGCCCCACCTTTACACATAAGAGCACTCCTAAAACTTGCATCCTCCTCAAGGTGAATAAATACTTTCTCATACTTCTCTACAAAATCCAACATAAATTAACAAGAATTATACCTAGTAGGAACATTGATAATTATGGCATGTTTACTAGGAATTTTTAACACCTCTATGATGCTCTTGAAAAGAGCCAATCTAGAAGGTGAGCTTCTGACAAATTTGTAAAAAACTCTAATTCTAGCAGTTGATGTTGATATTTCCTTTATCCCATCACTAACAATAAGGTTTAAAATATGTGGATATCATCTAATATGAATATACTCTCCATTAATAATAGACCTATTCCAATCATTAACCCTCATCACTAAATAAATTATTATTGTATTATTATAACTATCATTGTCCATAGTAACAACATTAATCTTTTCAATCCTCTATTATTTCAATGTTTTTTCTAATACTCGGCCAATTACTTACCCTTTATGATCCAAAAAATGACAAAACAATATTATTTTTTATTTAAGATCCAATTATCATCAATAAAATGTGAAGTCACACACATGTAATTCATATTCTGAATTAAAGTCAATGTTTTGGTGGTAAAAAAATTATATGAGAGAACATATCAAACATATATTTCAATTTTTCTTTCTTAGTCAAATATAACCACAAGAAATCCCTAAAAACTATTTTTATAGATGGAACTTGGAATTTAGGTTAAACAACTTCAATAAATTCTCTAAAATCTTGATTGTCAATATATTTAAATGATAAATCGTTAATGATTATCATTTTATCCAGAGTTATTCTGCACTATTCTTGGTTAAAATGAGCTACTAAAATTTTTATTGTCCCATTATCCTTATATTCACACTTATTTCTAAGACCAATAGTGGTTTGGCCTTTATAAAGAATTTTGTGAGGATTTTTATTGCACCTTTTCAAATTTATATTCAAATTACTAGTTCCATGTTGGATAGATGTGAAAGCATAATATTTTCCATAATAATTAA
Organism: Viscum album; assembly: GCA_963277665.1. Taxonomy (NCBI): domain Eukaryota; kingdom Viridiplantae; phylum Streptophyta; class Magnoliopsida; order Santalales; family Viscaceae; genus Viscum; species Viscum album. The sequence continues at coordinate 9,464,125 of OY728143.1, read as the reverse complement.
AACACCCCTTTTATCTTTTTTATGAAAATAATCCCAAGCTTGAGAAACTCTAAATCCACTAGAAACTTTAGGAATTTTTACCTTTTTAGGAGACCTCTTACCCTCAGTTTCTTCAATCAGTATGCTACAAATCCCCCATCATATTTCTATAATTGAATGTGTATTTGGATTAGACCCCATATGACTTTGGGTTCCTACAAAAATAGGAGGATTATAAACACCTTCAATGTGAATGGATAGGTGATGTGCTTTCTACAAAATCTACATCTGGTAACCAATTTGTTATAGCAAATCCCTGGCAGAAGAAGAAGACATCAACATCACACCATAATGAGGAAGATAATTCTAAGGACATGATTAAAAAAATTACTTACCACCAGTGCCACTAGACAGAATACACAACATTCCATGGAGGAATGATCTAGTAAGAGGGATTTCTCTCGGTTGCTCGTGAGGGAATCTGTCCATCTGGGGAGGAGGCGAGCGAGGAGAGGAGGAGGAAGGGAGTATAGTGGGTGGAATGAGGCCAGTCACTGGTGAGGGAAGGATGAAGGAAGGGGAGTAGGGTTTGGCCACATGCTGGGGAAGGTCGGGGTTAGGGGGAGGAGGATGAGAGGAGTAGGGAATATTTCTAGGGAGAAGGTGAATGAGGAGAGTAGGAGGATGAAGGTAGTAGAATAATGGGAGGATGGAGGTTATCCACGCATGAGGGAAGGTTGGGGAGGGGTAATAGGAGGAGAGGAGGAGGAGGCGAGCACAAGGGAGGGAGGAAATTAGGGAGGCAAGCCATCCAGTTGGGTCATGGAATGAGGTAGGTTTTTTTTCATACACCCTTGGGTCATCGGTTCAGGTTGGGTCGATATATAGCCAACTTGAGACCTGACCCAACCCATGCATGGTTCAACTCGATACAAACCCGACTCTGACATTTTTTTACAAAACCCGACCCAACCAGACCCGGTTGGGTCAGGTCAAACCTTTCAGGTTGGGTCGGGTCTGGACACCCTAGTTTCAGGATTGTGTACAAGGGATTCATCGATGGAGGAGTGGCAGTGGAGATAAAGTGCCTAAAAGTGGGGTCCAAGTAGGGAACCCATGAGTTCCTGACCAAGATCGAGATATTTTCACAGTTGTGCTACCTCCACCTTGTCTCCCTCATCGACTACTACGAAACCGATGGTGAGATGGTCCTCATCTATGACTACATATCTCGAGGAACCCTCCATGACAATATGAATAGGACTAAATACTACCCTCTAAGCTAGGAGCATCGCCTCCATGTCTGCATCAGTGAAACACAGGGAGCTGTAGTAACTCCACTCTAATTCCAAGTACACCATCATCCACCATGATGTGAAAAAAACCAACATCATAAAAATTTTAATATGAGGTTTATTTAAATTTAATTGGTTTAGGGGTTTGATAATTTGGTATATGGGTCATTGAAGCGCTATCTCAACTAGTAATTTTGGGATAAAACCTAAAAGTGCTAGTTGAACTGCCACTTTGGGGCTTTGAAGCACAAAGTTCCACTTAAATTAGTGCTCTTTAATGAAACCAAATGATAAATAGTTCCACTTCAAGTGGAACCATTAATTTCCCACCCTATAAAAGGGCGACCACACCCCTCCCCTCCCATCATTCCAATAACCCAAATTCCTCTCTGAAGATCTGCAGCCTCAACGACCCTCCACTCTGAAGCTCTATAGCTTTAACAACCCTCCACTCTGAAGCTCTGTGGCCTCAATGACCCCCCACTCTGAAGCCCCTCCCTGACCTTGTTTAAACACCTTCATCCTATATTGAAGTAATTCTATTTATATTTCAATTTGTTTAATTTTTTTTAATTTTTTTAATATTTTAATTTATTTATTTAAATTTTTAGTAATTAGTTTATAATTAGTAAATAGTTAATGTATTATAATTAGAACCTGATAATTATATAATTGAAATTAGTATTTAATTTAATCGTTTGTGTGTAATTTGTAATTAGATAATGATTATATAATTATAATTAGTAATTAATTTCATATTAATTAATTGTAATTAGTGATTATTTAATTTTAATTAGTAATAAATTTAATGTAATTAGAAATTAATTATTTATAATTAGTAATTTATTAATTTTAATTAGTAATTAAGTAAGTAGTAATTGTAATTTGTAATTAAATAACTTTAATTAAGAATAAATTTAGTATTACTTAATTAAAAATAGTAATTAGTAATTAATTTAATGTAATTAGAAATAAATTATTTATAATTAGTGATTTATTAAGGAAGTATGTGCAAGAGGCTAAATCTAGTATGGTTTTTGTGCACATCAAGCATAGGATGGATTCTTATGAATCCTCTATTAACAATGATCTTGGTGGATGTGATTCCAGAAAACATTTTTTCTTTGAAGCAGGAATTTCCCACCTGAAACCTTACTGCACAGTTGGTGAGGGAAATCTATTCTCTCATTTTATATAAGGTTCACTATGGTCCAGTTTTTATTCAAGTTAATCTAGCTTAGCATGTTGTATAAAGTATTATTTCTTTGAATTAGGACTTTCCCACCTTGAACCTTATTGCACAAGTGGTGAGGGAATACCAAACTCCTATTTTCTATAAAGATCACCCAGGTCCAGTTTCTATTCAAGGTAATTTGGATCATCTTGTTTCAAGTCCTCTGGATCACCATGTTATAGGTTATATTCAAGATAATTTAGATCACTAGGTGACTCATATCAGTATTCAGCCTGTGGCCTTATTCTAGGCTGTCGACAGTGAAAGTAGAGAAGCATCAGAATGTTGTTCTACTTTCCAATCTATTAAAGAGAAGGTAAAAATAAAGTTAAGTAATCCTAATGCTTTTTAATTTCTTGCCTCTGTGATTAGTGAGGAAGAAAGATAAACAAGTGATGGTGTGCTTGAAACTGATGAGAGGAGGGTAGATGTTGATATTAAGCTTCCAGATGATGGATGTGGGCCATGGATGGAAGTGAAGACTTAGAGGAGGGGTCTTCATTCTCATGGTAGGGGTGGACGCTCCTCTTGTCATACTATGTGCACTCGCTCTCGAGTTTCTTGAGGTCCTTTTTGGTTTTGTTCATCTGTATGCGGACTTTGTCAGTATTGTATGTTCCTACCTTCTGTGGGATTTTATTTTCTTTCCATAAAAGGGCTTTGTGCCTCAACCTATTTAAAAAAAATATAATTAGGAATTAATTTATTATTACTTCATTGTAATTAGTAATTAGTTAATTTTAATTAGTAAATAAATTATTTTAATTAGAAATTTATTATTTATAATTAGTACTTCATTAATTGTAATTAGTAATTACTTAATTAATTAATTAATTATAATTAGTATTTAGTTAAGTTTTATGAGTAATTAGTAATTAATTTAACATAATTAGAAAATAATTACTTATAATTAGTATACTATTAATTGTAATTACTAATTAATTAATTAAGTGATTGTAAGTTGTAATTAAATAACAATAATTAGGAATTGATTTATTATTACTTAACTATAATTAGTAATTAGTTAATTATAATTAGAAAATAAATTATTATAATTAGTAATTAATTATTTGTAATTAGTACTTTATTAATAGTAATTAGTAATTACTTAATTAAGTAATTAACTATAATTAGTAATTAGTTAATTTTTATTAATAATTAATTTAATGGAATTACCAATTAATTATTTATAATTAGTACTTTATTAATTGAAATTAGCAATTAATTAATTAATTAATTTTAATTTGTAATTAAATAATTATAATTAGTAATTTTATAATTTGATTCAGTAATTAATTTATAATTACTTAACTACAATTAGTAATTATTTAAGTGTAAATTTTAGTTAATTAAATGTAATTATAAATTAATTATTTGTTGTTAGTACTTTATTAATTGTAAATATTAATTAATCAACTAAGTAATTGTAATTTGTAAGTAAATAACTATAATTAGTAATTAATTTAGTATTACTTAATTATAATTACTAATTGGTTAAATATAATTAGTAATTAATTTAATTTAATTAGTAATTAATCATTTGTAATTAGTACTTTATTAATTATAATTATTAATTAATTAAGTAAGTGGGTAATTGTAATTTATAATTAAATAACTTGAATTAGTAATTACGTAACTGTAATTAGTAATTAATTTATTATTACTTAATTGTAATAAGTAATTAGTTAAGTGTAATTATTTAAGTGTAATTAGCAATTAATTTAATATAATTAACAATTAATTATTTGTAATTAGTACTTTATTAATTGTAATTATTAATGAATTAAGTATGTAAGCAATTGTAATTTGTAATTAAATAAATTTAATTAGTAATCACATAACTGGAATTAGTAATTAATTTAGTATTACTTAATTGTAATTAGTAATTAGTTATCTGTAATTAATAATTAATTATTTGAAATTAGTCAAATAACTAATTAATAATGACATAATATTTAATTTTAATTAAAAATTAATTAAAATTTTATTAAAATTTTATTATTAATAAAATTACTAATTAATGAATGATTAAGGAATGAATAACTTAGGATTCACTAATTCTGAAGTACTGAGTAAGTAATGATTGATTACAAATTAATTATAATTATTATACTAATTAATTATTAATTTTTATCCATATTTATAAATTTTTTATATTATGAATGACTGTTTACCAGAGTATATTTGGTAAATTTCTTCTAGAGTATATCCTTGTATTACATTCTAAGTATGATAATGAATTTAGTTTTTCATTTACCATAACTTTGGTTTGTAATTGGAGTTATGAACTTGAATTTAGTTTTGGAATATATTTTGTGCATATTAATTTTTAGAGTTATCTTGAATTGAATTATCCCTTGAGAAAAATCTCCCCAAGTATAGGGGTTTTGGGTTCAGACTACCTACTTTCTTGAAGGCTTGTCTTGGCTAGGAAAGTGAATGGGGTTGGCTATCTGTCACTTCAAGCTTACTCATGTGGAGTTTTCTGATCTCAAATAACTCGGTGCTTTTACATGATGTGTTCATGTACCTCATTCATATGATTTATGTGGATATGTATGAATATGTTTGACTTTTATTTTTGGATAAGTAACACACACTCATGGGTTATGTAAAGAGTTTCACATCAATATGGTTTGAACATATTGATTTAGTGGATGGAATAATATTCAAACCTAAATTACTAGAATCATGCATATATAAAAGGGAATAACATGAGATAATATGGTGATCTTAAATCTCTAAAAAATACTAAGTGTGAGATTCCATCAAAAATTTGAACTATTTTAAATTTATATTTTGTTTCTCTGATCAGATTTAATTAATAACGATGGTTTCTTTTAAATAATAATAGGTGGATTCCTATATTTATTGCAACAACCAAATAATTGATACTGAACAAGTATGTATTTATAGTATATGACCATAAATAGTTTTGATTCTTGGAGATTGTACAACTTTGGAATCTATTCAAAGAAAAATTTATTGACAGTTAAAACTGACAATGAATCAAGTAATAGAGTCCATCATATACAAACATCTATAATTCAATGATGGATTATGTCATGTAGTCTATCTAGTAACTGATGATGAAGAATGGGAACAAATATTGTCATTGTTTAAGTATCAACCTGAGAATCAAATGATGGATTTTTATGTCACTATAGCTACAATGGATGTTTCAACAACATTGGAAATTGGTCTATCACAACTTCACAATACAATGTCATATCCTCATGATAGAATGCCCCAAGAAGTTCCATAAAAAATGGTGGTTGTTTTATCATATCATCATACCACAATTTCACATCCTCATGTTACAATATCTCATAGAGGTAATGATGTTTCCATGGAAAGTCCTCCATATACTTTAAATATGTTGGTCGATAATTTTGAGGATGATGACAATTTAGAATAAGATGATGATGAGGACGTTGAAGAAGAAGACCATATTGATGAATAGTCGGTGCCCACTCCTATGAGGTTCAATTTACCATTGAACCATCCTACACTATTGGAATCAAGGTCAACCAAAGTAATTAATTGATTTCCATAATTTTATTGGTCATTTATTACTCCTAGTATATAATTTACAAGAATTATTAGTGGAAAAATCAAGTTTTATATGGTGTTCTGTGTATTGGGAGAGAGTTTGAGATCAAAGAAAAAAAGAAAAATGTGATAAAATAATATCAAATTGAAAGAAATTATATTTATGTTGTAGAAGAGTCTAATAGATCTTATTATGTTATCTGGTGTGACAGATATGATTTAGAGTGTCAGATGCATTTACGAGCTATAATTGATAACACTTTTCACTATTGGCAGGTCACTAAATTTTCTCCACACACATGTGTGAGCCAAAGGAAGACTCATCATTTTATGTTGAGTTTTATTCAACTGTTATTATTGAAATGATAAGATCATGTAAATATGTTTTGGTCATTCTGGTAGTGGAGAGAATCAAATAGATTTTTGGGTATCAAATCTCTTACTGGAAGGCATGGGCAGCATGACAGAAGGATATTGTTAAAGTTTACAGTGATTGGGATGACTCTTATCAAGTTTTACCACATATTATTGAGATTTTACACCATATAAATCAAGTGATCTATAAGTCACATACTCTTGAATATGTTAACCAACATAACCAAGTTGATCAGTCAATGGTTGTGTTTGATAGATTTTTTTGGACATTTTTACCATGTGTGGTTGCTTTTAGATATTACAAGTAGTTTATACAGATTAATGGCACATTTTTTTATGGAAAGTATATAAGAAATTTATTTATTTTCACCACACAAGATGGTAATCTAGCACCTCTACCTTTGGAATTTACTATTTTCGAGAAGGAGAACTTATCATCCTGGAGATGGTTTCTAGCCTGCCTTAGAGATTCTATTAAGAGAGTTGAAGGGATTTTTCTTATTTAATATCATCATAAAGAAATCAAAGAGGCAGTGCAGTCTAAGGTTATATCATGGATACCACCCTATTCCCATCATTGATACTATATTCAACACATTTCTAGAAATATGTGAAAGAAGTTCAAGGAAGATTCCATGAAGAAATAAATCATAAAAATTGGTATGAATATCCTTTTTGTTTTAAAAATAATTGGAATGGTTATTATCATATGTGTTCCAATTGCTTCTTGTTTTTCATCATATGAGCTTCAACAACAAAGGATGGAGGAGCATCTCGAAGATATTACCAGAGCTAATCCAAAAGTTTATGATTACATGATGTAAATTCCAAAGCATAAATGGTTATTGGGGTATGATGATGGGAGAAGATATAGATATATGACAACCAATATCATAGAATGTATAAATGAAGCTTTCAAGGGGGTTTAGAAATTACCCATAATAGGTAATTAAGAGTATTATAGTATATGATAATTAGTAGAGTTTCAATTATAATATAATATTAGTATAATGTTTTAAATTAAAATTAAAATTTTGGTACAATAGAACTTCTATATTTATGTAAAGTATTTTGTGGAATGAGGAAAGTAGGATAAAGAGGGTTTGAATAGAGGGATTCAATTTGTTCATCATTTACAGTGTGATAGATAGAGTTATTTAAGAGGATAAAACATTTCAAGTCACTTCATTTGATCATGCAGAGCAACGATTTCAGGTCACTGAGCCCTGTGATGTTATGGATGGTAACAGTGGTCGTGTGTGATCAGATCATGTCATGACCCACCTCCTCGGGCCATTAACCTTATCATATGACCCCATGGGTCTCCTGTAATACCTTGGTTTCCTTCACAGCACACCATAGGCTATTACTCACTAGGGTCGCTTATCAGACTAATGACTATCCCCACAGGCCAACACTTTTTATAATACCTTGGTTGCCTTCCCAGCACACCATAGGCTATTACTCACTAGGGTGTGTGTGAGTGAGGACAAAACACACTGAAAGAACAAGTTTTTTCCTACCTTAGAGAGTCTATTAAGATAGTTGAAGGGATTTTTCTTATTTAATATCATCATTGAGAAATCAAAGAGGCAGTGTAGTCTGAGGGTATGTCATGGAGACCACCCTATTCCCATCATTGATACTATATTCAACACATTTCTAGAAATCTGTGAAAGAATTTCAAGGAAGATTCCATGAAGAAATAAATCATAAAAATTGGTATGAATATCCTTTTTGTTTTAAAAATCATTGGAATAGTTATTATCATATGTGTTCTAATTGGTTCTTGTTTTTCAGCATATGAGCTTCAACAACAAAGGATGGAGGAGCGTCTTGAAGATATTACCAGAGCTAATCCAAAAGTTTATGATTGCATGATGTAAATTCCAAAGCATAAATGGTCATTGGTGTATGATGATGGGAGATGATATGGATATATGACAACCAACATCATAGAATGTATAAATGAAGCTTTCAAGGGAGTTCATAAATTACCCATAATAGGTAATTAAGAGTATTAGAGTATATGATAATTAGTAGAGTTTCAATTATAATATAATATTAGTATAATGTTTTAAATTAAAATTAAAATTTTGGTACAATAGAACTTCTATATTAATGTAAAGTATTTTATGGAATGGGGAAAGTAGGATAAAGAGGGTCTGAATAGAGGGATTCAATTTGTTCATCATTTATAGTACGACAGATAGAGTTCTTTAGGAGGATACAACATTTCAAGTCACTTCATTTGATCATGCAGAGTAATAATTTCATGTCACTGAGCCCTGTGATGTTATGGATGGTAGTAGTGGTCGTGTGTGATCAGAGCATGTCACGACCCGCCTCCCTAAAATTAAAATTTTGGTACAATAGAACTTCTATATTAATGTAAAGTATTTTTTGGAATGAGGAAAGTAGGATAAAGAGGGTCTGAATAGAGGGATTCAATTTGTTCATCATTTACAGTATGATAGATAGAGTTCTTTAGGAGGATAAAACATTTCAAGTCACTTCATTTGATCATGCAGAGCAATAATTTCAGGTCACTTAGCCCTGTGATGTTATGGATGGTAGTAGTGGTCGTGTGTGATCAGAGCATGTCACGACCCACCTCCCCGGGCCATGAACCTTATCATATGACCCCATGGGTCTCCTTTAATACCTTGGTTGCCTTCCCAGCACACCATAGGTTATTGCTCACTAGGGTTGCTTATCAGACTAATGACTATCCCCACAGGCCAACACTTGTTGTAATACCTTGGTTGCCTTCCCAGAACACCATAGGCTATTACTCACTAGGGTTTCTTATCAGACTAATGATTTTCCCCACAGGCCAACACTTCATTTGATCATGCAGAGCAACAATTTCAGGTCACTAAGCCCTGTGATGTTATGGATGGTAGTAGTGGTCATGTGTGATCGGAGCCTATCACGAACCACCTCCCCGGGCCATGAACCTTATCATATGACACCATGGGTCTCCTATAATACCTTGGTTTCCTTCCAAGCACACCATAGGCTATTACTCACTAGGGTTGATTATCAGACTAATGACTATCCCCACAGACCAACACTTGTTGTAATACCTTGGTTTCCTTCCCAGCACACCATAGGCTATTACTCACTAGGGTTTCTTATCAGACTAATGATTGTCCCCATAGGCCAACACTCGTTCTTTCAGTTTGTTTTTTCCTCACTCACACACACCCTGGGAAACTTCCCAGAAGTTCACCCATCCCGATTATTACTTCAGGCCAAGCATGCTTAACTGTGGAGTTCTAATCAGGTAGGCTCCCAAAAATAAAGGTGCACCATGTTGACATGGGTATTAACATTTAGCCTTTTAAGTCTCACTTTTCCAGGGGTTTTACATTATCCACCCCTTTAAAGCACAACGCCCTCGTTGTGGACCCCAAGCCTCAAACCCAGGCAGTGCCTAAGAACTTCCGGCTGGGTATTGCCTATGATACCATTTGTCACGACCTACCTCCCCAAGCCATGAACTTTCTCATATCTGCCTCCCTAGGCCATGAACCTTATCATATGACCCCATGGGTATCCTGTAATACCTTGGTTGCCTTCCCAGCACACCATAGACTATTACTCACTAGGGTTGCTTATCAGACTAATGACTATCTCCACTGGCCAACACTTGTTTTAATACCTTGGTTTCCTTCCCATCACACCATAGGCTATTACTCACTAGGGTTTCTTATCAGACTAATGAATGTCCCCACAAGCCAACACTTGTTCTTTCAGTGTGTTTTTTCCTCACTCACACACACCCTAGGAAACTTTCCATAAGGTCACCCATCCTGATTATTACTTCAGGCCAAGAATTCTTAACTGTAGAGTTATAATTAGGTAGGCTCCAGAACCCAGGCAATGCCTAAGCACTTCCGGCTGGGTATTGGCTTTGATACCATTTGTCACGACCCGCCTCCTTGAGCCATGAAATTTCTCATATCCGCCTCCCCGGGCCATGAACCTTATCATATGACCCCATGGGTCTCCTGTAATACCTTGGTTTTCTTCCCAGGACACCATAGGCTATTACTCACTAGGGTTGCTTATCAGACTAATGACTATCCCCACAGGCCAACACTTGTTGTAATACCTTGGTTGCCTTCCCAGTACACCATAGGCTATTACTCGCTAGGGTTTCTTATCAGACTAATGATTTTCCCCACAGGCCAATACTTGTTCTTTCAGTGTGTTTTGTCCTCACTCACACACACCCTAGGAAACTTCCCAGAAGTTCACCCATCCTGATTATTACTTCAGGCCAAGCATTCTTAACTGTGGAGTTCTAATTAGGTAGGCTCCCGAAAAGAAAGGCGCACCCTGTTGACATGGGTAGTAACATTTATCCTTTTAAGTCGCACTTTTCCAGGGGTGTTACATTATCCACCCCTTTAAATCACAATGCCCTCGTTGTGGACCCCAAGCCTCAAACCCAGGTAGTGCCTAATCACTTCTGGTTGGGTATTGGCTCTGATACCATTTGTCACGACCTGCCTCCCCAAGACATGAACTTTCTCATATGACCCCATGGGTCTCCTGTAATACCTTGGTTGCCTTCCCAACACACCATAGGCTATTACTCACTAGGTTCTCTTATCAGACTAATGACTGTAACACCCCTGGGAAACTTCCCAGAAGGTTACCCATCCTGATTACTAATCCACGCCAAGCATGCTTAACTATGGAGTTCTAATCAGGTGGGATCCTGAAAAGAAAGGTTCACCTTTTTAACATGGGTAGTAACATTTAGACTTAAGTCTCACTTTTCCAGGGGTCTTATAAAGCATGCACTTCTATACACCTATCTTGGGAGAATTTTTTTGATCAATTTTATCAATTAGAGAGTATTAATGACTATTACAGTTCTTCATGGTTTCCAATTAGGGAATATCATAATTTTTGTTTGTCTAATGGAACACCCACACTTGTACCAAACATGACTAGTCTATTACCAAAAGGGAGGCCAAAGTCAACTTGAATTTGGAATGAGATGGATTGGCCTAGTGAATGGGAACCTATAAGGAGGAGCAACATATACAACCAGAAAGGTCACTAAGGACATGTTTCCCTAAATGCATAGGTAAATCATATAATAGTTAAAAATATTCATGTACTCTATCAATTAATGTAAAATTTTGTACATGTAATCATTTTTTTCATTATCACCATTTATTGGTAGAAGTAGAATAGTAAATAAGTGGTTGAATTTAGTTTCTAAATAAAAATGTTTACTAAGATAATTTAAAACTAAAAACCAAAATTTATACACACATTAAATTAACTAAAACTTTAGATTAATACAGTTTTATTTGTCAAAAAATTTTCCACCAGCTTGATAAGAACTCACTTAGGCACAAGTGTGAAAACCCTTTCTAACTTTAGAAACCATTTTATGCTTACATTCCTATGTTTTTATATTGATCTCTATAAGAGTACATCTCCTTTTATCCACAAGTATGACTTTCACTTAAAAATAACTTCATCTCAAAGTACATATGTGGCCACTTGAAATAACATACTCCATATTTAAAAAAAAACCAAAAAATATTAAAAAATATTTTATACCAAATCATAAAAATGGGTTAGAGTTATATAGTTGTAAAAATAAATGTTCTAATGTTCATATATTTAGATAGATCAGCATCTATTATTTTCCCATCAGTCACACATGTCATGCAATGTGTTGGTATAGGAACATTTTAGACATCTTGTTGTTCGGAGAACACATAATTTTCATCATGATGCACCTCCAGCAGCCATTTTCCCATACCTCAGTCATGATGGATTTTATATATTCTCCATGTTTGGCTTCAAGAACATTGATCACCACTTGATTACTTCACTAGTTGAGAGATAGAATCTATAGACACATACATATGATCTCCTTGAGGGGGAGATTACCATTACTTCATAGGAAGTTTCCTACATGCTCGGTCTACCCAACCACAAATAGGATGTTTTAGGTTCTACTATTGGAGACTTGTGTGCGGCCATACATTGTATACTATATGTTGACATCATCAGCATACCATGTGTCCTCCAGGATTCCTTCTTGTACATGTGGTGGATTGATGAGAATTTCACCATAATTCCTAATGATGCAGATAAGGAGACACTTATTTGATAGACACATTCATATATTATGTGATTGATCGGAGGCATGTTGTGTGTGGACTACTCCACCACCTTGGTACACATGATTTACCTACCATTACATGAGGATCTTGACCATATGGATAGATACAGTTTGGGGTCCACTGTATTATCACATCTACATAGATGTCTCTATACTGGTTTTTAAGCTGATTCCCGATAGATTTTAGTTTGTATGGATTTGGTAAAAATGTGGTCTTGGGAGTATTTTCCATGAATTTCTCCTAGAGTTGTCATACCACTTCCATAACACCTATTTCGGGACTTTCCTTAGGGACGCTGGTATGTTTACATCATTACTTTGAGTTATTTAGTAAATTTATTAACGTATTTTATAAAATTACTATATATTACTTCTTTTTAACTAGTTGGAGTCAAGATTATCACTATGTACATATTCTGAGACATATTGTGCATAGATTTTGATAGATATTTGATGCAATTGGAGATCATGGTGTAGTGGTGTCACTCTTCCACTTCCACATCATTGAGTGGCACCAGCCTGACTGAGTCATGTGCCAGTTTGGCTATATACAGCATATCCTCATGAAACCATGATAGGTTAATGGGTTACATTTCATTATGCTTACTGTTAAAAAGATAATGGATTGGCCATAGTTTCATGAATGTTATGTTGAGTATTGGGACACGTGTTCCTAATACAACATCTTTCAGTATGAATATCCTACAGCATGTTATTGGTCAGATGATTAGGTATATTAAGCATATTGGTACCAACAATGCATAATCATGTACCTTACACATTATGGGATAGTCATTCATCAGTTGGAATTTTTACTAAGAATTATTATATATTTTTTAGCTCATGATTCGTATTAATTTGAATATTATTTCATTTACATCCAGATGAATTTTATCATCTTGTACATATCAAAAATCCTAGAGAGGAGGAATTTATTAGGTGGGATTTAGTTCACCCAGATCCAATGGATCTTATATATCCTCTCCATTTCATACGTGAGAGTGTCTATAATGAGGATCCACAGTTGTATCCCGATCTATATGCTCAAGCTAAGGCTCCTAGAGATGATGATATCTCTACTAATCCTGTTGAGGATGATGCACCACCACCACCATTAGCCAGAGGATAGAGATGAGGAAATCAGCGAGTGAATAGGTGAGGACATCGATGTCCGAGAGAGGCTCCTATAGATTCTACTACACCACAAAGAGATAGTCATGTATAGCATATTGAGGATCTTGCATAGTTAGGATAGGATTATGTTCAACATATGTCATCTCTATCTAATTTGACTATGATAGACAATGAGCTGGGTGTGGTAACATAGCTTGTGGTGGCCCTCACTCCCACTGATGATGACTTCTTTGATGTCACACTTATTCTATATTTATGAGATTTGGGGTCATATGGCTTCATATATGATGATGGGTAGTCCTCTACATATTATTTTGGGTATTCCTATATATAGAATCATGAAGAGGCACCTAAAACACTCCAAGAGGAGGAACCTGTGCCTATAGGTAGGACACCGAAGTGACAGATATGTTAAATGTGGAGTGGGCATGAGGTTTAAACATCGGGTTGTGGTACTGAGGGGCATCGATGTTGATGTATTCTGATGTCACATTATATATATTAAAAAACCTATTTATTGTGATAATTAATTTTTTTTATACAAATAGAATGAAATTTAAAAATAGAGTAAAGAAAAACTAATTTACATGAACTATTAATAAATAACAACAAACTCTGAACAGTTTAAAGTTTTACTAAGATTGTACTTATAGTTTATATCTTATAAGATTTCTTGTAACATTAAAAATTTTACTTATAGATTATTATTACATTTATATCACTTCTAAAAATGAGATCTATACCTTCAACATTGATTTATTATTTTTCTATAGATCTCATTTTGAGTAGTCAGGGAAATGTTAAAAAATATATGTACAACTGTTATGTTTTGAAATAATGATATTTTGTGCCATTGAAGTTATTTTTCATTAACTTTATTTGAAAAATTCTTTTCATTTTTCAGTAATTTATTATATGTTTAGTGAGTATGAAAATTTTATTTTAAATTGTATTTATAATTTATAATTTATAGACTTTCAAAGTCACATATTTGTAACATTATTATGTCTCATGTATATAACTTTGAAAGTGTATAAATTATAAAGTAAAAAATATAATCTAAATGAAATTTGTCACACTAACTAAACATATAATAAATTATTGAAAAATGAAAAGAAACTCAAAAATATAGAAAATAAAAATTAATTTACATGACACAAACTTTATTGTTTATAAACATTAAATTTATAGTTTACATAATTTATGGAGATATTTCTTATTAAGTATTATATTATTAATTCAATTATTGTGAAATATTATTAATTATTTTATTATTATTGAATGTAATTAATATTGATATATATATATAATTATATATTTATCATTATAAATAAATATACATAATTTTAAAAAAAATAATTTTATGATTATAAATAAAAAATATATATATTTACATAATTATAAAATTATAATAAATATATTTAAATAATAAATATATTTATTATATTTATAACTATATATTTATAATTATATATATAATTTTTTATTTATAATTATATATGTTTATATTTATTTATATTTATATTTATAAATACATATTTTCACTTATTTAAATATAGTTATAATTATATAAATATTGATTTATAATCATGTACATTTTTATTTATTTATAATTATATACATTTATTTATTTATTTAAAATTTTTAATTATAGTAATTATATTATTAAATACTTATTAAATTATTATTTATTAATTATATTAATTATATAATTTAAAATGAATTTGTATATATAAATATATATATTTTAATAATTACATAATTATAAATATATTTATATTTATATAGTTATAAATATTTATTTGTAAATAAATTTCAAATATATTTATATAATAATATTTATTTATAATTATAATTATAATTATAATTATTTATATCAATATATATATATATAATGAATATATTTATAATTATATAGTTATAAATATATTTATACGTATATAATCATAACTCTGTCTTTATAAATAAATATTTATAATTATATAAATATATTTATATTTATATAGTTATAAATACATATTTATTTACACATTTAAAATATATTTATAATTATATAATTTAATATAAATTTATAAACCTAATGATTTTAAATTTAATTTTGATATATATATGTATGTATAAATATATATTTAAAATATTGAATTATTTATAATTCTATTTATAATTTATAATTATGTAGTTAAAAATATATATTCATTTCTTTCATCACCACTAGTAGAGAGACGGGATTCAGAGAGTCGTCACTGGCTAGAGACGTTGTTGTCGTGTCCTATGAGATTTCCAATCCTAATGTGAGGTGAGCTTCACATGAGTTTACTTCTATTGTATGTGTGCATTGTTTTCAAATTGAATGTGACTTGTTTTATATACTTGTACATGCCTTTTTTCCTTTTTATGACCCCATGAATGTTTGGTCAAATGTTGTATTTTACATATTTTAGCAATGTTAAATCATTATTAATGTTTATCTAATATGTTTTAGTTTTTGTGTTTTATCTTTGTAATGAATAAATTTTAAAGTGAATGTGTATCATTGATGTGTTATACTAAGGTAATCATATAGAGGACCTCTATCAACTATGTATAGTAATTCCAATGATTTGGTAGTAAAAATTCTCAATAGATGTATCATAATGATTTATTATGAAATACACCTCTTTATACTTGATCAATCGTGAAGAAGAAGTGACAATACTCATTTTTAAGGGGAACTTCATTAATGCATTCCAATGATTCCATTAGAATAAATTAATGTGATACATGATGAATTTGAAGAGAGATCTCAATAACATTAAGAGAATAAACATGGAAATTTTTTTAATGATTATTACTCCAACTACTTTCCTTTAGATAAATTATTATTATATTTTATTTCAAACCAAAAGAGTTAGAGATTTGTAAATCATTTACTGTTACACTAAAAAAATATTTACCCTCTATTTATAATCACTAAAATAATGGAGTGATTTATGAAGTATATCATTCATTATAAATCCTCTAGATCACAAGTTGAATCCTTTTAGGGGATAAAGTTCCTTTATATTTGAACCCATATCTTAAAAACAATAGATACGTGTCTCAAAAAGTATTATTATTCTTACTATGTTTATATATTTTACATTTAGAGTAAGATATTGTATTAAATTATTTACTTTCAAGTGTTATACTGTGTTCTTTCAATTAGGGTGTTTAAACCCTTACAAGATCCACCATGAGTTGGTGAGGGAGGGAGTAATTTATCCAAAATTATCCTCATTCAACCCTTTCACCCTCTCTCATATGTATGGATATTGACTCATTATTAAGTATATCTTCTTTTTATCCCTTTATGTTCAATCAGTTTTATTTTCTCTCTTACAGTCACAAGTTATATGGAAAATGAATAAAAGAGAAATTCATAGGAAAACTAGATATAATCAGTTCTTCTCCCAATATATATATGTGAGAGAATTCACTACTCACTCGTATTACCATCCTTAAAGAATAGTGGAATGTTGAATAGTATTGGTGTACACAACTGAGAGGAGGTGGCTGAATCAAGTGTTTCCTATTTTTTTAACAATTTCCAAAGTCTCTTGGAATCTTTTACCCTATTTGGAATCTACCCCTTGTTGTAATTTAGTGAAAATAAATCTATTTTAGTTTAAGAAACCAATAATTAATCACATGATTAATATTAAAATAGATAAAAGATATGCATTATTTTTACAAGGTTCGATTCAAATACCTACTCTTTTCCATGATTTATTATTCTCCCAAATAACATATTCTCTACTATAATCAAATGTTGACTACATTGGTTGGTTCTCCCCACACCTACACAGATTCTCACTATGTATACACTTTCCATCTTCTCATAAGACATTCTTCAATAACTTTTTACTATAGTCACAAAGCCTCACTCTACTCTCCCTACATACCCCAAGTCGTATAGGTACTATGGATTCACACTATACATATTTAGGGGTTTCTTTAATCTTCTTCTTGGAAGTAGATCACCAGTCAACAAAGGGATGTTTCTAAATCCATATAATGATCTCTTTCTTCTCACAGAAAAGTCTTCAAATGTCGTAGGTTCTCTAGGAATAATACTTTCAACTTTCTCTCCACATGAATCTCAACTTCAAATATCTTCACAACCTATTCACTTGGATTTATCAACTCAAAATTGATCTCTAAATGCCTCGAAACTAGCTAATAATAAACATGCACAGTTGGTAAGTCTCTCCCCAAATCCTTCTCACTACTTCATCTCTGTAATGTCCCAGATTTTCCATGTAATTTTTTTAAAAATTATATGGGATTATTTTGAGACTAGTCGCTGAGACGAAACATGATTCTGAGGCCCAGGGTGCCCAGAATAAATGTTCAAACTATTTTTGAGTTTATTAAAAATAGAGAACATTTTTGGTTTTAGTAACTTCTAAATGGGTTCCTGGATCATAAATCCAAGGGCATCGTTATGTTCAGAATGGTAGGTTTACCTTAGGTGTGACTTAACTTTAGTCAATGAGGGTCTCCAATGAGAAAACCTAAAAAGGAAATAACTGCAAATAAAATTATTAAATAAAATTATTTTATTTTAAAATCCTAATAACTAATAAACAGTAAAATGTATTGGAAATATGAGACCACTGTTGAGTTCTTAATGTGGTGTTTTCCTTAGGCGGAGTCTAACTTCGACCGACGCAGGTTGAGGGTGAAAGTTAATTTCTGGATGTGAACATCTTTAAAATATTTAATAAAAATATTTTAATTGATGTAACATGGTAACGCAGCATTGGTTTTCTTTTTACTTGATCTCTATTAGGAAATCCAAGTTTATCATCATAACCCTGGAGTTTTCTTGAGGGGAGGATGAGAAACCCTCATTTTGGAGAATGGAAACAAACGACGGATCGAGATCTCTTGAGAACGAATCGCCACCAATGAAAAATCCTCTTATTCAAATGATCCAAACTCCAGGTGGGGGGTTTCTATTTTTCTTCATGATTCCTTTCCCCATTCTTGTTTCTAATGATGAATGAAGACCAATCCATGAAAAGGTTGATTCATGGTTAAATTGTTCTTGCGGGATGGTTAAAAATGTAGGATTAAAGGGGATAAATATTATTAAATATTCACTTGTTTCTCTTTCATATTTCTGCTAACATGAATGGATCAAGGCCAACACGAACAAGTATAAGGTCCATTCTAAGGGTTCTCTTGTGATATTTCTCTCCCTTGTTCTTGCATTCTTCACTGACGGACCCCAGTGGTCGTGTCAGGATTTTTTGGGAGGTTCTGAACGTGATCGGACCCTCAGAGTGACTAAAAGAAAATTTTGGGAATATGGTGATGAAGAACATGACTTGAGGGTTGCAGGCATGCTTCCATTTTGAAAAATGGATCACTAGAGTGAGACTAGTGACCCTTAGAATAGGATTTTCCACTGCTGGTGCCGGTGGGGGCGCGCGCCGGAATGGTCACCCAGAAGCAGGAGGTTGTCGGATCTATGTCCAGAAGTGGAGGACCCCACAACATAGCGACTGTGGTAAGTGGATAGGGTCTTCAGATCAACAACCAATAGTGGGCTTGATTGTATGCAGTATGAAGCAGTGTCATGTGGAGAGACACAGCGGAAACCTCCATGGGGCGGTTCACTCAACGGCCGACCGCATTGAACATGGCGGTCGGCCACGTTGACCAGGGGGATGTGGCACCCGCTACATCCAGGTTGAATGAACCGGCCCACTTAAGTGGATCGGGCTAAATCCGGCAGGCTGGGATGATAGCGGGTTGGGCCCAGATGGACCAGGACGGCCCCAGTGGGCCAGTTCAGACCTAGTAGGTCGAGTCAAGTGGGGCCCGGGTCACACCAGACCCGGACCCAACCAACCAATTTTTACTTAAATTCCCATAACTCTCAAATTTTTTGTCCATTATATGATCCATTTACATCGTTGAGACCCTTGCGATAAGGAAGTCCTTTTGAGATACTCTAAGTGATTTTCCATGGAAGTTTTTATATGGCCTATTGTCTTGAGGAGGAATTGCTCCCATAATGAGTGTGCTAAGGATGGAATCATGTGGCTGGATGTGACCTAGAAGCTATGTGATTACCTAGGCTGTGTGTCTTACCTAGACTATGTGTCTTATCTAAAATTTTTTTCTTACCAAGATTGAGCTGGTACTCCCCTGTCCCACCATGGTGCAGACCCGTTATTCTTTGAAGACACACTGTGTGTTATCTACACTCCATGTGTTACTGAAATTTCGTGTGTTACTAACACTTTGTGTGTTACCTACACTCCATGTGTTAATGACACTCTATCTGTTACCTACACTCTGTGTGTTACCAATGCTCTGTGTTTTACTACTTGAGGGTACTGTGGATTCTTACAATAATCATGTTTTCGTACCAAGACCTATACTTGGTGTGAGATTACTCTAGTGATACCCTTGATTGTACCTATTAGAGGATACACTTTTTGTTCCTCTTTGGTAGTCTACTTGGTGTATTTCTTAGTGGTCTTCTTATTGGTAAAATTCATGTAATTCCTTTGTGGTTTGGGGTTCCTACTGATTATTGTTTTATTAACCCCTGCATGGGATTTTCCCACACATTTTTTGTCTTGTGCAGATGACTGATAGCTTTTACAGAGACCTCGGTGGACTAGGGCTAGGTGGTTCTTAGAGGTAGACCCCAAAGATGTGGTATTCTTCAACGACATTCAAAAAGCTTACTATACCTACCCTTCAGGTAGGGATTTCTACGGATGATATCCAAAATCTTGTACTTTTCTATTTCAGTTGAGCTTGTATTCTATCTCCTTTACTTTTAAGTTTGTACTGTTACTCTCAGTGGTTGTCTTAGTGGATTGCATATCTATTTACTTAGTGTTTTTAGTTTCAGTACTTTTCTTGGGGATGGTTGTGTGTGTGTAGGTTTATAAGAAAATGCCTCCCCTTTGTGGGAAATTCTTACTCGGTGCTAGTCGTTAGCCCCTGTCCTATGGGAGGTGAGCTTGGGGTAGTCATGGCATGGGTGTTAGAGGATGGGTCATGATAGAGTGGTATCAGAGGGCAGTTGATTTTACTCTTTTTTTGCGGAAATAGTGTTTTGAGTTTGTATTTTAGGCCAGGGAACCCAGTGTTGGTGTGTCGGCTGACATGTCCATACACCAGGACCTTGAATTTTAATTTCTTACTCAGTACATGAAAACACTAGTTGCATGGAAAATTAATGGTTCATGCATCTTATAGGAATTGAGTATGTTCTCATGTCCTTCTTGAGTTAGAGTCAGCTCACCATGTATACTCTATTGATTGTGGTGCATCTTGTTATGTTTCAGAATCCTTCCACATAGATAGCCAGCCAAGATTCTGGGGCGCGGCCATGAGGATGATCTGCCACGACATGAGACATCGTTATATAAACTATTTCTAGAGATAGCACCTCTAGATGGTGTACTAGAGACACCACCACCTGGAGAGAAAAAGTTCCCACCAGAATTACTGGTAGAGGATGTATGTAGGATCAGTGTGTTGCATGAGTTCTAGAGACAGTGACCTCCCAGGTTTCGACATGAGATAGATCCTCAAGTATCTGAGGACTTGTTGGAGGTGATGACATGAGATTTTCTCCTAGTGAGGACTCCTATTGACTAGATAGTGGTCCTACCCATGAGTCTTCTAAAGAGTTCGGTGGTGATATTGTGGATCTTGATGATCTAGATGCATGAGGAGGTGACCCAATCCTATACATTCTTTGTGTGTCTCTTCGGGGAGGAGTTCCTTACAGCAGCGTTATGTTATGTGTATATATAGGAGCTCCTGCATCTATAGCAGGGCATACAGAAGGTGGCAGAGTACTTAGCGAGATTCACGAATATTTCTCCTACTATAAAGACATGTTGAGGGACCCATTCATTAGGACCCATACCTTCGAGTAGGGGCTACATTGGGAGATAAGGGTGTCGATGATATCCCTTAGCATCCCTACGCATAATGGGGTGCTGGAGAGATCTCTACTGGTAGAGAGCTTTCTTACAGAGCAGGCACTAGCAGTGGGAGTTACCATTGGGTGACAGGTAGTGGGGTCCTTGGAAACAGGTAGCTGATAGATGACACAGTGACCCAAGAGGGTCAAGCACTCTAGGGGATGACCCTAGGATACGAGATCAGAGGTGTGATACTCCTAGGTCAGAGTGAATCAGGTGAAGGATAGACTGTGATACTCAAGCAGCGGTTGGGGGAATCTAGATAGATATTTCCTAACCCATCGTACGACCGACCAAGAGATAGTCAAGGGAACTCCAAGGTAGCAGCAGAGGCAGGAATAGGGCGGTCTTCCAAGCGATGAATGTGAAAGAGGAGAAAGATGAGCGGCAGGAGGTGGACAGAGGTTTGAGGCACTACCATCACTACCCCCTAGTGGTCCTCCCCAAGCTCAGGGAGCTGGTGGATAGAGGAGAGGCCAACTCCAGGCGATGGAGGTTTACGATCCTAAGACTCTCAGGATGATTAGAGGTATGATCTGTGTATTTTATACCCTAACTACATTTTTTGATAGACGCAGGTTCTAGTTACTCTTTTCTCACCATGACCCTTGTTCGACACATGGATATTAAAGTGGAGCCTTTTACTTGATCCCTAGGATTAGAGACTCATACGGGAGGAGATTTTATGATCACACACTGGTGTTGAAAGTGTGTTATTACTCTTGGGGGTGAGATTTTCAGTTGGGATCTATTGGTGGAAGCATCAAGGCCTTAAGACTTCATTCTGGGTATAGACTGGTTATCCATAATTTATACTCAGATCGATTGTTTTAGGTGCACAGTGCAGTTTGTTCGCAAAGATGGGACTAGGTTTTACTTTTTTGGTGAAAGGCAGACACAAGAAGTATAGTATGGACTCGCACATAGGAGGGTGTAGTAAATCACATATCAGTTGGATAGCATGACCCTCAGTGAGGTGGATGAGATGAGTTCTCAGATTCTTATAGTGGTGGATGAGTACGAGGATGTCTTTCTGGAAGATGTTCTAAGACTACCTCCTCATATGGAGGTATACTTCTGCATTGACCTATACGTCAGGATGGCATCGATGTCTACACTGGCATATTAGATGGATCTCGTATAGCTTCGTGAATTAAGGGTGCAGTTAGAGGATTTTTAGAGGAAGGTCATCATGAGACCCAATGTTTCACCATGGGCAGCCCCAGTATTGTTTTCCAAGAAGTAAAATAGGATCTTGAGGTTATTTGTGTATTTTTGGAACCAAAATTATGTGACTGTGAAGAATAAGTATCCACTACTGAGGATTTATTCCCTCTTCAATCTGTTGAAGAGAGCTATATGGTTCTCGAAGATAGACCTTGTATCAGGCTATCATCAGCTTCGGGTGCTGCATAAGGAAGTTCCAAAGATAGCTTTAAGATGTCAGTATGGTCACTATGAGTACTTAGTGATTCTGTTTAGCATGAATAATTCCTCAAAAGTGTTCATGGGACTCATGAATAGGATCTTACAGCCCCACCTATACTGGTTTATAGTGGTCATTATTGATGACATCCTAGTGTACTCAGCGTCTGAGGAGAAGCACACAATATACTTAAGGATGGTCCTGGACATACTCCAAGAGCACCAGATTTACAAGAAGCTCTCGAAGTGTCAGTTCTGGATACGAGAGGTCCACTTTCTGGGACATGTCATTTTGGAGGATGGATTTTCATTAGATCCATCAAAGGTAGAGGCAGTGCTTGTTTGGGAGCCACCCAAGAATGTTACTGAGGTTTGGAGTTTCTTTAGGTTGTATGGGTACTATAATAGGTTTGTACTTGACTTTTTTAGAGTATAATCATCCATGATAGCCTTAACACGAAAGGGGAAACCTTTTGTATGGATAGAGAAGTGTCAAAAAATATTTCAGTAGTTGAGGCAATGTTTGACGAGCGCTCCCATCCTGATCTTTCCAGAGGAGGGTGTCGAGTATATGGTGTTCTGTGACGCATCAAGTATTGGGCTTGGTTGTGTCTTGATTCAGGGGAAATTGGTGATTTCCTACAGTTCACGACAGTTGAGACCACATGAGAAGAACTAAATGACCCACAATCTGGAGTTGGTAGTGGTAGTCTTTGCATTGAAGATGTGGAGACACTGCCTTATGGGTGAGCGGTTTATCGTATACTCAGACCAAAAAAGTCTCAGGTATATCTTTTCTCAAAAGGATCTAAACATGAGACCGTGGATTTGGATATATTTCATCCAAGACTATGACTTCGAGATGGTCTATAATCATCAAAAGGGGAATGTGGTGGCAGATACTCTCATATGGAGATTGAGTTTACAGCTACTAAATGAGGCCTTAGATCAATTGGTCTCGCTTCAGATATCCTTAATGGATGGAGATTAAGCATCTTATCTCCTATTGATGGTGTCTAACCTCCACTCTTACAGTTCTTGATGGAGGTGTTGTACCCCACACTCTTTGATTTTCATGATCACAATCACTTTCATATGTGTTTAACTTTGTTTTTAAGTGTTGTGGATGATAGGCAAAAGATTGCCAAAGGATTGGCCCAAGAATGGACAAGAAATGGACTGAAATTCAGTCCACCGGCCAGCCGGTGGCTTCCCACCGGTCGACCTGTGGCATCCAGCCCAAATAGTGTTTGCTACTGTCCTGCCACCGGTCGACCGGTGGCTTCCCACCGGTCGACCTGTGGCACCCAGCACAAATAGTGAGACCTACTGTCTTTCCACCGGCCAGCCGGTGGCCCTGCACCAGCCAGCCGGTAGCACTGGTCAAACTAGCCGTTGGCTTTGACCAGTCAACTCCAA
Source organism: Viscum album (assembly GCA_963277665.1). Classification (NCBI taxonomy): domain Eukaryota; kingdom Viridiplantae; phylum Streptophyta; class Magnoliopsida; order Santalales; family Viscaceae; genus Viscum; species Viscum album. Next base: position 9,439,567 of record OY728143.1, on the reverse strand, counting down.
AAGCCTCCCAACGGCTCCGAGGCCTTTTCCAACGGCTCCAAAGCCCTACAACGGATACTTGAAGGTTCCTAGCCTATAAATAAAGGCCTAGGAAGCCCCGGAACTTCAACTAAGCCACCGGACACATTGTTGATCATTTTGGCGAACCTCCGGCGGATTTCCTCAAGGAACCCAACGTGCTCCAATCCAATTCCACATCCAAGAGCACCTCCAAAGAAGCTTGGAAGCGGCCTTCAACATCTCCAATCAATCAAAGGCGCCCAAGTCTTCCTCCAATACGGTTTTTCTTGTATTTATTATTTTGAGCTTAAAATTGGGTTTGTGCCTACAAACCCCAAACTTTTCTCATCCCCCCTTTCTTTGGGTTTTCACACCACCATTAAGGTGTGAAGAGGTTTCTTCAAGCCTTTCCTTTTAAAAGGCTTGTGTCACCGGTGAGCTAGCCTTCACCCGTTAAAAAGGCTAGTGGGTTCTTGCTAAACCATTAAAAGCAAGTGGGTTCTTGCTAAACCACAAAAGCAAGCTGTAATAGGTCCTAGTGCTACCTCAAAGCCTAGTGGGTTTCTTGCTAAAACCATTGAAAAGCAAGCGGTAGGAATCTCTCAACGGTTGAGTTGGGAGCGGAGACGTAGGCCGGGTTTTGGCCGAACTCCGTTATCAATTTCTTGTGTTTTGCCTTCTTTATTTCCGCTGCATTTCATACTTTGATTTTAAATTGTTAATCTTTTTTTTAAAAGGAAATTCACCCCCCCTCTTGCCATAATTCCCTCCTTGTGGGGTTTCTCCGACCTTACAATTGGTATTAAAGGGAAATTTGAGTAATACCCTAACCCGGTTTCAAATTTAAGATCCATTAAGATGGCATCAACCTCTTTCGCCCCCGAGGGCCTCTCATTGGGTCGGGCTCCATTTTTTGATGGGACCGACTATAATTATTGGAAAACCCGCATGACTACCTTTCTTAGAAGCATAGGTTATCCCATATATAAAATTGTCATGAATGGTTACACTTTGTCTACCCCCGACGAATCCAAATGGACCCCCGCCGATATTAGAAATTTTGAGCTTGATGGCAAAGCCATGAATGCTCTCCATTGCGGCTTAGATAGAAATGAGTTCAATCGAGTGTCTACTTGCACCTCCTCACATGAAATTTGGAAACTTTTAGAGGTTACCCATGAGGGGACCAACAAAGTAAAGGACACTCGATTGGACATGTACCGTCAGGATTTTGAATCTTTTTCTATGCATCCAAATGAATCTATTTCTGAAATGTTTACTAGATTTACTGACGTGTGCAATGGGAGAAAGTCCCTTGGTGATGATGTTTCAGCTGAAGCAATGGTCAAGAAGATCCTATGGGTCCTTCCGAGCTCATGGGCACCAAAAGTGACGGCAATCCAAGAAGCTAAGGATGTCAAGAACATGCCGGTCGAAGAGCTCATCGGATCCCTAATGACGTACGAGATCACGATGAGGAGGCAAGCTCAAAAGGAGGGCACACCAATCAAGACACCAAAGAATATTGCCCTCAAGGTTCAAAAAGAAGTAAGCTCCTCCTCATCTTCTTCCTCATCTCCTTCCTCATCTTCCTCATCATCAAGCGGCGACTCGGAAATGGAGAATCTCGCCCGCCAAATGCACAAGTTTATGAAGAAGCACAAGAAGAAGAAGAAATCTCGCAAGGCGCGAAAGCAAGAACCCACCGCAAGAATCGAGCCAAAGGTAAAATGCTACGGGTGCGGCGAAAAGGGCCATTACAAGCCCGATTGCCCACTCGACAAAAAACGGGCTAAGGAAAAAGGAAAGAAAAAGGTGCTCAAGGCCACATGGAGTGACACCTCCTCCTCCTCCTCCTCCTCAAGCGATCAAGGTACAAAATGCCTAATGGCATTTCACGAGGTAACATCTTCCGATTCCTCTTCCTCATGTTCTTCAAATTCAAATTCTTTAAATCATTTATCTTATGAAGAACTCTCATTTTCTAGAGACCAATTAGAAAAAGGTTTTCATGAACTCTCTTCTAAATTTGTCGCGTTGAAAAAGTCTTTCAAAAAACTTTCCTCCGAAAAAGACCAACTTCTCAAAGAGAAGGAGGAACTCACCCTTAAAATCCAAAATTTTCCAAATGTTGATTCCATGGAATCAACCATCAAAGACCTTAGAGAGACCCTAGCCAAGTTCACCCAAGGTGAACAAAATTTGAACAATTTGCTTGGTTCCCAAAGGGTTTCCCGAACCACCAATGGACTTGGTTATACCAACCAAGCCTCCTCCTCCCATGCACCCACTGTTTTTGTAAGGGGGAGCTCTAGCTTTAAATTTTGTAACTATTGCAAAAAACCCGGGCATCTCATTTATGAATGTAATTGTAAAAACTCCCGGTACGGCCAACCCAAATCGATTTTTTATTCCGATGAATTCTATAGGAGAAGACCCGCTATGAGACAAGTATGGATTGAAAAATCCCTTCTAGCGAGTCTCTCCGGGCCTAAAATTGTTTCTTTTCAAAATCCCTCTCCCCGGTGATTCATTGTTTTTATTTAGGGGGAGTTAGGATCTTTTAAGCGTTTTGTGTATTCAAAGTTTTTATTTCAAACTCATCTCTTAGTATCAAATTTTTCAATTCAAAATTTTCTATTAAATTTTCTTTTCTAAATTTCCAACAGTTGGTATCGAATTTTTTTTTTTCAAAACTTTCAATTCAAACTGTTATTCAATTTTCATTTCAAAATTTTCAAAATTATCAACAATTGATATCATTTTCAATTGATTTAAAATCTTGATTTTCAATGGTTCCCTCAATCAAGTTTTATTCCCCATTCTTTTTTGATAATCACAAAGGGGGAGAAATTTCTTGATTGATTGGGGGAGAATCTTTTCTCTCATGCTTAGTATTTATTTTCAATTTATCATTTAGGCATGCCTTTCATTTAAGTTTTTACTTTGCTTTGATAAGTGATTGTGATCATCAAAATAGGGGGAGATTGTTGTACCCCACACTCTTTGATTTTCATGATCACAATCACTTTCATATGTGTTTAACTTTGTTTTTAAGTGTTGTGGATGATAGGCAAAAGATTGCCAAAGGATTGGCCCAAGAATGGACAAGAAATGGACTGAAATTCAGTCCACCGGCCAGCCGGTGGCTTCCCACCGGTCGACCTGTGGCATCCAGCCCAAATAGTGTTTGCTACTGTCCTGCCACCGGTCGACCGGTGGCTTCCCACCGGTCGACCTGTGGCACCCAGCACAAATAGTGAGACCTACTGTCTTTCCACCAGCCAGCCGGTGGCCCTGCACCAGCCAGCCGGTAGCACTGGTCAAACTAGCCGTTGGCTTTGACCAGTCAACTCCAAAAGCCTCCCAACGGCTCCGAGGCCTTTTCCAACGGCTCCAAAGCCCTCCAACGGATACTTGAAGGTTCCTAGCCTATAAATAAAGGCCTAGGAAGCCCCGGAACTTCAACTAAGCCACCGGACACATTGTTGATCATTTTGGCGAACCTCCGGCGGATTTCCTCAAGGAACCCAACGTGCTCCAATCCAATTCCACATCCAAGAGCACCTCCAAAGAAGCTTGGAAGCGGCCTTCAACATCTCCAATCAATCAAAGGCGCCCAAGTCTTCCTCCAATACGGTTTTTCTTGTATTTATTATTTTGAGCTTAAAATTGGGTTTGTGCCTACAAACCCCAAACTTTTCTCATCCCCCCTTTCTTTGGGTTTTCACACCACCATTAAGGTGTGAAGAGGTTTCTTCAAGCCTTTCCTTTTAAAAGGCTTGTGTCACCGGTGAGCTAGCCTTCACCCGTTAAAAAGGCTAGTGGGTTCTTGCTAAACCATTAAAAGCAAGTGGGTTCTTGCTAAACCACAAAAGCAAGCTGTAATAGGTCCTAGTGCTACCTCAAAGCCTAGTGGGTTTCTTGCTAAAACCATTGAAAAGCAAGCGGTAGGAATCTCTCAACGGTTGAGTTGGGAGCGGAGACGTAGGCCGGGTTTTGGCCGAACTCCGTTATCAATTTCTTGTGTTTTGCCTTCTTTATTTCCGCTGCATTTCATACTTTGATTTTAAATTGTTAATCTTTTTTTTAAAAGGAAATTCACCCCCCCTCTTTCCATAATTCCCTCCTTGTGGGGTTTCTCCGACCTTACAGGAGGCACAACTTGGAGATATCAACTATGAGACTACACGTGCTCAGAAGTCCACATGGCATGCCCTAGATAGATATTTGAATGGTGGAGAGAAAGTCATCCTTTTTAGAGGACGCATAGTTTTACTAGTGATATTACAGAAGGAGGTGTTTAAGTAGTTCCATACATCCTCTTTGGAAGTACATTCAAGTGTGGAAAAGATGTACCAAGACCTACGACATCAGTTTTGGTGGTCGGGGATGAAGAAGGTAGTGGTAGAGTTTGTCTCTAGATTCCTCACTTGTCAACAAGTGAAGGTCGAGCACCAGGTTCCAACGTGTTTCACTCAACCCCTTGAGGTTCCATAGTGGAAGTGGGATGGAATATTGATGGAATTTTTGATGGTACTAACACATACATCCATAGGTAACAATACCATCTAGGTGATCGTTGACTGAATCACCAAGTTGGCCCACTTATTAGCGATTCAGGAATAGGGTTCAGTATAGAGATTGGGACGCCTATACGCACAGGAGATAGTTAGACTCCATGGGTTACTATCAATGATATTATCATATCCTGATGCTCATTTCATATCTTGGTTGTGTAAGGGATTGCAGGAGGCATTAGGGACTCAACTGCACTTGAGCACAGCTTTCCACCCGTAGACAGACGGCCAGACAGAATGGACCATTCTGGTCCTAGAGGACATGCCATGTGCTTTCATCCTCAATTTTTGTCATATTTGGGATGATCACTTAACTCTTTTGGAGTTCACTTACAAAAATAGCTACCAATCCACCATAGGTATGTCACCATTTGAGGCCTTGTATGGGAGACCCCACAGGTTGTATCTTTGTTGGACTGACCCCAAAGAGTCAGTACTCATGGGCCCAAAGTTGGTACAGGAAACTACGGAGAAGGTGTAGGTCATCCAGGAGTGGATGAAGACTGCACATAGCCATAATAATTTCTATTCTAATAGCAAACATATTACCTTTTAGTTCGAGGAGGGAGACCATGTGTTTCTTCAGGTCTCTCCTTGATGTGGGATACAGAGATTTAACTCGGGCAAACTGGACGTTGATGACGGGGTGAATTTTGTGGAGTTCTTGATGGAGATCGTATATTGACAAGAGATTACCCTCTATGGTAGATCCATTCATCTAGTGCACGTTCAGTGGCAGCACAGGAATCTCCTGGAGAGCATGTTGGAGCAGGAGTCTTGTATTCATGCTCAATATCCCCATTTGTTTATTTGGCCCTTATTTTGGATTTTTGGGACATAAATCACTAAGGTGGGTAGAATTTAATGTCACATATTTTCCATCTAAATTCTTTAAAAAATTATATGGGGTTATTTTGAGACCAGGTGCTAAGACGGCAGATGATTCTGAGGCTCGGGATGCCCAGAATAAATGTTTTAACTATTTTTAAGTTTATTAAAAATAGTGCACGTCTGTGGTTTTAGTAACTTCTAAATAGGTGGTCAGATCAGAAATCTGAGGGCACTATTGCATTAAGTATGGCATTTTTACCCTAGGCGCAACTTTACTTTAGTCGGCACGGGTCTTCAGTGAGAAAACATGAAAAGGAAATAACCATAAATAAAATTATTAAATAAAATTATTTTATTTAAAAATACTAATAACTCAGAAATGGTAACTCAAATTGGATACCTAAGGACACTATTTAGTGCATAATGGGGTGTTTTCCTTAGGCATATCCTAACATTGACTGGTGGGGTTTGAGGGTGAAAGTTAATTTTTGGACATGAACGTCTTTAAAATATTTAATAAAAATATTTTAATTGATGTATCTTGGTAACGTAGAATTGGTTTTATTTTTAATTGATCCTTGTTAGAAAATATAGGGTTATCATCATAACCTTATAGTTTTCTTAAGGTAAGGAGGGGAAACTCTCCCATTGGTGAACAACGACAAATGACGGATCGAGATCAATCATGGACAGATCACCATCAACGATGAATCCTCTTCTTCAAGTGATCCAAACTCTAGGTAGGGGGTTTCTATTTCTCTTCATGATTCCTTTCCCTGTTATTTTTTTCAATGATAAACACATAACAAACCATGAATAGGTTTATCCATAGTTTAATCATTCTTATGGAATGGTTAAAAATGCGAGATTAACTGGAATGAATTTTATTAAATATTATCTGGTTTCTCTTTCATATTTCTGCTGACATGAATAGACCAAGGCCGACATGAACAAGTACAAGTTCATTTCTAAGGGTGTTCTTGTGATCTTTCTCTCCCTCATTCTTGTGTTCTTTAATAATGGACCCCTGTGGTCGTGTTGGGATTTTTCAGGAGGTTCCAAACGTGACCAAACCCCCAGAGCAATAGCAAGACAAGTTCGAGCCCATGGTGATGAATAATGCAACCTAAGGGTCACAGGTGTGCTTACATTTAAAAAAAAGAACACCAGAGTGCAACTGGTGACCTGAAAAATAAGATCCACCGGCGACAGCATGGCTACCCGATAGTAGGAGGCCTCCGGCTTTATGGCTGGTAGTAGAGGACCTTGTGGCACAGCAGTTGCAGGTGGTGGATAGGGCCGCCGGATCGACGGTCAGTAGTGGTCTTGACCGGAAGTGGCATAAATCTGAATCATATGGAAAGTATTCATAGTCCAAATGTATTTCAATGAGACCCCATGAAAACTACCACAGGGCAGTTCACGTGGTGGTTGACCGCGTTGAACGCGACGGTCGACCACATTGACCAAGCAGGGACACGACCCCTGCCGGATTCAGGTGGAATGAATTGGCCCACTCGAGTGGGCCAGTAGTGAGCCAGGCCTAGTAGAACTGGTCTAGACCCAGTGGATCGGGTCAACCCAATGGTTCGGGTTAGGTGGGACTCAGGTCGGGTCAGACTCGACCCGAACCCAGCCATCCCCTCTTTACTTAAATTTACATAACTCTCAAATCGTGTGTCTATTTTACAAACCGTTTGAAGTGTTGGGACCCTTGAAATAAGTAGTTACTTTTGAGATAATATAAGTGATTTTACATGTAATTTGGTGTATGACCTATTGGATCAAGGTAGAGGTGATCCCATAACGGGTGTACTAAGGATGGAATCCTACGGTTGGTTGCGACCTAGAAGCTATGTGATTACCTAGACTATGTGTATTACCTAGACTATGTGTCTTATCCAGACTTTTTTTCTTACCAAGACTGAGTTGGTACTCCCCTGTCCCACCTAGGTGTGGATACTCTAGTCTTTTATGACACTCCATGTGTTATCTACACCCTATGTGTTACCTACACTCTGTGTGTTACCGACACTATGTGTGTTACCAACACTCCGTGTGTTACCTATACTCCATGTGTTACTGACACTTTGTGTGTTACTTATACTTCAGTTGTTACCAACGCTCCACATGTTACTACTTGAGGGTATTGTGGATTCTTAAGACAATCATGTTTACATACCATAGACCTATATTTGGTGTGAGATGACTCTAGTGACTCCCTTTATTATACCTCTTAGAAGATACACTTTGTGTTCCTATTTGGTAGTCTACTTGGTGTATTTATTAGTTATATTATTTTTGGAAAACTTTATGTAATTCCTTTGTGGTTTGGGGTTTCTACTGAGTATTGTTTTACTAACCCCTACATGGGCTTCACCCACACATATCGTGTCCTGTGCAAATAACTGACATCTTTGACGGAGTCTTCGGTGGGATGGGGATAGGTGGTTCTTAAAGGTAGACCCGACATACATGGTATGATTCAATGACATTAAGATAGATTATTGTACCTACCCTTCAGGTAGGTTTTTCTTCGGATCAGATCCAGGAGCTTCTACTTTTCTATTTCAGTTGGGCTAGTATTCTGGACCATTTAATTTTCAGTTTTTACTATTACTCTTAGTGGTTATCTTAGTGGGTTACATATCTGTTTAATCAGTGTTTTTATTTTCAATAATTTTCTTGGGTATGGGTGCATGTGTGCAGGTTTATAAGAAAATTCCTTCCCTTGGTGGGAAATTCCTACTCAGTGCTAGTCACCAGCCCATGGTCTATGGGAGCCGGATAGTCGCGGCATGGGCCCCAGGGGATGGGTCATGAAAATATCACCTGAACTATACTCATAATATGGCTAAATTAATTTTCTATTTCTTCAACTTCGATACATAGATGATCTTCTTCTTTGAATTAGTATCAGATCCTCCTTCAACCTTGAGATATCTTCATTTTTTCTTGGTTCACATCTCTCAGATCTCAATTTTCAAACACACCTCTTCTCTGTTCCTTTTTCATTTTATACACACATCATTAGAATAATATAATATAATATATATATATATGTGTGTGTGTGTGTGTGAAATATATAATATCATTAATAAATCTAGTTCCCATGATCTTCATTAACTTTTCGTCTCACTTTTTTGTACGTGGGTTTATTCCATAAACTCCATGTTGTGAATTTGGGTTCCTTAATCCTAAATTTAATAGTTCTTTTCGATTTCCATATCATGTATATAGATATTTATTCATGATTTATTCTTACTATAATAATGTTGATACTTTCACATCAACTATTTACATGGTAAAATACTTATATTATTTATCATGTCAATATGTTATAATAGTTTATATTTATAATGAGAACCTTAAGATACTACGATAATAATCTGAAAAATATGTAATATGGTCTAAATATATCATACTAACTAGAAACAGATGATGTCAGACTATCAGGTGATGTGAGATCATAAGCATTGAGACTTCTTCTCATGAAGTATGTACTTGGTGATCTTGAGTAAAGGAGATCATGATGACTGGCCCTCCAATAGGAACATCACATATTTCAGGTGTCCTTGGTTGTTCATATGTACGATCATGTGTATTGGTCTCTATAATTGAGATCATTATCAATATGTATCATTTGATCATGCACTTTAATGAAGGATGAAAACTGTAACATTTATGTTGTTGTGAGGTAGCTTATGTTTGGTGAGTAATTGATTAAATGACATTTAATTAATTATCAAGACATGATTTTTCATTTTAGTAAAGGAAGATATATCTTAGTATTAGTTGATCAGGATGGTAGTACATTTATTTAATTAATGACCATGATATAAGAAGATAAGTCTATCTAGTAAGATTATAAAATAATTAATAAATAAAGGGTGATGACACAAAGTGTGTTTCCTACTTTATGAGATATCACGATACAAAGATATTATATTACATGACATGTGTTCATAGTAGATTTTCATTGTTATGTACAAATATTATCATAATAGGGGCCTTGATGGGTTGCTAGACTTTGCTTCCGATTTGTGAGTATTACCCACTATTATCAAGATAAGAGCCTAGAGGGACACACATAATGTGTATTTAGAATCTTGACCAATTCTAATGAATTGGAGTTTAAACCAAGGCAGTCCCCATGGTGGGGAGTAGAATGTGTCTGAGTATAATTGATCATAATAAATAAATAAATTCATTATTATTTGAGTATAGAATAATGGGGGTCGAATTTATTTACTCACGATATTCACAAGTTATTAAGTGAATACAAGATAAATATTTAACTAATGAATATTATCATTCAATGTTCATTTAATATTTTATAGGATATTTGAGTTGATTTAATGACTCATATCTTATCATGTAAGATGTTTTTAATGTTTCAAGTAAGTGATGAAATACATATGACCATTGTAGCATTTTTTTGAGGTTATAAGTGTTATTTTGGGTGATTTTAGGAGATTTGACTTATTAAGGAGATTAAGTTCAATTTTAATAAGTTTAAATATACTTATAAAATCCAAAATAGGCTTAAATTAATTGGAATATTCATTCTCCCTAATTTTAGTAGTTATCTCTCCCTTTTCCCACAAGTTCTGGAGATAGAAATAATAATTTGGGGTACTATGATCCAAGAATCACCTCTCAAATTAAAGATACAATGTTATAATGATCGTTTTGATGTCAAAATTACTTCTTTTCTCTATGTTGGCACCTAAAGTATGAATATCAATGACTTAGATAGATTTTAGAGCACATGTGGATGATTTGGATGAATTTGGATACAATTCCTTTGAGAAATGATCTTTGATAGTGAGAAAAAATGTGTTTGATCAAAATCGATTGAGGTACATCTTCAATTTTTGTTTTTCATTCTTAATATAATTTACACTGATGGTTTACAGGTTGTGGTTACACTGAAGATGATGTCAATATGTCGATCAAAGTGTAAAATTTTTAAATTCCTCCTATTTTGAGATTTCATTGTGCACCTAATACCAACAAGTGGTATCAGATGGATCATGTGATTGCTTATATAGATTAAATTTTTTTGTATGAATTCAAGTAAAGTGTATTGAAATGGTCTAAATTCCATTGAAAACATGTTGATTAGAGGTCTAATGATCAAGTTATGACCATCCGAAGACTAAAATAAGACTTTTTAGTTTTAAAATTAAAACACACATATTTTTCATATGTCTGGTGAGCTAAGGTGTCTCCGATAGTGTGTAAGGCTATTAAAGAGTGATGTTTTAGGGGAAGTTTATAGGTAAATCGAAGAAAAAAATGTCTAGCAGCATAGCCTTTTGAAAATTAGGTAAATAAAAATATTTTTAAAAAATAATTAGATCTCACGGAGGGGGACTTAATATGTGAAATTCATTTTTAAAATAGAAAAAAAATTACAGGTGTCAAAGAATTTGCCTACATCTTTAATTCCTACCACTAATTAGGAGGATTTGACTAAGAGAAACATATATAGGTGCTTCTATGTTAACAACATATTTTATTTTATTTTCTTTTCTTTTCTTTTTTTATTTTCTTTTATTTTCTTTTCTTATTTTTTTATTTTATTTTATTTTATTTTATTTATAATAATGGTGGCATTTTGTGCCACTTGTTCCACTCTACAATGTAGGTTCTAGCTATAGAGGAAGTGCCTTTAGTGGGTGTAATATTAAAATTTCTTTTAACAAAGTGTTTCTCGAAACTATAAGATAATATCTTTCGCATTAAATTTATAATTAATTTTTTAATATTGTAATAAATTATTACCTCAACTTAAAATCATTTTTTTGTTTATGGTTTTGATCTTCATAAAATCCTTTCAGATTGTCTTCATTGAGCTGTCAGAATCCAAGGATGGAGTCCATCTAGAAATGATACACACATGCTCTTTTGATATATGAGAAATGATCATCTATTTTTTAGTATTAGTGTGAAGAATTGATTATCTTTTGTTGTTCGTGTTGATCACTCATCCTTTGATCTTAAAGGAATATCTCTTGCTTTTCTCATTCTTGAGATAGAGAGAGAAGGAGGAGTTGAGATAGAATTTCATTATGCACAATGATTCTCTATTTTTATACAACCTACACAATAGACATAACCATCTAATTATAGAGTTAGGGTTTAGTTTAAAAATATTATTTAATTGCATGTCAACTCTTAAAATAATATTATATTCTTAAAAAACTCCAAGCCAGATAATAATATTATTATTATTATTTTGTGAGGCACACCAATACGTGTAACAATAAATAATATTTACCAGCCTATAAATAAATATTTATCAAAAGATGCAGTCTTGGTCTCTTCTTTCTCATCGACATTTATTAAATACCCAAATAAATATTTAATTTAAATATTTCATTTGTCAATAAATATTTATGACTGATAAAATGTGAATAAAATTATTTCTTTATCTTGAGAATAATATTTATTCTATTAAATTCAAAATATAATTTAATTGATATCAATGGAAACACTTAGTGTGTAACCCTCTAGTATTCTTTATTGTTGGCATTAAGTGGGCTTTCCTAAAGTCCAAGATTACTGCCTAGAATTAGTTCAAGGCCCCCATGTGAAAGAAATTAATGTCGTAATGATGAAAAACACATACAAACACTCACTGTGTAATATGATCCCTTTGTCACAATATCTCATTAAGAAGGCTTCACATATGTGTCACCAATATATATGCTTGATATGTATTTCTTTGACTATTTGAAATAAACACATAGATACACCATGACCATGGAATTTAAGGAGATGGTTCTATTCCAATCAAAGGTCTGAGATATCAACTTGCATAAATATGTAAGGGGAAATCCTTTAATGAATTATCCATTAATAACATTTCATGCATGACACACCCAACGTACCCTTCTTCTCACCAACATATGGCATGACAGTTTTCATAAAAAATCTAAGTGTGTGAGTCATGACATGCATTAATGATAATATTAAATTCAAAGTACCATTAAACATGCTCATAGATAGGAATATCCAATGAAACTAAAACTTGTGAAATTATCACTGGCAGGTATATTCTCATAATCTCCCATCTTAGAGATTACCAAGTGAAAACTTCATGAGAATAAGACTCATCTAGTTATGAGTACTCACATCTGAAATTCACATTCTATGTGTCCCATAATAGAGCATCATCTAACCACATAACTATATTTAAGAATACTATCATATCACTTCAAGGTTCTCATCATAGTAGGGAACTTCTATGACCTTATCAATGCGATGAATACCCTAGGAAATCATTACCTTAATGTCATGCAGAAAAATGAACAATATGTAATAAGATATTTTAATATTCAAATCATTGAATATAAATGTAATCGAAGTATAAATAGTTAGTCCTAGGACACCAACTCCAACAAACTCCCACTTTGACTAGAACCAACTGCCAACAACTTTTAGTATGCTTGATCTCACATGATAATCATGTTTCTAATGAGTTAAGGATTTAGTCAAGTTGTCTTCTATGTTGTTTTATATGGAAATATTGCTCAATTCAACCTCACCTATCTGAAAAAAATCCCTCAAGAGATTGTAATTCTAAATTATGTGCTTTGTCTATTGATGTGACCTTAGATCTTCTATGAGATCTACCACTGTAGTATTATCACAATAGAGTGTGATAGGATCTTTACTGTTAGGTACCATTTCATGATCTTGGATGAAGTTGTGCATCAATGTTTCTTCTTTTTCTACCTCAAAATTCATAATATAATCTTAATCTACTATATAATTTTCTACCACATCCTACTTTTAGCTCTTATAGCTCATAACACCTCTATTAAAAGTGAATATTTATCCCATTTGTGATTTCATATCATCTTGATATTTTTGGAAAGTAGCATATGTATATCCTATGATGACTAGTTCATCATCTCCTCCATAGACCAGAAACATATCTTTAGTATGCCTTGGGTACGTAAAGATAGTCTTGACTTCCATCCAATGATGATCACTCGAGTCTACTTGATATTTTTCTCCCACACTTAATACATGAGCAACATCTATCCTAGTACATAGCATAACATACATGACTGAGCTAATCACCGACACATATGGAATCCTTACCATTCTTAGTTTTCTCATGTGTTTGAGGAAACATTTTCCTAGAAAGATGAATTGCATGTGACACTATCAATAATCATCGCTTGGATTATTCTATACTGAACCTCTTTAGTATCTTGTCAATGTATATAATTTGAATTAGGTTGAGAAACCTCTTGGATCTATCATGATGGATCTTGATCCCAAGAATATATATTGCCTCACCCAAGTCCTTCATGGAGAATCATGTATTCAACTATTCCTTAACAAACTATAAGATCTTGTTTCTAATAATTAATGTGTCATCAACATAAACTATTAAGAAAATGAACACACTCAAACTAAACCTTTTATAGACACAAGGCTCACATTCATTCTTTATGAAACCAAATTTTCTTATGGATTTTTCAAATTGATTTTTTTATGACCTATATTCTTTACTTAATCCATAAATGGATTTTTACAACTTGTATATCATATTTAAATCCCTTGGAGTCACAAACCTTTTGGGTTGTGTCATATAGATGTCCTCCTAAAGGTTATCATTAAGGAAGGCTGTTTTGAAATCCATTTTTCAAATCTCATAGTCATGTAAGGACACAATGGAAAGTAGAATTATAATTGATTTCAACATTGTAACTAGTGAAAAGGTTTCATTATAGTCAATTCCTTGATATTTTTTAAACCTTTTTGAAACTATTCATGCCTTATATGTACTGAATTTTCCTTCCATGTTTAGTTTCTTCTTCAATATCCATTTACAACTAATAGGATTTACATCTAATAGAGGATCTACCAAAATACAGACCTGGTTTTAGTATATGGAATCTATTTAAGAATTCATGGATTATTTCCACTCAAAAACATTTATGTCACTTATTGATTCCTTGTAGGTTAGAGGATCATTATTATCAACTACTAATGAATCACCATCCTCAGTGACTAAAAAATCATACCGTTTTGGCTCTCTAACCTCTCCTATACTCCTAGGTAGTACTTGTGTCTTGGTAATTGTTTCTTATTCCATGGGGCTTTATATAATTTTTTCTTGTACCAACTCTTCTATATCTTGATACTATACCTCATCAAAGTCTATCTTTCTCCCACCATATCTTTTAAATATGTGCTTCCTATCAAGGAATATGGTGTGTCTTAACACTATTACCTTTTTTCTTAGGGTTTGTATAGGTAATATCCTCTTTTTCCTTAGGTTATCCTATAAAGGTATAGTTTGTGCCTTAGGGTGAAAGTTTTTTACCTTAAGAGTCCTTAAAAAACAATTCTCTACCCCACACATATAAATTCAACAACATGGTTTTTCTTCCACTCCAAAGTTCATATGGAATACCATTTATTGATTTAGTTGGTACTTGGTTTAGTATGTGTGATGCTATTTGTAACACGTATCCCCAAAAGGATAATGTAAGACTCATATGAATCATCATTGATCTCACCATGTCCAATAAGGTTTGGTTCCTCCTTTCACTTTCACAATTCAACTATGGTGTATAAGGAGCATTGAGTGAAGATAGGATCCCAAACTCCCATAAATAATCAA
Organism: Viscum album; assembly: GCA_963277665.1. Taxonomy (NCBI): domain Eukaryota; kingdom Viridiplantae; phylum Streptophyta; class Magnoliopsida; order Santalales; family Viscaceae; genus Viscum; species Viscum album. Next base: position 9,424,504 of record OY728143.1, on the reverse strand, counting down.
CGAATTATTGATTAAGATATTCTTTACCATCGTCTGAGTGGATTTTCTCAATCTCCTTACCAATCTGGTTCTCACATTTATTATTTTATTCCTTGAATGTATTAAAATAATACAACGTATACCTCATTAAGTAGACATATCCATATCTACTAAAACCATAAATAATAGTTTTGAAGTATGAGTACCCACCCCTTTCTTCAACAAGAAAAGTTCTACACATATTAGTATGAACTAATTCAAGAAGCACTTTGTCCCTTTAACATTTTCCACTAAATTGGGATTTTTTCATTTTACCATTTAAACATGCATAACATATTCCATGTTGTTTTAGTTTGAAAGAATCTAAATATCAATCTTGGTATAATTTAGTCAATAATTTTTCATTTACATGACCTATTCGGTGATACCATAGTTGGGTGTGGTATGAGTCATGTAAATTAGTTTCATTATCGATTTTCAATACTTGGTTTGTGTAATATAACACATAAATATTGTTATTAAAATGTGATTTACCATAACAAATTCCATATTTATAAAATAAGAAACATTTATTTACAAACATGAATATAAATCCATACATATAAAGTCAATATACAGATATAATGTTTTTGATAATGGATGGAACTTAATAAAAAACTTTTAAAACCAAGATCATTCTAGTTGTAAAACATGAGGTGGTAGTCCTTGATAGCTACAACAGCAAGTTTAACTCTATTTTCTACTCATAGATCTACCTTTCCTTGGTCAATATTTCAAAATCTACTTAGTTCCTATATTTTATTACATATGTGAGTACAAAAAAGATATATATAATACCCAATTTATAAAAATAGATAAATTGAACTTGATAATAAACAAACCTGAATATTCATCGTGCTTCTTTGTACGGGTGAAGTTTTTCTTCCAGTGACCCTTCTTTCCACATGTAAAACAAACAGAATCATATTCCTTTAATTTTCCCTTGATCTTTCTCTTATTATAAGGGCATAAAGAATATTTGGTCTTAGATCTCTTCTCTTTTACCTTCTGTTTATTCACCATATGGGTGGAAGTATTTTTACGCCTCATTTCCTTATCCACTTGGTGAAGAAGAGTGATAAGATCTGGAAAAGAGTTATCAATGTTATTCATATTAAAATTAATAACAAATCTCTAGAATCTATGAGGGAGTGATGTGATAATGAGATCAGTGTGAAGTTATTTGGGAAGTTTAAACCCTAGAACCTATAGGCACTCAACATATACAGTGAGTTTAACTATATGAGGCCCATTTAGTGAACCCTCTTAAATATTACTATGAAATAGAACCTTGGAAATCTCAAACTATTTTTGTCTTTATTTATCCTGGTTAAGACCATTATGTTTCTTAAGCATACTATACACATCCATATTTTTGTGAGACTTCATGAGTTCAATAGACATAGAATAAATCATTAAACATTGAATGTTGACTGCATTGTTCACATGTTTTTCATAAACAGTGAACTCTTCATCACTCACTTATTTAGTAGGTGGATCAGGAACTAAGGATTTTAGCATGTAAGATTTCCATACATGGTGAAACACAACCTAAAGGCATATTGTTTGGAAAAAATCCCTCAAGTTAATGTTTTAGTATTTTGGGGTGATTGTGTTTTTCAAAAAATAAAGATGACCATGAATCAGTATGGTTGGTGTTGTCAAATCAGATATTTAAGGTGGCGTAGTTTCCTAGTGTTTTCTAATTCTTTGGGCCTAAAAATCATGAGTTTTTTATAGAAAAGGAAGGATTTCCACAAAGGATTTTGCAAAGAACAGTTCACAGACTATGAATCATAATTCACAGATCATGATTCATAGTTCACAGACCAAAAATGAGGTACTTAGAATAGTGAAGTAAAATAGTCATAGGGAGATTTCCACATAGCAGTGCTATGTAGACAGCGAATCACACTATACAGATCACGTAGTGAAAATAGTTCATGGAAGTCTAACCATATGTGGAAGGTGGGTTGTTTTCAGTTAATATATGGTGATTTTATGAGCTACAAATGGATTCTATTTTTGAAAGACATCGTCATCCACAAAGGGATAAAGGTGTTATGTAGACCGCATAGCATCGTTCGTAGTGAAGTCTATACTACATCGATGTTTTGGGTAATTCGGATTAGAGAATTTTCCATATATATTTTCATATATAAATACCACTAATTAGAACATTAGGTAGAGAAAATTTCATTAGAAAACATCATCACTCTAGGAATAATTCAGGGAATTCTGAATTAATTCATGAGAAAGAATTCCAAAAAGGGTGGAGTGGTTCTAGGGAATAGTTTTCAAAAGGGTTTGTGGAGATCTTTAGCCCATAAAGGAAAAAGGGATCGTGTAAAAGTGGTGGTCCACAAGGCATCAGGTTACTGAAAAGTAGGGGGAGGTCTGTGAAGAAGGAGGTGGTCGCGAAGAATTTTCACCACATGGTACAACACATTTCACGAAGGATTTAAGAAATTTCGGGGAGGATGTAGGATAGTTTGCGAAAGGAGAAAAATTCCATAAAAGAAATTTCCATAAACTAAAAGTATGAAAAAAAAGTGGGACTTCAATAGAGCATCTACCTACAGTTGATGATGCATTCATTAGTGATAATTAAGGGACCTACTTGTCCATAAACTCTGTGTGGATCCTTTCTAGAGCAGTGAGAAAAGGAATAGGAAGGTAGTGATCCATTCCAAATATAATGAGCTAGCGAAAGGGACTTAGGGAGTGACCCTTGGGAAATTAGTGAGCTAAACCTAAACATTTTAAAGGCAATGATCCTGGTCAAAGAAGTGATCTAGCCCAAACCTTGTAATTTTGTAGTGAGCCTTAGTGGATTTGGTACATCAGCACATTATTATTGTATTCTCCTTGGACATAGCCTAGTGAGTGTGAACCAAGTAAAATTGATGTGTCTCATGCATGATTTCAATTATGTTCATACATTACTATGGGAAAGGGAGAGAAGGGTGTTTTGTTTGATGAAGAAACAAGATATAAAGGGGTAGTTTTTTTAATCTATCATACCTTGATTCACCCCCCCCCCCCCCTCAGGGTATTTAACCTAATTGGACTAATACACCTAAACCACTCCTTGAATTGAATTTTGGTGATGATGTGGTATTTCTTCAATATCAATCATAGGGATAGTGTGGGTGATGAACTTTCCATTTTATTCTACAATTTAAAATAGAATATTATTAAAAATTTAATTGATTAAAAATTATATGAGAAATAATAATAATTAATTTTATTAAGTCTCTTGCTATTTTATGAATTCCCAATAAGCCTCACCATTGAACTGAAAATGTCTAATTTCTAGGAAATTCTTGTGGAATGGATCCATATTCCCTTTCACATAATCCCAAAAAGGTTTGGTCAAGCTACTTGAAGGTATTTAGGTAGGTAGGTCTTTTCCAACCACAGACTTGTAGTTCCTTGAATTGTTGGGTGGATTCCTCAATCCAAAAATCCTGACTTAGACTTCCTTAACACTTGCCTCCAAATTTCACCAATTTTGTAAAGTTTAACTCCTCTTGATGTAAAATGGTTAAGTCAACCCAAAACCTTTATAATAAATCCCCTTATAAAAGTAAGAGTCCCAATAAATGTTGGTTAAACACTTCATTATATTGGTTTCATTCATTATCAAGTAATGGAATTCCAAGTCTGATTTAATATATATTTGAGGGATTTTTTTATTTATTATGAATAAATTTTATCTTTTTTTATCTGTTACAGGTATTTTTATTATTAATTAGATGTTAATTAATTAATTAACCATGTTGGGATAAACCATTTATGCATAATCAATTTATTTAAATTCCATCTTTTCACATTAATTTATTTATTTATTTGATTATGGTATTATATCCATAAAATAATTATTGCATAATATAGAAATAAATAAATAATAAATGACACATTCATGAGCTTATCTAACGGTTTATTTATTGAGCGGACAATAAATCAACCTATAACTTAGGGGAAATAATTCATATTTCTATTCTCGGTATGAGTTACAACATTACACATGTCCACCTATGTATCACCTAGGATGGAATCATTATGGTTCTGTCTTGAACCACCTCCACATGCCTTAGGAAACTCCATTAATTACAAGTATTTATGACTCACACATAGGTGAGGGGAACCAAAGGATTGGTTAAAGGGTGATTATATAAATAATCTTGTACAAGAAGGTCCTACATAATAATGGAGGGAGGGATGACACACATGCTATAAAATTTAATTTAATAATAAATAATTGAAAACCCATTCAATAAATTAAATTAAAACATTCAACATATACACTAGTCTTGGTCAAGCTCATGAATAGTCATACATGCAACGTATATGAAAAAGTGAGTGGTTAACATTCATTTATTATTTGTTATTTATTATTAAGATACACATGCTTTCATTAATTAATTAATTACCTTTCATATTAATGATCATCTGAATTCATTTGGAGATACCCATCAATAATGAAATTCATGGAAAAGAAATGGTAGAACCTATAATGTGGATTTGTTATAATAAATTAATTAATCATTTAAACCATTATTATATTTTCAAACACAATGGGTTTCAATAAATAAAATAAGGTTTTAATGCTACAATTTTTAATTTAATGTAATTTAATTCTATCATGAATTGAGATACTACAAGATGTGTGTTATCTAGCTACACATCATGTACATCAGTTGTCGTGTATCTAGGGTACACACCTAGAGCTTCAGCATGTACCTCAACTGGACTACACGACATTTACTAACTAACTAAATGCCATGAATTTATCTTTATGTGTTCCTAAGATACATGCCTGGGTCTTCATCATGAATCTTGATGCATAACACAGTGTGCACAGGCTAGCTACAGATTGTGTATCTTTTATACCATGTGTTTTATTTTCTCATTGAATATATCAACGTGTATTTTGGATATGGGAAATGTTGAACTACATGTTTTATACACTAGATATAAGACGTGTATATCATTAATGCTTAGGATTTCAGTTTCATATGGTCTAATCATGTATAGTGACCACACATATTGTGTAAATTTCTCCGCTAACCCATGTAGACTACACGAAGTGTATGCTAGCTACACACCATGTAATCCGACATTCCATGTGCCAAGTTGGCCTGGTGAACACATGGTGTGTAATTAATTCACTACATGTAATTAACTACTCAGTGTTTTGTGTATCCATAAACATGTACAAATGTTGTGAAATTGGGTACACGTCATATACTCTAGCTATACATCGTGTAGTCCCATGATTTTCAACCAGATTCCTCATCACTTCACTATGGAATCTCCATTTGTTCTTTATTTATTCTTAATCCTTTATGAAAATGAAACATTGAACGAACATGATTAATATGTTGAAAAAATGTTAATTCAAATTGGATTAAACAAATGAATAATATGAAATGAAAATATCACCACTATTTATCATGGATCAACAATCAAATAAATAATTATAAAGTAGAAACATGACCACTCTAATACCACTAGTAGGTTTCAGATGCAACATAAGTTCCTTTGGTGGGCATGATATTAAATTTTATTTTAATAAAAAGTATCCTAAAACCCTGATAGAGGGTATTTAATGTTAAATTTATAATTAATTTATTACTATTTTAAGAAATTATGACCACGTCTTAGGATCCTGTATTCATTAACAATTTGGATCTTCCAAAAACCCTTTTGTATTTCCTTTGTTGCACTATGAGGTTCCAAGGAAAAAATCCATCTAGCGGTGATATACACATTCTCCCTTAATCTATGATAAACACTAATTGATTTCTAGGTGCGATCATAAAGAATCAATTGTCCTAAATTTTTTGTTTTGATCACTCATTCTTCATTCTTGAAGTAATCTCTCTTTCATTTCTTATTCTTGAGAGGAATAGAGGAGGAGAAGTTGAGAGATAATTTCATTATGCGCAATGATTCTCTATTTTCATAAAACCTACATAATAGACATAACCATCTTTTTATGGAGCTAGGATTTAGGTTAAAAAATATTATTTAATTGCGTTACATCCCTTAAAATAATACTATATATTTAAAAAAACTCTATACCACATATTATTATTATTATTATTATTATTATTTTGTGACCCTCGCCAGCGTGAACAATGATAAATAATATTTCCCAGCTTGTAAATAAATATTTATCAATGAACATAGTCTTGGTTCATTCATCCTCCTCTACATTTATTGAATACTCAAATAAATATTAAATTTAAATATTTCATTCATTAATAAATATTTGTGACCAAAAAAACATAAATAAAATTATTCCTCAGTCTTGAGAATAATATTTATTCTATTAAATTAAAAATAGAATTAATTCGAGATCAATAAAAACACTTAGTGTATGACCCTCTAAGATTCTTTATCATTGAAATTAGGTAGGCTTACCTAATGTCCAAGATTACTATCTAGTAATGGGTTAATACCCCAAGATAAATAACTTAATGTCACAATGACAACAACCACATATGAACACTCACTCTGTAATGTAATCCCTTTGTCAAAATATATCATCAAGAAGGTTTCATATCTATGTCACCAACCTATATGATCAATACGTATTTCTTTGACTACCTGAAATAAAAATGTTGATACACCATGTCTATGGAATTTAAGGTGATGGTTCTATTATAATAAAAAGACCAAGATATCAACGTCCATAAAGATAGAAGGTACAAATCCTTCCTCGACTTATCCATTAATAATATGTCATTCGTGACACACCAAACATACCCTACTTCTATCCAATATATGGTATGATTATTTTCATTAAGAAATATAAGTTCACGATCTAAGACACACATTAACGATAATATTAAATTCTAAGTACCATTACACATTCTCACAGATAGGAATATCTGATGACACCAAAACAAGTAGAATTTCTAATGGTGGGTATGTTCTCATAATATCTCATGCTATAGATTACCAAGTGTGAAATTCATGAGAATAATCCTTATCCACTTACAAGAACTCACACATAATAGTCACATTCTATGTGTCCCATCATAGGACATTATCCAACTGATGAAATATATTTAATAAGATCGTTATAGAACTTCAAGGTTCTCATTATAGTGGGGAACTGTTATGAACTTATCAATGTGATGAATACTCTGTGAAATTATTACATTAAATCCATGCATAGAAATGAAAAATATGTTATAAGATATTTTAATATTCAAATCATCAAATATACATGTAATAAAAGTACAAACAATTGGTCCTAGGACATCAACTCCAACACATAGACCTTGCACAGCGAGCAAGTAACCCTATTGTCACTGATTCAGTTGTACAGTTGGATCTTCCCTACTCGATGTGGGTTAGTTCTAGATCTTCCTGACCAGGTTGCTCCATCCAAGTTTACCTATGACTTGATAACCCCTCGGAGGGTTATTCTGAAGCTCGGGGACCCCAAAAATTAAAACAAAATTCCAAAAATTAAATAAAATTATTTTGGAATGTATTAAAAAAAAATCTAGATCGTGCGATAATTTTTTCGAAAATTAAAATTATTTTATTTTATTTTAATTCATAAAAAATACCCTTGAGAATAATTGTTCTTAAATTTAATTTATTTATGTGTTCTTAATGTGTACTGTCTGATCATTATCCTTGACCAACCATTGCATGTCTAGTTTTTTATTCATTTATTTACAATACTAGAAAATTGACCTATACCAATAGACTTATACCAATAGTTTTAGAGAACTATTGGTATATATATTTTATAGGTACCCTATACAAATGGTTCTAAAAAATCATTAGTATAGGTCCCTAAATTTTATTTATCTATACGAATGGTTCTCCAAAATTGTTGGTATAGGTCTATACCAACGATTTTGGAGAACCATTGGTATAGTTATCCTAATTTTTTTTGAATTATTTTATCAAATAATATTAAATAATTCAAATTTTAAATTAGTTTTAAATACACACACACACAAATATATATATATATATAATCATGTTTATAAAATTTATTGTTTCCTGGCGGTTAATTCATTGAAGTATAGGTAGGAAGTTTCGGGATCAAAGCTCAATAGTTTTTTTACATTACCCATACCAATGGTTTTCCCAAACTATTGGTATAGGTATTTTACATATATGACCTCTACTAATAGTTTGATAACCATTGATATAGACTTCCTATAGAAATTATTTTCCAAAAACATTAGTATAGGTCTATCCCAACACCAAAATATCCAATGGATCTTCAAATCATTAGTATAGGTTATACGAAAGATTCCAAACCATTGGTATAAACTTTTTTTATAGCAGTGTTATTTTTTTCATTATGTTAATTTATAATAATTATTTAATAAATTATGATCTATGTATAATAATTATCATAATTATATATATAAGGTCCTATGTGACCAAATAAAAAATACTTACAAGTATTCTACAGTCTTGATATGCCCTTGTATACATGTGAGTATTATTGTATAATGATGAGGACAAAAGTTGACATGGTTTTCACTGAGAATTGGTGACATGCTAGATGGGACATTGATGCATTAGACAAGGTTACCACTAAAACTTGAGTTAGGAATTATGTGACTCAAAGAGTTACCCCTAGGTTCTAGGTTAATATATTATTCTCTCAATCAATCAACCATTAGAATCATATCATAATCACATTGTTTGTTTTTTTAATGAATGATTTATTATTTTTGTATGTGAAATATATAGACATGATAACATAAAATAATAAACAATAATGTATAGATAAAATAAACATGCATAGTGAATGTTTTAAATTTAATCATGGATAATTTATGAGTGTGATCACATATATAAAATATGATAATAGAAACAAATTTCATTCTTCATGAATAAAAATTAAAAACCGTAAAAAAATATTAAGTCGTTAAATCCTTCCATATCTTTAATTTGAAAAAAAAAACATATGTTTGAGGTTATATTCATCCCTAGTTTAGGTAACATCTTATTATTGGGAAGTTATTATGAAATTTTTGGGCTTACATAAGTAAATTTGGTGGTAAAGAAATAGTTATATCTAGCATGTTTCAAATTTAGAGGAAAATCATTGAGTAATGAAATGTTATGCTTCACATGAGATGAGACTTGTAAGATGTAGACCTTTTCTATAGATGTATAGAGCAATTTTATAGGTTATATTTTTCCTTATTTTTATTATATCTTGTTTGGGTTTTATCTTGAGTAAATTTGGGTGAAATTTGGAAGTTTTGGAGGGGTTTTGGGCAGTGCACGATTGGCGCACGGTTTTCCCAAACCGGGCACCCTACCCCAGTAAACCATGCAACCCCAGATAGAGAGGTATTTCATGACTAGTGAATGGTTTTTCAAACAATTATTACTTTTATGAGTAACCTTACATCCTCCCTATATGAGGCATGTGGTTTAGGCTCATGGTTTAACAAACTGTGCACTCCTCTCTAGGAAACCGTGCATGTGGGTTTAATTATTCTAAAAATTAGTTTTAAAATTCCCGAACCCCCCAAAATTCACCCAAAGTAAACCAAACTAAACCCTAACCTATTAATATAATTTTTGGAGGCTTTAAGATGAATTAATAGGTCTCTCGAACACCATTCTTAATGAATCAAAGGCTGGATTGACAGATATACACCTCTATGGGTATGTGGTCACTTCCTGATTAGGTTTCTCTCTCTCCTAACTCTCTTTATAGAAAAAAAGATGGTTCTTTTTCTCCATTGGTGATGGGTTTAGATATAGGTTTTAAGGATCTTGATTATTTTGATCTTGGATCTAGGTTTTATATCTATAACTCATTCTTCTTTGTGATCTTGGTTATTCCAGTTCAATTGGGGATTTCTATTGGTGAGCGTTCATCAATAATCTTATGGTAGGTGGTATAAATTTGATTCCCATTGTCTTAAATTCCAATTGAGTGTATGTCTTGTATAATTTCAATGGGAAAATTTTGAAATTGAATCTTGAATTGAATTAATTGATTGATTAATTAATTAATTAAATCATGGAATTGATTGGTTGTTTTTTCTGTGTGATCATGAGGTGAGTTGAACATGGGAAAATTGAATTTGGTAATTTTGATTATGAAATTAGTGAATAATGGGACATTGAATTGATTAATTTAATTTTCATGTGATGATGAATTGGGATAAATTTTGGATAATTGTATTTTTGTGGAATTAGATTAATTAAATGGTTAATTAATTAATAGAATATCGTGATTTTAGAATTGATGGGATATTTAGAATTGTGATTGGTCAATTAATGTGATTATGAATTAATTTATAATGATAATTATGATTGGGATGGTTTAACCTCCATGGATTAATGGGTTATATGATTCAAATAATGTAAAATTGATTAATGGTTAAATTCTCATATTATTCCATGTGATAAAAGTTTGGAACCATGATTTGTTTTGATAGTTGAAATGGTATACCATAATGTAAAATGTGATTAGGCGGTTAATTTTGATTAACCTTGATTGATGTCATATATGTGATTGTTGTGTGATTGATTAATATACAAGTTTGGGACATGAACTGAGGTTCCAAATACCCATATGAGATGGCGAGTATGGGATAGGGACTAAGGCTCAAAATACCCATGTGATATTGAGGTGTGGGACATGGACTGAGGGTCCAAATACCCATAGTAGATTGCGAGTGTGGGATAGGAACTAAGGCTCCCAATACCCTTGTGAAATTGAGGTGTGGGATAGGGACAGAGGCTCTAAATACCTACAGGGTGTAAGACATGATGTTATATGATCCTGATATTGGAATGAGTCTATGGTTCCAATAGGCTATTTTATGAAGTGAATTGAATTGAAATGATAAATGGTAACCTTAGTATTGTGATATGTGATATTATGTGGGAATAGTTCAGAATATAGCATGGTCTAAAGTATTTATTGATGGTTTTGGTGTCCTTGGGAACTTGGGGGTTTATGTGGTTAATTAAAGAATAATTAAATGTGATAATTTTTTACTTATGCATTGTACTTTATTCTTTATACAACTTCATACCCTATTATTGACTGGATGTTCTTTTAGACATAATTGGGGGTGTCCTACTAATTTTTAATCACACCCTACTTGGGTTTCTTGATTGATACTTGAATAGAATTCATGTTTGAAGGAAAGGATAAGGGAAAGATCCATATGTTAGATGGCTGAGTCGGGATGGATCAAGGATCAGGGAACCAGTCATGGTGTAAAGACTCATTGGGAGTTTTTAGTGTATATTTATTTTGATTTTTCATTATACACTTTACAATTATTATGGAATAACATATCTACTATTTTAGTTTAGATATTTTATTTAATTTTGGTCATCTTCTGATACTGGTATTATTCTGGTTATGGTTATTATCTTTTGGATATTATGTATTTACTTGTGTTGTTGTGCTAATTTGATAAAGAGGGTATAGTCTTCACATGATTGATATTTGACCCTCACTGCTATTCAACAGCCTTTAGTATATGGGGAGGCATGCCTGAGGTTGCGTAACTGACCAGCTCAGGGCACCAGTATGTGGCACCCGGTTCGGGATGTTACAAATTAGTATTAAAGGATATTTTTCTTTTATTTTTTCTTTTGTCTTACTATTTGTGGTAGTGTTTACAGATTACATCTTGTTGTACTCCAAGACTCATTAAGTTCATTACCAACATCTAGAAAATGTACTAAGTACACTAAGAGAGCATCATCTATGCACTAAGATATCTAAGATTCAATTTTGGATTAATTAGGTATATTTCTAGGGTCACATCATATCAAAGGAAGGTGTGTTAGTGGACCCATATAAAGTTAAGGTAGTGGTTTCTTGGGAGCATCCTAGGAACATTTTCGATATCCATATCATTTTGGGGCTAGCAGATTATTATTGGATGTTCATATGATACTTTTTCCATTTGAAAGCACCTATTTTAGGCTTAACTAATAAGGGGATAAAGTTTTAATGGAAGGAAGCATGTGAGAAGGCCTTCCAAGAGTTTAAGAAGTTCTTTACAATGGAACCAATATTAATCCTACCTGATCCAGGTGAGGAGTATACAGTGTTTTGTGATGCTTTTGGGATAGGTCTTGGAGCAGTGTTGATGCAAATAGATCGAGTTATGGCATATAGGTCATGGTAGTTGAGGCCACATGAATGGAACTACCCTATACATGACCTCGAGTTGGCTTTAGTTTTTTAAGCCTTAAAGAGTTGGTGGAATTATCTGTTGGGTGAAAATTTTACTATGTATACTGATCACAAGAGCTTAAAGTATATCTTTTCCCAATGAGATTTGAATCTCTGAAAATGGAGATGGGTTTTTTATATATAGTCATTTGATTTTGAGATATCATATATTCTTGAGAAGGTAAATAGTGTTATTGATGTTTTAAGAAGGAAAAATAAGACTTGGGAAGTTTAGGATTCTAGTTCTGAGTTTAAGATGATGACTTTATTGACAGAGATGCACATTGTGGTTCAGGAGATCTAGGAGAATATGACTATCACATTAGTTTTAGTAGAGTATACACTTTTGATCTAGATCCGAGAGAAGTAGTATGAGGATATAAAATGTTTATCCTTTAGGTAAATCCTTAAAGGGGGTATTCAACTTTAGATTAGACCATAGATAAGGATGATATCATCTATGTCAGAAATCATTTTGTTGTGCCTATGAGTATGCAGGAAGAGATGATGCATGAATTTCATGCCTTGAAGTGGTTGGTATACTCAGGTTTGGCCAAAATGTACCATGAACTAAAAAGATAGTTTTTTGTGGTCAAGAATGAAAAAGGAGATAAAAAGATTCATGACATGATGCTACACCTATCAACAGGTAGAGTTCAAGCATCAACGACCGGGTAGTTTACTATAGTTGTTTCCTATTCCAAAATGGAAGTGGTATGACATTACCATGGAATTTGTGGTGGGTCTCCCAAGGATTCCTCAGAAGAATGATTCTATTTGGGTGGTTTTGGACTAACTGACAAAAGTAGAATATTTATTTCCTATATTAGAGACCTTCTCAGAGGAATAGTCAAGAGACCTGTATGTTCAAGAGATAGTACATCTACATCGGGTGCCACAGAGTATAGTTTTAGAACATGACTGGCATTTTACTTTGTGCTCCTGGAATGTTTTATAAAAGGTGTTTGGTACATAGTTTTTACTTAGTAAGGTTTTCCACCCACAAATAGATGGGCAGTTAGAGTGTACTATATAGGTTCTTGAGGATATGCTTCTAGCGTATGTCTGATATTTTTGTGGGTCTTGGGAGAAGCAACTAGCATTGGTATATTTCTCATATAATAATACTAATCAAGATACTATACAAATGGAACCATATGATTATATTTATGTAGGTTATGTAGATCGCCTCTATGTTGGATAGAGTTAGGTGAGTTAGAGTTATTGGGACCAGGTCTCGTGAAGGAGACATCGGAGCAGGTCTAGCTAATTCGAAAGAAAATGGATACAGCTCAGAGTAGTTATAATTTATATGTTGATAGATGTTGAATACCCCTAGAGTTTATATTGGGTGATCATGTGTTCCTTTGGGTTTCTCCTAGATTGGGTCACCATAGGATTTGGTGACAGGTCAAGTTGGAACCTAGCTTTGTTGGACCTTTTTAGGTTGTTGAGAGAATCAGTTCGGTGGCATACCGATTAGATCTTCTACATAGGTATTGTGTTATGCATGATATCTTTCATGTTTCACAGCTCTAGTGGTATCACCTTTAACCTTTTCATGTGATCAATTTGGTTTATGTTGAGATTTAGACCAATGAGTCCTTTGAGGATAATCTGATATGTGTATTGGATCATAGTGATAAAGTGTTGTGGGGAAAGACCATACTGATAGTTTGTGTATTGTGGAAACATGGATGTTTTTAGGTGGAAACATGGGAGAGAGAAACTGATATTCTATATCAGTGGCATGATCTTTTTACCTAGTAATCTTAGAGATACTTGGGAGTATAGCAATAGGACGAGCTATAATAATATGGGGAGATTGTAATATCCCTACCTTTTTTGGATATTTCTAGAGCTCGGTTATAAGCACTCTTTTTCCTTTTTTTGATTATATATTGTTTTGGTTTTATCTTGTGTGAATTTGGGTGAAATTTAAAAGTTTTTTGTTGGGTTTTGGGTAGTACATAGTTAGCATATGGTTTTCCCAAATCGTGGACCCTACCCCAGCAAACCATGCAACCCCGGATAGAGAGGGATTGCATGGGTGGTTCACAATTCCTAAAAATGTGTTCCATTTTAGGAGTAATCATGAACCCCCCCCCCCCAATCCCCACCCCACCCCAGAATAGGCACACGGTTTAGGAACATGGTTTGGTAAACCATGCACCCCTACTCAGGAAACCATGTGTGTAGGTTTAATTATTCCAGAGATTGATTTTAAAATTCTTGAATCCCCAGAACTTCACCAAAAGTTGACCCAAATCAACCCTAAAATATTCCTCTCATTTTTTTAGGCTTATATATGAATTAATATGGATCTTTAATATTGTTCTTGATGAATCTAAGGTCGGATTGATGGATCTGTACCTCTTTGGGTATGTGGTTTCTTCCCGATTAGGTTTTTCTCTATCTCGTCTCTCTTTCCAGATAAAAAAGGATGGTTTTCCTCTATTGTTGATGGGTTTAGATATATATTTGATGGATATTAATTCTATTAATCTTGGATTTAGGTTTTGGATCTAGATCTCATTCTTCGTTTTGATCTTCGTTGTTCTGATCCAATTGGGGATTTCCATTGGCGAGTGTTTGTCAACAATCTTGAGGTAGGTGGTCTAAATTTGATTCTCAAGTATTAAATTATAATTGCATGTATGTGTTGTTTAACTTAAATTGGAATGTTTTTAAATTTAATCTTTAATTGAATTAATTAATTGATTGATTAATTGATTAAATTGTGTAATTGATAGGTTGATTTTTCTGTGTGATCATGAGGTGAGTTGAAATTGAGAAAATTGAATTTGGTAATTATGATTATGAAATTGGTGAATAAGGGGAAATTTAATTGATTAATTTAATTTCCATATGATAATGAATTGGGTTAAATTTGGGGCAATAGTATTTTGGTGGAATTGGATTAATTAATTAGTTAATTAATTAACAAAATATTGTGATTTTGGAATTGATGGGATATTGAGAATTTTGATTAGTCAATTAATGTGATTATAAATTAATTTATAATGATAATTATGAGTATTATGTATTAACCTTAATGGGTTAATGGGTTATATGATTCAAATAATGTAAAATGGATTAATGGTGAAATTCTCATATTATTCCATGTGATTAAAGTATGGAACCATGATTTTTTTATAGTTGAAATTATATACCATGATGTGAAATGTGATTAGGGTTTAATGTTGATTAACCTTGATTGATTTTATATATGTGATTATTGTGTGATTGATTGATATAGGAGTGTGGTATATGGACTGAGGTTCCAAATACCCACATGAGATAGTGAGTATGGGATCGGGACTCAGGCTCTAAAATATGAGATAGAGAGTGTAGGATAGGGACCAAGGCTCCAAATACCCATGTGACATTGAGGTGTGGGATAGGGAAAGAGGATCCAAATACCCACAAGGTGTTAGACATGACATTTTACACTCCTGATATTGACATGAGACTATGGTTCCAATTGGCCATGATATGATTTGAATTGAAATGATAAATGGTAACATTGGTATTGTGATATGTGATATTCCATGGGAATAGTTCAGACTCTAGCATGGGCTGAAGAAGGTATTTATGGTTTGGGTGTCCTCAGGAAACTGGGGTTTTATGTGGTTAATTAAATAATAATAAAATGTGATTACTATTTACTTACACATTGTACTTTATTCTTTATACAATTGCATACACTGTTATTGATTGGATATTGTTTTAGACACCGTTGGTGGTGGCCTTCTAAGTTGTACTCACACCCTACTCAAGCTACCTGATTGACACCCAAATAGAATTTATGTTTGTAGGAAAGGATAAGGGCAAGATCCCTATATTAGATGGTTGAGTTGGGATAGAGTAAGGATAAAGTAACTAGACTTGGTATCAGGACACACAGGGGGTTGACGGTGTGTCTTTATTTTTATTTTTCATTAGACACTTGACACTTATTATGGAATGAAATTTCTATTGTTTTAGTTTGTATATTGTATTTATTTTTTATCATCTTGTGATTCTAGTATTATTCTGGTTATGGTTATTATATTTTGGATACTATTAATTTACTTCCACTATTGTGCAACTTTGATAATGAGTTTATAGTCTCCCCGTGATCAATATTAGACCCTCACTGCTAGTCAGAAGCCTCTATCATATAGGGAGACATGCCCGAGGTCACATAATTGACTGGTTCGGGGCACTGGTATGTGGAACTCGGGTCAGGATGTTACAAGACTCTACTCAATAGACTAAGGATTCACTGATTAATGTGGTTGGCCAGCCAAAATCCTACCTTGAGACTCTCTGAGTAGTGGCGTAGACAGAGATTAGACTATAAGGATAGGTTTTAAGGATAATTTCTTCTAGAATACTCAAACGACTGAGTGTTATGAATCTAGTAGTTGAGGGATACTGGGATTCGATAAAATAGTGGGAGGCATTTAATATTAATAAATCTATAATTTCTAATAAGTTGTAATTAAGATGAAATTGCTAATCTACTAATGTTTTTTCTTTATAGTGAAATATCTAGTAATAACACAAAAATATTGTGATAAATTCTTGAAAAATAACACATCCTAATCAATATGAATTTCCAAGAGTAGTGCAGCCACTTGCACAAAGTACTATGATTTGAAAATAAATTCTATATGATGGAGTCCCCACTACTTATTGATCCACCTCAATAAGCGAGGGTGAAAAGGAAGCTTATAGGAGACAATTGGATGATTAATTTGATGTTCACATCATAATGCTATCATTTATGTCTAATAAGTTGTGAAAACAACATCTAAACATAGATGGTTACACATGTCATCTCATCTCTGAGGATTTTTCTAGGATAAAGTGAAACAATAAATGAATGACATTATCTCATTCTTACATCCTTATCACTTAATTACTCTAGTTTCATTTAGGATTATAAAATGAATAAGATGGATAAAATGATTACCACTGCAAAAAATGGCTATGAACATGGGGCTATAGTCATGGTCAGTCTTGATCATGGATATAGGTCCACTATAGATATGATCAAAAAGTTAACCATGGATATAATTAGGATATACCAACAATCCAATGATACCATAGCCATATTTAATGCCTCCCATTTTATGATTATTATACCCTTGATTCTAGTCACCATCCCTGGGCCTATTGGAGGTGGGACTTGGGCAGTCATCATCTCCCTTCTCTCATTGTTGGCCCCGGAAGGGTGCACTTTGGGGAAGGAGTCAAGAAAATGATATTTTATTTGAGTAATAGAGGTTAAATTATCTTTTAAAAACATATATTATTTTAATTTGTCTTTATGAATATTCAATAAATGATTAGTATATTTTTGGGATTATATGATTAGGACATATGCATTTTTGGGTATATAACTTTATGAGTGGCTAATGTTGATTAGAACTAAATGTTAAATTATTCTCAGAAGAATATGTGATAAAATCCATATGATTTTTGTATTTAAAACTTGGTTGGGAATATTTTGAAAAAAATTGAGGTTACTTATTTATCAAGTGATCTAAGTTAAACTTTGGGTGTTATTGTTGTGGATTTGGAGATTAAATTTTTATTTCTTCATATGAAAGTTTATCCATTTTGGGAATTATCTTACCTTGTAATAACCATTTTAGATTTGGTTAGTTTCTAAGTAAAATAGGAATATATTGTTATCCTTTTTTGGATTATGTGATCTGTTAAAATTTGATTTTAGAGTTTTAGACATGAAAAATTTATCTTGAATACTCATTGTTTAGAGAAAAAGACTAGATTGTGGTGGAAAATGACTAAAGGATGAAATTATACTTGTAAATTAAGTATATTTACTTATGTTCTTATTCTATATAGTTAAGTAATTCCACAAATCTAGGAAAAATATTTAGAAAAAAAATTGTCCTACTACATTTATTTTTGAATAATTGATGGTTCTTTTCATATCTTATAGGTTTATGATTTTTTTGTCATTATCTTTCTTATAATAAATCACTTCCTTATGATTAATGTTCTTTATCAATATCCATCATTATTTAAACATTTTGATTTTCTTCCATGTCTATATTTTCACTTCCCACTAATGTTCTTCTATTTTGAAATTGAGTTATGAATTATTTCAGATGACCTTCATATTTCTCTTTCCCTCTTTTTAAGAGAGAGTTTTATTAACCCTTTTTACAATGTGGGATTTCAACAAAGGTATTTTCATATGTCAAACCCTTGATTACCAAGATCAAGTTAAAAATGTGAGGATGAAATTTATTAATGGGGGGATAACGTAACACCTTGATATTTTAAAACATAACTATGTTTTATTGTGTATATAACATGCAACACTAAGATTAAACTAACCACGAAATAGTATTATTTAAAAATGATTTTTATAACCGAGTTATTGAATTGGAACGTATAAATAGGAATAAACATATTATGATATATGTATATATATATATATATTTCATACTCAATACAAATTTATTGATTAATTATTAGGAAATAAGTACTCAATTTATAGTAAAGTCATTTTATTCTTCAAAAATTCATTTTCTTCAAAAATGATTTATATTGATTTTTATGAGAAAAAAATTATAATTAATTTATATAACTTTTATAAAATGTAATTGAAAAAATTAAATTCATTTTTTGAATATACATGTCAGAATTATCTTGGATTCAATTTTTGGGATTTTTATAAAAATATTGATTTTCTAGTTAATAGTAAAAAATGCTGATTTTTATTGAAAACTGTATTTTCTTTTAAAATATTTTCAAAGTAAAATTCTATTTTGGATTAGTTTAAAATTTTAAATTAGTTCCTTTTGATTAAAAATAATCCAATTATATTCTTTTTAATGAATTTTATACTTCAATTTTTTATAAAAACATTTATATACTCAAAAAGGTATTTTTCTGAAGAAAAAAACTCACTTCATTTTGTGTTTTAATCTAAAATAAATATCTTCCACTTCTTGAAATTTAATCTTGAAAAATGGTTTCCATAATTTTAATTAGGATTTATAAATCTGGTAAATGTCTCCCTTTTATTTTTAGCCATTATGAATAGTAACCATAATAAATAATTATCACCACGGTAAAGGCAAATCGGGTAATTAAAGTTAACAATAATATAATAAAGATTTGAAAATGAATCTAACACTTTTATTAATTTAACTGGATGAGTGTATTTCATCCATAATCATCCTTTATTTGTATATATGACATTTTTTTCCATTTGGTTGCGATTTTTACCTTTATAGTATTTAAGTAAAGGATAAAGCCAAGAATATCACTTTCTTGATTTTAATATCTATAATATTTGGTGACATGGATAAAAACATATCATGTTAAGTTATAAATGGTTATTTGAAATATAATTTTTATTTTTTATCATGGTAATTTATTTATAAATTTTTATGATGAAATAATTACCATAAATTCTTATGCAATGTCAACACCGTATTTATTAAATTAATAGAAAAATAAAATAAATGATTTTAAAAACTCTAAAAGTAATATCATTTGGTTAGTTTAAGGTGTCCATGAATTTTATATATAATTATAACATATTAGATAGTTTTTAATGGATTATATAATTCATTTATTTTCATGTTGTTTTTAAAGTCAAATTAAGTGAATAGTTCCTAAAATGACATTAATAGTATTTTATGTTTAATAATATTTTATTAAATTAATTAAAAAACATAAAAAATTATTTAAATTGTATAATTAGGATAAAAATGTCTAAAATTTCATCACTTTTCCATTTATGATCTAATTTTCAACTTATAAGTAGAATTATAACCCTTTAATATTGAAAAATTAATTACCATGGTTAAGGTTAAAATTTGTTAACCAAGGGGTTAAACCAAAATATAAGATTTAAAATGATATTTAAACCTATATAAATTTGATTATATGAATATATTAATATAATTTATTCATCATATTCAAATAAATATCATTTTGGAACCATTTTAATTGAGTTAGAGTCATATTATATTATAATATTTCTTGTATTTCAAAAGGTGACATTAATGATAATTTATAATAAACAATGTTTTATTAAATGATATAAAATTCATAAAAATATTATATTAGACAAATTTAATAGTTTATGGTTTAAAATATCAACCATATTCCATTTATGGATCATTTTTTTATAGTAACTTTCTTGACCCTTAAAGAGTAAAAAACATTATTATCACTATAATCATCAAAAGAGTAAACGGAGATTTAAAACAAAAAGATGTGGGTTAAAACATCACCTAAACATGTTAAATTTTTATTGTATGATATTATTTTGACTCATAATAATATTTTATTCAAAACATATCAATTTGGATCCATCTTAACATGAAAATTAATTTATATTAAATTAATACTTTAATAAATTCCAAGAATACCCCTCCCTCAATTATAAAAGGATACCTCCTCTCCTCTTTTCTTCAAACTTCAAGAACCATTTGGTTCAATCAATAAATGAAAAAATACCTTCCAAAAATCTCTCCTCATATTCTATAGGTTTTATTTTAGTCAGAATACCAACCTTGAAAGGCTTAAGGTATAAAGAAAGGGAGGTTGTCCAAAAAAGAGGTATATCTTTTTAACTGAAGTTTTAGTTTTATTTCTTATTCTACCTGCTTAAGATAATATTAAAACATGAGGAAATAATAAAACCATTATATTTAATATACTAATATGTTTTTATTTTAATGTAATAACCTATATCCATATTCTCTTCCATCAAATGGGAAATGAAACTGTTGTTCATGTGTACGGCAGACTGCCACCTCACGAACCGATGGAATTCGTTTTCCATAACTGCTTATCATGGATATTTATAATGATGTATTTAATGAATATATATTATATTTATGAAATATTTATAATTTTTTAAAAGTAATATATCATCTATTTTACTATCTTTTCATTCATTGAAAAATGATAATGTTGTTCATGCGTACGTGTGGATTACCACCTCCACAAAGCAATGTGATTCGTTTTTCATCATTGTATCACATGAATGGTATATATAAGTGTATTTGAATAAATAATATGATATTTATGATATAATTATAATTATATAAAGATAAAATAATACTTATCTTCTTTCCATAATGATCATTGAAAATGGATATGTTATTCATGCGTGCGTACAACCTACTGTCTCCATGATTGCAATATAGTTTATTTTTCATAACCATATTTAATAGTTGGTTTTAAAATTATAATTTATATATATATAATGATAATTATTTCAATATTATTAATCTATAGATGGTGTAGTAATGACCTATTTGACTATAGTCAACCAACTAAAGTCATTTTGGACATATGAGTCTAATATCATCAAAATGTCCAACATGAACTTAATTGATTAAGTAATTGATTATAACATAGTAAAATTAAAAATAAACTTTAAAATGTTCTTAAAAAATTAAATATTTAACATAATATTATTATTCAGGAAGATGATGAATTTACATAATGGTTCGGACTCAAGTTAAGGGACACTTTACTTTAAACCCATGTTTTAAAATGTTTTAATGATTTATTTTCTAAAAATATTTATTCCATATACATATTCTTAAAATTATTTTATGAATGTATTTATATGGATATAAAATAATTATAAAGTTTATTTTATGTCACTTTTAATTTCTTTAAAAGGTTTTCAAAATGAATATTTTTACATGTTTTATACAGAACATTTTGACTTTCTTCACAGAAGAAAAAAAGAATGTTCCATTTTAATGTATATGGAATAAATGTTTTTTTTGATGTTATAACTATTATTTTGTATGTGGGTTCCTTTAAAATATTCCATGTTTTCTTTAAAGAAAAATCCTCTCCACTTTTTTTGTCACACATAATCATGAACATATTATGATGGGTGTGTCCTGATGGTGTTTCAATGCATTGGGTAAAGATTTTGTCTCATGAGACATTATTCATGGGATTGTAGAGTAAAAATAATACATTATGGGACTCTATTCACCATGTGATGTTGTCTGGGAAGTTTACCTTGACTTATTCTTATGTTGTATTTTTTGTTGCTATCACATTTTCTATATTTTCATGATTTTGAGATGCCATGTTCTTTATGATATTCTCCCATTTTTCCTATATGGATTTTATATGCTTTATAATAAGTTTTAATATTAATTGTTTGATTTAAAGAGGTAATATAATGTTTTTTTGTTTTAAAAGAAGGATTATTCCCATTTAGGGTAAAAAAAATCTTTTGAAGAAAAGATTTTTCATGGGTTATAATATTTTATAATAAATACTCATAACTATGATTTTTATTTTATGTTTTCTTATGAAGTGTTTTATGAGAAACTTTGGGTAGTGAAGATGATTTTATATGAAATAAATTATTATTTAATCTCAAATTTTATTATGTTAAAGGAAACCCCTCTTTTATGATTCCATGGTTTTTAAAATAGACTAATGGGTTTCTTTCTTCTTTTATGACCATTAATGATATTTTTTTCTCATACCATGTTTGAAAAAAAATCATAGAGTTTTAAGGATGAGTAAGGATGAGGATGGGTTCAAGATGAAAATTTTGAAGATAATTCAGGAAAAAAACTCTTTATATATTAAAGGTTTTTTTGTGGGAAAAATTGATACTAAGTGGAAGTGACCACTTTATGATGTAATATATAGTTATGTGAGGGTGATGTTCCAATTATATAAACCTATAAAATGTAAAGATCCTAAAATGTATGAGAATTAATTCTTGAATTAAAACTCAATATTATGTAATGTTTAAGGTCGGGTTCTTATAGTTGGTATCTAAGAAAAGGTTTATATAACTTTAGGGATTTGTATGTTTTCATGTGAGATTAACTTAAGAGTTATATAAAATCATGGTTTTATAAGTTTAAAGTTTATTATAAGTTAAAATTCTTAGACACTCCTTTTTAGGTTTTATGTGATGATATTTTAAGGTGATGAATGATATTTTTGGGAGATGTTTTATTAGGTTTTGTTATATGTAACCCTCAGGGTTAACGTAAAGGATTATTTCATAAAAATGATATTAAATTTTTGAGGATGATCATCAGATTTTTGGGATTGTTACATGAATTATATTAATATTGTTTTAGTAAAAAGGGTAACCCACAAGCTGGGTAACAACCCATCGCATCTGGAAAGGTTGTGGGGCTTGAACCCGCAACTAAAGTGAAATAAGGGCTCAATGCCTACCACTATCCTACATGATGTCCTGGTTAATATGAAATTGTTTTTCTACTTAAAAAATTTGACAAATAAAGATTACGTTTATTTTTGGAATATATGTTTTATCATATAGATAACCATGGGATTGAAACTTTATTTGGTGATTAATTGATTAATGTTATTTCAAAATAAGTTCACTATTTTGGAAACCATATATAATTAAGGTAAATGAAAATATTTTTGGATAAGATTATTTTTTTAGGAATAAAGGTTAAATTTTCTTTTGAAAGGATTTTAATGTGGATTTATGATTATTTAGGAAATGATTATAATATTTCAGAGGTATATTATTAGGGAATATTCATTTTTTGGGTATATGACTTTATAAGTGACTAATATTGATTTAATATAAATGTTAAATTAATCTCATAAGAATATGTGATCAAATACTTATAATTTTTGGGTTTCAAACTTTTTTTGGAATATTTTGAAGAATTTTTAGGTTGGTTATTTGTAAAATTATTTAAGTTGAACTTTGGGTGTTATTTTTGTGGCTTTGAAGCTTAAATTTTTATTTATTTATATAAAGGTTTATTCATTTTGGGTATTATCTTACCTTGTACTAACAATTTTACTTTTGGTTAATGTTTAAAGGTAGGAGGAATAAATTTTTATCCTTTTGTGGATTATGTGATCCATTAGAAGTTGATTTTAGTGATTCAATCGTGAAAAATTCATCTTTAATACACATCATTTGGAGAAAAATATAAGATTATAGTGGAAATTGATTAAGGGATGAAATTATACTTTTTAAATAAGTATATTTCCTTATGTTCTTAATCTAGATGGTAAATGAATTCCACAACTCTAGGAAAAAAAAATTTGAAAACAAAATTTATCCTATTACCTTCATTTATGATAATCGATGGTCTTTTTCACACCTCATTGGATTATGGTTTTGTGGTCATTAAATTTCTCATGATTAATTACTTGTGATAATTGTTATCTATCACTCTTCATCATTATTTAGATATTCTTATTTTCTTCCAGGTCTATATTTTCAATTCCCACTAATTTTCTACTATTTGGAAACCTGGTTATGCATTATTCTAGATGAACTTTATATTTATATTTCCCTCTTTTCAAGGGGAAGTTTTATTAACCCTTTTTACAATGTGGAATTTCAAAAAGGGTATTTTGATATCTCAAACCCTTGATTACCAAGATCAATTTAAAATTGTGTGGATAAAATTTATTAAAAGGTTCAGAATTTAACATAGCATTATTTTACGAAGAAACCATGTTTGATAGCATATACGACACACAACACCGAGCTTAAATGAACCATGAAATATTATTATTTAAATATGTTTGTTATAACTAAGTTGTTGAATTGGTGGGTATGAATAATAATTACCAAATTATGAAAAATATATAAATTTAATACTCAATAAAAATTTACTAATTAATTATTAGGAAATAAGCACTCAATTTTTAGTAAAGTCATTTTATTATTCAAAAATTTATTTTCTTCAAAAATTATTTTTATTGCTTTTGGTGAGAAAATATTATTATTAATTTCTAACGAATTTATAAAATTTATTTTATAAAATTAAATTCATTTTTAGAATCACCATGTAAAAATTATCTTGGAATTATTTTTTTAGTATTTTTCTAAAAAGATTGATTTTCTAGTGAATAGTGAAAAATACTGATTTTTATTGAAAACTTTATTTTCTTTTAAAGTATTTAAAAATTAAAAAATATATTTTGGATAAGTTTTAAAATTTAATTAGTTCCTTTTGATTAAAAATAATTCAATTATAGTCTTTGAAATGAACTTTATACTCTAATTTGTTGTAAAAACATTTTTATGCTTAAAAAAATTTCTGAAAAACTGTTTTTCATTGCATTTTTCATTTTAATATTAAATTAATTTTTACAAATTCTATAAATTTAATCTTGAAGATTTTATACTATATTTGGAATCAATATGTACAAATTTGGTAAATAGATACTTTTTATTTTTAGTCATTATAAATTGTAACCATAGTATATAATTATCACTATGGTAAGGGTAAACCGGGTAATTAAGGTTAAAGATAATATGTTAAGGACTATAAATTGACCCTAACACCTATATTAATTTCATTGGATGATTATATTTCATATATACACATCCAATATTTGGATATATTACATTATTTTCCATTTTTATGTAATTTTGTCCTTTATAATATTTAAGTAAAATATAAAGTCAAAAATTTTACTTTCTTGATTTTAATATCTATAATGTTTTTTATAGGGATAAAAACTACTTACATTCAGTTATATATGGTTATTTGAAAGATAAATTATTATTTTTCTTATTAATTTATTTTTAATTTTTATTGATGAAATGATAACCTTAAATTCTTACACAATGCCAACACTATATTTATTCAATTAATAGAAAAATAAAATAAATAATTTTAAAAGATATAAATGAAATATTATTTGGTTAAGTTAAGGTCTCACAAATCTTTTATAGATAATAATAACATATTAGATATGTTTGAATAGATTATATTTGAATTCCTTTGATGTTGGGTTGTTTTCAAATTAAAATTAAGTGAATAGTTCTTAAAATGAAATTAATAGTATTTTATGTTAAATAACATGTAGTGGGGTTTGGATTAGTAGTAAGACCCCATAATTCTACATCAAAGTATGGCGATCAAATCCCATAGAGTGCAGGGTTGTAGAAGTACTATAGCAGGGGGTACTGTAGCAATGTTGTAGTAGCGGTGAGCACTGTAGAAATAACCGGTACTGTAGTGAGTACTGTAGTGGTGGTGGTACTTTAGTGGGTACCGTAAAAGCTGGGGTATTGTAGTAGTGCTATTCACAGAATGGGCCTTCGGCCAAAAATTTGGGCCTATGAGCCATGTAATGGGCTTCATTCCCACTAGGCCTTCGGACTAAACATATATAATGTAATAAAGAAGGTGGTTAGGAGGGTTATCCTATAGGGGGCTATAACCTACCATTCAGGCATGTGTGTGTGCGGTGAATGTGTGTTTAATGTAATTATACCCCCAAGAACCTAATATAATATGTTAAATAAAAATTTATTAAATTATTTAAAAAACATAAAAATATTTAAACAGGGAAATTAGGATAATAAATGGTCAAAATTTTCATCATTTTTCCATTTATGATCCAATTTTCACCTTATAAATAAAATTATAACCCTTTAATATTGAAAAAGTCAATATTTTGGTTAAGGTTAAAATTGATTAACCAATAGGTTAAACAAAAAGATAAAGTTTAAAATGATATGTAAACCTATATAAATTTTATTGGATGAATATATTAAGATCATATACCCATTATATTATAATCCATATCATTTTGGAACCATTAGATGATTTAGATGTATATTATATTATAATATTTCATGTATTTCTAAAGGTGGCATTAATTATAATTTATAATAAACAATGTTTTATTAAATGATTTAAATTTACTAAAAATATTATCTTCATCCAAGTGAATTTTATTTGGTTTAAAATATCAACCATGGTCTATTTATGCATCATTTTCTCTTTTATAGTAACTTTATTGACACCTAAAGAGTAAAAAACATTATTATCATTGTAATCATCAAAAGAGTAAATGAAGGGTTAAAACAAAAATATATGGGTGAAAACATCACTTAAACTTATTAAATTTTTATTTTATGAAATTACTTTTACTCATACGCATATTATATTCAAAAAATATCAATTTGGATCCATTTTAACATGAAAATTAATTTATATTAAATTAATGCTTTAGGAAATTTGAAGAATTCCCCTCCCCTCACTTATAAAGGGACTCCTCATCTATTACTTTATTCACACTTCAACAACCATTTGGTTTATAAAATCCCTAGAGAAATACCTTACTAACATCCCTCCCCACATTATATAGTTTATATTTTTTAAATAATATCAACCATAGAGGGATTAAGGTGTAAATAAAATGAGGTTTTCTGAAGAAGAGGTATAGATTTTTAACTAAATGTTTTAGTTTTATTTATTCTTCTACCTCCTTCAAATCATCTTCAGACAAGATGAAATAATAAAACTAGTGTCTTATATATACTAAGATATTTTTATGTAAATTTAATTACCTATATCCATCTCATCTTCTATCAAATGGAAAACTAAACTGCCATTTATGTCCATGGAAGACTACCACCTCCTGAATCAATGTATTTTGTTTTTCATCACCGCTTATCATGGATGGTTTTAATAATGTATTTAATGAATATATATGTTATTGATGAATATATATGATATTAATGAAATATTTATCATTATTTAAAAATAATATTTCATCTATTTTTTTACCTTTCCATTCATTGAAAAATGATAACATCGTTCATACGTACATGTGGATTATCACCTACACGAAATGATGTGAGTCATTTTTCATCACCGCATCGCATTAAAGGTATATATAACTGTATTTAAAGAAATAATATGATATATATGATATAATTATAATTCATTAAATATAAAATAACACTTACCTTATTTCCATAATGATTGTTGAAAAATGGAAACTTTACTCATGCATATGTACGACCTATCGTCTCCATGATTGTAATGTAGTTCATTTTTCATAAACATATTTCATAGTTAGTTCTAAAATTATAATTTATATATATATATTATAATTATTTCATGATTATTATTTTGGATATGGTGGAATAATGATCACTTTGATTATACTCAACCTACCAAAGTCATTTTGGACATAAGAGATGAATATCATCAAAATGTATGATGTGAACTTAATTGATTAAGTAATTGATTTTAACATGGTAAAAGGAATAATAAACTTAAAAAGATTAATAAAAAGGTAAATAATTAACATAAGTTTATTATTCAGTAAGATAAAAAATGTACGTGATGATTCAGACTCAAGGTAAGGGACACTTTACTTTAAAACCTTTTTTTAAATGTTTTAAAGATTTATTTTCTAAATATTTTTCTTCTATATCCATATTGTTCAAAAAAAATATGTATGTATTTATATGTATACAAATAAATTATAATGTTTATTTTATGACTTTTTTTATTTTATTTCACGGTTTTTCAGAAATAATCTGTTAATGTGTTTTCTATGAAATGTTTTGAATTTCTTCACAAAAGATAAAAGGAATGTTCTGTTTTAATGTATATAGAATCAATGTTTTTCCTACCACCATAACCATTATTTTTTGTTGGGATTACTTTATAATATTTTGTGTTTTCTTTACATAATAAACCCTCTTTCCTTTTTGTGGCACGCATAATCATGAACAAGTTATTATGGGTGTGACCATATATCACTCCAATGAATTTGGTAAATATTTTGTATCATGAGATGTTATTAATGGGATTGGGGAGTAAACCTAATCCATGATGGGACTCTATCCACCATGTGATTTTGTATGGGTAGTTAGTATTGACTTATGCTTATGTCATGTTTTTTTTTACTTCCACATTTCATGTGTTTCCATGATCTTAAGATACCTTGTTCTTTATGATATTTTCTCATGTTGCTTACATGACTTTTATATGCTTGCTGATAAGTTTTCATGGAAATTGTTTGATTTCAAAAGTTAATCTAATGGTATTTTATTTTAAAGGAAGTATTATTCCCTTTTAGGGTAAAAAGGTTTATTTTTATGAAAAAAAATTCATGGGTTCTCATATTTTATAAGAAATCCTCATAACTATGTTTTGCCTTTATGTTTTCTAATAGTGTTTTATGAGAACATTTTTGCGAGTAAAGATGATATTGTGTGAAAGTAAATTATTATTTGAGCTAAAAGTTTATTATATTAAAGGAAAACCCTATTTTATGATTCCATGGTTTTTTTAAATGTATTAATGGGTTTCTTTATTCTTTTATGCCCCTTATTGAGATTTTCATGATCATCCCATATTTTAAAAAATTCATAGGGTTTTAAGGATAAGTAAGGACAAGGATGAGGTCAAGATGAAAATTGTGAATATATGTCATGAAAATAAAAACTTTTTATATCTTAAATGTTTTGTTTTATGGTAAAAATAGATACTAAGTTGAATTTTACACTTTATGATGTAATATTTAAATATATAAGGGTGATGTTCTAATTATCTAAACCTCTAGAATATATAGATCCTAAAATTTAATAGAATCATTTTTTGACTTAAAACTCAAGATTATGTAATGTTTAAAGATAGATCCTTATAGTTAGTATCAGAGGAAATATTTTGATAACTTTAGAGATTAGGATGTTTTTATGTGAAATTAACTTAAAATTTAGGGATATAATCATGGGTTTATAATTTTAAGGTTGATCATAAGTTCAAAGGTCTTAGACACACATTTTGAGGTTTTAAGTGGTGATATTTTATAGTGACTAATGATATTTTTTGGGAGAAATTTTATTAGGTTGAGTTATATGTAAACCTTAGGGTTAATGTGAAGGATTATTTCAGAAGAATTCTATTACATTTTGAGGATGTTAATTACATTTTTGGGAACGTTATAGAAATTATATAATATTGTTTAAATCAAAACAAAAACCCACAATCTAGGTGAAAACTCGTCGCATCTAGAAAGGATACAAGGCTTGAACCCACAACTGAAAGGAAATAAGGGTGAAATTCCTACCATTGGCCTACATGATATCCCAGTTAATATGAAATTTTTTTTCTACTTAAGTGATTTGAAAATATTAATTTTATTTTTGGAATATATGTTTTATCATATAGATAACCATGGGATTAAAAATTTATTTGGTGATTAATTTATTAATGTTATTTTATAAGAAGTTCACTATTTTGGGAACATTATATGATTAAGGTAAATGGATATATTTTTTGATAAGATGATATTTTTTTAGGAATAAATATTGAATTATATTTTGAAAGCATATATGATTTTAATGTGGCTTTATGATGATTCAGAAAATAGTTATCATATTTTAGATATTATATTATTAGGGAATATTAATTTTTGGGTATATGAATTTATAAGTTACTAATATTGATTAGAGATAAATTTTAAATTAATATCGGAAGAATATGTGATCAAATCATTCTAATTTTTGGGTTTCAAACTTAATCGAGAATATTTTGAAGATTTTTTAGGTTAGTTATTTATCAAATGATCTAAGATGAACTTTGGATGTTATTTTTGTGGCTTTGGAGATTAAATTTTTATTTCTTATTATGAAGGTTTATTCATTTTGGGAATTATCTTACCATGTGATAACCATTTTTGTTTTGATTAATATTGAAATACATAAGAAATATCTTGTTATACTTTTTTGGATTATGTGATTCATTATAATTTGATTTTAGAGATTTAGTCATGAAAAAATAATGTTAAATACTCATTATTTGGAGAAGAATATGAGATTTTGGTGGAAATTGATTAAAGGATGAAATTGTACTTTTTAAGTAAGTATATTTCCTTATGTTCTTAGTCTAAATGCTAAAAGAATTTCTCAACTCTAGGAAATATATTTTGAAAAAAAAATTGTCCTAATGCCTTTATTTCTGATAAATTGATGGTATTTTTCACACCTCATTGGTTTATGGTTTTTTTGTTGTTAACTTTATCATGATCAGTCACTTACCTATGATCAATGTTCTCTATCACTCTCCATTATTATTTATACATTCTATTTTTCTTACAAGTCCATATTTTCACTTCCCACTAATGTTATCCTATTTGGAAACTGATTTATTATTCTAAATGACTTTTATATTTCTCTTTCCCTCTTTTCAAGAGAAAGTTTTATTAACCCTTTTTACAAAATGATATTTCAATAAAGTTATTTTCATATTTTAAACCCTTGATTTTTTATATCAAGTTTAAATTGTGAGGATGCAATTTATTAAATGTGGAAGAATGTAACACCGCAATATTTTAAAAATAAACTATATCTAATAGTGTATACGACAAGAAACACCAAGCTTAAATGAACTATAGAATATTATTATTTAAATGAGACAATTATAACATAGTCATTAAATTGAAAGGCATGAATAGTAAAAATCACATTATGAAATATATATAAAGTTCCTACTCAATACAAATTTATTGATTAATTCTTAGTAAATAAGCACTCAATTTTCAATAAATTCATTTTATTCTTCAAAAATACATTTTCTTCAAAAATTATTTTTATATATTTTTATGAGAAAATATTATAATTAATTTCTGGAAATTTTTGAAAATTTATTTAATAGAATTAAATTCATTTTTTTAATAATAATGTAAAAAAACCTTGGAATGATTTTATGATATTTTTCTGAAAATATTGATTTTCTAGTGAATGGTGAAAAATACCGATTTTTATTGAAAATTATATTTTCTTTTAAGTATTTAAAAAGTAAGATTATATTTTGGAATAGTTTTAAAATTTCATTAGTTTATTTTGAGTAAAAATAATCCAATTATATTATTTGGAATGAATTTTATACTTGAATTTTTTATACAGACATTTTTACACTTAAAAAGGCATATTTTAGAAAAAACTATTTTTCATTACATTTTAATATTAAATTACTTTCTATCACTTCTATAAATTTAATCTCTAAAAATGGATTACATATTTTTAATAATGAGTTAAAAATATGGTAAATATCTCCCTTTTAGTTTTAGTTATTATTAATAGTAAATGTAGTAAATAATTATCGCCACAGTAAGGGTAAATTGGGAAATTAAGGCGAAAAAATATGATAAGGACTAGAAAATGACCCCAACACTTGCCTCAATTTAATTAGATGAATATATTTCATACATAATCATACAATATTATAATATATGATATTTTTTCCATTTGGATGTGATTTTTACCTTTATAATATTTAAGTAAAATATAAAGTCAAAAATGTCACTTTCTTACTTTTAATATCTATAATATTTTGTGTCAATGATAAAAACATCTCATATTCATTTCTAAATGTATATTTGAAATACAAATTATTTTTTTATCTTAGTAATTTATTTATAATTTTTAGTGATGAAATAATTACCTTAAACTCTTATGCAACGCCAACATGGTATTTATTCAATTAATATAAAAATAAAATAAATGCTTTTATAAACTATAAAAGTAATATTATTTAGATAATTTAAGGACTCCCATGATTTTTATAGATAATAATAATATATTATATATATTTAAATATATTATATTCTAATTTATTTATTGTCTTGTTGTTTTCAAAGGAAAATTAATTGAATAGTTCCTAAAATGACATTAATAGTGTTTTCTAATAAATTATATTTTA
This sequence comes from Viscum album, assembly GCA_963277665.1. Classification (NCBI taxonomy): domain Eukaryota; kingdom Viridiplantae; phylum Streptophyta; class Magnoliopsida; order Santalales; family Viscaceae; genus Viscum; species Viscum album. The sequence continues at coordinate 9,391,768 of OY728143.1, read as the reverse complement.
TTAAATTGTTTAAAAAACATGAAAAACTTTAAAGAGTAAAATTTGGATAATAAATTGTAAAAAATTTCATCACTTGGACATTTATGATCCTATTTTCACTTTATAAGTAAAATTATAACCCTTTAATATTGAAAAATTCATTATCACAATTAAGGTTAAAATTAGTTAACCAATGGGTTAAAGCAAAAGATAAAGTTTAAAATGATACATAAACATATATAAATTTGATTTAATGAATATATTATGATCATATATTCATTATATTCAAATAAATATCATTTCAGATACATTTTACCTGAGTTAGACACATATTATATTATAATACTTCATGTATTTCCAAAGGTGACATAAATGATATTTGTAATGCCCTGACCCCAGAATCCTGGAGCTAGTGCATTACTTTATATATTGGAAAGATTAAAAGGAAATAAAACCCAAAGGAAAAATTATTTTAGTAGTCTTTAAGAAACTAGATATATACATATAACTCACATTGCATTGGGAAAGTTAAAAAAATACAATACATAACAAAAACTAATAAATTGCATCCATGAAAACTCAATAAATGGTCTCCTCTTCATAACCTGTGGAAGGAAAAAAATCAAAGGGGTGATCTCAAATGATTAGTAAGGGTTAAAAATATAGAAATCATGAATCAAAAATAATTAAATCATAATCAAATTGGCATAGTCAATATGGCATAGTGAATAAATGAAAAACACATGCCATTAATAAACTGAGAATGAAACTACATCCATAGATTTTTTCATAGTGAAAACCACATGGATAGTAATAACAGAAAATAAATAAAGATAATGCTTATTAATTATACGTCATGTATCTAGAAAATTATACCATTATACCATCAAAATGTTTTAAGTTTTTGGGTAGATACCCATCCCATTATGTTTTGGAAACAAACTTGAAGGGTTTGTCACCAACTGATTTGTCTCATGAGACCTGTCGATGCATCGAGGGGATATAGTAGGGCCCACTTATCACTGTAAGTCCAAATAATTATTTATATATATATTTAATACAAGTACTATATGTATTATCAATATCTGTATAGAGTAGTGGATATAGATTCATCAATATTTTCATAGTTAAAACAACATTCCAAATAAATACTGTATGTGAAAGGGTATACACAATATTCCAAATAAACACCGTATGTAAAAGGGTATACGGGTTAAGACAATAATCATATCCATGAAACCAGAATATGGATATATAATATATTTAAATTTTAAATGAAAAATTATCTCAAATGGGTAGTGGATACTCCACATAAGAAAGATTAGGTGCACAATACTAAGTTAGTCTCAATGAAATGGAAATTGAGACAAAGTCCCTTACCACATTGTAATCAATCGAGTCATATGACCAAAAATTAATAATCACCAAATGAATCGTATAATACCATGAATATCATGATATTATATATAAAATTTCATTACACATACACCACATACAAGAAATAAGTGGCAAATAATGGAAATCTCATATAATTAAATGTGAGATGAGAAACCCCTTACCTTATGCCCGAAGGTGTTCTCAATTGATCTTAATTACCTGAATAATCAAATCTATCTTCATTAATTAAAAATTAAATAACCTATTATACATTTAATTTATTTATTATAACCTTATAAGGTTCATTCATTTCCTTTTTTATGGGTTTAATAGGTTCAATTTTATTATTTTGGAAGCATTTCCTTCCTTGGTTTTCATGATCGGTTTACTTATATTCGTGAATGGAAGTTTGTTTGAAATGTGGTTAAACATATAGAATTGTTAATATATATTATTAATGAAATTATAAATATATAACTTATCTTATAATGATTTTGGTTATATACCATGAGTATGAATCATTAGATAAAAGTTAATGATAAATGCTTGGATTAACTTGGTTGTTTTGTGCACAATGAACTTGTTTTGTATTATTATTTTACCTTATGAGTGTGTAAGGATTCGATAACATTAAATAAGTTTAAATAAATATATTATAATCTTTTAAAACTATAAAAATGGTTTCATGACCATAATTAAAGATGGTAATAGAAATTTAAAAACTGTCATCCTTGAATGTGATAAATTAACACATCTCGGATGGTGTTTTCATTTTTAGCATAAGAGGATGGGGAAAAGAGAGATGGTGATGAAATATTACATTAGCATAATAAAATTTCAGTCCATGTAAGGTAATTTAATTATCATATCATTTTTATGTGGTGAGGTGAGAAGAGAGAAATAAAATAATGGAACTTGTAAAAGAAGTTGAAAAAAAAGGCAGAGAGGTTCACATCTTGAGTACTCCTCCTTGAAAATCTCCTTAAGGCATTTTTTAGGCCTTTTGGTGAGACCAGAAGGTCTTAGAAATTGGGGGAGGTTGTGGGAAGTTTATTTTGTGTAACTTAGGTAAGGCTAAAATCTTGATTTGTGTGGGAGGAAGAGGGGGTGAGGGTGGTTTATACAGTGGAGGGGAGGAGAGTTTTCTTAATATTATATTCATTAATTTATTATTTATCTACAAGACAAGAAATAGTGAAGATTCCATGACCTAGAATAGTGATAAGTTCATGTGATTTCGAGATTTGGGTGCTTACATCACTCATGATTCTATGAATAGTGTATATAAATTATAATGTATTTATACGGTAAATTAATGTATTTTACTATTCAACAAATTTTTAAGTATTTCAAAAAAAACAACAAAATTTCTCCCTAAACATTTTTCTACATGTAGAATCCAAAAATTAACTCCATTTTTCAAAAATAATTTTCTAAATATGAGAAATTTAATTTTTAATTAAGATCATCATTTAATCTAATAATACCAACATTTAAAATATTTATCTTTATTTTTAAGGTGCCTAAATTTTATTTACACTTTCATTGATAAGGTTACCATTCATAAGGGTCGTATTACTATTCAAAATGGTAGGTTATTATTCATAAGGTTATGTTACTTTTCATAAGGGTAAGTTACTATTCATAGAAATTTAACTTGGTTCTATCAGACTCCAAATATCGCCCTGGTCGCAACCGTGTATGTCCATTTTTCGAAATTCAAAACACATAAGTGGAAAAATTAAGTTTAATGTATAGGTTATGAATATATCCTAAATAATAATGTGTTGTTTCAAAGAGAATCACTGATTTATTCAATGTAGGCTATCTAATGAACTGAAATTATTTAAGTGAAACAAACCATAAAATTTTTGGTGTGTTATATTATTCCCTCCTTCGAAAATTATGTCCTCGAAATTTTTCATTTATATTGATCCCTAAAATGATGTGGGTGGTTAATTTTAATAACATCATCAGGTTCCCATGTTGATTCCTCTATATTATGGTTCCTCCAAATAACCTTTACAAGATGAGTCATCATATTTCTCAATACTTTCTCCCTTGTGTCAAGAATATTGATAGGCTCTTCACAGTAAGACAAATCATGTTCCAGCTCTATTTCTCTATATATGAGTACGTGCATTGGGTCTGGCATGTATTTCTTTAACAATGACACATAAAACACATTATAAACTTTGGAGATACTTGGTGGAATTGCTAAATGGTAATCTACAGCTCCAATTATTTCTAGAATTTCAAACGTTCCGATGTACCTGGGGCTCAGTTTCTCTTTCTTACTGAACCTTAAGATACCCTTCTATGGAGTTACTTTTAGAAAGACATGATATCCTTTTTTTAAATTACAAATCCTTTCTCTGTTTGTCAGCATAACTCTTTTTCCTACTTTGTGATACTTTAATATGGGCCTGAATTTTCTTTACCTTTGTAGTTGTATCTTTGATAAGTTCTCGGCCTAAAAGTTTCCCCTCACCAACCTCATCCCAACAAGTTGGAGTTCGACACCTCTTACCATATAATGATTTATATGGTTCCATTTGAATGCTAGAATGGAAACTATTATTATGGAAAAATTCCACCAAAGGCAAGTATTGATCCTTTATACCTTGAAATTCAAGAGAGCATGATATCAACATGTATTCTGATGTTTGAATAGTCCTTTTAAACTGTTTGTCGGTTTGGGGGTGATAAGTAGTACTCATATGAAGCTCAGTATCCAAATACTTCTGGATAATTTTCTAGAATTTTAATGTAAACTAGGGATCTTTATTGAACACAATTAATATAGATGCACCATGAAGTCTTAAAACTTCATTAATATAAAGTATTGTTAGGCAATCAAGTGGTAAATCCTCTCTTATAGCAAGGAAATGTGCTGATTTTGTGAGATGATCAATAATTACCCATATTACATCATTCCTTATAGGTTTACTTAGTATTCATGTGAAAAAAATCATCTTAATCTCATCCAACTTCCACATAATATTAGGTAGAGGTTGCATGACTCCTCTAGGATGTTGTCTCTCAGCCTTCACTTATTGACAAACAAGACACCTTCACACATAGTCAGCAATTTCTCACTTCATATTATCCCACCAAAAATGTTCCTTCATATCTTTATACTTCTTTTTGGTACCATGGTGTATAGATAAATTTGATCTATGAGCATCATCAAATAGTTCCCTTTTTTTCTTAGGTATTTATGGAACACATAACCTCTTTCCAAATTTCAAAACTCCATCCTCAAACACAAAGTCTATCAATCTTCTATCCTCAATAGCTTTAATTTTATTTTGAAGATTCTCATCCTCATATTGAGTTCTTTTTATCTTCTCTAAAAAGGATGGTTTATAAATCATTTTAAATAGGAAATATGTTTCCCCTTCTATAAAAATTCCCACATCTATCTTTAGTAGATCCATGAATATAGGATTTCTCTCAATCCTCATTTGGGTTAGAAGTCCATGATCTTTTCTGCTTAATGCATCTTCCACCTTATTTGCCTTTCCTGGGTGGTATTGTATTGAAAAATCATTATCTTTGAGTAACTTGAGCCATATTCTTTTCCTCATGTTGAGTTATTTCAGTGCAAAAATGTATTTTAAACTTTTGTGATCTGTATATATCTCACACCTTTCACTATAGAGATAATGTATCCATATTTTCAAAGAAAATATTAAAGTTTCTAATTCAATATCATGAGTTGGATAGTTTTTCTCATGAGTCCTTAACTTCCTTGATGCATAATCAATAAATTTATCATTTTTTATAAGGATGTAACCCAGTCCATTCTTTTATACATCACTGTATATTACAAATCTATCATTTTTAGATGGAAGAGTAAAAATTGGATCATTGGCCAATCTTCTTTTCAATTATTCAAACCACTCTATATATTTTTTCATCTATACAAACTTAACCCCTTTACGTGTGATCTTGGTTATAGGGTTATCCAGTCAGGTAAAATTCTAAACAAAACACTGATAGTAACCTGGTAATCCAATAAAACTACATACCTTGGTTATGTTTGTTGGTATGGGCCATTATTGGATTGCATTTGTCTTTTCAGGATCAACTACGATTCCATCCTTGGAGAAAATATGGCCAGGAAAATAAACTGAGTAAATCCAAAATTCACACTTGCTAAACTTCCCATATAATTCATTTCTTCTAAGAATTTTCAGAATAATCCTCAAGTGATTCTCATGGTCTTCATATCTTTTGGAGTATACTTGGAGATCATCAATAAATACCATAATAAAGTCATCAAGATATTCCTTGAATACTCTATTCATTAGATCCATGAAAATAAAGGTTTAATTGGTCAGTCCAAAAGTAATTACTATAAACTCGTAATGCCCATACCTATTTCAAAATGTTGTCTTTGGAATATCTTCCTTCCTCACATAGAACTAAGGATATCCAGATCGAAGGTTAATCTTTGAAAAATATTGGGCTCCGTGAAGATGATCTAATAAATCATTGATGCATGGAATGGGATACTTGTTCTTTATTTCAATAGTATTGATTTCTCTATAATCAATTCATAGCCTCATGGATCCATCTTTCTTCTTAAAAAAGTGGACATGGGCTCCCCGTGGAGAAACACTAGGTCAAATAAATACTTTTTCACTCAATTCCTCTAGTTTTTTCTTTATATCCACTAATTCCACAGTAGCCATTCTATAGGGAGTCTTTGATATAGGTATTTCACCAAGAATTAAATCAATAGAGAACTCAACTTCCCTCTCTGGAGGATGTCCAGGTAAATCCTCTGGAAATACATTAATGTATTCTTGCACAATAAGTACGTCTTAAATTTGAAGATTAATTTCCTTTCCCATAGATATTGTGTTCTCTTTCTCTCCAATAATTTAATCTGTTAGAGCTACTGGGGGTGGATCTAGATAAGAATCATATGGCGAGGTTTCTGTTCTAAAGATAAGAGATTCCATACCATTCTCAAAAATTATAACTTCCTTCTTCTTGCAATAGATCTTCGCATCATAATTTGAAATCCAATTCATACCAAGAATTATATCAAAGTTAATCATTGGTATAATGATAAGGTTAGAAACTAAATCACGTTTATGTTTCATTAGGGGGACTGATCGACACATCTTTGTTGAAATTATACATCTCCTAGGAGTTTTGACTAACAAATCCTTTATTAAATCAAATTGTACATGTATAATTTTCTTAGAAAATAGGATGATATAAATTAATGTGATGATCCATAATCAAATAAATATTTGGCTAAGTTTTAGGAAATAATTAAAGTACATGCCACCATATCATTAGGAACTTCAACCTCTGTAGTTGTAATCGCATAAGATTTCCTTGCTCTCGTGGCCTTTTCTGAGGCAAGTTTCCTTGTATATTAGGAAACTAATTTGCATAGTGTCTCATATCTCTACAATTATAGCATTGAACATCATTGGCTTGTCTATTCCCCTTTTATTCACTAGATCAATGACCCTTTTCTCCACACTTATAGAAAACTCTCATGCCTTTCAAGCATTTCCCAGGATGATTTTTTCCACAATTATTTCATAATTAAAATTACTTCATTCCATTATTCTTCTTTAGTGTTTCACCTTTCCACAGTTATTAGAATTCCACTTCTTATCTTAGTTTCCCTTGAACACCTTTGATCTAGAAAATTCCTTCTCTGTTTTTATGGCACTTAATACAATGTTATCATATGATGAAAATGATTAAGAAGTTAGTTACCTTTGAAGACTTTTCCTAAGACCTTCAAATAATTGATCAATCTTGTCTTCCGAGTCATGTACGAAATCTATGGCATACCTATCTAGTCTTGTGAAGGTAGTCGTATACTCTACAACACTGTATTCTTCCCTTTTATTTAAGCTAAGTAATTTCCTCTTCATTTAATTTCATTGATCATAAGGTAGATATTTGTTGAAGAATATTTCCTTAAAATCCCTCCATTACATATCTTCTTTTTCTTCTTCCTCTATGGTATTCTAGATCAAGTACCACCATTGATCAGCATCACCCTCGAGAAAATATACTACCATCTCTACCTTATCATTTTCATTGAATCTTAATGCCTTGAATATATTTTCAAGAGACATGATCCAATACTCAAATACCACTAGATTACTAGTTCCACTAAAATATGGGGGATTCTGATGTATGAAACGATCCAACACAGGTGTAGCATGGTTATTCATTACAGCCTGATTAATTTTTCCCAAGATAGTCATGATCTGATCCGCTCCAACATTGACTATGTTGACTTTATCAGTGGGTAAATTCCTACATTGTACACGAGTATTGATTCCCCTTCTTCCATTAGGATTCATTTCTAAACAATGGAATAAATTATATTAGTTTATGAATCATAATTTATAATCTCAACTAGAAAATTACTTAGCTTAAATTGAAACTCTATGCATAGCTAATCTCATAAACATGGTTTCTATGAGGAAAATTTTACATTAAAATACTTCATAATAGACTATAAATAAAATGTAAATCATACTAAGTATATCTTATTGGAGTGTCAAACCAAGAGTGCAGCAAGACCTGTTTTCGCGCATCAGTTCTCGTTCGAGTCTAGCTCAAAGCGGTGTTTTCGGGTTTTACCCCTAGATACATCTGTGCCAGAGCCACCTCTACTTGTTTGTATCTAGATAGGGATTTATTTTCTAGAAAGATCCACATAATATATTTCTTACCAAAATTATTGGATGTTCTTGAATTTTTATCCTTAAATAATATATTAGGGATTTGTTCCCTGATCTACATTTTCTAATCTAGTTTCCATGTTTTCTACTAAACTCCCTCTAATACCAACTGTAATGCCCCGACCCCAGAAGTCCAGAGCTGGTGAATTACTTTATATATTATCGTGATTAAAATGAATGAAATATTGATGGAATGATGAGTTTAGTAGTCATGAAGAAACTAGATATATACATGTAACCCACATTATATTGGGAAAGGTAAAAAATACAATACATAACAAAAACTAATAAACTGCATCCATGAAAACTCAATAAATGATCTACTCTTCATAACCTATTGAAGGAAAAAAATAAAAGGGGTGATCTCAATTGCTCAGTAAGGGTTAAAAATAGAAGAAGCATGAATCAACAATAATTGAATCATAATCAAATTAGCATAATCAATATGGCATGGTGAATAAATGAAAAACACATGCCACTAATAAACTGAGAATGAAACTGCATCCATAGATTTTATCATAGTGAAAACCTCATGGATAGTAATAACTGAAAATTAATAAATATAATTCTTATTAATTGTATTTCATGTATATGAAACATTATACCACTATACCATCAAAACGGTTTAATTATGTGGGTAGATACCTGTCTAATTCTGTTTTGGAAACAAGATCAAAGGGTTTGTCACCAACTGATTTGTCTCATTAGACCTGTCGATGCATAGAGGGGATATAAAGGTCCCCAACCATAACTACAAGTCAAAATCATTATTTATACATATATTTAATACAAATACAATATAACTTCTCAATATCCATATAGAGTAGAGGATACAGATTCATCAATATTTCCATAGTTAAAACAACATCCCAAATAAACACCGTATGTAAAAGGGTATACGGCTTAAGAGAATAATCATATCCATGAAACCAAAATATGGATATATAATATATTTACAATTTCAAATGAAAAATGATCTCAAATGGTTAGTGGATACACCACATAAGAAATATTAGGTGTGCAATACCAAGTAAGTCTCAATGAAATGGAAATCGAGACAAAGTCCCTTACCACGTTGTAATCAATCAAGTCGTATGAGCAAAAAATAATAATCACAAAATGAATCACAGAATACCATGAATATCATGATATTATATATAAAATTTTAGTACACATACACCATATACAAGAAATAAGTGGCAAATAATGGAAATCTCATGGAATTAAAAGTGAGATGAGAAACCACATACCTTATGCCCGAAGGTGTTCTCAATTAATCTTAATGACCTGAATAATAAAATTTAGATTAATTAATTAATAATTAAACAACATATTCTAAATGTAATTTATTTATTATAAGCTTATTAGGTTCATTCATTTCCTTATTTATGGTTTTAAGAGGTTTAATTTTATTGTTTTGGAAGTATTTTCTTCCTTGGTTTTCATGATTGGTTTACTTGTATTCATGAATGGAAGTTTTTATGAAATGTGGTTAAACATCCATAATTGTTAATATATATTATTAATGACATTACATATATTTAAATTATCTTATAATTATTTTATTTATAAACCATGAGTATGACTCATTTGATAAAAGTTAATGATAAACGCTTGGATTAACTTGGCGGTTTTGTGCACAATGAACTTGTTTTGTATTATTATTTTATATTATGAGTGTGAAAATATTCAAGAACTTTAAATAAGTTTAAATATATATATATATATATATATATATATATATTGTGATCTGGTTGAACCATAAAAGTGGTTTCATGGCCATAATTGAAGATGGTAATAGAAATTAAAAACCCATCATCCTTGAATGTGATAAATTAACACATATTGGATGGTGTTTTCAGTTTAGTATAAGAGGAGGGGGGAAAGAGAGATGATGCTGAAATATTCCATTAGAATAATAAAATTCAATTTCATGTAAGGGATTGGAATTATCATATAAATTTGATGTGGGTAGGTGAGAATAGAGAAACAAAATAATGGAACTTGTAAAATAAGTTGAAAGAAAAAGGAAGATAGGTACACCTCTTGAATACTCCTTGAGAATATCCTTAAGGCCCTTGTTTTTGGACTTTTGGTGAGACCAGTAGGTCTTGGACATGGGGGTAGGTCTTTGGAAGTGTATTTTAAAGAACATAGGTAAGGCTCAAAGATTCACTGGTGTGGGAGGGAGAGGGGGTGAGGGGTGGTTTATATAGTATAGGGGAGGAGGGTTTTCTTAATATTATATTCATTAATTTATTATTTCTTCACGAGACAAGAAATAGTGAGGATTTCATGACCTAGAATAGTAATAAGTGCATGTGAGTTCTATATTTGGTTACTTACATCACTCATGATGCTATTAATAGTGGATATAAATTATAATGTATTTATACGGTAAATTGATGTATTTTACTATTCACCGTAATTTCAAGTATTTCAGAAAAATCTCAAAAATTCACCCTAACCATTTTTAGACATGTAGAATCCAAAAATGAACTCCATTTTTCAAAAATAATTTTATAAATGTGAGAAATTTAATTTTTAATTATGATCATCATTTAATCGAATAATACCAACACTTAAAATATTCATCTTCATTTTTAAGGTGCCTAAATTTTATGTATACTTTCATTAGTAAGGTTACCATTCATAAGGGTCATATTACTATTCACAATGGTAGGTTACTATTCATACGGGTATGTTAATTTTCATAAGGTTAAGTTACTATTCATAGGAAATTAAATTGATTCTATCAGACTCCAAATATCACCCAGATCACAACCATGTATGTCCGTTTTTTGAAATTCAAAACACAGAAGTGGAAAATTTAAGTTTAATAGCTAGGTTATGACTATCTACTAAATAAGAAAGTGTTTTTTAAAAGATAATCAGTACTTTATTCAATATATTCTATCTAATGAATTGAAAGTATTTAAGATAAACATACCATAAAATGTTTGGTGTGTTATATTATTCACTCCTTCAGAAATTTCATCCTCACAATTTTTCATTTATATTGCTCCCTAAAAAGATGTGGGTGGTTATTATTCATAACATTATTAGGTTACCATATTTCTTCCTCCATCTTATGGTTTATCCAAAGAAACTTTACCAGAATAGTCATTTGATTTCTCAATACTTGCTCCCTTGTGTCAAGAATATTGATAGGCTCTTTACAGTAAGGCAAATTAGGTTCCAGCTCTATTTCTTCATAGTTGAGTACATGCATTGGGTTTGACATGTATTTCTTTAACAATGACATGTGGAACACATTATGAACTTTGGAGAGACTTGGTGGCATCACTAAATGGTAAGCTACAGCTCCAATTCTTTCTAGAATTTCGAACGGTCTGATGTACTTGGGGCTCAGTTTCTCTTTCTTACCAAACCTCAATAAACCCTTCCATGGAGATACTTTTAGAAAGACATGATCTCCTTATTAAAATCCTAAATCCTTTCTCTGGTTTTCAGTATAACACTTTTTCCTACTTTGGGATGCTTTAATATGGGCCTGAATTTTCTTTACCTTGGTAGTTTTCTCTTCGATAAGTTCTAATCCTATAAGTTTCCGCTCACCAAAATCATCCCAACAAGTTGGAGTTTGATGCCTATTACCATATAATGCTTTATATGGTGCCATTTTAATGCTAGAATAGAAACTATTATTGTATGAAAATTCCACCAAAGGAAATTATTGATCCCGCATACCATTAAAGTCAAGAGAGAATGATCTCAACCTGTCTTCCAGTGTTTGAATAGTCCTTTCAGATTGTCCATCGGTTTGGGGGTGATAAGTAGTACTAATATGATGCTCAGTATCCAAAGCCCTCTAGAGACTTTTCCAGAATTTTTATGTAAACCAGGGATCTCAATCGAACACAATCAATAGATGTTCAACGTGAAGTCTTACAACTTCATTAATATAAATTATTTCTAGGAACTTAAATGGTAAATCCTCTCTTATAGTAAGAAAATGTGATGATTTTTTGATACGATCAATAATTACACATATTGCATCATTACTTCTAGGTTTCCTCAATATTCCTTTGAAAAAATCCATCACAATTTCATCCCACTTCCTCATAGGAATAGGTAAAGGTTTCATGACTCCTCTATTATGTTGTCTCTCATTCTTCATTTTTTGAAAAAACTAGACACCTTGACACATAGTCAGTAATTTCTTGCTTCATATTATCCCAAAAAAATGTTCCTTTAGATCTCTATACATATTTATGAAACTAGGGTGTATAAGAAAATTTGAGCTATGAGAATAATCTAATAGTTACCTTTTTTTCTCAGGTATTAATGGAACGCATAACCTCTTTCCAAATTTTAGAGATCCATACTCAAACACAAAGTCTGCCATCTTCCACCCTCAATAGATTTAATTTTCTTTTGAAGGTTCTCATCCTCAGATTGAGTTCTTTTTATCTTCTCTAGAAAGGATGGTTTAGAAATCGTTTGAAAGAGTAAAGATTTTTTCCCTTCCATAACAATTCCCACATCTATATTTAGTAGATCCATGAATATAAGATCTCTCTCAATCCTCATTTGGGTTAGAAGTCCATGATATTTCCTAATTAATGCATCTACCACCTTATTTTTGTTTCCTGGGTGGTAGTGTATTGAACAATCATAATCTTTGAGTAACTTGAGCCATCTCCTTTGCCTCATATTGAGTTCTTTCTGTGTAAAAATGTATTTCAAACTTTTGTGATCTCTATATATCTCATACCTTTCACCATAGAGATAATGTCTCCATATTTTTAGAGAAAAGATTATAGCTGCTAACTCAAAATCAAGAGTTGGATAATTTTGCTCATGATCCTTCAACTTCCTTGATGCATAAGCAATAACTTTATCATTTTGTATAAGGAAGCAACCCAGTCCATTCCTTGATGCATCAATGTATTTTAAAAATCCATCATTTCCAGATGGAAGAGTCAAAATTGGAGCATTGACCAATATTCTTTTCAATTATTCAAATCACTATGTACATTCTTTAGTCTATAAAAACTTAACCCCTTTACATGTGATCTTGGTTAGCGGGTTAGCCAGTTGGGTGAAATTCTGAACAAAATGCTGATAGTAACATACTAAGCCAATAAAACTACATACCTTGGTTATGTTTGTTGGTGTGGGACATTCTTTTATTTCATTTTTCTTCATAATATCAACTAATATTTCATCCTTAGAGATAATATGACCAGGAAAAGAAATTAATTGAAGACAAAATTCACACTTTCTAAATTTTCCATATAATTCATTTCTTCTAAGAGTTCTCAAAATAATCCTCAAGTGACTCTCATGGTATTCATATCTTTTGGATTATATCAAGATATCATTGATAAATACCACAACAAAGTCATCAAGATATTCCTTGAAGACTCTATTCATTATATCCATGAAAATAGAGGGTTAATTAGTCAGTCCAAAAGGAATTACTATAAACTTGTAATGACCATACCTAGTTCGAAATGTTGTCTTTGGAATATCTTCCTTCCTCACACACAGCTGATGATATCTAGATCGAAGGTCAATCTTCAAAAAATATTAGGCTCTATGAATCTGATCAAATAAATCATCAATGCATGGTAGAGGATACTTGTTATTTATTGTAATAGCATTGATTTCCCTATAATCAATGCATAGCATCATTGATCCATATTTCTTCTTGACAAATAGGATAGGGAATCCTCATAGAGAAACTCTAGGATGAATAAATCCTTGTTCACTTAATTACTCTAGTTATTTCTTTAGCTCCACTAATTCCACAGTATCTATTCTATAGGGATCCTTTGATATAGGTCTTTCACTAAGAATTAAATCAATAGAGAACTCAACTTCCCACTCTGGAGGATGTCTAGGTAAATCCTCTAGAAATACATCAATGTATTCTTGCACAATAGGTACATCTTCAATTTGAATATTCCTTTCCTCACCCATAGATATTGTGTTCTCTTCCTATCCAATAATTTAATTTAGTAGAGCTACTGGGGGTGGATCTAGATAAGAATCAGATGGTGATGTTTTTTCTCTAAAGATAAGGGATTCCACACCATTCTCAAAAATTATAACTTCCTTCTTTTTTCAATATATCTTCGCATCATAATTTGACATCCAATTCATACCAAGAATTATATCAAATTCAATAATTGATATGATGATAATTTTAGCAACTAAATCACATTTATGTTTCATAAGGGGGACTGGTCAACACATCTTTGTTGCAATGATATATCTCCTAGGAGTTTTGAATGAAAAATCCTTTATTAAATCAAATTGGAAATGTCTAATTTTCTTAGAAAATGGGAAAATATAAATGAATGTGATGATCCATAATCAAATAAATATTTGGCTAAGTTTGAGGAAACAATTAATGTACTTGCCACCACATCATTAGGATCTTTAAACTTTGTGGTTGTAATCACATAAGCTTTCCCTAGATCTCATGTCCTTTTCTGAGGCAAGTTTCCTTGGCGCTTAGGAAACTCATTTTCATAGTTTCCCATATCTCTATAATTGTAGCATTGAACATCATTGACTTGTCTCTTCCCCTTGTATTCACTATATCAATGACCATTTTCTCTACACTAATAGCAAACTCCCATGACTTTAAAGAATTTAACATGATGATTTGTTCCACAGTTCTCGCATAATGAAAAAAAATTCATTCTATTTTTATTATTTGGTGCTTTACCTTTTCCACGGTTATCAGAATACTGCTTATTATCTTGGTTTCCCTTGAACACATTTGATCTATAAAATTCCTTCTTTGTTTTTATGGTACTTAATACAATTTCATCGTATGATGAAAATGATTGAGAAGCTAGCGCCCTTTGAATACTTTTCTTAAGACCTTCAAAGAAATGATCAATATTGTATTTCAATTCATGTATATAATCTATGGCATACTTGGCTAGTCTTGTGAAAGTAGCCTCATACTCTTGAACATTGTCTTATTCCATTTTCTTAAAGCTAAGAAATTTCATATTCATTTCGGTTCATTGCTCATGAGGGAAATATTTTTCGAAGAATATTTCCTTAAAATCCCTCCATTCCATATCTTCTATTTATTTTTACTCTATGGTATTATGGATCAAGGACCACCATTGATCAGTGTCACCCTTGAGACAATATACTGCCAGCACTACCTTCTCATTTTCATTGTATCTTAATTCCATGAATATATTTTCAAGGGACTTGATCCCCTACTCATCTACCACTAGATTAGTATTCCTACTAAAATATGGTGTCTTCTGATGCATTAAATGATCCAACATAGGTGTAGCATGGTTATTCATTACAACTTGAGTAAATTGTCCCAATATGGTTATTATCTGATCCGCTCCAACATTGACTGTATTGAATTTCTCAGTGAGGAAATACCTACATTATCCACGAGTATTGATTCCCATTATTCCATTAGGATCCATTTATAAATAATGGCATAAACTAGATTATGTTATGAATCATAATTTATAATCTCAACTAGAAAAGTATATAGCATAAATTGAAACTCTATGAATATCTAATATCATAAACATGGTTTTTATGAGGAAAAATTTACATTCAAATGATTCATAATGGATTTTAAATAAAATGTAAATTATCCTAAGAATATACCCCGGGAGTACCAAACCAAGAGTGTAGAAAGATCTGTTATCGTGCATCAGTTTCTGTTCGAGTCTAGCTCAAAGTTGTGTTTTTTGATTTTACCCCCAGATACATATGTGCCAGAGCCACCTCTACTTGATTGTATTCAGATTGGGATGTATTTTCCATAAATATCCACATAATATATTCCTTACCAAAATTATAGGATTTTATTGTATGTTTATCCTCAAATTCTATCTTAGGGCTTTTTCCCCTAATCTACATTTTCTAATCTAGTTTCCAAGTTTTCTACTAAACTCCCTCTGATACCAACTGTAATGCCCCAACCCCAGAAGCTCAAAGTTGGTGAATTACATCATATATTGTCATGATTAAAAGGAATTAAATCTTGAAGGAACGATCAGTTTATTAGTCTTGAAGAAAATATATATATACATGTAACACACATTACATTGGGAAAGGTAAAAAAATACAATACATAACAAAAACTAATAAACTGCATCCATGAAAACTCAATAAATGATATCCTATTCATAACCTTTGGAAGGAAAAAAATCAAAGGGGTGAGATCAAATGCTTAGTAAGGGTTACAAATAGTGGAATAATGAATCAATAATAATTTAATCATAATAAAATTGGCATATTCAATATGGCATGGTGAATAAATGAAAAACACACACCATTAATAAACTGAGAATGAAACTGCATCCATAGATTTTGTCATAGTGAATACCTCATGGATAGTAATAACTGAAAATGAATAAAGATAATTCTTATTAATTTGACTTCATGTATCTATCATGTGATTTCACTATACCATTGAAACGGTTTAAGACTATGGGTAGATACCCGTCTGATTCTATTTTGGAAACAAACTCAAAGGGTTTGTCACCAACAGATTTGTCTCATGAGACATGTCGATGAATCGAGGGGATATAGTGGACCCCAATCATGACTAAAAGTCCAAATAATTCTTTATACATAGATTTAATACAATTACAATATGCCTTCTCAATATCCATATAGAGTAGAGGATATAGATTCATCAATATTTCCATTGTTAAAACAACATTCCAAATAAACATCGTATGTAAAAGGGAATATAACTTAAGAAAATAATCATATCCATGAAACCATAATATGGATATATAATATATTTACAATTTCAAATGAAAAAATTTCTCAAATGGGTAGTGGATACACCACATAAGAAAGATTATGTGCACAATACCAAGTAAATCTCAATGAAATGGAAATTGAGATAAAGTCCCTTACCATGTTGTAATCAATCGATTCGTATGACCAAAAATTAATAATCACCAAATTAATCATATAATAACATTAATATCATGATATTATATATCAAATTTTATTACACATACACCACATACAAGAAATAAGTGGCGAATAATGGAAATCTCACAGAATTAAAAGTGAGATGAGAAACCCCATACCTTATGCCTGAGGGTGTTCTCGATTGATCTTAAAGACCTGAATAATCAAATTTAACTTCATTAATTAATAATTACATAACCTCCTATAAATTTAATTTATTTATTATAACCTTATTTGGTTCATTCATTTCCTTTTTTATGGTTTTAATAGGATCAATTTTATTTTTTAAAGCATTTTCTTCCTTAGTTTTCATGATCAGTTTACTTGTATTCATGAATAGAAGTTTGTTTGAAATGTGGTTAAACATCCAGAATTTTTAATATATATTATTAATGAAATTAAAAATATATAAATGATATTATAATTATTTTGATTATATATCATGAGGATGACTCATTAGATAAAAGTTAATGATAAACGCTTGGATTAACTTTGCAATTTTGTGCATAATGAACTTGTTTTGTATTATTATTTTATATTATGAGTGTGTAAAGATTAAAGAACATTAAATAAGTTTAAATACATATATTATGATCTGTTTAAACCCTAAAAATGGTTTCATGGACATAATTGAAGATGGTAATAGAAATTTAAAACATGTCATCCTTGAATGTGATAAATTAACACATCTCGGACGGTGTTTTCATTTTTAGTATAAGAGGAGGTGGAAAAAGAGAGATGATGATGAAATATTCCATTAGCATAATAAAATTACATTTAATTTAAGGTATTGGAATTATCATATAATTTGGATGTGGGGAGGTTATAATATAGAAACAAAATAATGGAACTTGTAAAAGAAGTTGAAAGAAAACTGAAGAGAGGTTCACCTCTTGAGTACTCCTCCTTAAGAATCTCCTTAAGGCATTTATTTTTGGACTTTTGGTGATACCAATAGGTCTTGGACATTGGGGAGGTCTTGGGAAGTGTATTTGGAAGAACATAGGTAAGTATCAAAGCTTTAATAGTGTGGGAGTAAGAGGGGGTGAGGAGTGGTTTATATAGTGGAGGGAAGGAGGGGTTTCTTAATATTATATTCACTAATTTATTATTTCTCCACCAGACAAGAAATAGTGAGGATTACATGACCTAGAATAGTAATAAGTGCATGTGATTTTTATATTTCGGTGCTTACATAGCTCATGATTCTAGTAATAGTGTATTTAAATTATAATGTATTTATATGATAAATTAATGTATTTTACTATTCATCAAAATTTTAAGTATTTCAGAAAAATATCAAAAATTTACCCTAACCATTTTTAGATTTATAGAATCCAAAAATGAACTCCATTTTTTAAAAATAATTTTATAAATATGAAAAATTAAATTTTTATTTAAGATCATCATTTAATCGAATAATACCAACACTTAAAATATTCATCTTCATTTTTAAGGTGCCTAAATTTTATTTACACTTTCATTGGAAAGGTTACCATTTATAAGGGTCGTATTACTATTCATAAGGTTAGGTTACTATTCATAAGTTTGTTTTAATATTCATAAGGTTAAGTTACTATTTACTGAAAATTAACTTGATTATATCAGACTCCAAATATCACCCTGATCGCAATCATGTATGTCTGTTTTTTGAAATTCAAAACACAGAAGTGGAAAATTTAAGTTTAATCGATAGGTTATGACTATATCCTAAATAACCAAGTGTTTTTTCAAATATAATCAATGTTTTATTCAATATAGTCTATCTAATGAATTGAAATTATTTAAGAGAAACATACCATAAAATGTCTGGTGTGTTATAATATCTTATAATAAACAGTGTTTTATTAAATGATTTAAAATCCATAAAAATATTATATTCAGAAAAAATAATTTTATATGTTTAAAAATATAAACCATGGTCTATTTATGGATCATTTTTTCTTTTATAGTATCTTTCTTGACCCCTAAAGAGTAAAAAACATTGTTATTGTTGTAATCATCAAAAGAGAAAACTAAGGGTTAAAACAACAATATATGGGTGAAAACATCACCTAATCTTGTAAAAAATTTATTGGATGAGATTATTTTAACTATTAATCATATTATATTCAAAACCTATTTATTTGGATCCATTTTAACAAGAAAAGTAATTTATATTAAATTAATATTTTACGAAGTTCCAAGATCACCCCTCCCCTCACTTATAAATGGACTCCTCCTATCCTCTTTTCTTAACACTTCAAAAACAATTTGATTCAGACAATACATAAAAAAATATATTCATAAAATATCTCCTCATATTATATAGGTCTTTTTTTTCTTCATAATACCAACCTTAGAGGACTTAATGTATAAAACAAATGAGGTTGTTCGAAGAAGAGGTATAGCTTTTTAGCTGAATGTTTTAGTTTTATTTCTTCTTCTACCTCCTTAAAATCATATTCAAACATGATGAAATAAAAAAAATATCTTACATGTAATGATATTTTTTATTTTAATGACATAACCTAAATTATTATCCTCTTCCATCAATTGGGATACAAAATCATCATTCATGTGTATGGCAGACTACCGCCTTGTGAACTGATGTAATTCCTTTTCCATCACCACTTCTCATGGTTAGTTATAATGATGAATTTAATAAATATATATGATATTCATGAAATATTTATAATTTTTTTAAAATTAATATTTCGTCTATTTTCTTACCTTTCCATCCATTAAAAAAGAATAATGGTGTTCATGTGTACATGTGGATTACCCCCTCCATGAAGTTATGTGATCCGTTTTTTCATCACCACATCGGATGGATGGTATATATAAGTGTATTTAAATAAATAATATTATATTTATTATAGAATTATCATTATTTAAATTTAAAATTATACTTACCTTATTTCCATAATGATCATTAAAAAATGGAAATATTACCCATGCGTATGTATGGCATACCGTCTTCAAGTTTATGTTTCATTATCATCTTTTATAGTTGGTTTTAAAAGTATAATTGAAATATATATAGATATATATATATTATAATTATGTCATTATTAATGCTCTGGAGATGGTGGAATAATTATCTATTTGACCATAGTCATCCTACCAAAGTCATTTTGGATATATGAGTCGAATATCATCAAAATGTCCGATGTGAACTTAATTGATTAAGTAAGTGATTATAATATGGTAAAAGGAATAATAAAATTGAAAATTTCCTTAAAAATTAAATAATAGACATAAGTTTATTTTTCAAGAAGATAAATTACGTACGTGATGAGTCAAACTCAAGGTAAGGGACACATTACTTTAAATACTTGTTTAAAATGCTTTAAAGATTTATTTTATAAATATTTTTCTTCCATATCCATATTATTAACATTATTTTATAGATATAAATTAACTATAAAGTTAATTGTATGAAACTTTTTAATTTATTTCAAATGTTTTAAAAATTAATTTTTTACCTATTTTATACAAAAAGTTTTGACTTTCTTCACAAAAGACAAAAGTAATGTTATACTTTAACGTATATGGAATCAATGTTTTTTTTACACCATAATAACAATTATTTGGTGTTTGTATTACTTTAAAAACTTCCATGATTTCTTCAAATGAAAACTCTATTTCCTTTTTTGTGTCACACATAATCATGAACATGTTATGATGTGTGTGCCCAGATAGTGCTCCAATGCATTAGGTAAATCTTTTGTGTCATGAGACATTATGCATGGAATTAGGGAGTAAACTTAATCCATGATGGGACTCCTTCCACCATGTCATGTTATCTTGATAGTTAGCCTTTAATTTTTCTTATGTCATGTTTTGTATTGCTTCTACATTTCCTATATTTCCATGATATTGAGATACCATGTTCTTTATGATATGCTCATGTGTTTCCTACATGACTTTTATATGCTTAATAATAAGTTTTCATGGAAATTGTTTCATTTCAAGAGGTAATATAACATTATTTTGTTTTAAAGTAAGGATTATACTCTTTTAGGGTAAAAATATTTGTTTTTAAGAAAACTTTTTTCATGGGTTCTCATGTTTTCTAAGAAATCACCATAACTATGATTTTTCCTTTATGTTTTCTTATAAATTTTTTTATGATAAAATTTGGGAAGTGAAGATAATTTCATATGAAAGTAAATCATTATTTGAGGTTAAAGTTTATTGTATTAAAAGAAACCCCTCTTTTATGATTCCAAAGTTTTTTAAATGGACTAGAAAGTTTCTTTCTTCTTTTATGTCCCTTACTTATATTTGTGTTCTCATCCCATGTTTTAAAATGTTTTTTTAGGGTTTTAAGGATGAGTAAGGATAAGGATGAGGTCAAGATGAAAAATGTGAAGATATGTCATCAAAATAAAACTTGTTATATCTTAAAAGTTTTGTTTTATGGGAAAAAATGGATACTGAGTGGAAGAATCCACTTTATAATGTAATATTTAATTATATATGGTTGATAGTATAATTCTCTAAAACTCTAAATCATAAAGATAAAAAATGTAAGATAATGAATTATTAACATAAAACTCAAATTGTATATTGTTTAAGGTTGGGTCCTTATAGTGACTTAGTTTAAAATACAATTTTCTAGTTAGCTAAGAAAGTATAACAATATTGGAATCTCTATCGATCTTCCTTAGGAATAACTCCCAAGAAATCCCTTGGTCTTTTGGTCAACATATTGGAAGATATCTCGATCTTCCTCTCTAAATGATCTATCAGTCCTATCAACAACACACCCTCACACCCTAGGTCTCCCATGTGCTAATCAATTCCAAACATATCAACATTAAAAAGTTTCATTCATAAAATCCATTTAAAATACCAATTTAATAGGACGACATTCCCATTTCAAGTCAAGCATCGACACCATGCTAGACTCCTTTGAAAACCCTTTCAAACCCCATTTGAAAGTAGGGGTGCCTAGACCTGACCCGACCCAGCCGACCCGACCTGACCCAACCGAGTTGGGTCGGGTTGGGTAAGGTTCAATAATTTATATGCATGTGTCGGTTTCTTTTGGGTTGAACCATGGTAGGGTTGGTTTGGGCCACATATTGGAATAAAAATAATCCAACCAAACCCAATGAACCTGAAAACTACCCCAAATGTGATCCCCTACGTGATGAATTTAATGAATCACGACCATTGTCTCACTAGATTCATCTCTACCACCGCCTTCTCCTATGGCACCCCCACCCATGTCTACCTCCAACAATTTGAACACCATGGAGTAGTAATATAGTGCCTTCCTCTATCCTACTCAACCATTGAAAATCCTCAAGTTCAGATCCCAGACCACCCTAACACCTCACCGAACCGAGACTTAGCGGTGCTACTTAAATGCACAATGGGCCACCAAGCTCCACTGGTGAAGTAAACCTATTACAAACACCCTCACTAGGTACCATGTGCCTGATGAATCTCACCAATGCTGGTGAAGCCAAATCCAAACCCTAAATCTCTTGTTGAAGCACGCTCAATCCAAGGATGAACATCCACACCACCACCCCTCTTTGTACTATTCACCAACCTCCACCACCGAAGATAATTTGTGGCCACCTCTCTTCTCTTAACCCTAAGACACATCCACCATGGTTTAATGAAGATGAATTGTATCCACCTTGCAGAATAATTTGTGTGTTCCCTCACTATAGATTCGTCAAGCCGAAGCTGAGCTGACATCTATCATGATGGATAATGAGGATACGCCGAGCTTGCCTATTCATTTAAAATAACATTGATAGAGTGGGCCATCTGTCCAAGCCATAGACTGATACCTTGAAGTAAGTCGCACCATCATTTAGGGTCAATTCATCACTGGGTGGGGTGTTCGTGGCATGTTGAGGAAGACATAGTGGTAGGAAGATATAATGTGGATATTTTTTATCAAAGGAGTGGCTTATTTTTTTTCATAACATGTTCGACCCGACCCAACCCAACCTGATCTGATACGGGTTGGGTTGGGTCGGGTCCTAACTAAAAAACACCCCTAACCCGACACGACCTGTCCTCTTTTGATTGGCTTGGGTCAAAAAAAATCCCAAACCTGACCCAACCCAACCCATGGACACCCCTATTTGAAAGCATAAAATCCCTTTGATCCATTCTAACAAACACATGTGGTGCATAAAAACCAACCCACTTTAAAACATCAAATTGCCATAAAAAATCATTCATCACATCAAAAATGGGTTAAACATCAACCAAAAATCAATTCAAAGGAAATTTGATAAAACAAAAACCCTATGTGATAAAGAAACAAAGGTTATCCATGACAAATACCCTTAAATATAGACACTTACCTCATAATTGTTTCCAAAATTGTTTCATTCATTGAAAACCACTAGATTTTATAGGGAGAATTGCTCACACAATTAAACCACAAGAAAATAAACCAACCCCCCCCCATTAATAACCCTAGGTTCATCCAACTCCCCAACTAGGGTTTCCACCTTCCATGTAAATTGACAAATAAGACAAGATAAGGGGAAAAGATAAAGAAATAGTCTTACCTAAATCCAAATCACCAAGTATCCAAGGATAATCAACCAAAAATGAATAGGAATGAGCTCTTAAGATTGGGGAATAAGTTGCGCACATGTGGGAGGAGAATCAACGGATAAAGGCTTACAAACTCATAAGGTAAAAATGGTTATCTTAAAAAAAATTAATGACTGGTCGGCTCGCAAGGTTTGACTGCATGGTTATAAAAATCATGTGTCAAACCTTTGAGAGATATTGTCTCCCAAAAACTAAGTCACATGATTACTATTGAACCTCACATGGTTAGATAAACTGTTCACAATTAATGAAAATTCCTTTATACCCCCAAGACACTCCTCTCACATAGTTGGCTGCATTATTAAAAAAATCATGCAACAACCATGCATGAAAGTATGTATTCTTCAAAAATAATATTTTTGACCCTTGGCTCCAGAAAACTCCAAGAATGAATAAATAAATAAATAAAATTCAAATAAGATGTACCAGTGACTCGATTAGTGTCACAAAATTCTAATGGAAAATATCAATTCAAACTTATTATGGAACTAATTTATCAAAAAAAATATCATTAATTTTTCAGTGAAAGTTTTTAATGACTTAAAAAAAATATCTTTGTTTAAATAAAACTAGTTCCTAACCCATGAATTTTCATGGCATGATCATTTTAATTAAAAATTCACATACACACACATAATTTTTAGTTACTAAAAACTTTATACAAATGAAATATATAAAAATAAATAAACATAAGGGTAAATAATAATTGATACTTTCTAGGAATCAGACACCAAGATGAAAAATAAATTGGGAGACTATATATGAACATTTTAAATCCAAATTAAAACCAAACATCCAATAAATATCATCAATAACACTACTAATTCCATGCCAAAAGCTACAGTTACACCCAAGAATTTACACAAACTCAACATATTTTAATAAACCTTAAGTTTTCATTACACATGAGTCTTAGAAATGAGGCTCAAATAATCTCTTGAAAAATTTCCACTATGATTAGCTACAGTGTAACTTTAATTTTAACATTCACTTTCAATATCCATGGGAGTCTGTCTCTCCTCATTGATTCATTTGATCCATCAACCAACTATGGTAATGCCTATATCCATCTACTATGATCTTTACTTGAGCTTCTCTGCCTCCAACTCTTGTCTCATTGCTTCTTCCAACTATCACATCCCTTCTTTCTCCTTTTATAGGAGTTGAAGATCCTCCATTGCTCTCGTGGCATCCTCCAACTTCTTCTCAAAATATTGCTTCACCTTAATCATATACTGTAGATACTTAATGAAGTTCTCAAACTCTTGATCAAATTTCAATCTTCACTCCCCAAATTCACCCATTACTTCCTTGTTATCAAGATCAAACTGATATTGAATCAAATCCATTTCATTGGAGGAGATGGTTTAATATATATAAAAAAATTTTAAGTACACAGCTAAACTCATTTCCATTGTTAATACCAATACAAAAAATATATGATTTCATTATCCTATTTCTTTCTCTAAAAATCTCTATAATTCATGACTCCAGCCATCATCACCCATCTCTGGACAGTAGTTTACTGGTCCATTTTTTCCACCAAAATCATCTTCATCCGTGTAGAATCTGTACATAATGCTTAAAAAATAAGTTAAAAACATGAAGAAGCATAGTTTTATCAACATTAAAAAGGTATTATGTTGCCTGATGTGATTCATAGACATTGTGACTAAAGAACACAAATATATACCTTTTGTTTCAATGAAAATCAGTCATAAGTACTGGGAAAAATTTACTTAATAATTTTAAAAAACCCTTCATTTAGTTAATAGAGATGCATTTTTTGCAGAATACAGACCAGTTAGACAATGGTGTTTTCCATTCTAAAAATAGAATAATAAACATAATAAATATAAAATTTTAAAACTTATCAACTTCTTACAATTAGAGTCATTAATTGGTTGATCAAATCTAATAATCAACTTCTTACAGTTAGAGTCATTAATTGGTTGATCGAAGCTAATAATCCTGTTTATTTCATTATTAAAATAGCTTCCATGGAAAAATAGAGAAAGTATAATAAAGAAAAGCATCTGAAATAATGAAGGGTGAAAATACCATTTTAGCAATATAAATAATAGGAAAATATTAAATAGTTACCTTTAGGAATGCATCAGTCAAGGATTGAGTGGAAACCTTGGCATTTGAATATTGTTAATCCCTCTAATTCTGATATATGAAAGCACAAAGGTAATTTTAGTCAAAATTAAAAGTCATATATGAATATTTATCATTTATATTCCTATTTATTTTAATCATAGTGATGAAAACCTAATTCATCATAGTTTTCCATTCATGGTCAGAAATATCAAAATGATACTGAACACTCAGCATGCATGAAAACCTGCACCGATCCTTCCAAGAAACTCACACAAAGTGAAGTCTGATGATGGAATTGGTGATAAAAAAATTGTGAGTGAAAGGTGGTGATATATGGAGGAGAGTTTTTAGGGGGTTTTATTATTATTTCATAGATGGGAGATCAAGATAGAATTGGAGGTGTATATGGAGGAGGTGGAGGCGAGAGATGGTAGATCGATGAAACCTTGATTGATTTGCAGGGTTTATTAATTCTAATCATAGATAGAGAGGTAAAACCCTTTTATAGAGTGACCATGTATACTTTTTACATGAATATAATGATATATTACATATGATAATGATGGATTATTTAGTGTAATAACATGTAGTGGGTGAATTACCTACTCTTTTTGAGAGGTGAGTGTTTTCAATGCTTATACCAAACAACAGTAGTGAGAAGACATCAAGAATATAGTAAAAATATTGTAGTGGTAGTAATGGAATTCTTTGAAGAGATATAGAATGAAAATAGAAAATATGAAACATATATTGAAACACATCTTGGTGATATAATGAATGGGTTTCAAAATAGTAAAGGTGAACATGTTAAGAGTGTTTTTGTCACTTCAATATATTATTTTTATAACAGTGACAATTAAGGGAAACAATATAGCCACATTAAAGTTGTTAACATATATACTGTCATGAATATTTATCAACCCACAAAATATATACCAAACCTGGAGGTGTAGTTGTGCACTCACAATTATCCAACAATGCCCATGCAAAATACCTCATTTCACATTACATCTGTAGCAACACAAAAATAAAACCCTTTGTCCTAACACATATATGTGTAATATATAGTAATGTTAAAATGGACACTACCTGCTTCATATAAGTCATCAATATTTAATGATAGTTAGTAGAGTATCAGATCCTTTTTTTTATCCACTAAAGCATTCTCAATTGAAATGAATACGCTTCATCTTATCCATCACTACAAAGAAACATGGAAGAGGCGCATGCATACTTATTTAGTTTATATAAGTAAGAATATAAAAATACAATTAATAATATAAGGTAAATAGGGAAATTTTGATTCTATGCTATATTTGAAAACACATTGAAAACTATGTATAATAGCCAAAAGAAAAAGATTTATTAGAAAATGAAAAAGGGTACAAAGAGAGTAGAATAGAAGAGAGATGTATGACATAAATCTCCTCATAAATAAACCTAAAACTAAATAAAAATAGCACGATCACTTGTTCTATACATTTTGACCATAGATACTTTCAAGTGTAAGAATTTAACCTAATGTAATCTATGCACACTCGGTTGCACAAGCTGAAAAAACTACCTAGAACCAATAAGAAAAAATTAGAATAAAACACCCTGAATATTATGGATTACATAACCAATCAAGGAGGGGTAGGATTATACATAGAAGAATAATGATTTAACAAAATTATTTTTGGAAATTTTTAATGAAAATAGTGTAATAAGAAATAAAACTTTTATTTATATTGTGTATAATTGAATAAAAAATAAAAATAAGCATTTCATAAAGAAGAATAGGGTTTTGGAAAAATAAGTTTAGTAATTACACTATAATTAATAAAGAAAATAAGTTATAAATATGAAAATATAAATTATATACATCAAATATATTGAAGAACATAAAATTAGAAATCATTAATAAAGTAAAAGAAAAATATATATATATATATATAGAAGATCATAGAAGTATTAGTACCTAAAATATTAAAGGTTCATGAAAGTAATTTAAAAATATTACAGCACCATAACTGCCAAGTGAAGTTGTAGGAAAAAATTTATGAACATTTTATGATGCAAAAATTTTGCCTCATGGAAAGGAAACTTGAAATGGGTTACTAAATAATCCATGGTAGTTGTTAAAGGTTATAATAATTCATCTGAATGGACTCCCATGGTATGGTGAACTACATAATTTCAAATGACCTACCAAATAATTTCCTAATGAATTTTCATAGTCCTCAATGAGAGATTATCTAATTATATGTACTTTTTTAATGGTGTATAGAATTTATCTTCATTAATAATGATCAATTTATTCCTACTAATCATCATTCAATCATCACCAATTAGAACATATCAACACATGATTTACCTCATCTTATAAACCCATGTTCAAACATAATTGAAATATCTCTAAATATTTACACTTGTGCATTAATCACTATTAAAAAACATGGCATATAGTATTTTTAGAGGCCTTTCATTAACCCTTGTACACCTATTATAGTTTCTCTAGTCTCATTTCTCCCTATTTGGAAAGGAGATATAATACGATGGTTGAATCACTCCTCATTTGTATCAGGTTATATTTTAATACATAATGGTTGAGAATCAAATCATACACTACGTCTTATGACCATGAACTATATGAAACATTAGTGTAGAATTCATAACCTTATACTATAAATAAAATTCTTGGTATGAGATAAATGGATATAAACTTGAGAATCATTTCAATCCAAACTAAAAGCCCATAAATTATGGAGAAAGAGATCTAAAACTCATCAGGTTAAAACTAAATTATACAATCAGTAAAGGGGTATATGCATGTAACAATAGAAAACAATATAATAAAAATAGAATTTGATCAGCAGAATATATATATATATATATAATATTATAGAGATTATAAAAGGAGAATAGTTTCAATATACTACTGTTTGATATTAATTGAAACTATAAGAAAAAAAGGTTATGAACATTTTATAATGTAAAAATTTTGCCTCGTGGAAAGGCAACTTGAAATGGGCTACTAAAGAAAACTGTAGGAAAAAACATGTAACTGGATATTGAAAAATCACATACTATTGACTAAAATATGTAACAAATTCCACTAAATATTCATTACTTTTTGTACATAATTACAACTAATGTTTTTTTTTGAAACTGGAGTTCAATCTAATTAAACCAAAAAAGTATAATAAGAAAGATATGTTCTAATCTAATAAATTAATTAAAACAATATAATGGTTTAATGAGTCTATACATAAAATCTATTAAAAATTTATGAATATTTATATGAAAAAATTACTCTGTTTTCCCAAAACAGTGACACGCGTTACGTTAACTACTTAACATAAGAAATGCCTTCCACTACATATTACATCAAATGATTAACATAAAATTGAGTGGTTCTATCGACATTAAATAATTGTATAACGTAATGTTGAGAGGGGGAAATAATTTTAGGATTCATAAAATTTGTTCTTTATTTAACAGAGAAATAAATACATTGATTTGACAAGGAAGACATCTCTGATAAAGGCAATGAAATCAAACCCATTTATATGCTTGACCTATCATTTATAGAATTAGAGATAATAGGAATTAATAACATAAATAATGGATACCTAAAGTGATGTTTAATCCATACTTGAATCTTCATTGTACGCTTGATAAAGACCACCTTAGAAATTAAATTAGCCTACATGTTCCTAAAGTCATGCATAACTGGTAGATTCATGCACTTATCCTAAAATATTGGTTTCAGTGTATTATGTCATATGAATCATATTTATATTTTTTTAGTTCATAAAAAAATATATAGTGGATTCAATATACTTATATTGAATATGAATTACCAATAGTGAATGGAAACATATATACAGTTAAAACACATATACATATGGAAACACATATGCAGTAGAAACACAACATATTAACAATGAAAAAACTAGCAGTGAATACAATATAATAAAATTGAATAGAAACACATATATAGTGGATTCAATTTTCAGTGAATGAAACGTATTAATAGTGAACAAAACATACTAATAATGGAAAAAACATGCCAACTATGAACAAATAGTGAACATAAAATACTAACTGGAAACATGTCTACAGTGGATTCAAAATATTAAAAGGGCATAATATATTGATAGTGAATGGAAACAAATATACAATGAAAAAAATCATATTAAAATGAACAAAATAAATTAGAAACACATAAAAATGATGATAAAGAATGATAAAATCCCCATAAACATGAGCATGAATACCTGATACATAAATAGTGATATAAGGAATATTCAAATAGAAATGTTACAAAGAACTCATAGATACTGGGAGAAAAGGATCCAGGAGACGTTAGGGAACCATTCATTGAACTCAAGAATGATAAAATCCCCATAAACATGTGCATGGAATTCCTGATATAAAAATAATTATATAAGGAATGTTAAAATAGAAATGTTACAAAGAAATCAAAGCTCCTGAGAGGAAAGGATCAAGGAAATGTTAGGGAACCATTCACTGCACTCATCCCTAGTGTCATTCAATGGAAGTTGGTTTTTCATACCTAAAACCAAATTGAAGAATATTCACTTCTTGAGATCATAGATCTTGGATCTTAAAATATTTAATTGGGTAAAAATATCAAACACTGAGTGACATTCGAGTCAAGAACAAGTGCATAAATCCATAAGAATTTCAAAATACACAATAACCTAATCATTAGAGTTGTGAAAACATGGTGAGACATAACCATATAAAAGAAAAACTGTTTAGAGAAAATAATTTAAGGATAATATAAAAGAAAACCCCTCATTTAATTGTTGTTTAAACAAATAAATGGTAAAAAAATTTACAATTTCAAAAAAAAATGAAGATTTTAGCTAGCCCCCATTTTTTCATAAAACATAGCATATTAATATGGAATTGAGATACCTGCATTCTAAATAAATGAAAAAAAATATTAAATGAAAAAAAATGAAATTGAACAAAAAAATTATTATATATTGTGATATCAAATAATATCAATGGAATGAAATTAATTTAAAGTTTCTAAAATAAACAATGAAAATTAGAAAAAATAATATCAATGGAAGTTGGTTTTTTATACCTGAAACCAAATAAAATTAGATTCACTTATTGAGATCATAGATCATATTATATGGATATATCTATGTGTGTGTGTACAAAACATATACATCATAATTAATCAGTTCATGTTGGGTAACTAAATTAGAAAAAAATGATTCAAAAGTGAAAAAAGGTAAACATATAATAAATTAGAATAGAGAATATAAGAAAATAATAAAAATGATAACAAAAACCACATAATAAAATATGAACTTAATTTTGAAAAATAATTGTAATTAAACTTGTAGTTATCCACCATTTTTTTTATAAAATACTGACATAAGAATAATATGGAATTGAGAAACCAAGATTCTAAAGAAATGAATAAAAATATTAAATGACATTAACAAATAAAATTAAAAAAAACTTATTATACTCTATGATCTCAGATAATGTCAATGGGATGAAATGAATTTAAAGTTTCTAATAGATACAATGAAAATTAGAAAAAGTAATTATCAAGGGAATATGGTTTTTCATACTTGAAACCAAATAGAAGTAGATTCACTTCGTGAGATCAAAGATCATAGCTTTTAGAACTTAAAATATTTAAATAGGTAAAAATATCAGATATTGTGTGACATGAAGGGCAAGAACAAATGCACCAATACATAAGAACCTTGAAATGTATAATAGATAAAATAATTTAAGGATCATTTAAAATAAAACCCCTCATTTAGTTATATTTTAAACAAATAAATGGTAAACAAATTTAGAATTTCAAAAAGAAATATAAGATTTTAGTCGACCTCCATTTTTTTCATAAAACACAACCATAGAAATATGGAATTGAGAAACCTACATTCCAAATAAATGAATAAAAATAATAAATGATAAGAACAAATAAAATTAAACAAAAAAAATCACAAAAAATTATTATACGCTATAATCTCAGATAATATCAATGGAATGAAATAAATTTAAAGTTTCTAATAGAAACAATGAAAATTAGAAAAAATAATTATCAAGGGAAGTTGGTTTTTCATACCTAAAAACAAATAGAATTAGATTCACTTATTATGACCACAAATCACAGCTTGCGGATCATAAAATATTTAAATGGGTAAAAATATTAGATAATAAGATACATTTAGGGCAAGAACAAATGTACCAATCCATAAGAACCTCAAAATTTACAATACCTTGATCGTTAGAGTTGTTATAACATGGTGAGACATCACCACATAAAATAAAACATATTTAGAGAAAATAATTTAAGGATCGTATAAAATAAAAACCCTCATTTAGTTGTAGTTTAAACAAATAAATGGTAAAAAATTAGAATTTCCAAAAAAAATAGAATATTTTAGTTGACCTCCATTTTTGTCATAAAATGCTGGCATAGCAATGTGGAATTAAGAAAATTGCATTCTAAAGAAATGAATAAAAATATTAAATGAAAAGAAAAAATAAAAATACACAAAAAAACTGCACAAAAAAATTATTATATGTTGTGATCATAGATAATATCAATGGAATAAAATGAATGTAAATTTTATAATAGAAACAATGAAAATTAGAAAAAAGAATCATCAAGGGAAGTTGGATTTTCATACCTAAAACAAAATCGAAGTAGATTCACTTCTTGAGATCATAGATCATATTCTGTGTATATATCTATTCGTGTGTGTTCAAAACATATATATCATAATGAAGCAGTTCATTTTGGGTAACTAAATTAGAAAAGGAATAAATGATTCAAAAGTGAGAAAAAGGTAAACAGACAATAAATCAGAATAGAGAATATAATAAAAGATTAAAATCAATAATAAAAACCACATGATAAAATATTAAATTAATTTTTAAAAATAATTGTAATTCAACTTATATTTGACCTCCATTTTTTTATAAAATGTTGGCATAGTAATAATATGGAATGTAGAAATCTGAATTATAAATAAATGAATAAAAATATTAAATGATAATAATAGATAAAATTACATAAAAAATTGCACAAAAAAATATTATACGCTATGATCTTAGATAATTTCAATGGAATGAAATGAATTTAAAGTTTCTAATGTAGAAAATGAAAATTAGAAAAAAGAATTATCAAGGGAAGTTTTTTTCATACCTGAAACCAAATAGAAGTATATGCACTTATTGAGATCAGAGATCATAGCTTACAGATCTTAAAATATTTAAATGGGTAAAAATATTAGACACTGATAGACATGCAAGGAAAGAAAAAATGCACCAATACATAAAAACATTGAAATGTACAATACCCTAATCATTAGAGTGGTGATAACATGGTGAAACATCACCACATAAAAGAAAACATATTTAGAGAAAATAATTTAAGGATCATTTAAAATAAAAACCCTCATTTAGTTATAGTTTAAACAAATAAATGATAAATAAATTCAGAATTTCAAAAAAAATAAGATTTTAGTCGACCTCCATTTTTTCATAAAACATTGGCATAGAAATATGGAATTGAGAGACCTGCATTCTAAAGAAATGAATAAAAATATTAAATGATAAGAACAAATAAAATTACATGAAAAAATTTCATAAAAAATTATTATACACTATGATCTTAGATAATATCAATGGAATGAAATGAATTTAAAGTTTCTAAAAGAAATAATGAAAAATAAAAAAAAAGAATTATCAAGGGTAGTTGGTTTTTCATACTTGAAACCCAATAGAAGTAGATTCACTTCTTGAGACCATGGATCATAGCTTGTGGATCTTAAAATATTTAACTGGGTAAAAATATCAGACACTGAGAGACATACAGGGTAAGAACAAATGCACAAATTCATATGAAGTTTGAAGTGTACAATACCCTGATCATTAGAGTTTTTATAACATGGTGAAACATAACCACAAAAAAGAAAACATATTTAGAGAAAATAATTTAAGGATTATATAAAAGAAAATCCCTCATTTAGTTTTAGTTTAAACAAATAAATGGTAAAAAATTTAGAATTTCAAAAAAAAAAGATTTTAGCTAACCTCTATTTTTGTTATAAAATACAGGCATAGAAATATGGAATTGAGAAACCTGCATTATAAAGAAATGAATAAGAATATTAAATGACAAGAACAAAAAAATTACACAAAAATTATTCAAAAAAATTATTATAAATTCTGATCTCAGATAATATCAATAGAATGAAATGAATTTAAAGTTTCTAATAGATATAATGAAAATTAGAAAAAAGATTAATCAAGGGAAGTTGATTTTTCATACCTAAAACAAAATAGAATTAGATTCTCTTCTTGAGATCACAGATCATATTCTGTGGATATATCTATTCATGTGTATTCAAAACATATATATCATAATGAACCAATTCGTGTTGGGTAACTAAATTAGAAAGGGAATAAATTATTCAAAAGTGGAAAAAGGTAAACAAACAATAAATCAAAATAGATAATATAAGAAAAGATTAAAATCAACAATGAAAACCATAGAATAAAATATGAGCTTAATTTTTAAAAATAATTGTAATTCAAATCATATATGACCTCCATTTTTGTCATAAAATGCTGGCATAACAGCAATATAGAATTGAAAAATGTGGATTCCAAAGAAATGAATAGAAATATTAAATGAAAAGAACAAAAAAATTACACAAACAAAATATTATAGATTTATCAAGGAAAGTTGGTTTTTCATACTTGAAACCAAATAGAATTAGATTCACTTCTTGAGATCACATATCATAGCTTGTGGATCATAAAATATTTAAATGGGTAAAAATATCACACTGAGATATGTGTAGGTAAAGAACAAATGCCCCAATACATTTGAACCTTGAAATGCACAATACCCTGATCATTAGAGTTGTGAAAACATAGTGAGACATCACCACATAAAAGAAAACATATTTACTAAAAATAATTTATGGATCATTTAAAAGAAAATGCCTCATTTAGTTATAGTTTAAACAAATAAATAGTAAACAAATTTAGAATTTCAAAAAAAATAGATGATTTTAGCTGACCTCCATTTTTTTCATAAAATGATGGAATAGAAATATAGAATTGAGAAATTTGTATTCTAAAGAAATGAAAAAAAAAATTAAATGATAAGAACAAATAAAATTACACAAAAAATTCCCTAAAAAATTATTATACGCTATGATATCAGATAATATCAATGGAATGAAATGAATTTAAAGTTTTTAATGGAAACAATGAAAATAGAAAAAATACTTTTTTCATACCTGAAACCAAATAGAAGTAGATTCACTTCTTGAGATCACAGATCATATTCTGTGGATATATCTATGTGTGTGTGTGCAAAACATATATATCATAATGAGGCATTTCATGTTGGGTAACTAAATTATAAAAGGAATAAATGATTCAAAAGTGAAAAAAGGTAAACAAATAATAAAGTGGAATAGAGAAAAGATTAAAAACAACAATGAAAATAACATAATAAAATATTAACTTTTTAAAAAAAGTGTAATTCAACTGATAGATGACCTCTATTTTTGTCATAAGGAATAGCAATATGGAATTGAGACACCTGAATTCTAAAGATATGTTAAACACTACTTAAATGGAATGAGGAGAACATACCATAACATGAATGAACATCATTTCAGTATCTATAAATCACCAACCTACTAGCCAAAATGATAATAGTGAGGAACAAAACATTGAATGAATTCTAATCTAGAAAACAATGAAATTCAATAACATACCTCTATGTATAGCAGTGGTATATCATTCAAGAATGAACCTGATATGGATAACCATGAAGTTAAATATATATTAGTGAAATAACATTAAAAAATAAAGCTAAGACGCATCTATAATGTAACACCCCAATATTTCATAGTGTATTATTTCTTCAAAATAATTCAATAACTTTCACTACACGCAACACCGAGTTCAAGCGCACCATGACTTACCAAACTAGCCGTTCAAAAGAGGTTATGGATAGTATTAACTGAATTCTGAACATTATATAATCCTTATAATTTTATAATCCATATTATGAGTTTCTTATACATAATTTAAGAACAAATTCATTTTTTTTAGATAAAAGAATTATTTTTCAAAAATGCACTTTTACCAACTTTTAATAGTGAACCCTTTTTAAATCCAATATTTTAAACTTTTATATATTCAATTTGACTAAATAAATTTATTCTTTAGAATGGGGACATCAAAAATTTACAATGTAATACCCCAAGGTTCCACGGTACGTTTCCCTTTGAGTAATGCAATAGCGTGTGTTGTATGCAACTTCGAGTTCTAACTCACACCACAACCAATCAAACTAGCCGTTATGAATAGTAATACCTAATTTTTGAAATTTTATAAATTTTATCTCTCAAAATGGAATTCATTTTTGGATTTGGAATATCAAATTTATCCAAGGGTAAAATTTTGGTACTTTTCGGATAACTTTTATATTTTGATGAATAGTGAAAATTACTAAATTTTAGTTAAAAACAACTTTTTTTAATCAAAATAATTAGTAGTAATAAATTATGATTTTGCGTGGTTTTAAAGTATATTCAAAATATATTTTTACCATTTAATAAAATTTTGGTCATTGAACATAATTTCACAGTTAAACTGGACATAAACAAGTGTCAATCTTTTGATAGTTATTATCTCCTAAAAACACGCATTTTGTTTTAACAACAGGAATTAATTTTAAATTAATTTATGCCACTTCTGTGTTTTGAATTTGGAAAAATGGATTCCATATTTGGAATCAGGATTTTCAAATTGTTTAAATTGGTAACTTTTATTTTTAGACATTTTGAATACTTATTTCGGTAAATATTTTATTTACCATGGTTAAAGGGTAAATCCGGTAAATAGGGGTTAAAAAATAATATTATAATAATAAGAAATTACCCTAAAACGTGTCCTAACATTATTTTTTGATACATGTCCGACCATGGTCATCTTTGGGTCGATTTTGGGACCCCATGGAGCCAAATTTAAGTGATAGGGACACTTTATTTTAATTAAATTAAAATGAATACAAAAATGACATAAGCATATATCATTTAGAAAAACAATTTTTACATAGGGTTATATATGTTTGATTTTAGACTATAAATATTCATTAGAATGATAAAAAGATTTACTACATAATCGTATTTTATTTATAAATTTTAGACATTAAATAATTTAATATATTTATGACACAATGGTGATGTAGTAATTACCATAATAGTGAAAAATTAAAATAATTGATATTATAAATACCCAAATAAATATAATTTGAGACTTTTTATTAATTAAAATAATTTTATAGTTTAATATGGAATGTTAGGAATTATTTAATTAACTTTTTTTGAAGTAATAATTCTGTTATGATTTTTAAAAAAAATCAATTTTCCAAATAGTGTCAAAATTGACCTAAAAGAGTTTTTAAAACAAATATTATATTATTAATTGGTATTAAATTCCTAAAAATATAAGGTTAGGCCAAGAGACTTATATAATGATATTTTTATCATTAATGGAACACTTGGGTGTCTCTTTGATGTATATAATAATTTTATTAACCATATAATATAAAAATACAAAGAGACATTGTAAAAGTGAAAAAAAAATTAACTAAGAGTTAATACTTAAAGATAAGGTTAATATAATGACCCAAACCTGTCTAAATTATATTGGTTGAGTGTTTTTAGACCCATCCCCACCTTAAAATTTAAATAATCTACTTTGGAGCCATTATAAACTGAATATGAATTTATTATAAAATAATATTTCTAGCTTTTCCAAAGGTGCCCCTCATCCCTCTTATAAAAGGACACTCCCCCTTCTCATTAATTCACACCTTCAAAGCCTTTTGGTTCAGCCAAACCCTGCCCAAATACTCTCTAAACTTCCCTCACTTCATCCTAGTGTCCTTCCTTTAGTCAGAAAGCTAACCTAAGGAGCCCTTTTGATCAAATCAAAAGGAAGAACTCGTAGAAGAGGTAATGTTTTCACCACCCTTTTTCAAATTCATTTATTCTTCAACTTCTTATTTCACTATTATTCCAATTATAAAATAATTAATCAAGTATCTCCTATATATTTTAATATTATTATAAATATGGTACAACCATATTCAGTATTCTATCCATCCTTTGAATGACATGTCACCATACGTGCGTACGTACGGCTTACCGTCTCCACGTTGTGGTGTAATTGTTATTCAATATATTATTATTTGGATGGGTATAATAATGATTTGTAATTCATGTAAATAATAAATATAACATGATAATGATTCTATATATATGATATAATATCAAATTATATATTATTTTAATATCAAAAGAATGATATTGTCGCTCGTACGTACGGACGGACTACCGTCTCCACAAACGCGATGAGATTCATTCTCCATCGTATCCATTCCAGTATAATTATCATTTTATGATTTAAAAATAATTTTTAAGGACTTGATATAATTCTGGATATGAATAAGATACAACCTATCCATGACAAACATGTCTTACGTAACAAAACATATAAAATAAAACGAGTAAGTTAACACCCAAAACGACGATAATACTAAGATATTATTAACAAAGCAATGTTAAAAGATCATATATGATATCATATTAATGTGTATTATTCTTTTATAATTTAATAAAAATTATTTCACCATTATAAAGGAGGTTAACCTACCCCCAACCAAGAAAAAGTACAAGGTAAGGGGTTTTCATCTCACTCCTTATTCCCGTGAGATTCATGCCATATTGACACTATTACCTTTTGTGTGGTATATGTACTGCCCATAATTGTATTCTTTGTGTAATACATTTTAATTTATGTGTATTTACATATTCATTGTATGATACCTCTTTCATGGGTTGTATGTTTGGTAAGTTACCAAATTGGTAAGGGTTAATTCCTTAATCTCATTATTACCCGAGATTGTTTATGTGTAAGTATTTACTGGGAAATTTTTATCATCCATGTCCATTTTTCATAAAAATGATTTCAAAATGAAGATTTTAAGTATTTTGAAAGGTACTCTTTATCAAGATCAGAATTTCAAATGTTTTAAATATTGATCTTTATAAATCTTTTTAATTAAGGTCTATGTTTTCAAAATGATTTTAAGGATTTATTTATATGGACATGAATGTTTTGAAATGATAATTCTTTTCAAAAGTTTCAAAGTGGTATGGGACACTTTGATTCAAAAATATCTTTTAAATTACTTCCTTTATAAATGTGTGACTTTTAAATGATTTTACAAAAAGCATATTTCTCTCAAAAAGTTTTACTCCTTATTTTCATCTATGTCAACATCCTTTGATGGATTTTAAGCTCATTTGAAGTTGATTTATTATACAAATCTTCCATTGAAGGTTTTGTGATATGTTTGACTGTAGATGTGTTATTTTTATACCATTCGTGGTTTATGGTGAAACTATTTACATTTCGTATGCTAGTTTTAATATGAATGTTTATGTTATGTTTAAACCTATTCATATGAGGAATGAATTGGACTTAGTAAGTGACGGGTGGAGCCCGCTATAGCTCCTCTATGCATCGTTAGGTCTCATGAGAAAAACTAGTGTCTTGGCACAAGGCCTTGGAAAAATATTATTTGTAGTCTTGGCACGAGTCCATGGCTATGTGGTTATGATAGACTGGCATTATGCATTCCATCATTATGAAAGTGGTTATTGATATTGCATGTGATTATTCGACTAGTAGAATATCCATGTGAATAAGTAAAAGGCATTATTTCATTTTATCTTTTCCATATTATGCTGAGTTCAAGTTTAAAAGTCTTTTGTTTTAGTTATACATTGCCTTAAATGTTTATGCTTATTTATGAAAGTTTCCACTGTATTGCTTCCCCTTACTGAAAGTTTGAGCTCACCCCTTTCTATGTTTTATTTTTCCCAGGATTCCAAGAAGTTTATTGTGATTGACATGCAGGGTTAAGACAAGGAAATAATGGCATTCATAAAAGATATTTATGTTGTTTTGTATGTTATGAAGTGTAATGTAACATTCATGTATTTAATCTATTTTTCAAGACTGCTAAACTGATCGATCATTCGGGACTTGATTCCTTGTAATCATGCCAATGTATTAGAATAATGCACCGACTCTGGGTAACTGGGGTCGGGGTGTTACAATTGGTATCAGAAGAAGTTTAGAAATAACCTTGGAATCTAGATTTAGATAAACTCTGATTAGAGCACATAGCCCTAAGATAGACTTTGAGGATTAGTATAGAAGAACTTCTTTGAATTTTGGTATTGTAGAGATTTTTGTGAGTTTTACAAGCAATACATCCATGTATGAATACGAGTAGGTAGAGGCGGATCTGGCACAAATGTACCTAGGGGTAAAACCTGAAAACACCGCTTTGAGCTAGACTCGAACAGGAACTAGTGCACGACAACGGGCCTTGCTGCACTCTTGGTTACGACACTCCCGGGGGATATGCTCAGGATAATTCTCATTTTCTTTACAAACCATTATGAAGGGTTTATGAGTATATACTTCCTCAAAGGAGACATTTTTATGATTATGGATTATATCCATAAACTATTTAATTTAGGTTATGTGTTTTACAAGTTTGGGATTAGGTATTTTTATTAATAAACTAATCTAGTGTATTCCATTATTTAGAAATGGCGCCCAGTAGAAGGAATGAGAACTCCAGTAATGCACATGATCCAAAGAGAAAGAAGGATCATATCTTTCATGGTCTTAAGCCAGAATTTATAAGAGAAATAGTCTCCCATGTATGATCATCATATGAAGAAATAATATCATGTGTTGATAAGATAAGTAAATATTTTACTAAGTCATATGGATTTTAAGGTAAGCAAGAGAAGAAAAGGATGGAAGAGAGAAAGATGGATAAAGGGAAGAGGGAAAAAAAGAATTTTCTCATATGTGATAACTGTAGGAAGAAACACCCTGGAAATTTCCCGAAAGTAATGGGAGTTTATTATAAGTATGGAGGAAAAGGGCACAAAGTACGTGACTGCAAGGGTAAGAAAATGGTTTCAAATGTACAATGCTTCATTTTCAAGGAGTTTGGACACTATGCGAACCTATGTCCCAGTCATCAAACTATGCCACAAATGATGCTATTGGATAATAATCAAGTTATGATACTACCACAGATAAAGAGGAATGATTAGAGTTCTTATGTTGATATGTCATTTGATTTTTGTATCAACAATATACTTGTCATAATAATTATGGAGTATATAAGAATTGTACTGCAGTACTATTTCATTAAGGACTTGAGATTGTGTGGAACAAAGAAAATTGACTCAATAGCGGGTTAAATTTTTGGAAAATATATGGTTGATAGAAAGATAAACCATAATATGGTCCTAATATTGAGGTACTGATTTTGGAATAAGATATGGTTGATTTGGGTAAATTATATTGGATATTCTTGACTACCTTGAAACTGATTAATGATTTATATTCCCATAATTGTTGGAGTTTACAACATTTTTGGATAGAAGGAGTATATCCATTATTCTATAAGGAATAAGGGATCATGAATGTAATTAATAAGGTTTTATGGTAATTCAGGATGTAGCAGTGTTTTAAAAGAATACATGAAGAAGGTGTTCACATGTTATTACGCGGAAAAAAAAGGATCTTCATTGTGTTTACCTTCCTTATAAATTTTGGACTGTGAGTTTGGATAGAAGTATTTTGGATATTTCTAGTTTAAGATAAATTTTGGATTTCCATAAAAGGACAACCCGGAGGTCGGGTGGCAACCCTTCGCGACCGGCAAGGCCGCGAGACTTGAACTCGCAACCGAAGGGCGACAAGGGTGTATCACCTACCACTGGCCCACGAGATGTCCTGGATTAAATAATGTAGTTTATTTTAAGAAGTTATATTAGATGAATTATAAATTCATTTTTTTAACCCCAAACGAATAGGATAAATAGAATATATTTTTTAAGTTCTATTATCTTTTAAAGTGAAAGATGAGTTTTTTGTAGAAATTAGTTAAAGGATGGAACTCTACTTGTCAAGTATATATTTTTCTTCTCCTCTTATTCTATAAAGAAA
Organism: Viscum album; assembly: GCA_963277665.1. Lineage (NCBI taxonomy): Eukaryota > Viridiplantae > Streptophyta > Magnoliopsida > Santalales > Viscaceae > Viscum > Viscum album. The sequence goes on along the minus strand of OY728143.1, from coordinate 9,349,907 downwards.
TTAATTATTATACTTTATTGAAGGAATATTAAAACCAAAAATGTGTTATCCTAATACCTTCTGTTTTGTTGAACCGATGGTATTTTAAGTCATTATAGATTGATGAATTTAAGGACCTTAATTTTAAACTTGTTTGTGATTTATGACCTCAATCACTACCTATAAATATTTATGTTTTTCATCCAATTATATGTCTCTAATTTCCACAAATGTTCTCCTAATAGAGATTATAATTTGGTGGTGACCCTTTCATTTTTCTTTTCCTCATATTAAGACTAAATTTTATTAACCCAATTTCCGATGTGGGTTTTCCCGCAAAGATATTTTCTATTTTCAACAATTTATTTTCAAAGAACAGTTTCAAATTGAGAGGACGCAATTTATTGAAGGAGGAGAGAATGTAACACCCCAAGATTTCATAGTGCGTTATTTCTTCAAAATAATTCAATAACTTGCACTACACGCAGCACCGAGTTCAAGCGCACCATGACTTACCAAACTAGTCGTTCAAAAGAGGTTATGAATAGTATTAACTGAATTTTGAACATTATATAATCTTTATAATTTTAGAATCTATATTATGAGTTTCTTATACATAATTTAAGAATAAATTCATTTTTTTAGATAAAAGAAGTATTTTTCAAAAATGCACTTTTACCAACTTTTAATAGTGAACCCTTTTTAAATCCAATATTTTGAACTTTTATATATTCAATTTGAGTAAACAGATTTATTCTTTAGAATGGGGAAATCAAAAATTTACAATGTAACACCCCAAGCTTCCACGGTACATTTCCCTTTGAGTAATGCAATAGCGTGTGTTGTACGCAACTTCGAGTTCTAACACACACCACAACCAATCAAACTAGCCGTTATGAATAGTAATACCTACTTTTTGAAATTTTATAAATTTTATATCTCAAAATGGACTTCATTTTTGGATTCTGAATATCGAATTTAGCTTAGGGTGAAATTTTGGTACTTTACGGATAACTTTTATATTTTGATGAATAGTGAAAATTACTAAATTTTAATTAAAAACAACTTTTTTAATAAAAATAATTAGTAGTGATAAATTATGAATTTGAGTGGTTTTAAAGTATATTCAGAATATATTTTTACCATTTAATACAATTTTGTTCATTGAACATAATTTCACAGTTAAACCGGACATAAACAAGTGTCAATCTTTTGATAGTTATTATCTCTTAAAAACACGCTTTTTGTTTTAACAACGTGAATTAATTTTAAATTAATTTCTGCCAGTTCTGTGTTTTGAATTTGGAAAAATGGATTACATATTTGGAATCAGTATGTTCAAATTGTGTAAATTGGTAACTTTTATTTTTAGACATTTTGAATAATTACTTCAGTAAATATTTTATTTACCATGGTTAAAGGGTAAATCCGGTAAATAGGGGTTAAAAAATAATATTATAATAATAAAAAATTACCCTAAAACGTGTCCTAACCTTATTGGTTGATACATGTCCGACCATGGGCATCTTTGGGTCTATTTTGGGACCTCATGGAGCCACTTGTAAGTGATGGAAATTAAGTTAAAATGAATACAAAAATGACAAAAGCATATATCTTTTAAGAAAACAATTTTTACATAGGGTTATATATGTTGGATTTTCGACTATAAATATTCATTAGAAAGATAAAAAAAATTCCTACATAATGGTATTTTATTTATAATTTTTAGACATTAAATAATTTAATATATCTATGACACAATGGTGATGCATTAATTACCATAATAGTGAAAAATTAAAATAATTGATATTATAAATACCCAAATAAATATAATTTGAGACTTTTTATGAATTAAAATAATTTTCTAGGTTAACATGACATGTTATAAATTATTTAATTAACTTTTTTTGAATTAATAATTCTTTTATGATTTTCACAAAAATCAATTTTCCAAATAGTGTCAAAATTGACATAAAAGAGTTTTTAAAACAAATATTATATTATTAATTGATATTCAATTCCTAAAAATCTAAGTTTCGGCCAAGAGATTATATAATGATATTTTTATCATTAATGGACCACTTGGGGGTCTCTTGGATGTATATAGTAAGTTTATTAACCATATAATATAAAAATACAAAGAGACATTGTAAAAGTGAAACTAATTAACTAAGAGTTAATACTTAAAGATAAGGTTAATATAATGACCCAAACCTGTCTAAATTATATTTTTTGAGTGGTTTTCGACCCATAACAACCTTAAATTTTAAATAATCCACTTTGGAGCCATTATAAACCGAATATTAATTTATTATAAAATAATATTTCTAGCTTTTCCAAAGGTGCCCCTCACCCCTCTTATAAAAGGGAACTCCCCCTTCTCATTAATTCACATCTTCAAAGCATTTTGGTTCAGACAAACCCTACCCAAATAATCTCTAAACTTCCATAAATTCATCCTAGTGGCATTCCTTTTGTCATAAATCCAACCTAAGGATCCCTTTTGATCAAATCAAAAGGAAGAACCCGAAGAAGAGGTAATGTTTTCACCACCCTTTTTCAAATTCATTTTTTCTTCAACTTCTTCTTTCTCTGTTATTCCCATTCTAAAATAATGAATCCATTATATCCTATATATTGAAATATTATTATAAATATGGTACAACTATATTCAGTATTCTATCCATCCTTTGAATGACATGTCACCATACGTGCGTACGTACGGCTTATCGTCTCCACGTCGTGGTGTAATTGTTATTCAATATATTATTATTTGGATGGGTATAATAATGATTTTTAATTCATGTAAATAATAAATATAACATTATAATGTTTCTGTATATATGATATACCATCCAATTATATATTATTTTAATATCAAAAAAAATGATATTTTCGCTCGTGCGTACGTACAGACTACCGTCTCCACGAACGCGATGAGATTCATTCTCCATCGTATCCATTCAAGTATAATAATCATTTTATGATTTAAAAATAATTTTTAAGGACTTGATATCATTCTGGATATGAATAATATACAACCTATCCATGAAAAACATGGCTTACGTAACAAAACATATAAAAGAAAACGAGTAAGTTAACACCCGAAACGACGATAATACTAAGATATTATTAACAAAGAAATGTTAAAAGATCATATATGATATCATATTAATGTATATGATTCTTGTATAATTTAATAACAATTATTTAACCATTATAAAGGATGTTAACCTACCCCCAACCAAGGAAAAGTACAAGGTAAGGGGTTTTCATCTCACTCCCTATTCCCGTGAGATTCATGTCATATTGCCACTATTACCTTTTGTGTGGTGTATGTACTGTCCATAATTGTATTCTTTGTGTAATACACTTTAATTTATGTGTATTTACATATTCATTTTATGATACCTCTTTCATGGGCTGTATGTTTCGTAAGTTACCAAATTGGTAAGGGTTAATTCCTCAATCTCATTATTACCCGAGATTGTTTATGTGTAAGTATTTACTGGGAAATTTTTATCATCCATATCCATTTTTCATAAAAATAATTTCAAAATGAAGATTTTAAGGATTTTGAAAGGTACTCTTTATCAAGATCAGAATTTCAAATGTTTTAAAGATTTATCTTTCTAAATATTTTTAATTAAGGTCCATATTTTCAAAATGATTTTAAGGATTTATTTATATGGACATGAATGTTTTGAAATGATAATTATTTTCAAAAATTTCAAAGTGGTATGGGAAACTTTGATTCAAAAATCTCTTTTAACTTACTTCCCTTATAAATGTGTGACTTTTAAATTATTTTACAAAAAGGATATTTCTCTCAAAAAGTTTTACTCATTATTTTCATCTATATCAACATCCTTTGATGGATTTTAAGCTCATTTGAAGTTGATTTATTATAAAAAACTTCCATTGAAGGTTTTGTGATATGTTTCACTATGGATGTGTTATTTTTATACCATTCAAGGTTTATGGTGAAAGTATTGACATTTTGTATGATATTTTTAATACGAATGTTTCTGTTATGTTTAAACCTATTCTTATGAGGAATGCATTGGACTTAGTAGGTGACGGGTGGAGCCCGCTATAGCTCCTCGATGCATCGGTAGGTCTCATGAGACAAACTAGTGTCTTGGAACAAGGCCTTGGAAAAATATTATTTGTAGTCTTAGCACGAGGCCTTGGCTATGTGGTTATGATAGTCTGGAATTATGAATTCCATCATTATGAAAGTGGTTATTGATATTGCATGTGATTATTCGACTAGTAGAATATCCATGTGAATAAGTAAAAGGAATTATTCCATTTTATCTTTTCCATATTATACTGAAGTTTAAGTTTAAAAGGCTTTTGTTTTAGTTATACATTGCCTTAAATGTTTATGATTATTTATGAAAGTTTCCACTGTATTGCTTACCCTTACTGGGCGTTTGAGCTAACCCCTTTCTCTGTTTTATTTTTCCCAGGATTCCAAGAAGTTTATTGTGATTGATATGCAAGGTTAATATAAGGGAATAATGCCATTCATAAAGGATATTTATTTTGTTTTGTATGTTATGAAGTGTAATGTAACATTCATGTATATAATCTATTTTCCAATACTGCTAAACTGATCGGTCCTTCTGGACTTGATTCCTTGTAATCATGCCAATGTATTAAAATAATTCACCGACTCTGGGTAACTGGGGTCGGGGCGTTACTATTAGTATCAGAGGAAGTTTAGCAATAACCTTGGAATCTAGATTTATATAAACTCTGATTAGAGCATATATCCCTAAGATAGACTTTGAGGATTAGTATATAAGAACTTCCTAGAATTTTGGTATTGTAGAGATTTTTTTAAGTTTTCCAAGCAATACATCCCTGTCTGGATACGATCAGGTAGAGGCAGCTCTGGAACAGATGTACCTAGGGGTAAAACCCGAAAACACCACTTTGATCTAGACTCGAACGGGAACTAGTGCACAACAACGGTCCTTGCTGCACTCTTGGTTACGACACTCTCGGGGGGTATGCTTAGGATAATTCTCATTTTCTTTATAAACCATTATGAAGGGTTTATGAGTATATACTTCCTCAAAAGAGACATTTTTATGATTATGGATTATATCCATAAACTATTTAATTTATTTTGGGTGTTTTACAAGTTTTGTATTAGGTATTTTTATTCATAAACTAATCTAGTGTATGCCATTGTTTAGAAATGGCGCCCAGTAGAAGGAATGAGAACTCCAGCAATGCACATGATCCAATGAGAAATAAGGATCATATCTTTCATGGTCTTAAGCCAGAATTTATAAGATAAATAGTCTCCCATGTATTATCATCATATGAAGAAATAATATCATGTGTTGATAAGATAAGTAAAGAGTTTACTGAGTCATATGGCTTTGAAGGGAAGCAAGATAAGAAAAGGATGGAAGAGAGAAAGATGGATAAAGGGAAGTGGGAAAAAAATTTCCCATATGTAATAACTATGGGAAGAAAAACCCTGGAACTTTCTTGAAAGGAATGGGAGATTGTTATAAGTGTGGAGGAAAAGGGAACAAAGTACGTGACTGCATGGGAAAGAAAATGGTTTCAAATGTACAATGCTTCATTTGCAAGGAGTTTGGACACTACGCGAACCTATGTCCCAGTCATCAGACTATTCCACAAATTATGCTATTGGATAATAATCAAGTTATGATATTACCATAGATGAAGAGGAATGATTAGAGTTATTATGTTGATATTTCATTTGAGTGTTGTATCAACGATGTACTTGTTATAATAATTGTGGAGTATATAAGGATTGTACTGCAGTACTATTTCATTAAGGACTTGAAATTGTGTGGAACGAAGAAAAGTGACTCAATAGCGGGTTAAATTTTTGGAAAATATTTGGTTGATAGAAAGATAAACCATAATATGGTCCTAATATTGAGGTACTGATTTTGGAATAAGATATGGTTGATTTGGGTAAATTATATTGGATATTCTTGACTACCTTGAAACTGATTAATGATTTCTATTCCCATAATTGTTGGAGTTTACAACATTTTTGGATAGAAGGAGTATATCAGTTATTATATAAGGAATAATGGATCATGAATGTAATTAATAAGGTTTTATGGTAATTTAGGATGTTTCAGTGTTTTAAAAGAATACATGATGAAGGTGTTCACATGTTATTACGTCGAAAAAAGGATCTTCATTGTGTTTACCTTCCTTATAAATTTTGGACTATGAGTTTGGACAGAACTATTTTAGATAATTATAGTTTAAGATAAATTTTGGATTGCCATAAAAGGACCACCCGGAGGTCGGGCGGCAACCCTTGGTGACCGGCAAGGCCGCGAGACTTGAACTCGCAACTGAAGGGCGACAAGGGTGTTTACCACTGGCCCACGAGATGTCCTCAATTAAATAACGTAGTCTATTTTAAGAAGGTCTAGTAGATGAATTATAAATTCATTTTTTTAACCTCAAACAAATAGGATAAATAGAAAATATTTTTTAAGTTCTATTATCTTTTAGAGTGAAAGATGATTTTGTTGTAGAAATTAGTTAAAGGATGGAACTATACTTGTCAAGTATATATTTTTCTTCTCCTCTTATTCTATAAAGAAATTAATTCTTATACTTTATTGAAGGAATTTTAAAACCAAAAATGTGTTATCCTAATACCTTATGTTTTGTTGAACCGATGGTATTTTAAGTCATTATTGATAGATGAATTTAAAGACCTCAATTTTAAACTTGTTTTTGATTGATGACCTCAATCACTACCTATAAATATTTACGTTTTCCCTCCAATTATATGTCTCTAACTGCCACCAATGTTCTCCTAATAGAGATCATAATTTGGTGGTGACCCTTTCATTTCTCTTTTCCTCATATTAAGACTAAATTTTATTAACCCAATTTCCTATGTGGGTTTTCCCACAAAGATATTTTCTATTTTCAACCTTCTATTTTTGAAGAATAGTTTCAAATTGTGAGGACGCAATTTATTGAATTAGGGGATAATGTAACACCCCAAGATTTCAAAGTGCGTTATTTCTTCAAAATAATTCAATAACTTTCACTACACGCAACACCGAGTTCAAGCGCACCATGACTTACCAAACTAGCCGTTCAAAAGAGGTTATGAATAGTATTAATTGAATTTTGAACATTATATAATCCTTATAATTTTAGAATCCATATTATGAGTTTCTTATACATAATTTAAGAACAAATTCATTTTTTCAGATAAAAGAAGTATTTTTCAAAAATGCACTTTTACCAACTTTTAATAGTGAACCCTTTTTAAATCCAATATTTTAAACTTTTATATATTTAATTTTACTAAATAAATTTATTCTTTAGAATGGGGACATAAAAAATTTACAATGTAACACCCCAATCTTCCACGGTATGTTTCCCTTTCAGTAATGCAATAGCGTGTGTTGTACGCAACTTCGAGTTCTAACACACACCACAACCAATCAAACTAGCCGTTATGAATAGTAGTACCTACTTTTTCAAATTTTATAAATTTTATCTCTCAAAATGGAATTTATTTTTGGATTCAAAATATCGAATTTAGCCTAGGGTGAAATTTTGGTACTTTTCGGATAACTTTTATATTTTGATGAATAGTTAAAATTACTAAATTTTAATTAAAAACAACTTTTTTAATCAAAATAATTATTAGTGATAAATTATGAATTTGAGTGGTTTAAAAGTATATTCAGAATATATTTTTACCATTTAATACAATGTTGTTCATTGAACATAATTTCACAGTTAAATCGGACATAAACAAGTGTCAATCTTTTGATAGTTATTATCTCTTAAAAACATGCTTTTTGTTTTAACAACAGGAATTGATTTTAAATTAATTTCTGCCACTTTTGTGTTTTGAATTTGGAAAAATGGATTCCATATTTGGAATCAGGATGTTAAAATTGTGAAAATTGGTAACTTTTATTTTTAGACATTTTGAATAATTACTTCGGTAAATATTTTATTTACCATGGTTAAAGGATAAATCTGGTAAATAGGGGTTAAAAATAATATTATAATAATAAAAAATTACCCTAAAACGTGTCCTAACCTTATTGGTTGATACATGTCCGACCATGGGCATATTTGGGTCGACTTTGGGACCCCATGGAGCCACTTGTAAGTGATAGGGACACTTTATTTTAATTAAGTTAAAATGAATACAAAAAAGACAAAAGCATATATCTTTTAGAAAAATAATTTTTACATAGGGCTATATATGTTTTATTTTTGACTATAAATATTTATTAGAAATATAAAAAGATTTCATACATAATGGTATTTTATTTATAATTTTTATACATTAAATAATTTAATATATTTATGACACAATGGTGATGAAGTAATTCCCACAATAGTGAAAAATTAAAATAATTGATATTATAAATAACCAAATAAATATAATTTGAGACTTTTTATAAATTAAACAAATTTTATAGGTTAATATGACATGTTAGGAATTATTTAATTAACTTTTTTCTAAGTAATAATTCTGTTATGATTTCCACAAAAATCAGTTTTCCAAATAGTGTCAAAATTGACATAAAAGAGTTTTTAATAAAAATATTATATTATTAATTGATATTCAATTCCTAAAAATCTAAGGTTCGGCCAAGATACTTATATCATGATAGGTGTTTCATTAATGGACCACTTGGTTGTCTCTTGGATGTATATAGTAAGTTTATTAACCATATAATATAAAAATAAAAAGAGACATTGTAAAAGTGAAACTAATTAACTAAGAGTTAATACTAAAAGATAAGGTTAATATAATGACCCAAACCTGTCCAAATTCTATTGTTTGAGTGGTTTACGACCCATCCCCACCTTAACCATTAAATAATCACTTTGGATCCATTATAAACTGAATATGAATTTATTATAAAATAATATTTCTAGCTTTTCCAAATGTGCCCCTCACCCCTCTTATAAAAGGGCACTCCCCCTTCTCATTAATTCACACCTTCAAAGCCTTTTGGTTCAGCCAAACCCTGACCAAATACTCTCTAAACTTCCATAAATTCATCCTAGTGGCCTTCCTTTAGTCATAAATCCAACCTAAGGATCCCTTTTGATCAAATCAATAGGAAGAACCCGAAGAAAAGGTAATGTTTTCACCACCCTTTTTCAAATTCATTTCTTCTTCAACTTATTATTTCTCTGTTATTCCCATTATAAAATAATGAATCCAGTATCTCCTATATACTTTAATATTATTATAAAAATGGTACAACCATATTCAGTATTCTATCCATGCTTTGAATGACATGTCACCATACGTGCGTACGTACGGCTTACCGTCTCCACGTCGTGGTGTAATTGTTATTCAACATATTATTATTTGGATGGGTATAATAATGATTTGTAATTAATGTAAATAATAAATATAACATGATAATGACTCTGTATATATGATATACCATCCAATTATATATTATTTTAATATCAAAAGAATGATATTGTCGCTCGTGCGTACGTACGGACTACCGTCTCCACGAACACGATGAGATTCATTCTCCATCGTATCCATTCAAGTATAATTATCATTTTATGATTTAAAAATAATTTTTAAGGACTTGATATAATTTTGGATATGAATAAGATACAACCTATCCATTAAAAACATGGCTTACGTAACAAAACATATAAAATAAAATGAGTAAGTTAACACCTGAAACGACGATAATACTAAGATATTATTAACAAAGCAATCTTAAAAGATCATATATGATATCATATTAATGTATATGATTCTTGTATAATTTAAAAACAATTATTTCACCATTATACAGGAGGTTAACCTACCCCCAACCAAGGAAAAGTACAAGGTAATGGGTTTTCATCTCACTCCATATACCCGTGAGATTCATGTCATATTGCCATTATTACCTTTTGTGTGGAGTATGTACTTCCCATAATTGTATTCTTTGTGTAATACACTTTAATTTATGTGTATTTACATATTCATTTTATGATACCTCTTTCATTGTTTGTATGTTTCGTAAGTTACCAAATTGGTAAGGGTTAATTCCTCAATCTCATTATTACCCAAGATTGTTTATGTGTAAGTATTTACTGGGAAATTTTTATCATCCATGTCCATTTTTCATAAAAATGATTTCAAAATGAAGATTTTAAGGATTTTGAAAGTTACTCTTTATCAAGATCATAATTTTAAATGTTTTAAAGATTTATCTTTCAAAATCTTTTTAATTAAGGTCCATGTTTTCAAAATGATTTTAAGGATTTATTTATATGGACATGAATGTTTTGAAATGATAATTCTTTTCAAAAGTTTCAAAGTGGTATGGGACACTTTGATTCAAAAATCTCTTTTAAATTAATTCCTTTATAAATGTGTGACTTTTAAATGATTTTAAAAAAAGGATATTTCTCCCAAAAAGTTTTACTCATTATTTTCATCTATGTCAACATCTTTTGATGGATTTTAAGCTCATTTGAAGTTGATTTATTATACAAAACATCCATTGAAGGTTTTGTGATATGTTTGACTGTGGATGTGTTATTTTTATACCATTCATGGTTTATGGTGAAAGCATTTACATTTATTATGCTAGTTTTAATATGAATGTTTATGTTATGTTTAAACCTATTCATATGAGGAATGCATTGGACTTAGTAAGTGACGGGTGGAGCCTGCTATAGCTCCTCAATGCATCGGTAGGTCTAATGAGGCAAACTAGTGTCTTGGCACAAGTCCTTGGAAAAATCTTATTTGTATTCTTGGCACGAGGCCTTGACTATGTGGTTATGATAGTCTGGAATTATGCATTCCGTCATTATGAAAGTGGTTATTGATATTGCATGTGATTATTCGATTAGTAGAATATCCATGTGAATAAGTAAAAGGAATTATTTCATTTTATCTTTTCCATATTATACTGAAGTTCAATTTTAAAAATATTTTGTTTTAGTTATACATTACCTTAAATTTTTATGCTTATTTATGAAAGTTTCCAATGTATTGCTTACCCTTATTGAGCGTTTGAGCTCACCCCTTTCTATGTTTTATTTTTCCCAGGATTCCAAGAAGTTTATTGTGATTGATATGCAGGGTTAAGACAAGGGAATAATGGCATTCATAAAGGATATTTATGTTGTTTTGTATGTTATTAAGTGTAATATAACATTCATGTATGTAATCTATTTTCCAAAACTTCTAAACTGATCGGTCCTTCGGGACTTGATTCCTTGTAATCATGCCAATGTATTAAAATAATGCACCGCTTCTGGGTAACTAGGGTCGGGGCGTTACAGTTGGTATCAGAGGAAGTTTAGCAATAACCTTGGAATCTAGATTTAGATAAACTCTGATTAGAGCACATAGCCCTAAGATAGACTTTGAGGATTAGTATAGAAGAACTTCCTAGAATTTTGGTATTGTAGAGATTTTTGTGAGTTTTCCAAGAAATACATCCCTGTTTGGATACGAGCAGGTAGAGATGGCTCTAGAACAGATGTACCTAGGGGTAAAACCCGAAAACACCTCTTTGAGCTAGACTCGAACGGGAACTGGTGCACGACAACGGGCCTTGCTGCACTCTTAGTTACGACACTCCCGGGGGATATGATTAGGATATTTCTCATTTTATTTACAAGCCATTATAAAGGGTTTATGAGTATATACTTCCTCAAAGGAGACATTTTTATGATTATAGATTATATCCATAAACTATTTAATTTATGTTATGTGTTTTACAAGTTTGGGATTAGGTATTTTTATTCATAAACTAATCTAGTGTATGCCATTGTTTAGAAATGGCACCCAGTAGAAGGAATGAGAACTCGAGCAATGCACATGATCCAAATACAAAAGAAGGATCATATCTTTCATGGTCTTAAGACAGAATTTATAAGAGAAATAGTCTCCCATGTATTATCATCATATGAATAAATAATATCATGTGTTGATAAGATAAGTAAAGAGTTTACTGAGTCATATGGCTTTGAAGGGAAGCAAGAGAAGAAAAGGATGGAAGAGAGAAAGAGGGATAAAGGGAAGAGGGAAAAAAAGAATTTTCCCATATGTGATAACTATGGGAAGAAAAACCCTGGAACTTTCCTGAAAGGAATGGGAGTTTGTTATAAGTGTGGAGGAAAAGGGCACAAAGTAAGTGACTGCAAGGGTAAGAAATTGGTTTCAAATGTACAATGCTTCATTTGCTAGGAGTTTGGACACTACGCGAACCTATTTCCCAGTCATCAGACTATGCCACAAATGATGCTATTGGATAATAATCAAGTTGTGATACTACCATAGATGAATATGAATGATTAGAGTTCTTATGTTGATATGTCATTTGAGTGTTGTATCAACAATGTACATGTTATAATAATTATGTAGTATATAAGGATTGTACTGTAGTACTATTTCATTAAGGACTTGAGATTTTGTGGAACAATGAAAAGTGACTCAATAGTGGGTTACATTTTTGGAAAATATATGGTTGATAGAAAGATAAACCATAATATGGTCCTAATATTGTGGTACTGATTTTGGAATAAGGTATGGCTGATTTGGGTAAATTATATTGGATATTCTTGACTACCTTGAAACTGATTAATGATTTCTATTCCCATCATTGTTGGAGTTTACAACATTTTTGGATAGAAGGAGTATATCCATTATTCTATAAGGAATAAAGGATCATGAATGTAATTAATAAGGTTTTATGGTAATTCGGGATGTTGCAGTGTTTTAAAAGAATACATGATGAAGGTGTTCACATGTTATTACCTGGAAAAAAGGATCTTCATTGTGTTTACCTTCCTTATAAATTTTGGACTGTGAGTTTGGACAGAAGTATTTTGGATAATTCTAGTTTAAGATAAATTTTGGATTTCCATAAAAGGACAACCCGGAGGTCGGGCGGCAACCCTTCGTGACCAGAAAGGCCACGAGAATTGAACCCGCAACCGAAGGGTGACAAGGGTCTATCACCTACCACTGGCCCACGAGATTTCCTGGATTAAATAATGTAGTTTATTTTAAGAAGGTCTTGTAGATGAATTATAAATTCATTTTTTTAACCCCAAACGAATAGGATCAATAGAATATATTTTTTAAGTTCTATTATCTTTTAGAGTAAAAGATGAGTTTGTTGTAGAAATTAGTTAAAGGATGGAACTCTACTTGTCAAGTATATATTTTTCTTATCCTCTTATTCTATAAAGAAAATAATACTTATACTTTATTGAAGGAATCTTAAAACCAAAAATGTGTTATCCTAATACCTTATATTTTGTTGAACTGATGGTATTTTAAGTCATTATAGATTGATGAATTTAAGGACCTCAATTTTAAACTTATTTGTGATTGATGACCTCAATCACTATTTATAAATATTTACGTTTTTCCTCCAATTATATGTCTCTAATTTCCACCAATGTTCTCTTAATAGAGATCATAATTTGGTGGTGACCCTTTCATTTCTCTTTTCCTCATATTAAGACTAAATTTTATTAACCCAATTTCCGATGTGGGTTTTCCCACAAAGATATTTTCTATTTTGAACCTTTTATTTTCGAAGAACAGTTTAAAATTGCGAGGATGAAATTTATTGAAGTAGGGGAGAATGTAACACCCCAAGATTTCATAGTGTGTTATTTCTTTAAAATAATTCAATAACTTGCACTACATGCAACACCGAGTTCAAGCGCACCATGACTTACCAAACTAGTCGTTCAAAAGAGGTTATGAATAGTATTAACTAAATTTTGAACATTATATAATCCTTATAATTTTAGAATCTATATTATGAGTTTCTTAGACATAATTTAAGAACAAATTCATTTTTTCAAATAAAAGAATTATTTTTCAAAAATGCACTTTTACCAACTTTTAATAGTGAACCCTTTTTAAATCCAATATTTTAAACTTTTATATATTCAATTTGACTAAATAAATTTATTCTTTAGAATGGGGACATCAAAAATTTACAATGTAACACCCCAAGCTTCCACGGTACGTTTCCCTTTGAGTAATGCAATAGCGTGTGTTGTACGCAACTTCGAGTTCTAACACACACCACAACCAATCAAACTATGAATAGTAGTACCTACTTTTTGAAATTTTATAAATTTTATCTCTCAAAATGGACTTCATTTTTGGATTTGGAATATGGAATTTAGCCTAGGGTGAAATTTTGGTACTTTTCGGATTACTTTTATATTTTGATGAATAGTGAAAATTACTAAATTTTAATTAAAAACAAATTTTTTAATCAAAATAATTAGTAGTGATAAATTATGAATATGAGTGGTTTTAAAGTATATTCATAATATATTTTTACCATTTAATTCAATGTTGGTCATTGAACATAATTTCACAGTTAAACCGGACATAAACAAGTGTCAATCTTTTGATAGTTATTATCTCTTAAAAACACGCTTTTTGTTTTAACAACGGGAATTAATTTTAAATTAATTTCTGAAACTTCTGTGTTTTGAATTTGGAAAAAGGGATTCCATATTTGGAATCAGGATGTTCAAATTGTGTAAATTGGTAACTTTTATTTTTAGACATTTTGAATAATTAATTCGGTAAATATTTTATTTACCATGGTTAAAGGGTAAATCCGGTAAATAGGGGTTAAAAAATAATATTATAATAATAAAAAAGTACCCTAAAACGTGTCATAACCTTAATTCTTGATACATGTCCGATCATGGGCATCTTTGGGTGTATTTTGGGACCCCATGGAGCCACTTGTAAGTGATAGGGACACTTTATTTTAATTAAGTTAAAATGAATACAAAAATGACATAAGCATATATCTTTTAGCAAAACAATTTTTACATAGGGTTATATATGTTGGATTTTTGACTATAAATATTCATTAGAAATAAAAAAAGATGTCCTACAAAACGGTATTTTATTTATAATTTTTAAACATTAAATAATTTAATATATTTATGACACAATGGTGATGCAGTAATTACCATAATAGTGAAAAATTAAAATAATTGATATTATAAATACCCAAATAAATATAATTTGAGAATTTTTATGAATTAAACTAATTTTATAGGTTAATATGACATGTTATAAATTATTTAATTAACTTTTTTTGAAGTAATCGTTCTGTTATAATTTTCACAAAAATCAATTTTCCAAATAGTGTCAAAATTGACATAAAAGAGTTTTTAAAATAAATATTATATTATTAATTGATATTCAATTCCTAAAAATCTAAGGTTCGGTCAAGAGACTTATATCATGATAGGTGTATCATTAATAGACCACTTGGGGGTCTCTTGGATGTATATAGTAAGTTTATTAACCATATAATATAAAAATACAAAGAGACATTGTAAAAGTGAAACTAATTAACTAAGAGTTAATACTTAAAGATAAGGTTAATATAATGACCCAAACCCGTCTAAATTCCATTGGTTGAGTGGTTTTCGACCCATACCCACCTTAACCTTTAAATAATTCACTTTGGAGCCATTATAAACCGAATATGAATTTATTATAAAATAATATTTCTAGCTTTTCCAAAGGTGCCCCTCACCCCTCTTATAAAAGGGAACTCCCCCTTCTCATTAATTCACACCTTCAAAGCCTTTTGGTTCGGCCAAACCCTACCCAAATACTCTCTAAACTTCCATAATTTCATCCTAGTGGCCTTCCTTTAGTCAGAAAGCCAACCTAAGGAGCCCTTTTGATCAAATCAAAAGGAAGAACCCGAAGAAGATGTAATGTTTTCACCACCCTTTTTCAAATTCATTTCTTCTTCAACTTCTTCTTTCTCTGTTGTTCCCATTATGAAATAATGAATACAGTATCTCCTATATACTGTAATATTATTATAAATATGGTACAACCATATTCAGTATTCTATCCATCCTTTGAATGACATGTCATCATACGTGCGTACGTACGGCTTACCGTCTCCACGTCGTGGTGTAATTGTTATTCAATATATTATTATTTGGATGGGTATAATAATGATTTTTAATTCATGTAAATAATAAATATAACATGATAATGATTCTTTATATATGATATACCATCCAATTATATATTATTTTAATATCAAAAGAATGATATTGTCGCTCGTGCGTACGTACGGACTATCGTCTCCACGAACGCGATGAGATTCATTATCCATCGTATCCATTCAAGTATAATTATCATTTTATGATTTAAAAATAATGTTTAATGACTTGATATCATTATAGATATGAATAATATACAACCTATCCATGAAAAACATGGCTTACGTAACAAAACATATAAAATAAAATGATTAAGTTAACACCCGAAACGACGATAATACTAAGATATTATTAACAGAGAAATGTTAAAAGATCATATATGATATCATATTAATGTATATGATTATTTTATAATTTAATAACAATTATTTCACCATTATACAGGAGGTTAACCTACCCCCAACCAAGGAAAAATACAAGGTAAGGGGTTTTCATCTCACTCCTTATTCCCGTGAGATTCATGCCATATTGACACTATTACCTTTTGTGTAGTGTATGTACTTCCCATAATTGTATTCTTTGTGTAATACACTTTAATTTATGGGTATTTACATATTCATTGTATGATACCTCTTTCATGGGTTGTATGTTTCGTAAGTTACCAAATTGGTAAGGGTTAATTCCTCAATCTCATTATTACCCGAGATTGTTTATGTGTAAGTATTTATTGAGAAATTTTTATCATCCATGTCCATTTTCATAAAAATGATTTCAAAATGAAGATTTTAAGGATTTTTAAAGGTACTCTTTATCAAGATCAGAATTTCAAATGTTTTAAAGATTTATCTTTCTAAATCTTTTTAATTAAGGTCCATGTTTTCAAAATGATTTTAAGGATTTATTTATATGGACATGAATGTTTTGAAATGATAATTCTTTTCAAAAGTTTCAAAGTGGTATGGGAAACTTTGATTCAAAAATCTCTTTTAAATTACTTCCTTTATAAATGTGTGACTTTTAAATGATTTTACAAAAAGGATATTTCTCTCAAAAAGTTTTACTCATTATTTTCATCTATGTCAACATCCTTTGATGGATTTTAAGCTCATTTGAAGTTGATTTATTATACAAAACTTCCATTTAAGGTTTTGTGATATGTTTGACTATGGATGTGTTATTTTTATACCATTCATAGTTTATGGTGAAAGTATTGACATTTCGTATGCTAGTTTTAATACGAATGTTTATGTTATGTTTAAACCTATTCATATGAGGAATGCATTGGACTTAGTAAGTGACAGGTGGAGCCCGCTATAGCTCCTCGATGCATCGGTAGGTCTAATGAGACAAACTAGTGTCTTGGCACAAGGCCTTTGCAAAATCTTATTTGTATTCTTGGCACGAGGTCTTGGCTATGTGGTTATGATAGTCTGGCATTATGCATTCCATCATTATGAAAGTGGTTATTGATATTGCATGTGATTATTCAACTAGTAGAATATCCATGTGAATAAGTAAAAGGAATTATTTCATTTTATCTTTTCCATATTATGTTGCAGTTCAAGTTTAAAAGGCTTTTCTTTTAGTTATACATTGCCTTAAATGTTTATGCTTATTTATGAAATTTTTCACTGTATTGCTTACCCTTACTGAGCATTTGAGCTCACCCCTTTCTATGTTTTATTTTCCCAGGATTCCAAGAAGATTATTGTGATTGATATGCAGGGTTAAGAAAAGGGAATAATGGAATTCATAAAGGATATTTATGTTGTTTTTTATGTTATGAAGTTTAATGTAACATTCATGTATGTAATCTATTTTCCAAGACTGCTAAACTGATCGGTCCTTTGGGACTTGATTCCTTGTAATCATGTCAATGTATTAAAATAATGCACTGACTCTGGGTAACTAGGGTCAGGCAGTTACATATAATCTCTTAAGAACTATTAAGTTCTTAGGGAGAGACATGGAACATTGAAGAGAAAAATCAAAACTACATGGTCGAAGAAATGGATCAAAGAAACCCTACCCGGTGGAGAGGTTATAGATCTGAAATAGGGTAGGTTGTTTATGGATCCAAAAACAATGAAACCCTACCCAACGTGATAAATCAGATGTCGATGCGAGGAGACAAGATTGATTGAGGATTGAAGGAGGCTACCATTAGTTGATAATGGGGGAGGAATGAAGATGATTAGAGGTAGACGAAACCCTTTTTGAAGGTGGAGGTAGAGTCGGAGGTCGATGCGAAGTCGGAGGCGGAGGCTGATGCGTAGGAAGAGGCAGAGGTTAAGGCTGATGCAGAGGAGGAGGTGGAGGCGGAGGCCGATGCACAGGTGGAGGCTTAGGCAGAGGCTGATGTGGTGGAGGAGGTGGATGTGGAGGATAGTCGGGGAGGGGATGTAGAGATTGTGGGGACACGAGTCATGGTGTGGGGAGGAAATTGGGAGAATGGTAAAATGGGGAGGATCAGATGAATTGAAGGTGGTGGAGATACGTAATCAAGAATTGTTGTGGAGATGACATGTTTAAGAAATTTTACAGGCATTAGTATAAATAATGGATATAAAATTTTTAATCATTTCAAAACTAATTTTTTTTAAAAATGTAGCAATTATTTATGGATCGAAAAATATATATTTAGCATACCATTAGAAAAATATTTTTTATACATTTAAAAATTTTATTAGTTTATGAAAGGCATATAAAATATTTTAGTTTTTATTCCAAAATTATAAAAAATATATTTTTAAAAAACTCATATTATTTTTTAAGTTATAAACAAAACTTTCACATAAAAAAGGTATCAATGTTTAGATATTTTTGAAAGCTTGAAAAACAAATCCTTATACATATTAAAATATGAGTAATTTTTAAAAGATGAAGTATTTTATTATTTTAAAAAAGAAAATTTATTTAAAAACAAATCCATTTAAAAATAACATATTAATTGTAAAATATATCTTATATCCTTAAAAATAAATGTATATCTTATAAAAAACCATACTATATTTGATGTATTTTTAAAATGGTTTCTGAAAGAAACCAATTAAAAAATACAAATATTTATCATATCTTTAAAATAAATATTATTTCCTTCATCTATTATAAAAAAACTTTTTTTTACTTTAAAAATATTGATTATTTATTAAATATAATTATCTTTAAAATAATACTCATAAAGATAGATTATTTTTTATTTCCTTTAAACCCATAACAAGTTTTTTCATAAACATAAAAAAAATTACTTAATTGAAAAATATAACTGTTTAACATTATAACAAAACATTATTATTTTTTGATGTATAATATTAAATCAAAATTTTATATATACCCATTTTATAAAATTCTAGAATGTTTTTCTGATGGATGAATATACCCCTCACTTGGATTTATGCCATGGATAAAAAACACCCTCATCATGACACGCATCGGATGAATAGGTATAGGATCTCATTTTATTTCAAAATTCATAATATTTTTAGTCCTCTACTTATATTTTTTCATTTTTTTCCTTTGGTTTCAAACTGAAATTAACTTAGTTCTGGATCGTTATTTTATGGGTATTTTATGCTAGAGACGATAAAAACCCATTCACCAACAATGCAAAGCGTTCAAGCAATTGATCCACGATATCACGTCCAAGTGAAATTTTTAAATACGTTTTTAGAAAAAATAATTATTTAAATAATATTAGGCTAAAAATATTTATAAAAACTAATTGGGAAAGGCTGCATCATTGATGCTGCATTTCAGTTAAGTCAAGAGGCTGAATCGTTGATGCCGTCTTTTAGGGGAAACCCTATTTTAAATATACATGCTTGTGTATTTAAATTTTTTATTTTGTTTTGTTTTGTTTATATATATATACATATATATATAACAAAATCTTCATCAAAATTTAACTATTATTTAATATCCAGCATTACTGTCATTAAAAAAGTATGGAATTATGACATAAACCTTCACCCAAGGCTCCCTTTTATAAGAGGGTTTTCCCTATAAATTATTTTGGATTTCCGATATGGGATTCATATTCTCCATTTCCTGAACATAATTAATAATATATTATTATTAATCATTTTTAATCAATTAAAAATAAATATTAATTACTAATAAATAATAATTAAGTATTAATGTTTACTACTAAATATTAATAATTAACTAATTTGTATTAATAATATTTTAAAAAATATTAATTAATAATATTAATTACTATTTAATAATATCAATAAACAACTAATTAACTTCTAAATAGTTAATAATAATTAATAGGTTTTAATTAATTAGAAATTAAATAATATATAATTAATAATAAATAATATTAAAAATAACTAAATGATAAATAATAAATATATAATGTGTAATAATAATTATTATTATTAAATAGTAACAAAAGAATAATTTTAAATATTTATTTGCAATTAATGTTTATTATAAATTAATATTGTTAAAGAGTAAATAATATTATTTAATTAATATTTTCAAGTAATTAATATTAATTAGCAACAATTATTTAACTAAATAATAATAATTTAATAATTAATTAATTAATTGTTGCTATTTTAGTAATTTAATAATTATTAATAATATTTAGTAACTAAATAATATTTTAAAATATTTATTAGTATTTGTATAATAATAATTATTAATTAATAAATAATTATTTATTTAATTTTTAATTAATGTTATTAATAAGTAATTACATATTATATAATTACAAATTAATTAATAACTAATAATAATATTACTATTTTTAAAAATTAGTTACTAAATAATAATTTTAAATACTTATTAGTAATTATCATTAGTTAGCAATTAAAATTTATTAGAAATTAATATTATTAAATATTAAATCATATTATTTAATTAATATTTATTAGTAATTAATTTTTTTTAGAAAGGTAGTGTCAAAGCCCTTTTTATTGAAACATTAATAATTAATATTTATTTGCAATAATTAGTTAATTAATTAATACTAATATAATAATAATTAATTAAAAATTGGTAATTTAATAATTTAATCATTATTATTAATATTAACTAAATAATAATTTTCAGTATTTATTATTCAGTGGTTAATAATGATTATTAATATTTATTAATAAATTAATAATTAATTAGTAATTTAGTAAGTGCTATTTTTAATAAGTAATTAAATATTTCTTAGTTACTAATTGATTAATAACTCATAATTAAATTATTATTTTTAATAATTACTTACTAAATAATAATTTTAAATGTTTATTAGAAATAATATTAACTAGTAATTAATATTTATTAGAAATTAATATTATTAAATTGTAAATCATATTATTTAATTAATATTGTTATTAATTAATATTGATGTTGTCAAAAAAATGTAATTAATATTGATTAGTAATTAATGTTAATTAGCAGTAATTAGTTAATTAATTAATACTAATATAATAATAATTAATTAACAATTAATAATTTAATAATTATTATTAATATTTAGATACTAAATATTAATTTTAAATTTCTATTAGTAATTTTTTAATAATAATTATTAATATTTAATAATTAATTAGTAATTAGTTAGTTAATTAGTAATTACTTTTATTAATAAGTAATTAAATAATGCTTAATTACTAATTAATTAATAACTATTAACTATTAAAAATTATTAGTAATTAAATAGTAATTAATATTATTAATTAATATAGTTTAAAATATTATTAATATAAATTAATATTTAGTAGTAAACATTAACAGTTGATTATTATTTATGTACTATTATTATTTATTATTGTAATGGCTCGGACCTCTCTGATCTCTTACTTTGTGAAAATCTAGTGTTTAAGGTGTTCTGAGAGGTCACGGTGGCTCATTTCAATAGTTTGCCTGTTTTCTAGTTTTTTCAACAGCTGGTGGCGACGGTAGGTCGCAACGGTGACTCACGACGGTGATTCAAGACCGGAGAGTTAAAACGGTGACTCGCATCGGTGACTTGCAACGCTGAGTCGCTGACGGTGAGCCAGGATCGGTAGGTCGCGACAATAGGTCGTCAGCGGTGAGTCACCCAACGATGACTCATCCACCGATAGCTCGTCTAATGGTGAGTCGCACCGGTGACTCCTCGCGACGACTCATCTAACAGTGAGTCATTTCCAACCGTTTGTCAAAATTCCAGTTTTTTCAATTTTATCCCTTTGACGTTTCCTTTGACGCTAAATGAGTTTAATACCATATTTAATGGTTTTTGGAGCCGTTTCAAATCGTATCTATCTTCTAAAAACCCGAAGCTTCCTTTGACTTCCAAAACGTGTGGTCTTGGTCAAGATTTGTCTTTAATGGCCTTTAAAAATCATTCCTTCTGTTGATATAGGATTTAGGATTTCTAAAGCCAAAACTCTTTCTTCCTTGTACGCTTCCCTTTACCCTTGATACCGGACGTCCCTTAGAACCTTTCTTCCCTGAGGAGTCGTGTACTTGTTCTATAGCCTTTGGATCACATTTTCCCTGGAAAGCTCTTCCTGCTGCACGCGCACCCCCTAATTTTGCATAATAAGGAAGTGTTGATCATATGTTCTTCAAGGTAGGTTTCCTTCATATCACTTTTATCTATACATCATGTGGGGTGGGTGTATCAAAGTTTCTTGAGAACATAGTTGAATTCAGATTAACAAAGATAATTGAATCGGCGTTAAATCAATATGCAGGTGCTAGGGAAAAGTGATGTATGATCTGTTTGTTATTTGTTTTGGTTATTGTTGTGAATTGTATGAACTATATGCCTACTGAAAATCATGGTTGTTGGAGGTCTTTGTTTGTGCATCGAATAGATTTTGGAATGCATGTTGTTTGGTTTCCTGTCGAACAGTTGTTTCCCCAACTTCTATCTAGTACAAAGGTGAACAACATGGTCTTCCGTACAAGGCTTCGAACAGAGCCACGCCATTGGAAGATTGATTGTTATTATTGTAAGAAAAATCTACCAAGAGCAAGTGTCGCACCCAAGATCCACCAGTCCAAAATACACACTCTCAACATATCCTCCAATGTCTGGATGGTCCACTCCATCTATCCATCCGTCTGAGAGTAGAAGACAGTGTTGAGGCGTAACTGAGTGTTAAAACCATCCACATACCTCTTGGCTAAGACATCCACTACACTTGACTCCTTAATCGCTAAGAATTGATCAGATTTTGTCAACCGATCCACTACTACCCAAATTGCATCTGGTTGAGCCCTGAAATTTAGATGTCATCTCAATTCCATCATCAAATTTTTAATTATTAAAAAAAAAAAAAGGCGAGGTACTGGGCAATGACTTTTCCAAGTCTTCCGCCGGGTCTTCACGGACTGCCGCTGCAATACACAGCCACTCCAATCCTCACCCCCCACGGTCATCTCCCTCACACTCTGTTATCATGAAACCCCACACCCATCTCTTGCCCCCTCCAGATGCGAGAATTCTTCTTCTTCGCCGTCTTATTCTGTTCATCTCCCTCTTCCTCTCCCCCCATCACCACATCGCACTGGTTCGAGGCGACGCCGGTTGCCCTGTTTACACCCCCACAGAAAAAATCGCCATCAATTGCGGTTCTTCCGACACCTCCCACACCTACCTTAACTGGACCGGAGATGCGGCGCCGCTTCACAAACTATTCACTCTACACGACTCCACGGCCTCAGTCAAAGCAAATCTGCCCCCGACCGCCCCTTACGCCTCCGCCAGACTCTCACGCCGCCCCTTCTCCTACACCGTCCCCGCCACCGCCGGCCAGAAGTTCCTCCGCCTCCACTTTTACCCGGCTTCCTACCCCGGCGACTCCGATGCCTTCTTCTCCGTCACGGCCAACGGTTTCACTCTCCTCCAAAACTTCGGCGCCTCACTCGCCGCCGATCAGGTCGTCCACAAAGAGTTCTGCCTGAACGTGGACGGCGCAGAGCGGTCGATCAACGTCACTTTCACGCCGTCGGGCCATGACTCCTACGCTTTCATCAACGCCATCGAGCTGGTCTCCATGCCCAACGGTCTGTACTACAAACCGGAGGGTCAGGGGGATCCTGCCGGCGTCGGAATACAAGGAATGCCCGTAACAAATACTACAGCTCTAGAGACGATGTACAGATTAAACGTCGGCGGGAAACGTGTTTCTCAGGGGGATGACACGGGCATGTACAGAATCTGGGAAGGGGACGACGACTACGCGGCGGAAGCCGGCGTGTCGCCCGTGAACAGAACGTCGGAACTGATACGGAAGAACGATATTTGTTATGCTGCTCCAGAAAAAGTGTACCGGTCGGCGAGGTCCATGGGGGTCGACAACTCGGCGAACTCGGGGTACAATCTAACGTGGAAATTGCCGGTGGATGGCGGCTTTTTCTACCTCGTCCGGTTGCACTTCTGCGAGCTGGAGCCGATGATTCAGAAACCAGGCGATCGGGAATTCCGTATCTACATCGCGAACCAAATCGCAGAGGAACAAGCTGATGTGATCGACTGGAGTGGGGGAAATAGCATTCCCGTGTACAGAGATTACGAGGTGTTCATGGAGAAGTCTGGGATCGCGAACAGGATAAATCTAAGCGTCGCCCTGCTCCCAAACGACAAGTCGAGAACTCATCACATTGATGCCATCCTGAATGGACTCGAACTCCTCAAGCTCAGCAACGCCACCGGCAGCCTCGCAGCTCCTAACCCACCGCCGTCTCTTTCCCGAGAACCGCCGGCCGTTGCTAAATCCGGGAAGCCCGGAGATCAGAGCAATAAAAGAGTGATCTTGGTTGCAGTGCCGGTGTCTGTTTCTCTGCTCGTGATGGCAGGGGCGTGTATGTGTATCCGCAGCTTCTCTGTAAGGAAGCCGGGACGGAAGGGCGCCGGCATGCTGAGTTCGCGCCGGGGTCCGGCGGGTTCCTTCACACGCCTGCCGTCCGTCCTGTGTCGGGACTTCTCCCTCTCCGAAATCACGTCGGCGACGAACAATTTCGACGACGCTCGGATCATCGGCAGGGGAGGGTTCGGGATTGTGTACAGGGGATTCGTCGACGGCGGAGTGGCGGTGGCGATCAAGCGCCTGAAAGCGGGGTCCAAGCAGGGCGCCCGCGAGTTCATGACGGAGATCAGGATGCTGTCGCAGCTGCGCCACCTCCACCTCGTCTCCCTCATCGGGTACTGCGACGCCGGCGGCGAGATGGTCCTCGTCTACGACTACATGTCTCGAGGAACCCTCCGCGACCATCTCTATAACACCGACAACTCCCCTCTGAGCTGGGAGAAGCGCCTCCGCATCTGCATCGGCGCCGCCCGGGGGCTGCAGTACCTCCACTCCGGCGCCAAGCAGACCGTCATCCACCGTGACGTGAAAAGCACCAACATCCTCCTGGACGAGAATTGGGTGGCGAAGGTCTCCGATTTCGGGCTGTCGAAGGTGCAGCCCACCAATTTGCCCAACGCTCACATCAGCACCATCGTGAAGGGCAGCTTCGGGTACATGGATCCCGAATATTTCCGGCGGCAGCAGTTGACGGAGAAATCCGACGTTTATTCGTTCGGGGTGGTGCTGATGGAGGCGCTGTGCGCGCGGCCAGCGCTGAACCAGGATCTGCCGAAGGAGCAGGTGAGCCTGGCGGAGTGGGCACGGCGGCGCCACCGCGAAGGGACGATGGACGGGATCGTGGATCCGGTGGTGGAGGGTCAGATTGCGGAGGAGTGTTTGAAGGTGTACGGGGAAGTGGCGGTGAGCTGCCTGCGGGATGAGGGGGTCAGCCGTCCGTCGATGGAGGACGTGGCGGGGATCCTGGAGTTCGCGTTGCAGCTGCAGGAGAGCTCGAGGAAGGGGACCGGCGTGCGAAATCCGGTGGAGCGTGACAGAGATTCTTCGCACCAGGAGGGGCGGAGCGGGAGCAGCGGTGGACAGGGTTCTTCCGTGAACACTAGTACAGAGACGGGATTCGAAGAGTCGCCGTTGGCTGGAGACGCCGGCGCCGTGTTCTCTGAGATTGCCAACCCGGACGCCAGGTGAGCTTCACATGGGGGGCGATCGGTCGCGGGTTCGAGTCCCCTGGTGGCCTTTTAGTTTATGTGTTGTATCTTTGATGTGAATAATGTTTAAAGTGAATGTGTATCTTTGATGCGTTGTACGAAGGTTATATTATAGAGTGCCATGTCAACGATCTAAAGCAATTCCAATGAGAAGTAAATTTTTTTGAAGGATGGATCACCACTTGATTATGCAAAGCATCTCTGTATACTTAATCAACCGTGAAGAAGAAATGACATGACTCGTTTTTAAGTGGGACTTCATTAATGCACTCAAATTACTGCATTAGAACCATTTGATGCAATACATGTGAATTTGAAGAGAGATCTCAACAACATTAAGTGAAGACTCATGATTTTTTTTTAATGATGACCACTCTAACTACTATCCGTTAGAGAAATTATTAGTATATTATAGTTCAAACCAGAGGAGAGAGAGTTGAGCATTTTTTAGTGTTACACTCAAAACATATTCACCCTCTGCTTCTCATCACCAAAATAATGGAGGGAGTTCTCAAGTAGATCATTCATTATAACTCCTCGAGATCAAAAGTTGAAGTCTTTTAGGGGATAAAGTTCATTTCTATTTGAACCCATCGCTTAAAAACAACAAAGACACGTCACAAAAAGATTTCTTATTCTTAAGATGTTTATCAATTTTACATTTAGAGTATGAGCTTGTATTACATTCTTTACTTTCAAGTGCTATACTTTGTGCTTTCATTTAGGGTGATTAAACCCTTATGAGAGCCACCTCGAGGCAATGAGGGAGGGGGTGGGATGGGGGGGGGGGGGGCTTATCTAAATTTATTCTCATTCATCCCTTTCCAGCTTGTATGGATTTTGACTCATTGTTAAGTACATCTTCTTTTTATCCCTTTATCTCCAATCAACTTTCTTTTCTCTCTTACAGTCACAAGTTGTATGGAAGTAACGTCCCGACCCGACTGACCACTAAACAAAGAGAGCAGCGCGCCCTCGAATGATTGGTGCTCTTATGCCAAAGCATGCTCTTCCCCAGTGGAAAGAGATGCTCGACCGCGAATAGTTCACGATTCTCCAAGACAGATCGGACATAGGCTCGAAGAATCTGGTTTGCACCAAATTTGGACGGCATCGATGTTTCTTGGACAACGTTGGGTTTGATTTGCATCAGATCGAGACTGTGGTGGTGCATCCGTTTGGCTAGGTCGAACCTGGATGACAGCGAAGGCGCAAGTGTGAGATCCTGGTTCTTTTGTTTCTGGTTCGGTCGAGAGTGGCCATCGTTGAAGGAACATGGACAACAACAACATAACAAGAGCATAGACCTGAGGAACATGAGGATGGCAACAATTTTAATGGCTTACGACAACCATCTTCATCGACAAAGGTTTGGCCGAACTTCGGTAAGGGGGTTCGGTTCTTGTTTACAGTTTTCTTAGTCAATTTTTGAAGTCTTAGTCGTGATTGGTTTTTCGTGTATTTGGTCTTGTTGTGTTCTCATTGTCTTTGCTGCTTCTTTCATGGTATGTGTTGTGTCTCAAATTTTATGTCTAGCTTTGTCCGTGTCTCTCACTCCTCGTTGTATTTCTTCTTTTGCATAGTGAAAAAACCATGATGATCTTACCCCGTGCACGTAGGCCTATGGCCGAAGCACGTAAATTTGCATGTCCCTTTTACTGCTTTCATTTCCTCTCCGCATTTAATTAAAATGATGAACGTCATTGCTTCTAGTTTTTGTTCAAGGATGTCTTGAGTGGAAATGGTTAAATAGAAGTTGTTTTGGGCTTTGTACTGCCCAATTTATCATTGATGTTGTAGCCTTAATTTCTCATTGTTGTTTGATTCTGGTTTTGGATGAATCATCATGTATAGATTATGTCTTCTATTTTAATGAGAATTAAGTGCATAGTTTATTGTTGTATTGCCACTACATATGTGATTTGTTCACTACTGTTGAATTCATTTGAATGTGTTCATTCGATGTATTGGTATTGCAAGTCTAACATTCTTTTGTTTATTAGTTTGCATGTTTTAAACTGTTAATAAACATGATTTTCACATTTCAGATTTTAACGAATTAAAACACCCAATAGATTCGGGCTATTTTGTGGGGACTGCCTCTCGCACAAGGGCACTCCCCGCAACAAGCAGCAAAGGTCTAAGGAGGTGATAGTGGAGAGACTATACCCTCATGATCATAGTAGCACGATGAAATATCATAAACTAAATGACAGACAACAGCGAAAGCAGTAATAAATGAACGATAGAGCAACAAAAGAATAATATAAACTGAATATAAAGGATGACCAATGCCAATATTCAACAATACATGCATGTCCATATAATGATACAAGAACTAAAACAACAGACATACAACAAACAAAAGTATACAATGCAAAAAAATAAATAAAGAAATAAACAAAGCTCTGAGGGCGATCTCCATGAGCATCCTGAGCTCCAACTCAGTCTTGTGCTCTTAACTCTCAGGTACAAGCATAACAACACAAGCAAAACTCAATGGTCCTGCAAAAATGAGATCTACTTGGGTACCCCAGTGCAATGACAGCCTAAACAAGGTGTGGTAGGTTGGCACCCACAGTGTCTACAACTGAATCCGGTCTGTGAATAGATTGTAAAGCAATGTACAAATATAAGCAGAATAACAATAAGTTGTGCTGAATAAATAAATAAATACTAGTCCACTCAGGTTCCAATAAAACACTTGACTGACTCTACCTGCTTCGGCACACGACCGGGGAAGACCGTCTCAGACATGGGATTTTAGGGTCCCCCGTGATCCGATGCAAGGACTCTAAGCCTACCGAATGACCAAGTGAGGCTACACCATTTGCAGGGTGAATACCCTAGGAAAGGTACATGCATCATAATGACTTGTGTTCTTATCTAAATTGGGTTGTTTTGGGGAATTTGAAATGGATAACAAAATGAGTTAAATGGGTTAAAATGAGTCTTAAAATAGAATTTCACACTACTCGGGATTAGGAGTTCCTTGTTTACCTTTTCTAGCTATGGAACCCGGTCATCATCCATTTGTGGATCGGGCAGTTGAGGCTCAATAAGCCGACCCAGTTGATTGGGAGAGGGTTTATCCAATGGAGGATGATGACCAGTGGTAGAGAATGTTACGCGCTTTCCCACAACAGGCCTTGAGAAAGTATGAGGGTGGTGTTTCAGAAATGGAGACTGAGAGATGGCTCGAGGAGCATGAGATCACCTTCAATTTGATCTGGGCTCTGATGGAGTACTGGGTTCTTTTGGCAATAATCCAAATGCAGGGAGTTGCATGACAGTGGTGGACGTTGTACCTGGGGGAGTGGAAGGAGGCTGATGTTCTATGGGTCGATTTTGAGGAGGATTTCCGAGCAGAATTCATTTCATCAACCATGAAGGCTGGGAAGATATAGGAGTTACTTTCCCTTCAGCAAGGGAGTATGTCAGTATGGGATATGGGGATTAAGTTCAAGGATCTTCTTCGCTTCGCCTCAGATCTCTTTTTAGATGAGGAGTCTCATGCGAGATTCCTAGAGGATACACTTTTTCCTTTTATTCAGTATGTGGTTACTCCCTTTACATTTCAGACATACTTAGAGGTTCAGAAGAAGGATGAAGTGATTTAGAATATTCACTCATGAGGATGTCTACCATGAGAGGGGATCCAACAGGGTTCTTTGAGAGGCAGGGTTACCAGTAATAGGTCTTGGGCACTAGGGCCTTTGAGGTTTTGACCGATGGGGAGTCGACCTCAACAGTTTCCGCTTCGACCTTATGGTCCTCTTTCCTTTCCTATGGGCTAGGTACCAATGTGTTTCATCTACGGAGTCCATGGGAATCATTATAAATAGTTTCCAATGGCTGTTCGAGCTCAGTATGGTGGAAGTGGGCAGGTTCAACGCCAGTCCCAACAGCAGTTTCCAGCTAGGTCGTTTCAACAGCAGAAACAGTAGGCTCATGCTCCTCTGATGGGAGATGGAGCAGGTAGAGGCTGACCTCAGGATGTTCTTTAGGGACCTCGACCCGATCATGGTCAAGGAGTCAGTCGTCAGCAAAAGGGTAGAGGATCCAGGCATGGTCAGTTTCACACCGCAGAGGTAGCAGTTCCAGCAGAGTTAAGGATCATTAGAGGTATGATCAGTTTGTTCAGTACTCTTTCTTACACTTTGTTTGATTCAGGAGCTTTGTACTCCTTTATTTCACCTGGTCTAGCCCTTTCTCTAGTACTAGACATAGATAGGATTCTCGTTCCCCCGGTGTTGAGTACGCTAGTTGGAGGTCAGACCAACTTGTTTGATATGTGTCGGGGATGTAGACTGATGATGGGACCACATCAGTCCCATGGGAATATTTTCTTGCTATAGATGCATCCATACAATGTTATTCTCATCATCGACTGGTTGTATTATGTGCATGTCATTACCGATTTCTTCTAGAAAAAAGTTATGTTTTTAGACATGGACAGTCATCATGTGGCTTTCGTAGGCGAGCAGAGTTTCCAGGCAGGCAGTTGATATGTAGAGCCTCTTCTTTACTTATTGGATAAGTTTTCAGTAGAAGTAGTAGACACTAAAATCCCAAGGGTTTTTGGGAGTTATTGGATGTTTTACCTAAGTAGGTTGTGAATATACCCCCCTCAACGTGACGTTGAGTTTGAGATAGACCTACAACCCAGTGCTTCTCCGATTTCGATGGATCCTTATTGGATGACACCTTTGGAGTTGTGGGAGTTGAGGATACAGATTGATGACTAGATAAAGAAGAGATTTATTTGACCCAATGTTTCACCATGGGGTGCTCCAGTTCTATTTGCAAATAAAGTAGATGGTGGTCTGAGGTTGTGCATAGACTACTGGAGGTTGAATCCGGTGACGGTCAAAAACCAATAACCTCTACCAAGGATAGATGATCTTTTTGACCAGATGAGAGGGTAAAGTTGGTTTTCTAAGATCGATATGTAGTCTGGATATCACCAGTTGAGGGTGAATGAGGTCGATATCCCAAAGACTCCTTTCATATGCATGTATGGGAACTTTGAGTTCATAGTCATGTCATTCGGTGTTACGAACACACCAGCCGTGTTCATGGGGATTATGAACTATGTATTTCCTGAGTTCCTAGATCGGTTCGTCATCATATTCATCAATGACATATTGATATACTTGAAGTTAGAGAAGGAGCATACTAAGCATCTCAGGACTATCTTGTAGGTCCTTCGACGCCACCAACTCTATGAAAAGTTGTCCAAGTGTAAGTTCTGGACATGAGATGTAATGACCCAAACTTTTATTAATGAAAATTCCTTTTGATATAATTAAATGTATTATTATATAAAATGGTTATATAACATATACACTTACTTGGTTTTATGTTTTTGGATTTTAAAATATCATTAATAATTGTTACCGTTGCTAATATAGTCATTGAACAATGATCAATTGATTAGTATAAATATAGGACTTTAACAAATCCAATTTACTTAGACAAAGGAAGTGATGACCTCATACAGTAGAATTGCTCTGTATGAAGCCCATTTGTCAGATCTTGGAAATGAGGTGGCGTCATTGGGCTTCACTCTTTACCAATCCCAAGCCGAGCTTCAACACGTTAATCTCGAACAGAGCTACCTATGAGAGAAGTGGAAGTTGATAGAGATTACCACATGAGTGATACTATCTGAGTCACCCCAAGAGTCTATCACCATCACACACCATAACCTTAGGTCATATGAGGGTGTTATAAGGGGTTATGTAACAAGACCCTAGCACTATGATTATGTGCATTTTTTTGTATATAATAAAGAATATACATTCATTTTATTATTGTTACTTTTTAAAGCACAAATACTATTTTTAGTTAATATTCAATGAAGAAATCTATTTTGATGAAATAATGTATTTATGAATTAAATAAAATTTTAATAAAATATTATTAATAAATTAATTTTTATTAAATATAAATGATCATATAATTTTTAGGAATACAATTTTAATTTTTATTAAGGTTTGAAAGTCGTTTTTGTCAAAACCTAAGAATTTTTTGATAAATGTCGGTTTTTATTTTAAAAGTAAAAATTAGAATATTTAGAAAATTATTTAGATGAAATAAATATTATTTTTAGAATTAGGACGTCGAAATTATCCAACGGCGAGTTTTTCATAATTTTTTGAGACAGTCAAATTTTTGGGTAAAAATTAAATACTATTTAATTATATAATGTGTTTTATGACATCATAATGACCCAATAGTGATGTAATAAAATAATATAAATGGTAAGTTCAGCCAATATATGTTTTATCATTAAAATAATTTGATTTTAGGTTTGTTTGATTTATTTTACAAAGATTTAGTGGACCCTCCAAGGCTTATAAAAAATTTTAACTTTTAAAATTGATTTCCCTGAGTGTGTGACTCACCTCCACATAAGAAAGCCTAATATTTTAAGAAGTTTTTCCATTTTCCTTATAAAATAATGTTTTCCACCCCCTTTTGGAAAAAACCATGGGAAAAAATCATGGTTTGGTTTGTGGTTTTGATTAGTTTAATGTGTGGTGATCAAAACCTAAATAATAAAGAATTCCCTCTCTTTTCCTATATAAACCCACCCAAGCTCCCAATTCCTCTTCACTAAAAGCCTTTGAAGCTCGACCAAACTCTGAACTTTTCTCTCTATAATCCCCCCAAGGCCCCCAATCTCCCAATAATCCTCTCTCAAGCCCCTCCCAAGCCTTTGGGATCACACTTCCAAGTAAGAGATTTCTTCCTTTCTCATTTTTGTCTCAATTTCATTATGTTGTTATACCCTTTTAATTTCAATTACAAATTTTGGGGTATGATTTCACACCTACCCTATACTTCCCTCCTTATTTTTAATGATGATATAACCATTTATCTCTCATTAATTCCTTCCATGTACACCCGTTACTATGCCAAAATTCCGTAAGGGATTTCTCTCTCCTCATTTACATTCAAGAAATTCTTTAGTTTTAAGAATCTAAATAACATTACATATGTTGGAACATGTATCTATATGACCAAATTACTATCCATTTCATGTACATATGATGAGACACCCCTTACACTCTCATCAACCATTTTTATGAATTCTTATGTCATGCTGTTATGCTACTGAAATTGCACCCCGATTTTCCAAGCCAAAGTCATTGTGTAGTGAATACCATGCCCATTTATCTATCAAGGGTATTCACCTTTATGTACATTTACTTATTGATAATATAGTTTCATTTATGAATTCAAAATTCCTTTATCATGGAATAAATGATGATGTTTAATGAATCCATGTTATATGATCCATGTGGCACACTTATGCATGAAATGAAATGATTAAGAAGGGTGCGCCCTGATAGCGCTCCAATGCATTGGGTAAAGATTAGTATCATGATACGTAAAGTGTAATGAAGGTTTAATAATTCTAATTTAAGTTCAATGAGGGTTTACTCATGCTCCATGCGCAATGATCCTTGGCTCATTCTAATATCATGTTAAATGTTGTTTCCACATTTCCATGTTATGATAATCATGTTATATCATGCCTATATGTTCATGTTTCTCTTATGCTCTATTGATATTCCTACTGCTTAAAATGTAATATATTCTTCATGTTATACCTTGTTTACTCCCTTATTGGGATTTATAGCTCACCCTTTTCTTATGCATGTCCTCAGGTTATCCCATGCAATGCTAAGTACGAAGTAATGTTGTGGTCATGTAAAATAAGTTTTTAATAAAGATATTGTGTTTTATGTTCTAAGTTAATATGTAATGTTCCTAATCCCCAAAGACACTAGACCTCTCAATATTCTATCTTGTATCAAGTGAATATTTTTTTTAAAAAAATTGTGTTTAAGTGTGAAATAAAGAGCAGGGTTTTTAATGTTGGTATCAGAGGATAAGTTTAGTTATTTTTGGGATTAGGATTAGAAAACTCTAGTGAAATACTTAGGGATAAGACTAAGTATAATAAAAACATCACTAAATTTTGATGAGTATTGAGTAAGTGTGTCACACCCCGACCGGTGCGTTTATTTTATTTTATGATTTATTTGATTTTAAATTATTTTTCTGGGGTCTGAGGTAAGTCTCGGACTAAATTTTCTCAGTCTTTGATAAAAAACGCACATTTGGGTTCAACAACGTTGGACGCGCGGGCGGAGCGCGACGCCGCGCGACTTCACCCATGAAATTTCTTGGCCTTTCGTTAATTTTAATATTATTAAAGATGATACGAATTCATTTATTTATTTTTTATTTCTTTTATTAAGGTTATTATTATTATTATTATTATTTCAGGCCGGTGTGCGGGCACCGCGCGGCTAGCGGAAGCCGTGCAGTCAGCCCGAGTATCGCGCGGTTGCAGAGTTTGAGTCGGTAAATAGAAATAAATTTAATGAGTTTAAGAGAGAAGAATTAAAACTAAAAGTTAGTGAAATAATATTATGTTTTATTAAAGAATTGTTATTATTAATTTTTTTATCATTTCTTTTATAATTATCAAATATGTATTTATTATTATTATTAGGTGGATTATTAATATTAATGTTATTATTAATATTATTATTACTCTTTTCTTATTTTTTTTATGTGTCATACTTTTATTATGAGTATTTTTTTTACTTTGTTTTATTTATATGATTTTGTTTCATTTTTTTATTTCATTTACTTTATTATTATTATTTTTTCTTCCTTTCTTCTAACCCTAGCGGCTCACCCCCTCTTTTTTTTATTTCTCTCTTCTCTCTCGGCCGCCACCCCTCCTATCCCTCCCTTCTCCTTCCCCTCGTCCCGCACCTAGCGCAGCAGGCCCTCCCGACGCTTCTCCTTCCCCTCGGCAGTGACGGCAGCCCCCGCTTGGCCTCCCTTCCAGCAGTCCCGCACCCTGTCCGCCTCGCCTCCCATGGCCGTAGCGACGCAGCTCCCGGCGTGCTCCCCCTGTGCAACCCCAGCCTCCAGCCTCTGGCCAGCCGAAGACCCAGCCGCCTCCTGTTTTTCTTCCTCCTCGTCGGCCCTTCCTTCTCCACGCAACTTTTTTTTTCTTCCTCCTCATCGGTCATTCCTTCCGGTGACCTGCCGCTCTCCCTTGTTGTGCATAAGCAGGCAGTCGCGGCCCTGCTACCCGGTGCAACACCCCCCCTAATTCCTGCTCTCCTCTCATTGTCGGCACGCCCAACATCAACCAAAACCCGGGCCGCTCCTGTTTTCCCAGCGACCTGACCTACCCTGCCCGCCCAGCACCCGACCAGCTCGCACACCCCATAGGTGACTTCCGGCATCGCCCCCTCTCCTGCCTCCGGCCTGCACCAGCGCAGGACCCGCGACCCCCCTCCTGCGCTTTGGATCTTCCGCACCCGGCGCCCCGGTTCCCTCCCAACTCAACCTGGCCTCCCGCTCTGCTTCGGACTCACCCAACAACCCTTCCGAAGCCCTCACCCCCTCTCCTGTTAGGTGCGCAGCAACCCGAAATGTTTATTTCATTTTTATTTTTACTTTTATTATTATTATTATTATTATTGTTATTATTATTATTATTATTATTATTCTTATTATTATTATTCTTCTTATTATTATTCTTTTTTACTATTATTATTATTATTACTATTATTATTCATATTATTATTATTATTATTATTACTGTTATTATTATTATTATTATTATTCTCATTATTGTTATTATTATTATTATTATTGTTATTATCGTTATTATTATTATTATTATTCATATTATTATTATTGTTGTTATTATTATTATTATTAATATTATTATTTTCATTACCATCTTACTCTGTTTGGAGTATGGTTTTTAGTTTATGGTGGGTTTTTATTGGTTGGTTTAGGATTTTTAGGACCTGCGTTGGGCGTTTCCGAGTGAGCGCCATCGCCGCGCCTTATTTCCAAGGTTCCGTTGTCATCACGCTTCAGTCTCGAGGTGAGCGTTTCTCCCCGACGCTTGGTTTCACTTGCTCTAGTGAGTTTTTGTATGTGTTTTGAGCCCTTGATATTTATTATGTAGGGCGCTGGACTGTACCGCGATTTTTCAAACGTGTGTCGTTAAATCGCATCGTGTATCTGAGATAGGTTCCCTTTGCACTGCTTTTAAAATTTAAGTTACATTATTTCCTGCTATTTGTGCACACTAATTGTTCAAAATAAATATTTTATTAATTCTAAATAATGTGTGATAATATACGATACTCAATTTTTAATATAAGATAGTCAATCTTTAAATGATTATTTAGTGTAAAAAGAGCCGTTTATTTTATACAGGATTCTTGAAATATTTTTTTTGATGAGCAGAAACCCACTAATGAAATAATGCCCATTTGGATTTTAAACATAATTTAAAGAATGTAAAATAGAGTTCTGGTTTAATGAGAAATTATTTCTTTTGAAGCGTGAACAAGTACTTTGGTTCTTTTGAGAAGTTTTCTGGTTGGCTCTTAAAGTTTATTTGAAAAAAATAAAATGTTTTGGTTTGGTTTGGTTTATAAAAATATTGTCAGCCTGTGAAGGAGTGTTTTGGGGGTTCTTTAAATGGTTTTAAACTGGATTTGGTCTTATAAAGAAGTTGTACTTTTTTTGAGTAGTGATTGTGAAATGCATTTAATGCCCGTTTGGCACTTTATGGAAAGCGATGAAAATGTTTTGATAAAAACCATATTAGGATTACTCTCATGCCTTGGTTTCAATTGATTGTTTTGGAGTCCGTGCTTAGAGGCTCCCGGGTACTTGAGTAGTTAAAGGCAAGAGGTTGTCCCATGGAGTGGCTCGAGGTGATGCATGTTGTTCTTTATATATAGATATATCTGATTGGATGCTCAGTTGGCATCAGTTGGATCACCCCCTTTTTAAACACTTGAGACATGGGAATCTAGCATATTGAGAGAATATTCTAAGAAAAATTGGTGCACTGGTAGGTTATGGCACTGACCAGTGACCCATAGTAGGTGGATATATTGGGTTTATTACTATGGGATTTTCCCTCGACCTACCTGAGAGAGGATGGTCGAGCGTATTGTGCGTTTTGATTTCATCGTGACATGTCGATAAGGATGATTTCTCATGTATTGGTGTCTTTTGGTTTATTCTCGATCTCCTAGGTTCACCCATGTCTATTCAGCTTTTGTTACTGCAGTAGTGATTATGATGCTCACATGTATACCTACATTGCCCTTGTTGTGTGCTTTACTTTATGCATTCTGGTGTATTGTTTTCCTTGGAAAGTGGTAAATTGCTTTTGATCAGGATTCTAAAAATGGTTTTCAAATGAAAGTGTTTAATCCTCTTGTGCAAATTTGAAAATATAAACATCACTTTCTCTTTTCCTAAAAATCCATTCACACTAATGAAATGAACCCAAATTTGGAAATGGTAAAGGGAAATGGTTCGTATTTTGTTTTTAAGTAGAATACTTAGAAAGACATACTTTTATAAATTGTAGTTCAAACTTGAAATGATGTTTCTTTTATTTGAAAGGTAGTGCATTGGGAATAGATATCAGGATAGCCTACTGAGTTTTAATACTCATGCATATAGTTCTTTTCTGTTTTTAGTGTTTTTGCAGGCTATAGATTGAGTGCGCTCGCCTAGGGAGACGCTTGATCGTTGAGTCAGAGAGCGACCCGCGAGGTCGCACGAAGTTTGTTCAGACGTCGTGTTTGGTTAGTTTTATTTTTATTCTATTCCTGTTTAGTCACTTTGTTTGGTTTATCTCTTCTGCGCTGCTCTGTATTATCTTGAAGTCCTATTTATTTATATTGGGCGAAATCGTTCCCACGACCTCTGTTTATGCCCTCACGCTTGTCGCCAGCCCGGGAGGATTGGGAACGCCTCTCGGGCCATGTCGCGGACCAGCTCGGGTGACCGGTTCAGGGTTGACCCGGGTTGGTTTGTGACACAATGGTATCAGAGGAGGTTATCTCTTAGCAGACCTCATTTTTTAGAGCGCCCTTTGTTATTTGGGATGTCAAGGTAGACGAGGTAGGATTTTCAGAACTTGAGGGGTAGGAGCGGGAAGAGCATCGCAAACTCTTGCTCGTTCTGATCCTCAGGTTTCCATGGGAATTCCAGGTTAATTTATTTATTTGGGTTTTTATGGAAATGTTTTGTGATTGGGATACGAAAAAGGGAGTTGGACTAATAGTCCTAAGCCGCATGACCTGGAAAGCAATGCAGAGCTAGGAGTATGGTCCAAGAAGGCTCTCTGTGTCGGTAACGTGTTTGGCATATGGCCGCCAACCATATGGTCAAGTCACTCACTGACACTAGTTCCCTGCTTGAGTTGTTTTGGGTTTCCCTTGATTTCTGAAAGTGGTTTTAATCAGAAAAGTTGGTTTTGAAAAAAAATGGTTGTTTGAAATGACATGTTTAATTTGTGAATTGTTTTAAAATAAGTGGTATGAATGATTTGTTTTTGGAAAATGAAGTTTCTTTTTTTTGGGATTGGTATTCCTATGGGTTCTCACATGCATAGTGGTATGTTGGAAATGTGATTGGATTTATGGTATGGTGGATGGATGCCCGGGGGGCACAAATACATGCATGTGAGTGAGACTCAAAGGGATACCAATGGATAGGGTTTAACCCACTAAGCTTGTTTTAAATTAAAGATTTTTTCAAAGAGAAAAATTTTGATGTTATGATAACTTGCTTTCTTGTGTTTTGAACTTATCACCTATGAAGTGTTTGATTTTGAGGTTTTTATTCACTCATTGAGTTGGCCTTGATTGGGGTTTTGACTTTTCCTTGTCCAACGGTTATCCTTTTGAAGCTTCGATGGGTGATCGTAGTGCGGTTGATCAACCTAAGGATTTTATGCATGAGTTTCGGAATTTGGATCCACCTCTCTTTTATGGTCAAGCAGAAACTTCTGTGGCAGAGGAGTGGATGTGGAAGATTGAAAGGGACTTTAACCTCATTGATTTTCCTGAGTCATTGAAGGTCAAGTTTGCGACCTTCATGCTTGAAGGTTCACCGTGGATGTGGTGGAAGTCAGTGTCTTGGAACAAGCCCCGACAAGAGATTACTTGGGAGTTCTTCAAGTCTTTGTTCATTCGCCAATATTTCTCTGAGGAAGAAAGGGTGAGAAAAGGGATGAAGATGTGTTGTCTGCAGCAGGGCGACAGATCCGTGTTATAATATTTCCATCGCTTTGTGGAACTAGTCCCTTATGATTCAGAGTATGCCACGAATGACCCCATGAAGGATTGACACTTCGAGGTGGGTCTCCGCCCTGATCTACAGTCAAAGGTGTCAGAGTCCAACCTAACTTCTTTTGTCGATGTGGCAAGACAAGCTTTTCATGTCGAAGCCACGATGACAGGAGTTCTCAAAGTAGTTCTCCCTCCTTCGATCCCTATGAGCAGTGGTGAAGATTCTGGAAAGGAAATGAGTAAGCAAATGGAAGTGGATGGATCAGGTCGTGGAATCAAGAGGCCTCGAGATCTTTCATCAACCTCTTCGGAGTGAGAGATTATTGTGTGTTATCCGTGTGGAAAGAAGGGTCACAAGAAGTCATCGTGCCCAAGCGCTCCGAAGCCCTGCCAGGCATGTGGACGCCTGGGTCACTTGCGATGATTTTGTCGGGGCGTTGCAAGAAAGCGTCGCAGAGGAAGTTTTCAGAAGTAATGTGTTGTTGGGTCTTTGCTCAAAGTTTCTGGTGTAAGTTTCCTTTCAGTTTAAGGGATATTTTATCGTTGTATTTGTACTGATGGTGTTTTGGGTTTGAAATGTATGGAAATGTCATGGGTCTTTTAACGAACTTCGGCTTTCAATGCTGGTGTATTTTTAAATTTTAAAATCGTTTCCTTTATTTTGTCAAATCAAAAGATGTATGTTTCTCATTCGGATAATCAGAACCTGACTGCGAGGCAGAAGACGCTTCATCCATCATAGCTCCAGCCAAAAGGTCTCGGAGTGAAGCCAGTGCGTAGTCAGGAAACCCTGGGGAATTTTAAGGAGTCTGGTTAAAGTCGTGCCTCTATCGTCATGGTGAGATGGTTCTAGTGTTGTTGCTCTGGTTTCTCTGTCGTTGTAGTTTTTCAATTGTCACAAAGCATGCGATGGACTTAACCCTCACACAATGTCGATAATTGTGTCTTTTTGTTTGGATGTGAGGTGTCAATTGGTGGTCATGCGTGGACAACCCATGTGAATCAGTTGCGACTTTAGGTTGTGTTTATCACGAAGTGATGGGTCATGAGTAGTCATTCGTCGTAGTTTCAGTGATCCGATCCTTGGGCCCACCCTCCCCGCCCATGGGGTAAGGGTTTTTGGTTTGCACATACTTTTCGGATTAACTTCTATCCCTTTCGGATGGGAGTGGGCGGTTTAAATGTTTTGCTGTGTTTTTTTATATATAGCTTGGGTAAGGCCTCGATCTGGCCTAAGTTGGATTTCTGGTTGGTTTCTAAGAGGTCAGTCCATTTACGGTGGGGAGACCCACCGTGAGTCTCGTTGGGTTTTCTCTTAAATTGTTATCGAATTCTAGTCGATTTCTTATGGTGGGGATCCCGTTCAGGCCTCCCCTCTGTTGGTGATTTATTTCGGGGAATGAGGTTCAGTCCTGGTGGTAGTTGTTGTTGTGTCCTTGGGATAAGAGGTTGGATGGTGTTGTGTGGAACCCTTAGGTGTTGATCGATCGGCTGGATAGTGTGGTGGATTTCCAGGGGCGGAAAGCGTTATGGTGGGGAGAATTGTCACACCCCAACCGGTGCGTTTATTTTATTTTATGATTTATTTGATTTTAAATTATTTTTTTGGGGTCTGAGGTAAGTCCCGGACTAAATTTTCTCAGTCTTTGATAAAAAACGCACATTTGGGTTCGACAACGTTGGACGCGCGGGCGGAGCGCGACGCCGCGCAGCTTCGCCCATGAAATTGCTTGGACTTTCGTTAATTTTATTATTATTAAAGATGATACGAATTCATTTATTTTTTTTATTTCTTTTATTAATTTTATTATTATTATTATTATTATTTTAGGCTGGTGCGCGGGCACCGCGCGGCTAATGGAAGCCGTGCAGTCAGCCCGAGTATCGCGCGGTTGCTGAGTTTGAGTCGGTAAATAGAAATAAATTTAATGAGTCGAAGAGAGAAGAATTAAAACTAAAAGTTAGTGAAATAATATTATGTTTTATTAAAGAATTGTTATTATAAATTTTTTTATCATTTCTTTTATAATTATCAAAGATGTATTTATTATTATTATTAGGTGGATTATTAATATTAATGTTATTATTAATATTATTATTACTCTTTTCTTATTTTTTTTATGTGTCATAATTTTATTATGAGTATTTTTTTACTTTGTTTTATTTATATGATTTTGTTTCATTTTTTTTATTT
Organism: Viscum album; assembly: GCA_963277665.1. Classification (NCBI taxonomy): domain Eukaryota; kingdom Viridiplantae; phylum Streptophyta; class Magnoliopsida; order Santalales; family Viscaceae; genus Viscum; species Viscum album. The sequence goes on along the minus strand of OY728143.1, from coordinate 9,308,554 downwards.
CATTTACTTTATTATTATTATTATTTTTTTCTTCCTTTCTTCTAACCCTAGCGACTCGCCCCTCTTTTTTTATTTATCTCTTCTCTCTCGGCCGCCACCCCTCCTATCCCTCCCTTCTCCTTCCCCTCGTCCCACACCCATCGCAGCAGGCCCTCCCGACGCTTCTCCTTCCCCTCGGCAGCGACGACAGCCCCCGCTCGGCCTCTTTTCCAACAGTCCCACACCCTGTCCGCCTCGCCTCCCCTGGCCACAGTGACGCAGCTCCCGGCGTGCTCCCCCTGTGCAACCCCAGCCTCCAGCCTCTGTCCAGCCGGAGACCCAGCCGCCTCCTATTTTTCTTCCTCCTCGTCGGCCCTTCCTTCTCCACACAACTTTTTTTTTCTTCCTTCTCATCGGTCATTCCTTCTGGCGACCTGGCGCTCTCCCTTGTTGCACATAAGCTGGCTGTCGCGGCCCTGCTACCCGTTGCAGCACCCCCCCTAATTCCTACTCTCCACTCATTTCCGGCACGACCAACATCAGCCAAAACCCGAGCCGCTCCTGTTTTCCCAACGACCCGACCTGCCCTGCCCGCTCAGCACCCGACCAGCTCGCACACCCCATAGGTGACTTTCGACGTCGCCCCCTCTCCTGCCTCCGGCCTTCACCAGCGCAGGACCCGCGACCCCCCTCCTGCACTTTGGATCTTCCGCACCCGGCTCCCTGGTTCCCTCCCAACTCAACCTGGCCTCCTGCTCTGCTTCGGCCTCGCCCAGCAACCCTTCCGAAGCCCTCGCCCCCTCTCCTGTTAGGTGCGCAACAACCTGAAATGTTTATTTCATTTTTATTTTTACTTTTATTGTTATTATTATTATTATTATTATTGTTATTATTATTATTATTATTATTATTATTATTATTATTACTTTTACTATTATTATTATTATTATTATTATTATTCATATTATTATTATTATTATTATTACTACTACTACTACTACTATTATTATTATTCTCATTATTCTTATTATTATTATTATTATTATTATTGTTATTATCATCATTATTATTATTATTCATATTATTATTGTTGTTATTATCATTATTATTATTATTTTCATTACCATCTTACTCTATTTGGAGTATGGTTTTTAGTTGATGGTGGGTTTTTATTGGTTGGTTTCGGATTTTTAGGACCCGTGCTGGGCGTTTCCGAGTGAGCGCCATTGCCGCGCCTTATTTCTGAGGTTCCGTCGTCGTCGCGCTTTAGTCTCGAGGTGAGCGTTTCTCCCTGACACTTGGTTTCTCTTGCACTATTGAGTTTTTGTATATGTTTTGAGTCCTTGATATTTATTATGTAGGGTGCTGGACTTTACCGCGATTTTTCAAACCTATGTCGTTAAATCGCATCGTGTATCTGAGGTAGGTTCCCTTTGCACTGCTTTTAAAATTTAAGTTACATTATTTCCTGCTATTTGTGCACACTAATTGTTCAAAATAAATATTTTATTAATTCTAAATAATGTGAGATAATATACGATAATCAATTTTTAATATAAGATAGTCAATCTTTAAATGATTATTTAGTGTAAAAAGAGCCGTTTATTTTATACAGGATGCTTGAAATATTTTTTTTGATGAGCGGACACCCACTAATGAAAGAATGCCCATTTGGATTTTAAACATAATTCACAGAATGTAAAATAGAGTTCTGGTTTAATGAGAAATGATTTCTTTTGAAGCGTGAACAAGTACTTTGGTTCTTTTGAGAAGTTGTCTGGTTGGCTCTTAAAGTTTATTTGAAAAAAATAAAATGTTTTGGTTTGGTTTGGTTAATAAAATTATTGTCAGCCTGTGAAGGAGTGTTTTGGGGGTTCTTTAAATGGTTTTAAACTAGGGTTGGTCTTATAAAGAAGTTGTACTTTTTTTTGAGTAGTGATTGTGAAATGTATTTAATGCCCGTTTGACACTTTATGGAAAGCAATGAAAATGTTTTGATAAAAACCCTCTTAGGAAGACTCTCATGCCTTGGTTTCAATTGATGGTTTGGGAGGCCGCGCTTAGAGGCTCCCGGGTACTTGAGTAGTTAAAGGCAAGAGGTTGTCCCATGGAGTGGCTCGAGGTGATGCCTGTTGTGATTTATATATAGATATATCTGATTAGATGCTCGGTTGGCATCAGTTGGATCACCCCCTTTTTAAACACTTGAGACATGGGAATCTGGAATATTGAGAGAATATTCTAAGAAAGATTGCTGCACTGGTAGGTTATGGCACTGACCAGTGGCCCATAATAGGTGGATATATTGGGTTTATTACTATGGGATTTGCCCTCGACCTGCCTGAGAGAGGATGGTCGAGCGTATTGTGCATTTTGATTTCATCGTGGCATGTCGATAAGGATGATTTATCATGTATTGGTGTCTTCTGGTTTATTCTCAATCTCCTAGGTTAACCCATGTCTATTCAGCTTTTGTTGCTGCAGAAGTGATTATGATGCTCACATGTATACCTACATTGCCCTTGCTGTGTGCTTTACTTTATGCATTCTGGTGTATTGTTTTCCTTGGAAAGTGGTAAATTGCTTTTGATCAGGATTCTAAAAATGGTTTTCAAATGAAAGTGTTTAATCCTCTTGTGCAAATTTGAAAATATAAACATCACTTTCTCTTTTCCTAAAAATCCATTGACACTAATGAAATGAACCCAAATTTGGAAATGGTAAAGGGAAATGGTTCGTAATTTGTTTTTAAGTAGAATACTTAGAAAGACATACTTTTATAAATTGCAATTCAAACTTGAAATGATGTTTCTTCTATTTTAAAGGTAGTGCATTGGGAATAGATATCGGGCTAGCCTACTGAGTTTTAATACTCACGCCTATAGTTCTTTTCTGTTTTTAGTATTTGTGCAGGCTATAGCTTGAGTGTGCTCGCCTAGGGCGATGCTTGATCGTTGAGTCGGAGAGTGACCCGCGAGGTCGCACGGAGTTTGTTCGGACGTTGTGTTTGGTCATTTTTATTTTTCTTCTATTCCTATTTAGTCACTTTGTTTGGTTTATCTCTTCTGCGCTGATCTGTATTATCTTGCAATCTTATTTATTTATATTGGGCGAAATCATTCCCACGACCTCTGTTGATGCCCTGGCGCTTGTCGCCAGCCCGGGAGGATCGAGAACACCTCTCGGGCCATGTCGCGGACCAGCTCTGGTGACCGGTTCAGGGTTGACCCAGGTTGGTTCGTGAAAAAGTGGTTTATCAAGCAAATACATCTCTGTATGGATATGAGCAGGTAGAGGCGGCTCTGGCACAGATGTATCTGGGGGTAAAACCTAAAAACACCGCTTTGAGCTAGACTCGAACGAGAACTTATGCACGACAACGAGCCTTTCTTCACTCTTGGTTACGATACTCCTGGAGGATATTCTTTGGTAAATTCATAAGCTTAGTATGAACCATTATTAAGGGAATAAAAAAATTCCCCTAAGAATATATTTTGGAAAGTAGATCATAGATAACATATATTGAAGCCTATAAATTCATAAGTTAAGGAAATAAAATTAATTTATAAGTCATCCGTTTTTGTCTTTGGATTACCCTTTATTTTATACCCCTAACTTTCCTTTTATTCTAGCCAATGATAGGTAATATGAAGACTCGGGATAACAACTGATGCGAAGATCAATGTGACGACTGTTCTAATGAGATTCCCAATCCAATGGGAGTGGGAATCGAAAACTTTGTCACGATACTCTCTCAGTTAACTATAGTTTTGAATAGAAACATGGGTCAAGAGTAACATTCAACCCCCATAAGAGAGAACAAGTCACAATCGAAAGCTTCATGAGATAAAGGACTCCCAATTTTAATGAATCATCTGATTCCTCAATTTCTGAACAATGGATCAACTCCATTGAAAATATCTTCTCCATCCTTCAATGTTCCGAACAAGAGAAGGTTTTTCTGGTTGCTTATTGTATAGAGGGTGAAGCAGATCAATGTTGGACATTGATCAAAAATATGAATCCTGAGGAGGAGATCGAGGCGTTGGAATCGAAGGATTTCCAGAAAATGTTTTTCGACAAATATTTTCCTCGCACCCTCTGACTTAAGACAGAAAGGGACTTCCTTGACCTCAAGCAAAAAGACGACAAATCCATCAAAGTGTACATGGAAAAATTCACAAGGATTGCATGATATGCCTCTGGCTTTGTCATTACCCCTGAATTCAAGGTTGAATGCTTCTTTGGTGGGCTAAAACCTATCCTATGGAAATCCTTAAGGATCCGTGACTTTGATAGCTATGAAGGAATTGTCCGATTTTCCCTCAAAGTTGAAATGGAGATCGGAGAATCTCAGGTGTATCATGGGGATAAGAAGTGTAATGTGGACTTAAATTCTGGTGGTGTGATGGATAAATCCAATGGTGCTAAGAAAATCCATCACCCCACTTTCCAAAGGTGTAGAAAGAAGCACCCCATAAATTACCTGAAGGGGATGAGGAAATTCTTTAGGTGTGAAAGAGAAGGGAACCTAACCATTATCTGCCAACAAGAAAAACATGTGGCTGTGATATAGGATAGGAACGCTCTATTCTATCCTCAACACGTTGTTCATTACTTTAACTGCAAAAAACCAGGTCACTTTTCAAACCAGTTCCCTAAGCCAAGGGTTTTCAGAGGAAACCAACAACCTCTAAGATAGCAAGGGCGATCTTTTTCCATCACTACTGCCAAATTGAACCCCGACAATGAAGTGGTGATAGGTATGATAGTTATTCATTCATCAATAGCGAACATACTTTTTGATTCTGGTTCTATGCATTCTTTTATATCCCTAAAGTTTAGTAGAACAATCCCAACACCACCACAAGTTATGGAAGTAAAGATGTCGATGAGAATGAAAAATAGGGCAATCATTGCATCCCATGAATATAACCCCCCCTGTCATAATTTGTGGATTGAACTTCCCGAAAAACCTCTCCATACTTCCTCTGGTGAAATTTGATGCAATTCTTAGCATGTATTGGATTTCTTTATATATATCCAATATAAATTTCCATGAGAGGGAAATCACTCTCCATATGTTGAATCGACCCCCAATTATATACAAGTAAAAGGAGGAGGATGAATCTTATTTAGCGTCATCATATCAAGCATGGATATTACTCCCCTATGAGCATGTGTATCTGGATTAGATGATTGAGTCCAAGGAAGTAACCATCCTTGAAGACATGCCTATTGTGAGGGAATTCACTGAAGTGTTTCCCTAGGAATTTCCTAGTCTTTCTCCTAGAAGAGATGTTGAATTCTCAATTGATCTTATACCTGGGGAATTTCCAATATCCAAGACTCCATATAGAATGGCTGTTGTGAATCTTGAGGAGCTGAAGAAACAACTACAGGAGAATCTGGATAAAGGGTTTATACACCCAAGTGCTTCACCATGAGTTGCACCAGTCTTCTTTGTCAAGAATAAGGACGAGTCAATGCGCCTTTGCATTGATTATCATGAGCTCAACAAAATCACGATGAAGAACAAGTATCATCTCCCCCGAATTGATGTTTTGTTTGATCATCTACGTGGAGCACAATACTTCTCCAAGGTGGATTTGCGGTTGGGATATTACCATGTAAGGGTGAAGAAGGAGGATATCCCTAAGACTCTTTTTTGTACAAGATATTGGCACTATTAATTCATAGTAATGCCTTTCAGACTCACTAATGCTCCAGAAATATTCATGGACTTAATGAATAGAGTCCTTAGAGATTACCTGGAAAAATTTGTGGTAGTCTGTATAGATGATATTCTAATATACTCCAAAAACAAGGAGGATCATGAGGAGCATCTAAGCACTATACTAGATACCTTGTGAAAGGAGAATCTCTATGCAAAGTACAACACGTGTGAGTTCTGGTTGAAGGAGGCTTCATTCTTGGGTCATATCATCAGAAGCAACGAGATATCTGTGGATCCCTCCAAGATAGCTACAATTGAGGGATGGTCGAGGCCAACATCGGTAACGAATATTCATAGATTCCTGGGGTTAGCTGGATATTATCGCCGATTTGTGAGAAATTTATCACGATTGTCAAACCCTCTTACCAAGCTAAATCAGAAGGGAGTCTAGTTTTCTTGGAGTGATGAATGCGAAGAGAGCTTCAAGTATTTGAAAAAAGAGGCTTATCACTGTGGCTGTGCTCACATTACCCACAAGTGGAGAAATTTTTGTGGTATTTAGTGATGCTTCGAATAATGGCATGAGCTGTGAGTTGATGCAAAATGACAAAGTCATTTCATATGCTTCAAGGCAATTGAAATTTAATGATAAAAACTATCCAACACATGATCTGGAGCTGGATGGAGTAATCTTCTCTTTAAAAATTTGGCGACATTACCTCTTTGGGGAGAAGTGTGAAATATACACGGATCACAAAATCCTCAAGTATATATTCACACAGAAAGAGTTGAACATTCTCCAACGAATATGGTTAGAGCTGATCAAAGACTATGACTGCTCAATCCATTACCACCCTGGGAAAACGAACAAGGTGGCGGATGCTCTAAGTATAAAGGACCCAGTGATTCTATTATTGATGAAAATTGAAAAGGATCCAATCTTCTTAGATTTTATGAAGATGGAAATGGGAATAGTAAAGAAGAGAACATCATCAATCCTTTCAAAAATGATTTCTCAACCATATATTTTAGAAAGGTTGAAGGATTATCAAAAGGATGATGTGAGAATTCAGAAGAAAGTGGAAACTATCAGAAAAGGTAAATCCTTAGAGTTCAATGTTAATGAAGAAGTAATTGTGAGATTTGGGTCAAGACTACGTGTTCCATAAAATCCAGAGTTAAAAGAAAGAACTTTTGGATGATACATATAGTTCAAATTTCTACATTCACCCAGGAAACACAAAGATGTATCAAGATCTCTGAGAGCTTTATTGGTGGGATAACATGAATAAGGATATCACTGAGTATATATCAAAGTGCCTGGTATGTTAGCAAGTGAAGGCTAAGAGGCATAATTCTAAGGGGGTGATGCAACCATTACCCATACGAGCATGGAAATGGGAGAACATCACCATAGACTTTATCACCGGACTATCAAAGATATCCAAAGGAAATAATGTTATATGGGTTATTGTGGATTGTCTTACAAAGACTACACACTTCATTGCAATTTGAGAAGATTTCTCATTGGATCAACTAGCATGGATAAATATCAAAGTGGTAAGGATGCATGGATTACCACTATTTATTGTATCCGATTGAGATCCAAGATTCACCTCTATGTTTTGGAAGAGTCTTAAACATGCTCTTAATACTGAATTGAAATTCATTACGGCTTATTATCCTCAAACTAATGTCCAATCTGATCATACTATCCAAACACTTGAGGTTTTTTTGAGAGCATGATCAATGGAATTGAATGGAGGATGTGATAAAAATATTCCTCTGGTTGAGTTCTCTTACTATAAAAGTTTCCACTCAAGCATCCAAATGGTTCCTTATGAAGCCCTGTATGGGAAGAGGTGCAGAACACCAACATGTTGGGATGAAGTTGGGGAGCGAAAACTCTTAGGTCCGGAAATGGTCGAAGAAATGGTGGAGAAGGTTAAGACCATCCAACAACACATTAAAGCTGCTCAGAGTCGACTAAAGAGATATGCTTATAATTATCGAAGAGACCTAGATTTTGATGTAGGATACATGGTATTCCTCTTCATATTACTATGGAAGATATTTATGATATTTGGGAATAAGGGAAAGCTTAGTTCAAGGTACATCAGCCCCTTTTAGATCCTTGATCGCATTGGAGTAGTGGTTTATCGACTAGAACTCCCACTGAACCTATCTCAAGTACATGATGTATTACATGTATCACTCTAGAGGAAGTACATACCTAAACCATTTCATATACTCAATCTAGAGGTGGTACCATTGGGGAATGACCTCTCCTATGAAGAAAAGTCGGTGAAGATCTTAGATCGTAGGAAAAAAGTTCTACGAAATAAGATAATGCCCCTCGTCAAGGTGTTGTGGTGAAACCACAAGTTTGAAGAAGCAACGTGGGAATTGGAGGAAGTGATGAAGCAGAGTTACCCTCATCAGTTTTAGTGTGGGAAAAGGAAATTTCAAGGGCAAAATTTCTTAAGGGGGGAATATTGTAACGATCCAAACTTTTATTAATGAAAATCAATCTTGATCTAATTAAATGTCTTATTATGTAAAATTGTTATGTAACATATGAAATTACATGGTTTTATGTTTTGGGATTTTAAAATACCATTAAGAATTTTTATCATTGCTCATATAGATGTTGAACAGTGATCAATTGACTCGTACAAATATAGGGCTTTAACAAATCTAATTTACTCAGAAAAAGGAAGCGATGACCTCATCTAGTAGAATTGCTCTGTACGGAGCCCATTTTTCGGAGCTCAGAAAGGAGGTGGCATCATTGGGATTATCTCTTGACCAAGCCCAAGTCGAGCTTCAACACGTTAATCTTGAACGAAACTGCCTATGGGAGAAGTTGAAGTTGATAGAGATTACCACCCAAGATATATTATCCGAGCCACTCCAAGAGTCTATCATCATCGTACACCATACCCTTAGGTCATATATGGGTGTTATAAGGGGTTATGTAACAAGACCCTATCACTATGATTATGTGCATTTTTTTGTATAGAATAAAGAATATACATTCATTTTGTTATTGTTAATTTTTAAAGTACAAATACTATTTTTAGTTAATATTCAATTAAGAAATCTATTTTGATGAACTAATGTATTTTTAAATTAAATAATATTTTAATAAAATATTATTAATAAATTAATTTTTATTAAATATAAATGATCATATAATTTTTAGGAATACAATTGTAATTTTTATTAAGGTTTGAAAGTCATTTTTGTGAAAACCTAAGAATTTTTTATAAATATCAGTTTTTATTTTAAAAGTAAAAATTTGAATATTTAGAAAATTATTTAGATAAAATAAATATTATTTTTAGAATTAGGACGTTGAAATTATCCAAAGGTGAGTTTTTCATAATTTTCTGAGACAGTCGAATTTTTGGGTAAAAATTAAATACCATTTAATTATATAATGTGTTTTATGACATCATAATGACCCAATAGTGATATAATAAAATACTATAAATGGGATTTTCGGACAATATATGTTTTATCATTAAAATAATTTTATTTTAGGTTTGTTTCATTTATTTTACAAAGCTTTAGTGGACCCTCCAAGGCTTATAAATTTTTTTAACTTTTTAAATTGATTTCCTTGAGTGTGTGACTCACCTCCACATAAGCAAGAATAATATTTTAAGAAGTTAGGACATTGGAATTATAAAATAATTTTTTCCTTTCCACTTTGGAAAAAACCATGGGAAAAAACCATGGTTTGGTTTGTGGTTTTGATTAGTTTAATGTGTGGTGGCCAAAACCTAAATAATAAAGAATTCCCTCTCTTTTCCTATATAAACCCACCCAAGCTCCCACTTAATCTTCACTAAAATCCTTTGGAGCTCGAACAACCTATGAAATCCTCTCTCTATAATCCTCCTAATTACCCCCAATCTCCCAAGAAGCCTCTCTCAATCCCCTCCCAAGCCTTTGGGATCACTCTTCCAAGTAAGGGATTTCTTCATTTCTCATTTTTGTCTCAATTTCATTATGTTGTTATACCCCTTTACTTTCAATTAAAAATGTTGGGGTATGATTTCACACCTACCCTATACCATCCTACTTATTTTTTAATGATTAGAGACCCCTTTCTCTCTCATTAACGCCTTCCATGTACACCCGTTACTATACCGAAATTTCGTAAGGGATTTCTCTCTCCAAATTTACATTCAAGCAATTCTTTAGTTTTATGAATATAAATTTCATTAAATATGTTGGAACATGTATCTATATGACCCACTTACTATCCATTTCATTAAAATATTATGAGACACCCCTTCCACTCTCATCAACCATTTTTATGAATTCTTATGTCACGCCGTTATGTTATCGAAATTGCACCATGATTTTCCAAGCCAAAGTCATTGTGTAGTGAATACCATGCTCATTTCTCTATCAAGGGTATTAAACTTTATGCACATTTATTTATTGATAATATAGTTTCATGTATTAATTCCACATTCATTTATTGTGGAATAAATGATTATGTTTAATGAATCCATGTTATATGATCCATGTGGCACACTTATGCATAACATGAAATGATTAAGAAGGGTGCACCCTGATAGCGCTCTAATGCATTGGGTAAAGATTAATATCATGATACTTCAAGTGAAATGAGGGTATACTCATTCAAATTTATGTTCAATGAGGTTTTACTCATGCTACATGCACAATGATCTTTGGATCATTCTAATATCATGTTAAATGTTGTTTCCACATTTCCATGTTATGATAATCATGGTATATCATGCCAATATGTTCATGTTTCTCTTATGATATATTGATATTCATATTGCCTAACATGTACTATATTATTCATTTTATACCTTGTTTACTCCCTTATTGGGATTTATAGATCACCCTTTTCTTATGCATGTCCTCAGGTTATCCCATGCATTGCTAAGTACGAAGGAATGTTGTGGTCATGTAAAAGAAGTTTTTAATAAAGATGTTGTGTTTTATGTTCTATGTTGTTATGTAATGTTCCTAATCCATAAAGACACTAGACCTCTTGATCTATTATCTTGTATCAAGTGATGATTTTTTGTAAAAAATTGTGTTTAAGTGTGAAATAAAGAGCAGGGTTGTTATAGTTGGTATCAGAGGATAAGTTTAGTTATTTTTGGGATTAGGATTAGAAAACCCCAGTGAAAGACTTAGGGATAATGCTAAGTATAATAAAAACATCCCTAAATTTTGATGAGTATTGAGCAATTTGTTTATCAAGAAAATACATCTCTGTCTAGATACGAGCAGGTAGAGACGGCTCTGGTAGAGATGTATTTAGGTGTAAAAACTAAAAACACCACTTTGAGCTAGACTCAAATGGGAACTGGTGCATGAATACGAGCCTTGATGAACTCTTGGTTATGACACTTCTGGAGGATATGCTTTGGTAAATTCATAAGCTTAGTATGAACCATTATTAAGGGAATAAAAAAATTCCCCTAAGAATATATTTTGGAAAGTAGATCATAGATAACATAGATCGAAGCCTATAAATTCATAAGTTAAGGAAATAAAATTAATTTATAAGTCATCCATTTTTGTCATTGGATTACCCTTTATTTTATACCCCTAACTTTCCTTTTATTCCAGCCAATGATCGGTAATATGAGGACTCAGACTAACAACCGATGCGAAAATCAATGTGACGACTGTTCTAATGAGATTCCCAATCTGATGGGAGAAGGAATCAAAAACTTTGTCATGATAATCTCTCAGTTAACTCAAGTTTTGAATAGAAACATGGGTCAAGAGAAACATTCAACCCCCCTAAGAGAGAACAAGTTGTAATCGAGAGCTTCACGAGACAGAGGCCTCCTACTTTTAATGGATCATCTGATCCCTCAATTGTCGAACAATGGATCAACTCTATTGAAAAGATCTTCTCCATCCTTAAATGTTCCGAACAAGACAAGGTTCTTCTGACTACTTATCGTATGGAGGGTGAAGCTGATCAATGGTGATCATTGATCAAAAATACAAATCTTGAGGAGGAGATCGAGGCATTGGAATGGAAGGATTTCCAGAAAATGTTTTTCAAAAAATATTTTCCTCACACACTCCGACTTAATATGGAAAGGGACTTCCTTTACCTCAAAAAAAAAGATGAATAATCCATCAAAGTGTACGAGGAAAACTTCACAAGGCTTGAAAGATATGCCTCTGGCTTTGTCGTTACCCCCAAATGCAAGGTTTATTACTTCTTTGGTAGGATAAAACCTATCCTACAGAAATCCCTAGTGATCCGTGACTTAGAGAGCTATAAGAAAATTGTCTAATGTGCCCTCAAAGTTGAAATAGAGATCAACGAATCTTAGGGGTATCATGGGGATAAAAAGCGTAAGGTGGAATTCAATTCTGGCGGTCCTATGGATAAATCCAATGGTGCTAAGAAAATCCAGCACCCCACTTTCCAAAGGTACAGAAAGAAGCACCCCAGGAATTACCTGAAGGGGACGAGGAAATGATTTAGGTGTCGAAGAGAAGGGCACCTGACCATTAACTACCGAAATAAAAAACCCACAGCTACGAAAAAGGAGAGGAACTCTCCGTTTGACCCTCAACGCGTTGTTCATTACTTCAACTACAAAGAACCATGGCACTTTGAAAACCAGTTCCCTAAGACAAGGGTTTTTGGAGGCAACCAACAACCTCTAAGGCAACAAGGGTAAACTTTTTCCATCACTACCGCTGAAGTGAACCCTAAAAATGAAGTGGTGACATGTATGCTAGTTATTCATTAAAGAATAGAAAACATACTTTTTGATTATGGTTCTGTGCATTATTTTATATCCCGAAAGTTTAGTAGAACAATCCCAACACCACAACAAGTTATAGAAGTAAAGATGTCGGTGAGAATGGAAAATGTGGAAATCATTACATCCCATGAATATAACTCCTCCCTTGTCATAATTTTTGGATTGAACTTCTCGGAAAACCACGCAATACTCCCTCAAGTGGAATTTGATGCAATTCTTGGCATGGATTGGATTTCTTTATATAGAGACAACATAAATTGTCATGAGAGGGAAATCACTCTCCATATGGAGAATCAACCCCTGATTCGATACAAGGGAAAGGAGGAGGATGAATCTTATTTAGAACCATCATCCCAAGCATGGATATTACTTCCCTATGAGCATGTATATCTGGATCAGATGATTGAGTCCAAGGAAGCAACCATCCTTGAAGACATGCCTATTGTGAGGGAATTCATTGAAGTGTTTCCCAATGAATTTCCTAGTATTCCTTCTAGAAGATATGTTGAATTCTCAATTGATCTTATACCTGGGGAATTTCCAATATCCAAAACTCCATATAGAATGACTATTGTGGAGCTTGAGGAGATGAAGAAATAACTATAGAAGAATCTGGATAAAGGGTTTATATGCCCAAGTGGTTCACCATAGGATGCACCAGTCCTCTTCATCAAGAAGAAGGATGGGTCAATGTACCTTTGAATTTATTATCGCGAGCTCAAAAAAATCACAATAAATAACAAGTATCTTCTGCCCCGAATTGATGACTTGTTCAATCAGATACATGGAGCACAATACTTCTCCAAGGTGTATTTTTGGTTGGGATATTACCAAGTAAGGGTGAATAAAGAAGATATCCCCAAGACTACTTTTCGTACAAGATACGGGCACTATGAATTCATAGTAATGCCTTTCAGACTCACTAATGCTCTAGAAATCATCATGGACTTGATGAATAGATTCTTTATATATTACCTCGAAAAATTTGTGGTAGTCTTTATAGATGATATTCTAATATACTCCAAAACCAAGGAGGACTATTAGGAGCATCTAAGAACTGTTCTAGAGACCTTGCGAAAGGATAATCTCCATGAAAAGTACAGAAAGTGTGAGTTTTGGTTGAAGGATGTCTCATTCTTGGGTCATATCATCACAAGCAATGGGATATCTGTAGATCCCTCCAAGATAGCTGCAATTGAGGGATGAATGAGGCCAACATCGGTAACATATATCCGTAGCTTCCTAGGGTTAGCTGGATATTATCGCTGATTTGTGAGAAATTTATCACGATTGTCAAACCCTCTTACCAAGATAACTTGGAAGGGAGTCAAGTTTTATTGGAGTGATGAATGCAAAGAGAGATTTAAGGAGTTGAAAATGAGGCTTATCCCTACACTTGTGCTCACATTACCCACAAGTGGAAAACTCTTTTTGGTATTTAGTGATGTTTCGAATAAGGGCATGGGTTGTGTGTTGATGAAAAATGAAATAGTCATTGCATATGATTCAAGGAAATTAAAAGTTCATGAGAAAAACTATCCAACACATGATTTGGAGCTGGCTGCAGTAATATACGCTTTAAAAATTTGGTGACATTACCTCTTTGGGGATAAGTGTGAAATATACACAGATCACAAAATCCACAAGTATATATCCACATAGAAAGAGTTGAACATGCACCAACAAAGATGGTTAAAGATGACCAAAGACTATGACTTCTCAATACATTACCACCCTAGGAAAGTGAACAAGGTGGAAGATTCTTTAAGTAGAAATGACCTAATGATTATATCATTGATGAGAATTGAAAAGGATCCAATATTCTTAGATTTGATGAAGATGAACATGGGAATCATAAAAAAGGGAACATCATCACTCCTTTCATAAATGATTTCTCAACCATCTATTTTGAAATGGTTAAAGGATTATCAAAAGGATGGTGTGGGAATTTAGAAGAAAGTGGAAACTATCAAAAAAGTGAAATCCTCAGAGTTCAATGTTAATGAAGAAGGAATTGTGAGATTTGGGTCAAGACTATGTGTTCCATCAAATCCATAGTTAAAGAAATAACTTTTGGATGATGCACATAGTTCAAATTTATCCATTCAACCAGGAAACACAAAAATGTATCGAGATCTCTGAGAGCTTTATTTGTGGGATAACATGAATAAGGAGATCGTTGAGTATACATCAAATTGCCTGGTATGTTAGCAAGTGAAGGCCGAGAGGCAGAAGTCTAAGGGGATGATGAAACCATTACCCATAGCAGCATGGAAATGGGAGAACGTCACCATGGAATTTATCACCGGACTTCCAAAGACATCCAAAGGAAACAATTCTATATGGGTTATTGTGGATTGACTTACAAATACTACACACTTAATTTCAATTCGAGAGGATTTCTCATTGGATAAACTGGCACATATATATATATCATAGAAGTGGTAAGAATACATGGAGTACCACTATCTGTTGTATCAGATTGAGATCCAAGATTCACATCTATGTTTTGGAAGAGTCTTCAACATGATCTAAATACTGAGTTAAACTTCAGTACGACTTATCATCCTCAAACTAATGTCCAATATGAGCGGACTATCCAAACAATTGAGGACATGTGGAGATCATGCTCAATGGACTTCAAAGGAGGATGGGATAAAAATCTTCTTCTGGTTGAGTTCTCTTACAATAACAGTTTCTACTCAAGAATCCAAATAGATCCTTATTAAGTCTTTTATGGGAAGATGTGCAGAACACTGGTATGTTGGGATGAAGTTGGGGAGCAAAAATTCCTAGGTCCAGAAATGGTCGAAGAAATGGTGGAGAAATTTAAGACCATCTAGCAGCACATTAAAGCTGCTTAGAGTTGACAAAAGAGATATGATGATAATCATCAAAGATACCTAGAGTTTGATGTTAGAGACATGGTATTACTCAATATATCACTATGGAATAGAGTTATAAGATTTGGGAAGAATGGAAATCTTAGTCTAAGGTACATCGGCCCTTTTGATATACTTGATCGCATTGGAGAAGTGGCCTATCGACTAGAACTCCCACCAAACCCATCTAAAGTACATGATGTATTCCATGTATCACTCTTGAGTAAGTACATACCTAACCCATTGCATGTACTCAATCCAGAGGTGGTACCATTGGATAATGACCCCTCTTATGAAGAGAAGTCGGTGAAGATCTTAGATTGTAGGGAAAAAGTTCTACAAAATAAGACAATGCCCCTCGTCAAGGTGTTGTGCCAAAACCAAAAGTTTGAAGAAGAAATGTGCGAATCAAAGGAAGTGATGAAGCAGAGTTACCCTCATCTGTTTTAGTGTGGGAAAAGGAAATTTTGAGGGTGAAATTTCTTAAGGGTGGAAGATTGTAACGACCCAAACTTTTATTAATGAAAATTAATCTTGATCTAATTAAATGCATTATTATTTAAAATGGTTATATAACATATGCACTTACTTGGTTTTATATTTTGGGATTTTAAAATACCGTTAAGAATTTTTACCGTTGCTAATATAGTCATTGAACAGTGATCAACTGATTAGTATAAATATAAGGCTTTAACAAATCCAATTTACTCAGACAAAAGAAGCGATGACCTCATCCAGTAGAATTGCTCCGTATGAAGCCAATTTTTCGGAGCTTGGAAAGGAGGTGTCTTCATTGGGATTCCCTCTTGACCAAGCCCAATCCAAGCTTCAACATGTTAAGCTTGAACAGAACTGCCTACGGGAGAAGTGGAAGTTGATAGAGATTACCACCCAAGCGATGTTATGCGAGCCACCCCAAGAATCTATCACCATCGCACACCTTACCCTTAGGTAATATGTGGGTGTTATAAGGGTTTATGTAACAATACCCTAGAACTATGATTATGTTCATTTTTTTATAGAAAAAATAATATACATTCATTTTATTATTGTTACTTTTTAAAGCACAAATAGTATTTTTAGTTAATATTCAATTAAGAAATCTATTTTGATGAACTAATGGATTTTTGAATTAAATAATATTTTAATAAAATAATATTAATAAATTACTTTTTATTAAATATAAATTATTGTATAATTTTTAAGACTACAATTGTAATTTTTATTAAGGTTTGAAATCGGTTTTTGTCAAAACCCATGAATTTTTTATAAATGTTGTTTTTTATTTTAAAAGTAAAAATTAACATATTTAGAAAATTATTTAGATAAAATTAATATTATTTTTAGAATCAGGACATCAAAATTATCCAATGGTGAATTTTTCATAATTTTCTGAGACAATCGAAATTTTGGGTAAAAATTAAATACCATTTAATTATATAATGTGTTTTATGACATCATAATGACCCGATAGGGATGTAATAAAATACTATAAATGGGATGTTCGGACAATATATGTTTTACCATTAAAATAATGTGATTTTAGGTTTGTTTGATTTATTTGACAAAGCTGTAGTGGGCCCTCCAATGCTTATAAAACATTTTAACTTTTCAAATTGATTTCCTTGAGAGTGTGACTCACCTCCACATAAACAAGCCTAATATTTTAAGAATTTCGGCCTTTTAACTTATATAATAATGTTTTACACTCCCCTTTGGAAAAAAACATGGGAAGAAACCATGGTTTGGTTTATGGTTTTGATTAGTTTAATGTGTGGTGGCCAAAAACTAAATAATAAAAAATTCCATCTCTTTTCCTATATAAACGCACCCAATCTTCCACTTCCTCTTCACTCAAAGCCTTTGGAGCTCAAAAAACCTATGAAATCCTCTATTTATAATCCTCCCAAGGTGTCCCAAGCTCCCAAGAATCCTCTCTCAATCCCCTCCTAAGCCTTTGGGATCACACTTCCAAGTAAGGGATTTATTCCTTTCTCATTTTTGTCTCAATTTAATTATGTTGTTATACCCTTTTACTTTCAATTAAAAATGTTGGGGTATGATTTCTCACCTCCCAAATACTTCCCTAATTATTATTGAATGATGATATACCCCTTTATCTCTCATTAATTCCTTTCATGTACACTCGTTACTATGCCGAAATTCCGTAATAGATTTCTCTCTCCTCATTTACATTCAATAAATTCTTTAGTTTTATGAATCTAAATTCCATTAAATATGTTGGGACATGTATATATATGACCCAATTACTATCCATTTCATGTAAATATTATGAGACACCACTTCCAATCTCATCAACCATTTTTATGAATTCTTATGTCACGCTGTTATGATGCCGAAATTGTACCACGATTTTCCAAGCCAAAGTCATTGTGTAGTGAATACCATGACCATTTATCTATAAAGGGTATTCACATTTATGAACATTTAATTATTGATAATATAGTTTCATTTATTAATTCCATATTACTTTATCATGGAATAAATTATGATTTTTAATGAATCCATGTTATATGATCCATGTGGCACACTTATGCATGAAATGAAATGATTAAGAAGGGTGCACCCTAATAGCACTACAATTCATTGGGTAAAGATTAGTATCATGATACATCAAGTGCAATGAGGGTTTACTTATTCTAATTCAAGTGCAATGAGGGTTTACTCATGCCCCATGTGCAATGAGTCTTGGATCATGCTAATATCATGTTAAATGTTGTTGCCACATTTTCATGTTATGATAATCATGCTATTTCATGCCTATATGTTCATGTTTCTCTTATGATCCATTGATATGCCTATTTCCTAACATGTACTATATTATTCATGTTATGCCTTTTTTACTCCCTTATTGGGCTTTATAGCTCACCCTTTTCTTATGCATGTCCTCAGGTTATCCCATGCAATGCTAAGTACGAAGGAATGTTGTGGTCATGTAAAAGAAGTTTTCAATAAAGATGTTTTGTTTTATGTTCTAAGTTGTTATGTAATGTTCCTAATCCCCAAAGACACTAGACCTCTCTATATTCTATCTTTTATCAAGTGGATATTTTTTTGTAACAAATTATGTTTAAGTGTGAAATAAAGAGCAGGGTTTTTATATAAGAGTTGCATTTCCTTGGACATGTGGTGTCTTAGAAGGGCGTAGTAGTGAACCTGTCAAAGTTTCAGGTAGTTTTTTCTTAAGAAGAACCCAAGAATGTGGCATAGGTTTGCAGTTTTTTTGGTCTGGTGGGATATTAATAGAGATTTTTACCTAATTTCTCTTGAGTTGCAGCTCCGTTGACAGCTCTAACCAGAAAGAACCAGGCTTCTGTATGGAGAGAGCAATGCCAGGCAGTGTTCGATTGTCTGAAGGGGGAGTTGGTCAGTGCCCTAGTGCTCTGGTTTCCATAGGAAGGGGTGATGTTCAAGGTGTTTTGTGATACTTCCCGTATGGGCTTAAGGTGCGTGTTGATGCAACATCGGGGAGTGATATCTTATGGGTCTAGGAAGTTATGTCTCCACGAATGTAACTATTCCACCCATGATATGGAGCTATAAGTGATTTTTTTATGATTAATTTGTGTCAACATTACCTCATTGGGGAGAACTTTTTGGTCTTCACGTATCACAAGAGTTTGAGGTATGCCTTTTCCCAATGAGATCTGAACTTGTGACAGTAGAGATGGATGGAGTTTCTTTAGGAATATGATTTTGAGATATCCTACACCTTAGTAAAGGGTAATTTCGTGGATGATGCCTTGAGTAGGAAGTCGTAGAAGGAGGTTTTTTGGGAATCTGTGGATGCTTGGAAAGCGATGGAGGAGTTAGCATCCTTGCACTTAGATGCAGGAATGGACTGCGACAAAGGCTATTTGTTTCAGATGATGGTGTAGTCTTCTCTAATGTAGAAAGTGTAGGAGTCTTAGTGGGGAGACTCAGAGGCAGAGGTGATGGCGATCGCATTGACCATGGTGATGCTGCAGAGGGATGGTCGAAGGATGGTTAAAATAGAATGTTGTTCTGTGGAAGGTTGTTTTTCCTATGGTGATGCATAAGTAGATACTTTGTAAGTTTCATAGATCACTTTTAGTGATATATCTAGGAGTTTCTAAAATGTATTGTGTCTTGATGTTATAGTTTTGGTGGCCCGGGATGAAATGGGAAGTGGTGGAGTTTGTGACGAAGTGCTTAGTGTGTTAGTAGCTGAAGGTTGAGAACCATGTTCCTGATGGTTTGTTGCATCCCTTATATGTCCCTGAGTGGAAGTGGGGTGACATATTTATGGACTTTATCACGGGGTTACACAGGTCTCAGGGAGGCTGTGATGAAATCTGGGTAGTAGTGGATCGACTGACAAAATCAGATCACTTCTTAGCGATTATATAGTTAGTCATAGTGGATGCCTTAGCCAAGAGGTATGTGGATGGGGTGGTCTGGCTGTATGGATTTCTGAGATCCATTGTCTCGGATTGGGATATGCGGTTTACCTCACGAGTCTAGAGTGGATTACAACATGATTTTGGAACTCAATTATGTCTCAGCACTGTCTTCCATCCTCAGATGGGTGGGAAGATGGAGTGGACCACCCAAACGTTGGAAGATATGTTGAGAGTGTGTATCTTGGACTTTGGTGGATCTTGGGTGTGACACTTTACCTTGGTATATTTTTCTTAAAATAATAGTTATCACTCTTCCATTGGAATGACTCCATTCAAAGACTTGTATGTAAGGCCATGTTGGTCACCTTTGTGCTAGATATAGGTTGGGTAGACAACTATTCTTGGTCTTGAGGTAGTGCAAAGCACAACAGAGAAAGTTTAGATTCTTCGTGAGAGGATGAAAATAGCACAGGACTACCAGGAGTTGTATTCCAATCATAGGAGGAGGCCCTTGGAGTTCGAGGTTGGGGATCACATGTTCTTGAAGGTTTACCCTCTACATGGGAAGTAGAGGTTTGGCAGAGAGATTAATCTATCTCCCAGGTTTATCAGACCCATTGAGTTGTTGGGGTGAGTTGGTGAGGTGGCATATCAGTTAGCACCGCCACCACAGTTGAAGAGGATCCATGAATTCTTTCATGTCTCCAAACTTCGTCGGTGCCTTCAGGATGACTCCCATGTCATTGAATGGGGAGAATTGGATATAGAAGACGAAGCGATGTACATGGAGTAGCCAGTAGATATCCAATATCTTCAAGAGAAGGTGTTGTGTGGATGATCCATTCCTTTGGTTCGCGTGTTGTGGAGGCATGGTGGCCTGGAGGAGAGTACTTGGGAGCGAGAATCCCAGATACCTGCCCAGTACTTAGAGTTGTTTTGAGTTTTTCCCTGTTCTGTTTTTCCTTGTGAAGTAATGTTTCAACCTTATTTGTTATGAGATGACTTGTTTCCTTGTTCTATAATACATGATGAATTCCTAATATGTGGAAAAGGGAGGACCTGGTTCCTAATAAGGGCACGTTAATTGAGATGCAATTAAACCTATGCGGGTGAGTCAGTGCCGCCCAGAGCAGATAGTATCTTGACATGGAAGAATGAATTCTCTGATTCATGTGTTTAGATAGTGTGGTTGTTATGCTTGTGTGGAGTATTTTCTGGTCAGTTGGTTTAAAAGATGTAGGAGGAGGTGTTCTTGGATGTTGAGGTTTCACTCCAACTTTCAAACAACACAGGGTGGTTTATCTTTGAATTTTGGTGTGTTTGGTTGTTAGAGGTGTTTCAAGTGTGGAGAGATCCTTGAGAGGTATCTCATGGGGTGGTTATTAGGACCCCTCTTTTAATTCTGAGTTTGGTTTTGAATTCTCGAGGGTGGGAATAGTTTGAGTGGTATCTGATGTAATGGCTCAGACCTCTCTATTCCATTACTTTGTGAAAATTCAGTATTTGAGGTGTTCTGGGAGGTCACAGTGACTCATTTCAATAGTTTTTAAATTTTCTAATTTTACCAATGGTAGGTGGAAATGGTAGGTCACATTGGTGACACACGATGGTGAGTAAGAACCAATGAGTCAGGACTGGTGATTCAGAACTGGTGAGTCAGAACGGTGACTTGCACCGGTGACTCACAATGGTGATTTTTTGTCGATGAGTCAAGATTGGTAGGTCGTGATAGTAGGTTTACAGTAGTGATTCGCAATGATGACTTGCAATGGTGAGTCACTGATGGTGATTCAGGACCAATAGGTCACTAGCGGTGAGTTGTAACGGTGACTCGTAACGGTGATTCACTAATGGTGAGTCAGGACCGGTAGGTCATGAAGAAAGGTTGCCAGCGGTGAGTCGCAACAATGAGTCACAATAGTGAGTCACCAAATGGTGACTAATCCACCGATAGCTCATCCAATAGTGAGTCACACTGGTGACTCTCACCGGTGACTCCCAGTGATGACTCACCTAACGATGAGTCATTTCCAACAGTTTTTCAAAATTCCAGTTTTCCTCCAATTTTTCCAATTTCGCCCCTTTGACGTTTCTTTTAATGATAAATGAGTTTAATACCATATTTAATGGTTTTTGGAGCCATTTCAAATCATATCTATCTTCTAAAAATCTGAATCTTCCTTTGACTTCCAAACCGCATGGTCTTGGACAAGATCCACCATTAAATATCGTTCTTTCCGTTGATATAGGATCTGGATTTTCTAAAGTAGAGACCCTTTCTTCCTTATACGCTTCCCTTTACCCTTGATACCAGATATCCCTTATAACCTTTCTTCCCTGAGGAGTCATGCACTTTTTCTATAGCCTTTGGATTGAATTTTCCCTAGAGGCTCTTCCTACTGCATGCACACCCCCTGTTTTGGTGCAATAAGGAAGTATTGATCGTCTGTTCTTCGAAGTAGGTTTCCTTCATCTCTCTCTTATTTGTGCATCATGTGGGGTGGGTGTATCAATGTTTCTTGAGAAAATATTTGAATTTTAAAGGTTCTGGGGGCCTCTGCAGAAGCCGGTGGGCTGATGATTTTAAAATTTTAGTCGGCGGATTGATGGTACTTGTCAACACTGATGATCCGAGCCCCGGTGAGGTATGAGGATCTCGCGTAAATTATAAAGAGAAAAAAATTTAATTAAAACATACCCATTTCAAATATGAAGTCGTGGTAGACTGAAACTAGTAGATGGTGATCATTTCTTGAAGGATCCATAGCGGGATCCCTCTAGATCATCCACATGCACTTAAAAAATCCTCTAGAATGTTGATCGTCAAATTCTGAGTGCTAGCGCGGTGATCCGACAATGCTTTCGACGTCTCGATAATCACCGCATCGAGATACCTTCAATGTTTGAGGGAGATCTTGTTCTGAAATCTTGGATTGAGAGATTATATCTCTATAGAGTGGGAGGAGAGAGATGCTCTGGATTTCATTCCGTGAAATGAATGAATGAATAGTTCCAAGGAGAGAGAGCCTCCCTTGTATTTATAGTGGAGTTGGTAAAATACCCGGTTGGGTTCCCCGAACCCCATTTATTTCAACGTCCACTAAATAAATAATTTTGATGGACTAAACTACGTAAATATTATTATTATTTTATCACATACTTGTTATATATATAAAATATATTTCGTGATAAAATCCGAGCCATTTAACTTGACTCGATGTCCCACTTAATATTAAACAAACCTTGAATATTAAAATAATGTTCATTTGATTAATATTATATCATATTTACTAAACTTGTAAATACATTAAATAAATTCAATCCCAAATATTCATAACTTGAATATTAATTAATTTATTTAATTCTTTTTGTGATCTAAAACTTGGACAACATTAGGACCTCGTGGTGGGGCCACTATGTCCATATACCTATTCAACTGAATAGGGAAGATTCTTGAATACGCTATTATGAGTGACCCTCTAGGCCCTTATCCTGATACCAGTGAATAAAATACACAGACCAAGAGCGGAGTCTAGAAACCTATCATGGCCCCTAAAGAGATAAGGATCGCCATATCAATGACAACCAACCTACAAACACTGATTGTGTATTATAATCTATTTGTCATTAAATATCTCATAAAGTAGGATGCACACTTGTGTCATTGTCCGTTTATTTATTTATTATTTTTTGATCTTTCCAGATAGATTTTCCTTTCAACTTCTTTAGCCAAAGACTTATAAAGGTAGCACCATCCTGATCAACTAGGCCTGAGATATACAACTTCCTAAACCTGGAAGAGACAAATACTTTCTTGACCATTCAACCAATGTCATACCACCAACGACGCACCCAACACAAGTTACCTAACTACGATTTCAATACCATGGTTTTTTCCTTGCATCAAAGTAAATAATAAAATGATACACATTGGTAATGGACTCAATTCAAGAGACCAATACACATGTCCGTAGTTATGATTGACCAATGAAACCCAAAACATGCAGTGTTCCTATTGGCAGCTTTTTCCTCATGATCTCACTACTAGAGATAACCAAGTGTGAACTTCATGAGAAGTAGTATCAATGCTTATGAGCCCCCAGTACCTGATAGTCAATCATCCACTCTGTCCAGTTAGTAAGATGTATCTAGACCATAGAACATATATTTAAGATTAATGTCATTGTATCTCGAGATTCTCATTATAGCCTGGGATCTGCTATAACCTCTTGATATGAAAATTAATCTTTGGACATTACTATTATAATAGTGGATGCAGAAAAGTATACACTATAATGGTAAGATGACATCATGTATAACTAACTGTATACATGATATGGTAATAAAAAGTAATGAATATTTGGGTCTAGGGCACCCACTATCTCAACACTCCCACTTGCACTAGAGCCAACTTTCTAACCAAACTTGTTAGCCACTCACATGATAAATACCATGATTCTGCTAAGTAATGGATTTAACTGCTAGGCCTGTCACATTTTCTCCGCATGGAATATCTTCTGTATGTGACCTCGTCTCCTTAAGTAAAACTTCTCAAGATAAGGTATCCTCGAGTATATCACTTTTGTCCATTGTCATAACTTGAAAACTTGGCCAGTAAGAATATCATAATTTACATTATGATAATAATTTTCTAACTAGGTGTGATTCTAAGAACTGGAATAAATCATTGCGATTGATAACTGCTTCTTAGCTACCTTAGAAGCTGCAACGTACCCAGTATTTGTAGGTATGGCTACCACGATATTTTATGAGCTTGACTCGCTCATTACCTTAGCCTAACTACGATACTAGATCAAATTGATCTAAGGATAACTAGTTTGTGTCCCACAAAAAACTAGTACACCTTCTTCTCCATATACTAGGTACATATAACTTTGTACTCGCTGAAGTACAAGATGTTAGTTCTAACTACATCACTTGCAGTTCTCTTGGATATAATTGATACCTTCCTACAATAAAGTATATTATAGTAATATCAATTATTATACATATTATGGCATACATGATTGATCCATCACTGGAGCGTATGGAACTCAATTCACAACTTTAATCTCTTCCCATGTGCTGAACAAGTCAAACTAAAGAGATTAAGCCACGTGACATTGGAAACAATTCTGAACTTGAATTGTTCCCACTTTTATTTTTCAATACAATGTCACTTTATGTATGATTGACTAGGTCCAAGAAACCATTAGATCTAACTCAGTAGATCATGTTCCCCAGAACTTAGGTTTCTAATTTAAGTCAATCATTTGGAGTATTACTTTTATCCTGATCTTATCTAATAGTAATACCATTAAATTTTTTCCATATGTTGTCGAACATATTTCTCTTAGAAAACATTGGCGCTCCCACTAACCTTTGTTACACACAAGGAAAAAATTCATTTTAAATGAATGCTCTAAGATCTTATTGATTAATTTAATCCTAAACTGGATTTCAGTAACTTGCAACCTTCATTGGCATCATATGATGTCATCATCCCTTTTTGGTTGCGTCATATAGACACCTTCCATGAAAGATGATTTTGACATACAATGACCAATAGAATGATATTAGAAGTTATATATGACAAGTAAAATTATAATGGATTTAGGCGTACCAATTTGGTATAACCAATCAAGCCTTATTGGTACCAATATTTTACCATCCATGTATCATCTCATTTGAATACCCACTACAGTATTCAATTTATAAGCCCCTTTTCAATTTGATACATGGAATCCATTATTGAATTTTAATTGATATTTTCAATCTTAACTAATTTCCATATACCGCTTACGTGTAGGATTTATTATTCTAAATGAATAATTTATCACCAGCCGCGATGAATATAAAACCATCACAATGGTTTTATCCTTCCTATGTAGTATGTGTCACTATAACATGCCTCTTCCACATGTACTTGTGTAACTTGTTCCTATGCCAACCATTTGTGCATCTCGAAAATTGACTAAACCCAAGTAAATCTTTCTCCCACTATCTCTAATAGAGATTTTCACCCTTATATAGAAATGTAGTCTAACACTAGACCACATATTTTCTATCTTATGTATTTACATAATATCCTAAACAACTTTTAGGATATTTACTTAGATGCACCATGTGTTTAGCTTGATGCATGTTTGTTTATATCTTAACAAACTCTTTTCATCCTAACACATGATCTATGACATAATGGATTTTCATCATACTATGAATCGTATGATATCCATTTATCATTTTAGTTGTCATATTGGTTATGGGTTTACACTTTTATTTGCAAAGCACATCTTGAAATACAATGGAGGTTACTGCAGGTTGTAACATTGATACTATATACATCATAACTTTGATGTATAAAATGTGCATTTAGGAATTTCTCCATGCTACATTTTGTTGATCAATGTTAATATATAAGAATCATCATTGATCCTACTTATGAACATCAATATCGTGGTGTAGATAAGGTAACATGCGTTTAGGAATTACTCCATTCTACATTATCATGATCGATGATTGCATAGTCAAGATATTCTTCAACATGCCAATCTGAAGCAACTCATATCTTCCGACCATGCATATAATTTACTATTACATCCCTTAATAACTTAAAGGAATCTTATGAAGTATCTTTACCTCTATATTTTTTTGGAATAGTTCACACTCTCTTGTTGAACTAACCCCATAAGCTTTGTGGCATACCATTATTTCTAAAGGTTTATTTGTCTAAAATAAAGACATTAGTAATACCACAGGTGTTTAACTATGCTGAGCCTAAATAAAATACTGGGTATATACTTAATGTCCACTTTTAGTTTTACTTGACAAAGAATTATATTGCCACAATTAGGTAAGTCTTACATTTTATATTCATCATGTATTTCATTTGATTCAAGTACCAATGAACCATTTTTTGAATATGTTACCACAAACAACATTCATTCCACAAACTTGGAATAATGTATCATTATGACCAAATGAGAACATGAGATAAATGTTTTGGTTATACTCAATAACTTTTTCAGTTTGAATCAATCACTTGGAAATTAGAAGTTATCTGTTTCTCAATGCGAACTTAGGAATCACCCTTTCTCAGCTACTTGGAGAAAACACTCTACTTATTATAATATTCCTATAATTACTTGGTTACTGTATTTAAATACACATATGTTATTGGAATATTTTATTCAATAACCAAGAAGTATGTTAGAAACATTAGTTTATTTGAAAAATATACCTAAACGAGAAGCGAGTACTTTGTAAGAACCCGAACCTTTTTTTTTCAGGTATGGGTTTTTCTTTTCTGGTGTTTTTGAGAAAAAGAAGAGAATCTAAAAATTTAAGGAGTAAACACCATGTACTTATGATTACACGCCATGTACCCGGTTTCCATGGGTGACCGTGTACTGGCCGTGTAATGACTAAGTACATGGTCGTGTGGGGTGACCTGGAGACCGCCTAAAACGGGGCCCGATAAAGGCATATATATGTTGTGTACTTTTGAAAGACATGTTGTGTAATTTTCTTTTTTATTTTTTATATCAGACAGGGGTCGTGTCTCATTCACAAAAATCACTTCTTCTCAGCTCGTCTCGTCCAGGAGCGACTGAAGCCAACGATTCTTCTCCGAGCCCCCAACCCACCATCCATTATCTGAATGAATCTCCATCGATTGTGTTGGAATCGCCATGGTGAGTTCTTCCTTCTTCTAGATCCTCGTTCCTTGATTTCTCCTCTTTCGTGATATATCCTTGGTTGAGATTTTTTGACATTTTTGTAGATCTACCACATTCTAGGTTGATTCAAGGGCCGATTCCAGAGTATATCGATCGTACAATGCCAAGGTAGGTGGTTTGTGCCTTTTCGTAGCTATTCTTTGAATTTTATGTGCAAAAGTACCCAATAACCTAGATTGAGGTATTGCATGTTTAGGGATTTTAACCCTGTTGATGCCTGCTATGATTTTTTTCGTGAGTTAGGGATCTTGTTTGTAAATAGGGTTATTTTTCCATGCTATAGAGGTGTTTTCCTATGTTTGATTTGATATTGACCGTTTGGTCTAGCTTTTCCTATTAGGATGCTTGCTCTCCATGCCTATTATTTTTAGGATGGAGTGATTTTATATAATGTTGTGGTATACCTTGTAGATTTTTATCCAAGTAGTACTTTTAGGTTTAATTTGGGTATTGAACATCGTTTGTGCATGATTGCTTTACACATGGCTGTGGGAACCTGGTGTAGTAAGACCAGATGGGGAATTGACATTGACGGCTTCCCTAGAGTGTTTGTTATATTTATTACACTGCGAAACCATAGAGGGGATTGACGTTGAGTGCTCCCTCAGAGTGTCTATAGTTACCATTACGATACTAGAGGGGGAATTGACATTGAGTGCTTCCTCAGAGTGTCTATAGTTTATCGTTAAAAGACTATAGGTGGAATTGACAGCGAGTGCTTCCTCAAAGAGTGTTTTTTTGTATGATACCAAAGGGGTTAGACCGTGTGAGATACCTAGGAGGTCATTATATCCTTGTATAAGTTGAACCAGAGGGGTTAGGCTGTGAGAACTTTCCTAGAGGGTTACTTGAGATTGATTGGTTGAACCATAGGGGATAGGCTGTGAGAACTTTCCCAGAGGATTGCTTGTGAATGTTTGGTTAATTAATAAATAATTGTAAATTAATGTAGTTGAAATTGTAGGATTGTTTACTTTTGAGTACTTCCTTGTTTATTACTTCATTTTTCATATTTGTCTGCTATATATATATTCATTGAAAGTTAGGCATAGATCTTTGGGTAGTTTCTTACTAGGATTATTCTCACACCCTGTTTGGGTCATGCTTTGGCCCCAAATAGATTATTTTGTTGCAGGAATAGATAAGGGAAAGCACCCTTCTACTTCAGGTACTTGACTATTGTGGAGCTAGAGAGCATGGGACCAAGCTGATGCATGCGATACTGAGGAGTTATTTACTTGTTTTTCTTTTTTACTTTGGTTTAGTACTTTATTCCAGCATTGTGACTTGTTTGTCTTCTTTCCTAGATACTTGTGACATGCATCATTATTGATATATATATGTTGCAGTTGTCTATTTACCTTCAGTCTTCCACTGTTTATTATTGTATGGTATTATTACTGCGTTCGCTATTGTTATCTATTTATTTCTACTGCATTAATCTACTAATGAGGGAATAGTTTATTCACTATCACACCCAAGTCCCCCACTGTTAGTTGGCATCCTCTGACATTTGGGGAAATGCGCTTGAGGCCATGTGACCAACCGGGTACGAGGCACCTCTGGGCGGCACCCGGAACCGAGATGTTACAAAGTGGTATCAAAGGAATTATTTTCTTCTTGACTTAATGTTTGGATCCTATAGGAAAGGATAGGAAAAAATGGGTACGTAGCAATAAGTTATGTTTGGGAGTAGCTAACCCGTGTACAGAGAAAATCTAGTTTACCTCAATTATTGTAATTCTTTTTTCTGGTTTGCAATTTCATAGTTGATTTTATTTCACCGTTGGGTGATTCGCATGTTTTGTGATGTTAAAGTTGATAATATTGAGGTTTTATTTCTGTTGTAACCCGATGAGATGAGGGTATTCCATATCATGCATCATATAGGCATTTTATAGAGATCACATGTCATGCATTATTGCCATGCCATTTAGGGTGCATTACTGATTGCATGTTGTTGTGATAGATGTTATGCTAGATATGCATGCTGTTATGATAGATGACTTGATAGAATACCTGATATTTAATAGGTTATTGGATTATGTAAGTTTTCATTTGAATGAATGCCAGACTTTGGTTATTGAGGTGTTATGGGCCCTCATGGATCGGAATTTGGTGGATCATTGCACTGTTATGCTGGTATATGACATGTATAAGATGTCAAACTTTGATTCACGGGGAGTATGGGCCCTCACAGATCGGAATTTGACACTTTAATGTTTGTTTTAGTGTTTTTATGGGTTCCAGAGTATTTGTTGAGGCTTACTTTCCAGAAAAACCCAGAATACATGGTGTGTATTGCTGAATACATTCCATGTATCCTTCTATTATTGAAGGAACTATTTTTATTAAGTACACGTTGTGTACTGTATGTACATGCCATGTAGTCTCTAACTGTGTCACTGGATATGTGGGCAGAGACACGACATTGGGAAATCCTTGGTGGAACACATCGTGTACCGGATGTACATGTCGTGTTGTATAGACCATGTGTCCAGTTGTGTGACCAACAACATGGGTGGATGAAACTCAGGTAGTACATGTTGTGTCCATCTTGAACACGCTGTGTAGAGTCGGCAATGTAACTGGTCAGGTGACTAACAACACAGGTTGGTAAAATCCTTCTAGTACATTCCGTGTCTGGTATGAACACACCCTGTAGTCTTTTTCTAGGAGAACCGTGTGGGTTAGTCATGTAGAAGAAGGATATCTAAGAAAACGAGACAAAATGATGAAGATTAGGCACTTACTGTGAGAATTGAGATTGAAATCACCAAGGGAGGGCTTTGAGTTGGCTAAAAATTGTGTGGTAAAGGTTATCCAACCTTCTATAGAGATAAATATCTAATTATGGGAATTTTGAAGCCAAAGAAAAATAATTAGAGAAAAAATGAGCAAGTTCCTAGAAAATAGGATCTAGTTTTGACCTCTGCGCACGGTTTGACCGCACGGTTTGGGCCAACCATGCACAAACCATGTGACCTTCCTTTTGGTACCAAAAATCCTTCCAAGTCCCCCATACTCTCCTATCTTCTACACCTACCCTTTTAATGAAAGTACCTTTTTTATGGAAAGGCCCCTTTTTTATGGAAACACCCACTTTTATGGAAACACCCACTTTTATGGAAACACCCTCTTTTATGGAAACACACTATTTAATGGAAACACCCTCCTTTATGGATACACTCTCATTTATGGAAATACCTACTTTTATAGAAACACCATATTTTATGGAAATACCATCTTTTATGGAAACACCCACTTTTATGGAAACACCCTCTTTTATTAAAACACCCTCTTTTATTCATCAAACCCATTCAAAGCCACACCATTTCAATAAAACTCCCTTTTTACATAAAAAACATGATGAAATAGATAAATCATTGAAACTAGGGGTACTAAATTCTCCCCACCATTGGTATTTTTGTACTGGGAAAGTAGAAATCCATCGCTACCCAGAAAGAGTACTGGCCACTACTCTTTCATTTCCTTCTCGCGTTCCCAAGTCTCTTCCTAAATCTGACCATGTTGCCATAAAACCCCCTCTAGGTCGATGCTTTTCTCATGCAAGACTTTCTCTTTCCTATCCACAATATGAACTAGGATATGTACCAACAAATTATCCGACTCTAGTTCTATGTGATCCCATTTGATCACACGGTCAGGATCAGGCTGATACTTCTTCAATTGAGATACGTGGAACACATTGTGCACCAAACTGAACTGTGGTGGTAGTGACAACTGGTATTCCCCCTCTCTAACCCATTCTAGTATCTCAAATGGGCCTATTTGTCTAGGATATGACTTTCCCTACTTCCAAAAATGATGATGTCTGATCCTGGGAGAAATCCTTAAGAACACATTATCACCCACTATAAAGGACAACGACTGTCGATGATGGTTGCATAAGATTTCAGATGGCACTGAGCTATCTCCATTCTCTTTCTATTCAACTGAATCTTCTTCATTGTTTCTTGGTCATGATTATGCCCCACTAATTAAGTTTCACCTATTTTAACCCATCGTAGTGGAGAATGACAAGGATGCCTATATGATGCTTCAAACAGGTCCATATGTATCGAGTCTTGATAAATGTTATTATACGAGAACTCCAATAAGGGAAGATTCTAATACCATAATCCACTGAAATCCATTACACAAGCTCATAGCATGTATTCCAATGTTTGTATCATCTGCTCAGACTAGCCGTCTATCTGAGGATGGTATGTTGTACTCATAGTCAACTGAGTTCCGAGTGATTTCTATAAGGACTTCCAGAAGAGAGATTTGAACCTCAGATCCCTTTCTGACACGATTGAAACTGGTACACCATGTCTCTTTACAACTTCTTGGATATAAATTTTGGATAGATCCTCCACCATATGAGTTTCATGAAAAGGGATGAAATGGGCCAACATAGTAAGTCGATCCACTATCACCCATATGGAATCGTGTTTCTGAACCATTCTTGGGAGGCCTATAACAAAATCCATAGCTATCTTCTTCCACTTCCACAATGGGATAGGCAAAGACTGTAACATACCTGTTGGTATCTGATGCTCTTCCTTAATTGCTGATGAGTTAAGTATTTTTAAACGAACTCATCCACTTTATTTTTCATGCCTCTCCACAAAAAATACACCTTCAATGCCTTATACATATTCTATGTACCCGGATGTATAGCCCATCTTGAATGGTGATAAGCATGAAGAAGTTGTTCCTGAAAATCTATCGATACAACCATCCGATCATTAAACCAAAACACTACATTCCCATCAAGTTTCCATCCCTCAATGGTCTCCCCACCATTGAGTTTTGAACTCATAAATAGGCATTCTACATCAGATCTTTGTGCCTATTTAACCATATTTACTAAATTAGGAAATAGTGTAGCTGAAAAGAAAACTACAACATCACCTTGGTCTTCACATTCCACATGCATGTCAGCTAGGACTGACATCAACTGCCAGTCATCTGAATCTTCTTTTCCAACAGAGTGTATGACTTTTTTCTCAATGCATATGCCACCTAATTCCCTTTTCCCAGTGTATATATCAATTCAAAGTAAAATATCTAAAGATACTACATCTAACTCCTTTGTTATAGATTTAAATCTCATTGTGAGAAAATGTGTTTCAAACTCTTATGATCTGTGAACATAGTGAATTTCTCACCAAATAGATAATGGTGCCAAGTCTTCAGGGCATGGACGACTGTAGCTAGCTCCAAATCATGTGTTGGGTAATTATTCTCATGAACTATCAACTGCCTTGAACCATAAGCCACAACATGGTCTCCGTCAATGAGAACACAACCAAACCCCAATCCTGAAGCATCACAGTACACCACATACCCCTGTCCTGGTTCTAGAAAAATCAGGATAGGGGCCAATGTAAAGTGAACTTTCATCTCTTGGAAAGATTTCCGGCATTCCTTTTTCCATTAGAATGGAGGATTCTTCTTTAGCAGAGCTGTCATTACCGAGGATAGTCGTTAGAATTCACACACAAAGCATCAGTAGTAGCCAAATAGACCAATAAAACTTCATATCTCAAATAAATTCTTCGGTGGTTTCCATAAGATATCAACTTATATCTTTTCAAGTTCCACTGAAACACCTTTTCTAGAAATCACATGGATAAGAAAGCGTACCTCTTGTATCCAAAAATCACACTTTAACAGTTTGACATACAAATGTTGATATCTCAAGATTCCCAACACTGTTTCCAAGTGTTTCTCATGTCCATCCCTTGTCTTTGAATACACCAAGATTTCGTTGACAAACACGACAACAAAAGATTCTAGATATTACTGAAATATCTGATTCATCAAATCCATGAATACTTCTGGTGCATTCCTTAGACTGAAAGGAATGACTACATATTCATAGTGGCCAAATCTTCTTCTGAAATCTATCTTCGGAATATCTTCCATCTTAACACACAATTAATGATACCCTGATCGCAATTCAATCATTGAGAACCACTGATCTCCCATAAATTGATCGAATATATCATCAATGCATGGTATTGGATACCAATTCTTTATCGTAACATGGTTAAGCTTATGATAATCAACGCACATCCAAAGAGTTCCATCTTCTTTCTTCATGAACATGACCGATGTTTCCCATAGAGACATACTTGGCCGAATGAACCCTTTTCTTTCCAACTCCTCCAATTATAATTTCAATTACCCTAAATCTATTGGTGCCATCCTATAATATGGAAGGGAAATAGAACTAGTCCCTAGAAGGAGATCAATCGTGAACTCTAATTCCCTTAGAGGTGGTAACCCTGATAAGTTCTTGGAAAAGAAATCTGAAAATTGATCCACAACTATTGGAAAAATAACTTCTTTAATACATTCTATCGATGCCAAAGTCAATGCTATCAACTGATAAGTGATCGTTCCCACCTTTGGTGCCAACAAGCCCGTTGCACCTTTCCTTACAGCTCTCTCTCCACTGAAGAGATGATCCACATTGTTCTCAATCATGAAACTATTTTTCCTCCTATAATAGTCGATGTGAGGCTTAAACATTATCAACCATTCCATACCTAGGATTACACCATTGACATCCATCTCCAGCATAAAGAAGTCCTACTTCATCTCATCTCCATCAATTGTTATAGAAAATTCTCTATACAAAAAGGCTCTATATTATCTTTCCCAGAGAGGAGTTTGAAGTTTTAACACAGAAGGTATCATTTCAAGTTTCAAACTAACCGTTCTGGTTGGTTTCTATGATGCCTATCGGGTTCCATTTTCTAAACAAAAAACAACCTTTATAAGCCTCACTCTCTAGTAATTGATGGATTATCATTTGAAATTATATCAACTATCACTACATCTTTTTTTCAAAAAGAAAACATTTTCATGTTCAACCATTTTTGAAAATCAAACTATTTCCAAAAAATGGTAACCATTCCCCTTTTCAAAATCATTCATTTGAAAAACAATTTCATACTTTTTCAAAAATAAAAACTTTTTTGCAACATAAATCATTACTGTAAATGATGTATTCACTCATAGTGGGAATTCATTCTTCTAATGCATGGAATGATCATCTCATTAGCTAAACCCATGACAATGATATTTTAAAACCCTAGAAGTGTCTTCGAACACTTATGTACCCCACTCCCTGGTAACATGAAGTTCAGCATAAAGGGGTTAGCTACATCCTTTAATGCTATGCATTTCAAGTTCCAACATGTTGTACCTCTCGTACCCCTCGTGGTTTAATTTTCATGATCACAATCACTCTCTTATTTATCTAATCTTGTTTTAAGTGTTTTTGGATGATAGGCATGATTTCAGGTGGCTAGGGAATTGGGCCAAGAAAGCAAGAAGCCAAGAGTGGACAGGTTTTCAGTCCACCGGCCAGCCGATGGAGCCTGGACAGAAGACATTCCTCTGTCCAGACCACCGGCCAACCGGTGTCCCACCACCGGCCAGCCGGTGGCACCCAGACAGAATAGTGTCAGCCACTGCCTCAGCACCGGCCAACCGGTGGCCTCCTCACCGGCCAGCCGGTGGCACCTGGACAGAAGCCCTCCTCCTTTTTCAAAGCACTGTCCAACCGGTGGCCTAGCACCGGTCAGCCGGTGGAGCCAGTCAAACTAGCCATTGGGCTTTGACCAGGCGGGTCCACTTGACTCCCAACGGCTCCGAAGGCCTCTCCAACGGCTCCGAAGACTCCCAAAGGCCATTTGAGGGTTCCCCCTCTATAAATAAAGGACTAGGAAGCCCCGGAAACTCAAGGAAGCCCACGGACACATTTTTGATCATTTGGAAAACCTCCGGCGCATTCCTCCAAGGAACCCCCACTTGCTCCATCTCATTTCCACATCCAAGGAGCACCACCAAAGAAGCTTGGGAGCACTCTTCATCAACTCCTTCAATCCATTGGCGCCCAAGGCTTCTCCCATTACGGTTTTTATTGTTTTATTTATTTTGAGCATCATTTTGGGTTTGTGCCTACAAACCCCCACCTCTTTCTCTCATCCTCTCTTTTGGGTTTTCACACCACCTTCAAGGTGTGAAGAGGTTAGTCAAGCCTTACCTTTCAAAAGGCTTGAATCAAAGGTGAGCTAGCCTTCACCTGTAAGAAGGCTAGTGGGTTCTTGCTCAACCATTGAAAGCAAGTGGGTTCTTGCATAACCATTAAAAGCAAGCTGTAATAGGTTCTAAACTAACCTTAAAGTCTAGTGGGTTTCTTGCTAAAACCATTAAAAAGCAAGCGGTAGTAAATCTCTCAATGGTTGAGTTGGGAGCGGAGACGTAGGCTTGGGTTTAAGCCAAACTCCGTTATCAAGCTTTGTGTTTTGCCTCCTTTATTTCCGCTGCACTTTGATATTTGTTTTTAAATTATTAATTAATTTTTAAAAGGCAATTCACCCCCCCCTCTTGCCATCACTCTCTCCGCCTAACAATCGGTATCAGAGGCAAAATTTGAGTAATACCTTCACCGGTTTCAAATTCAAGATCCATTGTGATGGCTTCCACCTCTTTCGCCCCCGAAGGCTATTCATTGGGTCGTGCTCCATTTTTTGATGGAACCGACTATACTTATTGGAAAACCCGCATGACCACTTTTCTTAGAAGTATAGGTTATCCTATTTATAAAATTTTCATGCATGGTTACACTCTCTCTTCCCCCGATGAATCCAAATGGACTCAAGCCGATATTAAAAATTTCGAGCTTGATGGCAAAGCCATGAACGCTCTTCATTGCGGCCTTGATCGTAATGAGTTCAATCGAGTTTCCACATGCATCTCATCTCATGAAATCTGGAAACTTTTGGAGGTTACCCATGAGGGGACCAACAAAGTTAAGGATACTCGATTGGACATGTATCGACAAGATTTTGAGTCTTTCACCATGCACCCACATGAATCAATTTCTGAAATGTTTACTCGTTTTACTGATGTTTGCAATGGGAGAAAGTCCCTTGGTGATGATGTTTCTGCAGAAACAATGGTCAAGAAGATCCTTTGGATCCTACCAAGCTCATGGGCTCCAAAAGTCACGACAATTCAAGAAGCAAAGGACATCAAGAACATGTCGGTCGAAGAGCTCATCGGATCCCTCATGACTTATGAGATTACCATGAGGAGGCAAGCTGAAAAGGAAGGCAAACCGATCAAAGTTCCAAAGAACATCGCCTTCAAAGTTCAAAAAGAAGAAAGCTCCTCCTCCTCATCTTCTTCCTCCTCAAGCGGCGATTCAGAAATGGAGAATCTTGCCCGCAAGATGCACAAATTTATGAAGAAGCACAAGAAGAAGAAATCCCGCAAGGCTCAATCCAACGAAAAATCCGAGCCCGAGGTAACATGCTATGGGTGTGGCAAGAAAGGACATTACAAGCCCGATTGTCCACTCAACAAGAAAAAGGCCAAACAAAAGGAGAAGAAGAAGGCATTCAAGGCCACATGGAGTGATAGCTCCACATCCTCCTCCTCCTCCTCCTCCTCAAGTGACAACGGTAAAAAGTGCCTAATGGAATTCCATGAGGTAACCTCTTCCGACTCCTCTTCCTCTAGATCTTCAAATTCTTTCAACCATTTATCTTACGAGGATCTCCAACATGCTAGAGATCAATTGGAGGAAGGTTTTCATGAACTTTCTTCCAAATTTGTTGCTTTAAAAAATAATTTCAAAAAACTCTCTTCCGAAAAGGAACAACTTCTCAAAGAAAAGGAGGAGTTGTCCCTCAAAATCCAAAACCTTCCCAATGTTGAGTCTATGGAATCAACAATCAAGGATTTAAGGGAATCCCTTGCCAAGTTCACCCAAGGTGAACAAAATTTGACCAAATTGCTAGGTTCCCAATGCATATCTAGAACCACCCAAGGGATTGGCTATTCTAATCAAGCTTCCTTTTACCATGATCCAACTATTTTTGTAAGGGGGAGCTCTCAATTTAAATTTTGTAATTATTGCAAAAAACCCGGGCACTTAATTTATGAGTGCAATTGCAAAAATGCCCGGTATGGAAGGCCCAAAACCATTTCTTTCAATGATGAATTTTTTAGGAGAAGACCCGCCAATAGACAAGTATGGATTGAAAAATCCCTTTTAGCGAGTCTCACCGGACCAAAATTTGTCTCGGTTTCAAACACCTCTCCCCGGTGATTTGTTGTTTTTATTTAGGGGGAGTTAGGATCGTTTAATCCTTTTTGATTTTCTATTTCAAAACTTTCAATTCAAAACTTTCATTTCAAAATTTTTGATTCAAAACTTTCAATTCAAAACTTTCATTTCAAAATTTTCGATTCAAAACTTTCAATTCAAAACTTTCATTTCAAAATTTTCGATTCAAAACTTTCAATTTAAATTTCAAAAATTTCGATTGATTTAAAATCTCTATCTTGTTTTTTAATCATTTCCCTCAATCAAGTTTTATGCCCCGTGCTATTTTGATAATCACAAAGGGGGATAAATTCTTGATTGATTGGGGGAGAAATCCTTCTCTCATGATTTTCTTTACTTTGTTTTATCCTTTAAAGCATGCCTCTAATTTCAATCTTTTACATTGCTTGTTTTGGTGATTGTGATCATCCAAATAGGGGGATATTGTTGTACCTCTCGTACCCCTCGTGGTTTAATTTTCATGATCACAATCACTCTCTTATTTATCTAATATTGTTTTAAGTGTTTTTGGATGATAGGCATGATTTCAGGTGGCCAGGGAATTGGGCCAAGAAAGCAAGAAGCCAAGAGTGGACTGGTTTTCAGTCCACCGGCCAACCGGTGGAAGACCACCGGCCAGCCGATGGAGCCTGGACAGAAGACATTCCTCTGTCCAGACCACCGGCCAACCGGTGTCCCACCACCGGCCAGCCGGTGGAACCCAGACAGAATAGTGTCAGCCACTGCCTCAGCACCGGCCAACCGGTGGCCTCCTCACCGGCCAGCCGGTGGCGCCTGGACAGAAGCCCTCCTCCCTTTTCAAAGCACCGGCCAACCGGTGGCCTAGCACCGGTCAGCCGGTGGAGCCAGTCAAACTAGCCGTTGGGCTTTGACCAGGCTGGTCCACTTGACTCCCAACGGCTCCGAAGGCCTCTCTAACGGCTCTGAAGACTCCCAAAGGCCATTTGAGGGTTCCCCCTCTATAAATAAAGGACTAGGAAGCCCCGGAAACTCAAGGAAGCCCACGTACACATTTTTGATCATTTGGCGAACCTCCGGCGCATTCCTCCAAGGAACCCCCACTTGCTCCATCTCATTTCCACATCCAAGGAGCACCACCAAAGAAGCTTGGGAGCGCTCTTCATCAACTCCTTCAATCCATTGGTGCCCAAGGCTTCTCCCATTACGGTTTTTATTGTTTTATTTATTTTGAGCATCATTTTGGGTTTGTGCCTACAAACCCCCACCTCTTTCTCTCATCCTCTCTTTTGGGTTTTCACACCACCTTCAAGGTGTGAAGAGGTTAGTCAAGCCTTACCTTTCAAAAGGCTTGAATCAAAGGTGAGCTAGCCTTCACCTGTAAGAAGGCTAGTGGGTTCTTGCTCAACCGTTGAAAGCAAGTGGGTTCTTGCATAACCATTAAAAGCAAGCTGTAATAGGTTCTAGACTAACCTTAAACTCTAGTGGGTTTCTTGATAAAACCATTAAAAAGCAAGCGGTAGTAAATCTCTCAACGGTTGAGTTGGGAGTGGAGACGTAGGCTTGGGTTTAAGCCGAACTCCGTTATCAAGCTTTGTGTTTTGCCTCCTTTATTTCCGCTCCACTTTGATATTTGTTTTTAAATTATTAATTAATTTTTAAAAGGCAATTCACCCCCCCCTCTTGCCATCACTCTCTCCGCCTAACACAACACACCTAATCATTTTTAATATTCCAACCC
Source organism: Viscum album (assembly GCA_963277665.1). Taxonomy (NCBI): domain Eukaryota; kingdom Viridiplantae; phylum Streptophyta; class Magnoliopsida; order Santalales; family Viscaceae; genus Viscum; species Viscum album. The sequence goes on along the minus strand of OY728143.1, from coordinate 9,269,240 downwards.
AAGGAATAGAAAATAAGTAATTTTATCTCCAAGACCAAGAACACTGATGACTACTTGTTAGGAAAGGACCAAACAAGCTGATACCATTTTTAATGACCCTCTTATTGTCATTTTCTTGAGAATACAGTGAATCATTACCAGGCCTTAGGCAATGTCCACAAGATGAAAAAGACTTTAAATAAATGACTAAGGGTTTAAATGAAAGTGGGGGATGATTTAAACTTTGAAAATAAAACTATTAACCAATCAATCCATAACTAAACAACTCACTATATCATGCGTGAATAAAAACAAGACTTCTCAACTACTTTATTCATATCAAAACCACTCCAAAGTATGCAACAATGGAAGAATAAAAAAATATAAAATTAAACATTGGAAACAAACTAAAGACTCCAATAGGACCAAAAGACTCCAAGCTATAGATTCCCCATGCTTTAAGATCACCAAACAGCCCGACCAGCACGAAGTGGTGCTAAAGACATGTGAAATGTTACCTTTTCCCCTATCCCAGAAGATAACATCTGCAAAGAACCAAAGTTCCAAATTAGGGGTGATTATAAAACTCAATAGGATTTACCCAATAACTTCCATACTCATTACACTAGGAAGAAGAGTTGGAAACATTATTATAAAATAGTTCATACAAACAATTTTCCAAAATAGTTTATGACTAAATATAAACAAGTTCCAAATTTGTTTGCAACAAAAGTGTACAAGTGAAACTAAAACCAATTTTACCGCAAAATAAAATTTCATAAAATACTACCAAAGATTAAAAATAATTTATCAATATCCTTTTTGGAATACCATAACCATTCCACACACCCATGTAACCAACCAAGCATGCCACATTATGATAGTTCCATACTCATGAGTGGTTTCTCATCGATCTACCTAGTCGTTACAAGGTAATTGTTTCACATGTTACATTAACCCTTTTTCATTGAGAATAAGGTCATATTTCAACCAAGACTCTTATATTCAACATGAAAACACACACCACATATGCCCAAAGATCATGCCAAAACAACCCTTTCAATAAAATCACCATTTTATAGAAAAATATTTTTCATTAAAACCATTTCAATGCCAACTCATTTAAATAAAATGTATTTTTATTGAACACAACTACTAAATAAAACCATTTAGATGTTCCAGAAAATCCACCATTTAAATTCACCATTTTAAATTCAAGAAACTAAAATAATTTGCACAATAATTCATCAGGATTTCACAAATCTTCTAAAAATGATAAATCATCACTAAAGAGATTTATTACATGTATCATAACACGATATCACAATAAATATTATCCAATTTACTCAATTTTAAACTAAAAAAATCAATTATAGCAAGAGGGGATGAGAGTGAATTAACCTAACTCAAAGGTTTTGACAAAACTCGACAATAGACGAAGAACACACAAGAAGCCGAGTCGATTCTCCAAGAACGGCCTTAGATATATTCTCCTAGAATGATCATGACTAAATATTGAATTATTTGGAATAAAAAAATGTATATATACCCATGTTAGGTGTAGGTATGAGAAATAAAATGGATCAGAGAAATAGATATAAGAAGATCTATGAAAAAGTGAAAAAACAGGAAAAAACAATGACATACCTCAAGAATCGGATCAAGATTCCAAGAAATGACTTAGATCTCCCCCGCTATTAATAGAAAAACCAGATATAGATTTATTTGACATTAAAAATATTATATATACCCATAGTAGGTGTAGATATAAGAAAACAAGAAGATATAAGAAGAAGATCTAAGAAAACGAGACAAAACAGTGAAGATTGGGCACTTACCGTGAGAATCGGGATTGAAATCAACAAGGGAGGGCTCCGGGTTGGATAAAAATTGTGTGGGAAAGGTTATACAACATTATAGGGAGTGAAATATTGAATTAAGGGAGTTTTTAAGCCAAAAATAAATAATTATATCACAAATGAGCAAGTTCCTAGAAAATAGGATCTAGTTTTGACCTCTACGCATTGTTTGACTGCACAGTTTGACCGCATGGTTTGGGCCAACCGTGCATAGACCGTGTGACCTTCCTTTTGGTCCAAAAAATCCTTAAAAGTCCCTCAAACTCTCCCATACTTCACCCTTACCATTTTTATGGAAGCATATTTTTTATGGAAACACCCTTTTTATGAAAACACCCCTCTTTTATGGAAACACCATCTTTTATGGAAACACCCACTTTTATGGAAACACCCTCCTTTATGGAAACACCCTCCTTTATAGAAACACACTACTTTATAGAAACACCATATTTTATGGAAACACCCACTTTTATGGAAACACCCTCTTTTATGGAAACACCCTCTTTTATGGAAACACCCTATTTTATAGAAACACCCTCTTTTATTCATCAAACCCATTCAAAGACACGCCATTTCAAAAAACACCCTTTTTACATAAAAACATGAGGAAATGGTTATGTACCCAAAAACAAGGGTACTAAAATATACCCACCATTGGTGTTTCCATCCTCAGAAAGTATAAAACCATCACTACCCAGAAAGAGTTCCAACCACTTCTCTTTCATTTCCTTCTCACCTTCCCAAGTATCTTTGTGAATCTGACCATGTTTTCACAAAACCATCACTAAGCTGATGCTTTTTACAAGAAAAAATTTCTCTTTTCTATCCACGATCCTCACCAGGATGTGTACCAACAAATCATCCTACTCTAGTTTTATGTGATCTCATATGATCACATGGTCAGGATTAGGCCGACACTTCTTCAACCGAGATACGTGGAACACATTGGGCACCAAACTAAACCATAGTGGTAGTGCCAAATGGAATGCCACCTCTCCAACCCATTACAATATCTCAAAGGGGCCTATCTATCAAGGATATAACTTTCACTAATTACCAAAATGATGATGTACAATCCTAGGAGAAATCCTTAAGAACACATGATCACCCACTGTAAAGGAAAACAACCGTCGATGATGGTCTACATAAAATTTATGAAGACTCTGAGCCGTCTCCATTCTGTTTCTAATCAAATGGGTCTTCTCCGTTGTTTCTTGGACAATACTATGCCCCACTAAAGAAGTTTCACCTCTTTCAACCCATCACAGTGGAGAACGACAAGGACACCCATATAACTCTTCAAATGGGGCCATATGTATCGAGGATCGATAGTTGTTATTATATGAGAACTCCAATAAGGGAATATGATCCTCCCATGAGCTGCCTAAATCCATTACACATGCTCGTAGCATGTCTTCCAACATTTTTATCATCCGATCAAACTATCCATCTATCTGAGGATGGTATACTATACTCATAGTCAACTGATCTCCAAGGGATTTCTGTAAGGATTTCCAGAAGTGAGATGTGAACCCTGTATTTCTATCTAACATGATTGAAATTGGTACTCCATGTCTCTTTACCACTTCTTGGATATAGATTTTGGACAGATCCTCCACTGTATGAGTTTCAGGAAAAGGTATGAAATAGGCCAACTTGGTAAGATGATCCGCTATCACCCATATGGCATCGTATTTATGAACCGTTCTCAGGAGGACTCTAACAATATCTATAGCTATCTCCTCCCATTTCCACACTGGGATAGGCAAAGACTGCAACATACCCACTAGTCTTTGATTCTCTTCCTTAACTTGCTGACGAGTTAAGCACTTTGAAATGAACTTAGCCACTTTCTTTTTCATGCTGCTCCACCAAAACTATGCCTTCAAGGCCTTATACATCTTCTATATACCCGGATGTACATCCCATATCAAATGGTGATAAGCATGAAGAAGTTTTTCTTGAAAAGATATTGGTACAACCATCTGATCATTAAACCAAAACACTGCATTCCCATCAAGTTTATATCCCTCAATGGTCTCCCCACCATTGAGTTTTGAACTAATAACCAGGCATACTGTATCAGACCTTTGCATCTCTCTAACCATCTTTAATAAATCAGGAACTAGTGTATCTGAAAGGAAAACTGCAGCATCACCTTGATCTTCACATTCCACATGCATGTCGTCTAGGACAGACATCAACTACCATTCATCTGAAGCTTCTTTTCCAACTGAGTGTATGAATTTCTACTCAATGAATCTGTCACTGAATTCCCTTTTCCCAATGTATACATCAAGTCAAAGGCAAACATATGGAGATACTTCATCCATCTCATTTTCCTTAGATTTAAATATTTCTATGAGAAAATGTGTTTCAAACTCTTATAATATGTGAACATAGTTAATTTCTCACCAAAGAGATAATGGTGCCAAGTTTTCAGGTCGTGGAAGACTGCAGGTAGATCTAAATCATAGGTTGGGTAATTCTTTTCATGCACTCTCAACTGCCTTGAACCATAAGCCACAACATGGTCACCTAGCATGAGAACACAACCTAACCCCGATCCCTAAGAATCACAATACACCACATACCCCTGTCTTGGTTCAAGAAAAATTGGGATAAGTGATAATGTAAGACAAACTTTCATCTCCTAGAAAGATTTATGGAATTCCTCTATTCATTGTAATGGAGAATTCTTATTTTTCAGAGCATTCATTGGAGAGGCTAGTCATGAGAAGTCACATGAAAAGCATCGGTAGTAGCCAACTAGACTAAGAAAACATAGTATCTAAAAGACATTATTCAGTGATTACCATGAGATAACAACTTCTATCTTTTCAGGGTCCACTAAAATGCCACTTTTAGAAATCACATGGCTAAGAAAGAATATATCTTGTATCCAAAAATCACAGTTTGATAGTTTGGCATACAAAAAATAATCTCTCAAGATTACCAACACTATTTCCAAGTGTTTATCAAGTTCATTCCTTGTCTTAGAATATAACAAGATGTCATCGACAAATACAATAACAAAAGAGTTTAGATATCACTAAAATATTCAATTCATCAATGCCATGAAGACCACTAGTTCATTCTTTAGACTGAAAGGCATGACTACGTATTTATAGTGGCCATATCTTCTTCTGAAAGATATCTTCGGAATATCTTCCTTCTGAAGGCACAATTAATGATACCTTGATCACAATTCAATTTTTGAGAACCACTGAGCTCTCCTCAATTGATCGAATAGATCATCAATGCATGGTAGTGGATACAAATTCTTTATCGTAACTTGGTTAATCTTATGATAATTAATGCACAACTGAAGTGTTCCATATGCTTTCTTCACAAACAAGACTAGTGGTTCCCATAAAGACATACTTGGATGAATAAACCCTTTGTTTTCAAGATCCTCCAATTTCACATTCAATTACCTTAACTCTGTTGGTTCCATCTTATAATATGGAAGGGAAATAGGAATGTTCCTTGGAATTAGATCAATCGAAAACTCCAATTCCCTTAGAGGTGGTAACCCTGAGAAGTTCTTGGGAAAGAAATCTGGAAATAGATCCAAAACTACCAGAAAACTAACTTCTTCAATCTCTTCCATTGATTCCAAATTCAACGTTGCCAAATGATAAGAAATTATTCCCACCGTTGGTTCCAACAAGCCCTTTTCACCTTTCCTTACAGTTATCTCTCCTCTGAAGATATTCTCCACATAGTTCTCAATCATGAAACTAATTGTCCTCCTCTAATAGTCAATGTTAGCCTTAAACATTGTCAACCAATCCATACCTAGGATTACACTGTAGACATCCATCTCTAGCATCAAGAAGTACCACTTCAGTGCAAATCCATCAATAGTTATAGAACATTCTCTAAAAAAAGTATCTACATTATATTTCCCCAAGATAAGTTTGGAGTTTTAACACAGAAGGCATCATTTTAAGTTTCAAACTAATCATTCTGGTTGGTTTCTATAACACCTACCAGGTACCATTTTCTAAACAAACAACAACCACTACAAGTCTCACGCTCTATAAATTGATGGCTTAGAATTTCAAATTATATCAACTATCACAAACTTGTTTTTTTCAAAAATAAAACCTTTTCATGTTCAACCATTTTTTAAAATCAAACTATTTTCAAAATACGACAACCATTCCCTTTTTCAAAATCATTCATTTGAAAAACAACTTCAAACTTTTTTAAAAATAAACCCTTTTCCCAACATAAATCATTACTATAAATGATGTATGCACTCCTAGTGGTAATTCATTCCTCTAATGCATGGAATTCTCGTCTCATTGGATAAACTCATGATAATGATATTTCAAAATCCTAGAAGTGTCTCTGAACACTTATCTACCCTACTCCCTGGTAACTTGAAGTTCAACATAAAGGTGTTAGCTACATCCTTTTATGATATAAATTTCAAGTTCTGAAAATCCTACTCATTTATAAGATTTCAACTTAAGGAATGTACAATAAGTAATTTTATCTCCAAGACCAATAACACCGATGACTACTTATTAGGAAAGGACCAAACAATTTGATACCATTTGTAATTACCCACTTTTTCTCATTGGATTGAGAATAAAAATAATCATTAATAGGCCTTAGGAGATGTCCCCAAGATGCCAAAAGTTGGAAATAAATGCCGAAGGGTTTCAATGAAAGTAGGTAACAATTTAGCCTTTAATAATAAAACTATTAACCAAGAAAACCATAACCAAACAACTCACTATATGATGCATGAATAAAAGAAAGACTTCTCAACTACTTTATTCGTATCAAAACCACTCCAAAGTATGAAACAACATAAGAATCAACAAATATAAAATTAAATAGTGGAAACCAACTAAAGATTCCAAGAAGACAAAAATACTCAAATCTCCACATAACCCATGCTCTGAGATCACCAAATAGCATGAGCATCACGAAGTGGTGCTAAAACGCAGGAAACGTTACCTTTACCCATATCCTAGAAGATTGAATTGGAAAAAGAACCAAAGTTCCAATGAAGGGGTGAGTATAAAACTTAGTAGGATATCCCAAATTACTTACCTACTCACACCACTAGGATAAAAGAGTTAGAAACATTATTATAAAACAGTTCATACAAGCAATTTTCCAAAACAATTTATAACTAAATATAAACAAGTTCCAAAAGTGTTTGCAAAAAAAGTGTACATGTGAAATTAAAACCAATTTTCCAGAAAGATAACATTTCATAAAAATACTAAAAAATCATCAAACACATTTTTAAATATCCTTTTTGGGATACCCGAACCATTCCACACACCCATGCAACCAACCATGCATGCTACGTTATGATAGTTCCATATGTATAAGTGGTTTCTCGTCGATATACCAAGTCATCATAAGGTAATTGTATCCCATGTGACATTAAAACTTTTGTACTAAGGATAATTTCATATTTAAACCAAACCCTATATATGAAACATGAACACAGACACCACAAATTCCCCAAGATCATTCCAAAACAACCCTTTCAATAAAATCACCTTTTTATTGAAAATTGTTCTTCATTAAAACCATTATAATGACAAATAATTTCAATAAAATTTCTTTATATTGAAGCCCCATTTCCAATAAAACCATTTAGGAGTTCTATAAAATCCCTAATTTTAAATCACAATTTTAAATTCTAGAAACTAAAATAATTTTCACAACAATTTATCAAGATTTCACAAATCTACCAAAAACAATAAATCATCACTAAAGAGATTTATTCCATGTATCAAACCAAGATATCACAATAAATATTATCCAATTTACTCAAATTGAAACTAATAAAATCAATTATATCAATAGGAGATGAGAGTGAATCCCCTTACCTCGAAGGTCTTGACGAAACTCGACAATGGACGAAGAAAGCACAAGAAGTCGAGTCAATTCTCCATGAACGACCTTAGATCTCTTCTCTTAGAAATATCATGACTACATGTTGAATTATTTGGCATCCAAAAACGTATATCTACCCATGTTATGTGTAGTTATGAGAAATAAAGTGGATCAGAGAAATATATTTAAGCAGATCTAGGAAACCGTGACAAAACTGGAAAGAACGATGACATACCTCAAGAATCGAATCAAGATTCCAAGAAATGGCTTAGATATCCTTATATATTAAGAAAAAAACTAGATATAGATTTATTTTATGTTAAAAATATTATATATACCAACAAAAGGTGTATATATAAGAAAAAAATAAAAGAGAATAATGAGATCTAAGAAAAAAAGACAAAACAATGAAGACCAGGCACTTACCGTGAGAATCAGGATTGAAATCACCAAGGGTGGGCTTCGGGTTTGCTCCAAATAGTGTGGGAAAGGTTATACAACATTATAGGGATATAAATATATAAGTAGGGGAGTTTTTAATACAAAAAGAAATAATTAGATCAAAAACGAGAAAGTTCTTAGAAAATAGGATCTAGTTTTGACCTTTGCACATAGTTTGACCACACGGTTTGGGTCAACCGTGCACAAACCCTGAGACATTCCTTTTGGTCCCATTACTCCTTATAAGTCCCCAAAACTATCCCATCCTTCACCCTTACCCTTTTTATGGAAACACCTTTTTTATGGAAACACCCTTTTTTATGGAAACACCTTTTTTATGGAAACGCCCATCTTTTATGGAAACACCCACTTTTATGGAAACACCCACTTTTATGAAAACAACCTATTTTATGGAAACAACCTCATTTATGGAAACACCCTCCTTTATGTAAACACCCACATTTATGGAAAGAACCTCTTTTATGGAAACACCCTCTTTTATTCATCAAACCCATTCAAATCCACACCATTTCAATAAAAATCCATTTTTACATAAAAACATGAGTAAAGGTTTACGCACCCAAAATCAGGGGTACTACAAGAGGATCATGGGAATGGTGACCTGATTACTTTGGGATATAACTATGATGTTCCAAGAATGGATGAGTTTGTAGTGGTATTTTTCAATGACATCTTAGTGCAATCCAAGATTTGAGATGATCATTCCCAATATCTTAACATCATCTTGAGTATCTTGAGAGAGAATCATCTATATTCTAGGCTATATAAATTTCAATTCTATTTTAATAATGGGACTCCTGGCAGGTTTCACTTTTTGAGTAGTGTATGTGAAGTTGTATGGTGGTAGTGAACCATCGACTGTCTACAAGTGAGGTCTTTGTGACGGGTTAGATGTAGGAGAATACCATGGTTTTTTATGAGATAATTAGAATGGGTGATGGTTTATCTTTCATTTTTTTATCAAGTGAGAGAAAGATGGCCAAATCCATTTCTATGGATCAATAGTGATTCAAACATGGGCTATGGAGTTTGTTTTCAGTTTTTGAGGCAACAGTATGGGTGCTCCTTTAGTGGGGAGTATCAGATCAGTCATGGTGATGTAACCCTTATGCAAGTATGTTCGAGGATGTAGTTATAACCACATCAGGTGTGTTAGTGGACAACTATGGATGTGTTTTTATAGGATATTCTAGTAGTGGGAAGTGTCATGGATTGGAATTATCCATTGTGGGTTGAGTCCTATGGTGGGGAGAACCATGATCCTAATGATGAATTGTGGATGATAATTGACATATCAGGAATGATGAGTATGGTTAGGAATTTTCATGGTGGTTTTCTGATGGTGGAAAATGGTGTCTTGGCCTTTTATAGGTTGTACACCTTATCATTCGAGTCATGAAGAGGAACATAACTTTTTTCCTAAATTAGAATGCAATGAGTTGAGAATGAGTTCAAGACTAAGGTGGGTTGGGATTTGTTGTTGGAAGACCACTTAGGCTTCTTGAGGATGATAAGTTTTATGGTGGGGTGGTTATAAAGACCCATGTTTTTTCAGATATCTATTTTCAGTAGAAATTTGATTTTGTTTCTTCCAGGTGCCCGTGAGGGGTAAAATGGTCATTTTATCCAAGAAGATGATCTTAGATATTTTTTTGACCACTTGGTCAGTCCTGAATTAGGGTGTTTATCCCAGAAAATGAGTTTTGTGGAATTCCAGGTTTTTCAAATTTTGGAAAAATATTAAATATTTAATTAATTAAATATTAAATTACTCGTGTGGGTTTGGGTAGAGATATATTGTGAATGGAGAATTGGATTGAGATTATGACTATGTTATTGAGTCCATAGTGGGGTGTTTTCCTAGGAAAGTTGTAAACCTACTTCAGGTTCTGGGACTTGAGATGAGTATTAAAAGGGTAACTAATTAATTAATTAATTAATTAGATACCACCCCCACCCATTTGGGGTTTTTTACAGATGGAGGGAAGGGGATGGGAACCTACCTCGCATGACAGCCATATAAAGGGGATTAGGGGGGAGAGATGTCACTAGACTTCCTCCATGTTGTAAATCAAGACAAGATCGAGGTGCAATGGCTTCCTAGAGCGTATTTGGACTCGAAGCCTCAACGTTTCACCATGAGGAAGGCTGGTTTTTGAGTTTTATGCACTAATCCTAATATATGTGTTTTTTTATGTTTTAAATATCTAATATGACTTCTAAGGACCCAGTGGGGATCAATCTATTCATAATCGAGGAAAACAAGGGTTTCAGGAGGTTCAGAGGGGTTTGCAATTCAGAAATCATGATCACACAATGTATGGTTTATGAAAATATGTCATCTAGGGTAATTAATTAATTAATTAGATACCACCCCCACCCATTTGGGGTTTCTTACACATGGAGGAATGGGGATGAGAAGCTCCCTCGCATGATGACTAGACCAAGAAAATTAGGTGGAAGAGATGTCGCTGGACTTCGTCCATGGCATAAATCAAGGCCAGATCGAGATGCAATGGCTTCCTAGAGGGTATTTGGACCAAAAGATTTAGCATTTCACCATGAGGAAGGCTAGTTTTGAGTTTTATGCCCTGATCCTCATATGTTTTTTTTATGATTTAAAGCTCTAATATGACTTCTAAGAATGCAATGGGGATCAGTCTATTATTAATTAGGGAAAATTGGGGTTTCGGGAGGTTCAGAGGGATTTCCCATTTGGAAATCATGATCACACGGTGTATAGTTTATGAAAACATGCCATGTTTTCTTCCTATGTGGGAAATATGGGATTTTGGAACTATAAGTCATCTACATAGAGTATAAACCGTGTAGTGGTGCATTGCCAGGTGTCTGCACACATGGCCAGATGGAATTTGGGACTACACGCCATATAGTCACGGTACATGACATATAGTTGAACATGCCCGTGTGGTCAGGTACATGGGTAGACACCCCATGTAAGGGGGACATTGTCATATGGAAGTACATTACTAAAAACCAGGTATGACATGGTTGTGTAGTAGTACATGGCTAGATCCCATGTATGTTATGGTAGTGTAGTAGTACACAACATACCTTGGGTGTACCTTAGGGTGTAATTCTAGCCCGGCAGTCTGAAAGCCCGCCCGGCTAGACAAAGCCCGAGTCAGGCTAGGTCGATGGTTTGTCGGGCCGGGCCTGGGCCTATGCAAGTAGGCCTGTAAAAGCATAGCTAGCTGGCCTATACAAAGCTTGGCCTGTGAAATCCCATCATCCCTAAAAAAATTGGGAAACTGCTGGTAGGGAGACTCGAACCCCCTACCACTTGTTTATAAGGTTGTGCTTGGACCAACTGGTCCAGGCGGTGTGCTTGGTTAAGAATAGCCATATTATATATATATATATATATATGATTTAATATAATATATATATAAACAAAGCCATTAATAATATATATATATATCTATTGATAATATATATCAATTAAGTGTGGATTTTAAAAATCCATTAATAATATATATATATATATATATAAATGATTTAATATAATATATATATATATAAATCTATTTGTAATATATATGTATATATATAATAACTCATTGTATATTAACAAAATCACCTAATGATGTTCGCGCATGTCCCCCAACCTTATTAATGTTTTTAGGTATATTGCAACTTGCATATATTATATATATATATATTATATATACTATACATATATAAATCTATTTAGAAAAAATTAACCCTCAAACCCCTAGTTTTTTACAACTTTCTCATTATATATATATATATTATCATATATATATATATCAATGATTTAACATTATATATATATTATAACAAAAAATCCATTAATAATATATATAAATTAAGTGTGGCTTTTAAAAATCCATTAATAATATATATATATAAAAATGATTTAATAATATATATATATATATAAATAAATCAATTAGTAATATATATATATATATATATCGATTATTTAATATTATATATATAATAACTCATTATATATTAAGAAAATCACCTAATGATGTCCGCGCATGTCCCCCAACCTTATTAATTTTTTTATGTATGTTGCAAATTTCATATATTATATATATTATATATACTATACATATATAAATCTATTTAGAAAAAAAATAACCCACCCACTGCAGCACGGCCTCCAACCCCTAGTTATTTTTTTTACAACTTTCTCATATTAAATATATATATCAGCGATATATATATATATATATATATATATATATATATATATATATATATATATATTAACAAAACAAATAACACTCACCCGATGATGTTCGCGCACGCCCCCAACCTCATTACTATTTTTAAATATATTGAAACTTACATATGTTATATATACATATATAAAGCTATTTAGAAAAAAAACTAACTCACCCAATTTTGCGCACCCCATCATTAATTTTTTAACAATATGAAAATAATATATATAGATTCACATATATAAATCTGTTTAGAAAAAAATAATATATCCACTCACTATAAAATGTTAATAAAAAAGAAAATAAATGTTTTTACAAAAAAATGTGAAATCTTTTAAAAAAATACATGTAAAAAACATCCGTTTAAAAAAATTATAAATCATTTAATTTTTTTTAAATTAAACAAACGATTTAAAAACCTTTTATAAATAAGTTAAAAAAATAAATGTAAAATAATTTTTTTAAATAAATGTTAAAAAAATGTTTAAATAACAACACTATATTTAAAAAAATATATGTTAAAAACATGCGTTAAAATTTTTTTTAAATTAAATGTCTAAAACTAAATGTAAAAAAACGTTTTAAACAAATGTTAAAAAATGTTTTAAAAAAATGTTTAAATAATGTTTTTTAAAAGCAGTTAAATAAAAAAAATTAATCAAGTGCTTAAAAACTTTTTACATTAAGCTTTGAAAAAAATGTTAAACGTATAGAAAATACATGTAAAAAACACGCGTTTAAAAAACATTTAAAAATAAACGTTAAAAAATGGTTTAAAAAATTAAAAAAATGTTTAAAAAAACTTTTTACATTAAACGTTGAAAAAAATGTTAATCATTTAAAAAAATACATGTAAAAACATGCGTTTAAAAAACATTTTAAATTAAACATTTAAAAATAAATGATAAAAAATGGTTTAAAAAATGTTTAAATAAAAACATTTAAAAAAAGTTTTAAAACAAAAGTTTAAATAAAAAATTAAACAAATGCTTAGTTTTTTTACACATAAGTTAAAAAAATAAATTTTAAAAAACTTTTTAAATAAATGTTAAAAAAATATTTAAATAACAACGCTTTAAACCCACCCATTGTTGCGCACCCCGTAACCCCTCATTAATTTTTTTTATAATTTGCACATAATATATATAGATTCAAATATATAAATCTATTTAGAAAAAAAACATATACCCCCACTGTAAAATGTTAATAAAAATAAAATAAATATTTTTACAAAAAACATGATAAATGTTAAAAAAATACATGTAAAAAACATGCGTTTAAAAAAAAAATTAAAATTAAAATTTTAAAAATAAATGTAGAATTAATTTTAAACAAATGTTAAAAAACAATTTTAAAAAAGGTTTCAATAAAAAAAGTTTAAAAAAACATTTAAATAAAAAAAATAAACAAACGCTTAAAAAATATTTTAAAATGAAGTTAATTTTTTTTTACATTAAACTTCAAAAAAAAACATTTTTAACTCGTTATATATTTTATTTTAAAAATAATAAAATCCCACCATGGACCGAATCAAAAAATCCCACCATGGCCCAGCTTGAAAAAATCTTGGTCTGACTTGATGGTTAGGGTCGGCCCTAGCCCAGGCTTGGGCCGCCTCATGGGGTTGTTCGGCCTGGCCCGACCTGACTCGAAATGTGGTCAGCGGCCCGATCTTTTGTAGGGTCGGGCAAAAAGTATACCCTGAGGTGTACCTAGACCATGTTTAAGTACATAACTTAGTGGATGATTTTGGAGTACACATCATGTACTATGTGTACACTTCGTGTAGTACCTCTTTATTACCATTTTGAAGATTTTGAGTGGTTTTTATCCCCTGAGTTATAATTGGACACAAAAGGAGTCCATTTTGAGTTTTTTCATGTAGAGTGCGATGGTGGAGCCCTTGGGAAATTTTTAGGACTTCTAAGAGGTGGTTGGGTTGAATAAGTTATGAAAAATATGTATTCCTACAGAAAGCGAGTTCAGCTATCCCCTGAGATTAAGACATGAGACAGGACCTGAGAGAGGGTTAAGAGAATGATTGGAGGATGTAGCATGAGTTTGTTAGAGACCTTAGTTGTTCTTGTAATGGAGTTATCCCTAGTTAGTGGGATTGGGTTATGACTCGAGGTGATGGATATGTTCGTTGTACAGGCTAAACTATGGTGGCTTGAAAATGGGGTTGGGCTTGGGGATATCTTCTTTATGAACTTTACTAAATTTTAGTCATGTCAGGTCAGAAGATGCTAGAGACTGGGTTGTGGGACTTGTGGCCTCTGAGGATATAGTATTTCTCCCAATAGTTCGGTTGTGACCAAGGATTGTAAGGGGTATGTCGACGCTTAGGTTCTAACCCAGAGGATCCCAAGATGGATACCTCCGCTTGTTTACCAATTTTGAGGTTCTAAATAGGGATGCATCTTCTTGTGTGTTAACCCAGAGGTCCAAGTGGGTGCCTGAATGATTGACCAACCCTGAGAAATTGTGTGTGATTGGGTAGTAATGGTTGTATGAGTTCCATTGGGACACAAACCAATGAGTGAACCAATATTCCTGAGATGTGATTATGGGAATGGGTGTCCAGTCATCCCTTGATATGTTTTTTCTTATTATTGGTTTACACCATAAGGTTGTTCTGATATGGTTAGGCTACCATGTTGTGGATCTGGATTTAATGATATGGGCTACCATCATTGAGGGAGTTGGACTTGATGATCCACAAATATGGTTCTGGATGTTTGACAGGGTACTCCATAACCGATTCTTAGAGACCTGGACATTGACATCCACAGATATGGTTCTAGATGTGTGAAATGACACTCCACATATGAGGTTGATATAGTTAGACATGATATTATCCATGCATGGTTCTGGATTTCTAATGTGATGTTCGACATCCGAGGTTGGGTAGTTTGGACATGACACTCTATGACCGTATGATATGAGGTTGGACAAGAAACTCTGTATCAGTACCGATAGTTTGTTTATGGTTTGACTACTAGATTGATTTTCTAGGCATTTATTTGATATTATTGAGTATAATGGACATGACGTTCCACATATGTGGCTGAGATGTCAGACTGAGGCTCCGGGCATGAGTAGTGTACTATATGGATCATGTGTCAGACTGAGCCTCTGGAAATTGATAGTATACTTTATGGTTCAAGTCCTAGATGATTCCCTATGCAATGATAGCAATCCATATGGAATATGATGTTGGACTGTTGCTCCTCCATTTTAGGTTGGTTCCAAATTGACGCACTGTGAACTAGTGATTTTGATTTATAATTAGTTGTTGGAATGATTATCTGGGTACTATAATTTATGATACATAGCAAAGAGTTTAGACTAATGTTCTCAGTTTTTGTAGTACTTTAGTGTGGAATGAGTACCTAATACTGATGCTTCTAGGTACCGAGTAAGATATAGTGAGCAAATTCATGAGTTTTGGTTTGGGTGGCCTGTTTTTTGCACCCGTATGTTATTTTTGGATGCATGATCATTGAGACATTCTCATATACCCCCCGACATTGGCCGAAGTAAGTATGATCGATCAAATTCATGAACCCAAGGATTGATGATGGTTTTATTTGTATTTATTTATGTTAGGTTTCAGGTAGGCCAAGCATATTGCATGAGCATTCACATATGGTCACTGGTTATAGGTTCATCGTTGGTGGTGGTGTACTGAGATTTACATCCCAACCCCTATACATTCACCTCAGTTTTCATGTAAAAATTATGTCTAATTTTAGGTTGAGCACAAATACATGATGGATAGGGTGAAGGGATGAGATTTCATGATCGAGCAGGTTTCCCATGTGGGGTATGATGATCTGGTGTTGTAAAAGACATCAAAGCGATGAACGTGCAAACAATAGAAAAGCGAACGTACAGCGAAAATAAAATCATTCCCTTCAAACAAAGGTGGATGCACAATGACTGAAAAATAAATGTGCAGAATATAAAAGGTTGACACCAGAAATTTTTTCATTGGAAACCCAATGAGGGAAAAACCACAATACTTAGTCCATAAAGAGGGATCCACTAAAAATCAATAGGTACACGATATAGACTCCCCAAAAATGGAAGGGATCTCAAAATTAATACTCAAGAATAAAATAGTGGCTCAAAGTCAGAATGCAGATGCAGTCTGAAGCCATCCTGAAATGAAGAACACAACCTGATAAAGAAACTCAAATTGATCTGACCAGGTAAAGTAGGTGTTCGCTGTTTGAATAAAAGGTGCAGATGAAAAGGCACTAGGATTGGATCCAAGTCCAATGTAGATGAAATCGGATCATACTAGGAGTGTTTCACCAGTTGTAGATTTGAAAACCACTGGGTAAAATCTCAACTGCACTATGACCAAACAAAACTAAAACTACATCATGCTGAAGTTTTTGAGGAGTGTCGCACACACACACACACACGGTATCCCATCACATCGTAAATCCACCATCGATGCCTCGTTATCCATTTATGACAACCCAAACGAACTACCACAAACGCAACAACCCCTTTCCTCTTGATCTGGATGGACTACATCTTGGGTAGCTCTCTCTTTGTTTCCCACTAGTCGATTCCCCTTTTATAGACTCTCATATTCCACATATATTTTTTGAAATGGAAATCTTAAAAATATATATCAAAAAAGATATCATGAGATATCCTGTATCTCATGATGGAAGATACACATACAACCTTATCTGTGTGATATGATAAAAGATATATTATATTCAAAAAATATATCCTATCTCAAATATAGAAACAACCACGTGCGGGATGAACTCCAACAATCCCCCCCCCCCCTTCAGCTCATCAATGGAGATATCATCCAACATACTCAGTTGGACCGAAAAACTTATTAGTATCACACCAACCATTATTCTCTTTAGAAAAATGATGACACCCTTTTGAAGCTTTGACAAAAACTAGACTGACCCCCCCTGCAAAAGAAATCCAAATGACGAAGTCTTCATCATACTTGTGTTTGCACCGCTAATACCAGAATCAACAATATCTAACTCCATCAAAATCGTGATTTCCATATAATCTAGAGCAATAGTTGTCTTCCACCAAGCTCTGACTGTCACCAACAATGAAACATGCCTCGCTACTCCTAAAGGTCAATTGGACTTTAGATATTTTAGAGACACCTCTGGTACCACTACAGTCTTCTTGTGACAGCCTTTGAGTTCGTGATAAACAACTCCACCAGATGTCTTCCACCATGTTCTACAAATGAACACTCCAACGAATCCCTATGATACCGGATGTTTGGAAAGATAAAAAAGTTAGTAATACACAAACAACATAAAAGTGAATGCACAATGGAAATAAAATCTTTCCCTTCAAACAATAGTGGATGCACAATAACCCAAAAATAAATGTGCAGAATATAAAAGGTTGAAATCAAAATTTTTTACATGGAAAACCCAATGAGGGAAAAATAGTGGGACCTAGTCCAGAAAGAGGGATCCACTAAAAATCAAGAGGTACATGGTAGAGACTCCCCAAAAATAGAAGGGATATCAAAGGTAATACTCAAGAATAAAATAGTGGATAAAAGTCAGAAAGAAGATACAGTCTGAAGCCAGCCTGAAATGAAGAATGTAACCTGATAAAAAAACTCAGATTGATCTGACCAAGTAAAGAAGGTGTTCGTTGTCCTACTAAAAGGTTCAGATGAAAAGGAACTGGGATCAAATCAAAGACTGTTGTAGATGAAAGCTGATCAGACTAGGAGAGTTTTTTCCAGTTGTAGATCTGAAAACCGTTGGGTAAAATCTCAACTTCACTCTGCCAAAAAAAGTGAAACTGCATCATTCTGAAGTTTGTGAGGAGATCCACACACACACATGGTATCCCATCACATCATAAATACACCGTTGATGCCTCGTTCTCCATTGATGACAACCCACATGAACTATCGCAATAGTGTAAACCCCTTTCTTGTTGATCTCAATGGACTAAATCTTGGGAATATCTCTCTCTGTTTGATACTAGCCACTTCCTATTTTATAGGCTCTCATATGCCACATATCTTATTTTAAATGGAAATTTGAAAATATATCCCAAAAAAGATATCATGAGATCTCCTGTATCTCATGCTAGAATATACACATGCAGCCTTATCTGTGCGATATGATAAAAGATATATCATATTCAAAAAATATATCTTATCTCAAATATGGAAACACCCACATGCGGGATGAACTCCAACATCTGGTTGGAGCGACTCCACATGGTACTAGAGACCGGGTATGTGACATGGCTCAGATTTGGAAATAGATCTTGATATATTTATTTTTTATTTGTTTATTTTGTATATGTGATTAGACCAATGGGAAATCATTGTTTCATGTATGACATATCCATTCAGACCTTTACTATATTTCATTTTATTACAACATGTTTCTGTTTCTATTTATTTATTCTTTCCACATACTATGACGTGTATGATGTTTGGTTATATACATCTGGTTGTGCACTTTGAAACGGGGTATACTCTCCTCACAATTCTACCTTAGACCCCTGTTATTAATAGGTAGCCTCTGGAATATGAGGAGGTATGCTTGAGGGCTTATGGTGAACCAGCTCGAGACACCAATTTAGTGGCATCTAGGCTAGGAAGTTACACCGCGACATATTAAATATTCTTCCAACTCCTCTAAACTAATTTGTCTTAAATAAAAACATTGTAAACATGGAAAAAAGAATTAAGAAGGTTCATATTTTCATGATCATTTGCAAACTTGATGACTTATTTCACCACATCCTTATACTCTTTTGTCATATGATTGACATCCATCCATTTTCAATTCATATTCATCCTATTTGATTCAGTAATATTCATATTTAACAAAATAAGTAAATGCACAAAAGGTATGAGCGTAGAGCCCTAAATGGTTATTCATTATATATGAAAACATATAGTCATCATATTTGATATAAATTTTCATTATTTCAAAAACAATTTAGAACATATAAAGACAAAAAAATATACGAATTTAAAGTATTATAACACTAATTTTTTATTAAAATAATTCACATATCATAAATCATTCTTTTTTTGAAATGTATTCATCAAAATAGATAATTAACTCACTGTCACTATCAATGTTTACAAGAAACTTATGGATTTCTACAACTAGATAAGTATTAAGGTATATATAATAAAATATCACTATCTAAACATATATCAAAACAAATTACTTATTTTTCAAAATGTTTCCACAATTTTTTAAACAAAGTAATCATGTCGATTATGGTTATTACATTTTTAAATGTATAAAAGATATCATATTCAAATTATTCAATCAGTAATAAGCAAAATAATTTTTTTAATAATCCATGAGATTTAGGAAATAGTCAAGATTGTGAGTAGATTGGGAAAAATGAATGCTTTAACAAAAATAACCCAAATATTTAAATTTCAAAACCATGAAGAGGATATATTAAATCATAAAAAATAATTTTAATGAGTAATAAAATCCACTTTTTAAATATTTTTTTTATTTATTCAAATTTATTTATTTAGTTTTAATATTCACTCATTTGATATTTTTTATTAATTTTTAATTTTAATATTTATTAATTTTTAATATATGCTGAATTTATTCATTTTTTAATTTAATTTATACTTATTTATTTATTAAGTTTTAATATTATGAATATTTATGTAATTTATATAATTATTTAATTTAGATTTATTTTTAATATTTTTGTAATATAAAAGTTAGTATAATTTATTTTTAATAATCTTAGTATTTATATATTTAATATTATTCATTTATTCATTTTGTACATTTTTTTCATTTTTAGGTTAAGAGATGATAAAATTATATTTTATCAACACTAAAACAATATCACTGAGAAATACCACTTTTTTGAGTATTTTTTTAACATTGATAAAAGTGATGATTTATCAGCGCCAAAAAAAGCTAAAAATGTGGCATTTATTAGAGTTTATTTTTTTATCGCTAATAAAATAAACTTTTATTTGAAATTTTCAGTAAGTGCTAGTAAAAATATTCACCATCTTTATAGAAGAACCTTAGAAAGTCACGTCTTCCTTATGCCACATTCGGGCTCTCACAAAACTAAAGGTTTAATATAGCCGAAGTCAATCTTTTTGGAAAAATCCAACCTGAAAACCAAACGTATTAAATTATGAACTTGTTCTTAAGGAATCTCAATTGATCTTTCATGTGTTTTTCATGAGTTTTTTGAGTTTATATTACCTTTAATTTCATGTGAACCTTGGAAATGTTATTAATATCACAGAGTTATTGGGATTTTGTTTAATATTATGTGGGTTATCCAAAATTCATTTTAATCACAAAAAAGTGTAGATTTTCTATTTTATTCATTCACAACCCATGAAATTCCCAATAAATCATATGTAGCTACACTTTACACCATAAAATCAATGGCAATATCATTTTAAAGTGTAGGATTATACCAAAATTAATTCTCAAATTAATAAAACAATATAAAGCGTGAAATCAAGCCATTGGACAATTTAACTCTAAAATATTCTAAAACACCAAAAAAATTGACAAACTAATGAAAATATGGGGGAATTTTTATAATTAAAATCAACTTAAAAATTCAAATATAAATGCATATCCCTTACTCAAGAATATATGTTTTCAAGTTCTCCTTTTATTGAGATCATAAATACTTTTCATAATATTGAAATGCACCTACATCTCCACTCAAAGAAAAAAGTTATGCTCAATCATAAGGATTTTTTAATGGGTTATGTAGGAGATTTAGGTTGGTGGATTTACGTTTAAAAATAAAGGATTCAATTATTTTTTCTATCTCTTATGTTTCAATTCATGAAATTATAAGAAAATAAAATGAAAATCACTCCTTTTCCTCCCTCAAATTCATCACCAAATAGAACATTTTCACCACCTGTTCAATTGTAAGATGCATATTTTTTTTGAAAATTCCCAAATATAAATATAAACATTATTTTCCCACTATAATTAATATAATTCACCCAATATTGTTAAAACTCATTTTAAAAGTTTACATTATTTTCAACGATAGATGAATCAATATTTTGAAATGCCAACTTTTTTTAGAATTTAAAATTTTTGAAACATTAATTTATCTAATTTTAAAAGTAAGGTTGTTTATTTTTTGAATTACATTACACATTAAATTTATTTTTGTGATTAAATACATCCTCTCTAGGTTTATTAAATTTAAAGATTTGGCTTATTTTGGTTAAAGAATTCATTTTTCCCATTATAAAAAAAATCTTAACTTTTTTCAAAACCTTAGGGTACATTAAAATTGTAATTTTCATTATTAAAAATGAAGAAATCAAAAATGATATATTTTAGAAACTTAAAATTTTAATAACCATAATCAATGTGATTAATTTATTTCAAACACTGTGGAATCTTTGTGAAAAATAAGTAAATTGTTTTGATATATGTTTTGATAGTTAAATATTATTATATATACCCTAATACTTATCCGGTTGCAGAAATCCATAGGTTTATTGTGAAAAATGGTAGTGACAAGGGGTGAATTATCTCTCGGGATATAGCACCCTCACTCGTTTGTCCACTCGAAGAGTGCTCAGGGACAGTTGACCATTAGGCCTTAAGCGCGCCTCCCCGCATGACAAAGGTTTCCGACTAGTAGCAAGTGTGTAAGGAGGTGATAATTGGGAGACTATAGCATATGGTGATGATAATAATGATAATGGTCTATATAAATATAGTAGTAAAAGAAATAACACAAATAATAGGACAAGTAACCCACAATAGTAGAAGCATAAATAAGAAGCAGCAGTAATAATCAACAAGCTCAAACACACCATTTTAAAAATAAAACACCACATGATACCATTTACAAAACATACATCCAAGTCAGGTCATACCAAACAATAAATAAATAGTAGGGTTGCCCGTGGCCGACTATTAATTTATAAATATAATAAGCATGTTGAAACAAAACTAAACTCTAACTGATGCAAGAACCTCAAAGGTCCCTTGTCATCTATCCCATGCCAACAACCCGACATGATCACTAAGGTCCAACACCTAAGCCCGAACCCTTACCTGGTTGTAGAAGAATAAAATCTAAAAGTTATCTAAAGGACCCATGTAGGGTGTGAGAATAAATATTAGTAGGACACCACCAATGTGTTCCTATTTTTAATCTATGATAAAGTAGGTGTATACTAAAATTAAATAAAAATGCACTGATAACATGTATAAATAAATACCTGATTCTTGTGTGCTCATCATCCAGAAGGAAACAATCACTTGCTTTAGCCAACACCAGTATACCATGTGTCCCCAATTATATATATGGGATACAATGACATGTATGCATATATATAACTATAGTGGAGAGGATCCTTAGTATAAATACCAAGGCATCCCCTGATGAGTAGAAAGCTGAAGAGACCTCTAGAACCTCCTGTAAAAGTATCACTGACACCTCATGCCAACCGACACCTTCCGTGTCATGATCAAATAACCGACGCCACGAAGGAACACCCAAGAAAGCACCTGGTCCCTTAGACCTCAGCTCAGGAAATCCTCTTTGGCTAAAAGCCCAACGTTTGTGGAGCATCGATGCCTACCCTTCAAATAATAAACATTGACTACTAAAAAAATAACATCTCAAGGAATGAAAATATCCATCCTACCAAATACTCCTCACCCAACAACCTCAATGTAGGGTGAGACTCAGTCCCAAACTGACAGTATCATCACCGCCAAATGATGGATCCTCAACATCCACATGGAATTATATGAAAATCACCTCCAACCTCACTGATGGTCAACACCATCCTAATCCACAACTAAAGGAGACCTCTGCCCACAGTAGTGGTCAACACCATCTCATCATCTATGTTCTATCTTTGTGCACATGACTCCAATGGAACATTGGACAATCCCAATGAGAAAAAATCACCCAAACATTTTAGCTAATACACATCATCCTGACACCTCGTGTCTCTGTGACCATGTTGCTCAACCTGATGGTAAAAAAAAATTTAAATTCCATAGTCACTCCCTCAATCATGATGACCTCGTCACCTCAATCAGACTACCACTTTGAAGTTAGTGAGGTGCACATCAGATGCTGGTGGGTTGGGTATTTAAAATTTTTCCATCACTGGAGCAATGAAACTTTGTTTTCTCCAGGAATCCATCCCCAGTGTAGTACGAGAATCCCACATGGTTTAATCAAATCACAATAAATTAAAATGAATGAATACCTTGTTCCGATTTGATGTGCACAAATTCGTCACAAGTTTCTAGAGTTAGTTTCTCAAAGGATCTGACACTGAATCATTTTAGATATTCCACACATGCCTATTGAATCTACACACAATTCGATCATTGAATTTTGGGTGCTAGTGCAGAGCTCTGGTGATAAATTCGATGCAGTAACGATCACCACAATCATCTACCTTAGATCCGTGAAGACGAACATGGATCGTACACTCAGATTGAGCGATTATCTCTCTATGAATCAAGAGGATAGATATAATCTCAATTCCAACTTAGTGAACAATTCATTGGGATGAGATTCCTTCCACTTATATAGTGTATATTTATAATACCCAATTAGGGTTCCCTAGCATCAGTGTAATAAACATCAACTAAATAAGCGATATAAATAATTAATTATGACCAACTAAACTATTTCATAAATATTATTTATATTTTATCACATACATGTAATATATATTAAATATATTACGTGAAAAACCCGATCCATTAACTGGAATCGTAACTCATGATAATATTAAATGTGTAACACCCCAAGCTTCCACGGTATGCTTCTCTTTGAATAATACAATAGCGTGTGTTGTACACAACTTCGAGTTCTAACACACCAAAACCAATCAAACTAGCTGTTATGAATAGTAATACCCACTTTTTGAAATTTTATAAATTTTAACTTTCAAAATGGACTTCATTTTTTGATTTGGAATATTGAAATTATCCTAGGGTGAATTTTTGGTATTTTTCTGAAAACTTTCAATTTTTGATGAATAGTGAAAAACACCGAGTTATAGTTTAAAACCGAATTTTTATCTAAATAATTATTTATTTTATTTAAATTTATTTTTGGTCAAAATAGATACATAATAACTATATAAGTTCAATGTAATTAATTGGTCTCACGACCCGTCCTCGAGGGCCGTGCCGTGACTACCCCAAGCCCGCCTTCCATAGGCCAGGGGCTGGCGACTAGCACCAAGGCATAAATCCCGGTAAAAAGGGAAGGCATTGCCTTTGTAAAGTAAACAAACACCACAGAGAAAGCAAGCAGTAGAAGTAAACACTAAGTAAAAAACAAATTACAATAGTAAGTGCGGAAAGTAAGTGGGACAGAATACAAACCCAAACTGAAAGTAAAGTACAACTCGAAAGGGAAAATAACAACTAAAAAGTAAAGCCGCAACGTCGACCCGTCCACTGGAAGTCCCACCTGAAGGGTGGGTACAGATAGACTCCACTACTCCTCGGGTCCAACCGACCGCTCCGAGTACGTCCCACCCAGTGGTCCACCTCCAGGCACCGTCCTGCTCCGCAAGCCTCCACCACGATCAGCGCTGTCCGTCGTCTGCAACCAACACAACGTAGTGCGGGCATAGCCCGTGCAGGGGTGAGTATAAGCTACTCAGTAGGGACCCCGAGAACCCCGAAGGTCTCCCAGAATCCACAAAGGATAATCCACAAAGGAAAGATACAATCATGAAGTAACATCCGACACTGCTTAGGTATATGCCCACACATATACCTAAGTCATCAATTCTCGTTCGGCTCCAACATCCGAGCCCAAGTACAACCCAGTCCACACAGGAAAGCAAAACATAAATCCACACAGGATAGCACAACACAATCCACAAAGGAAATCAAAACAGGGTTTCAGCTCACACAGGTATACTTCTTCGAATGATGATAGAGATGATCACTGATCCATCTAAGTCGTCGGACCCACAAAGGATCGATAGGTACTAACCCCCGCAATGACCCACAAAGGATCTGACCCACAAAGGATCGATAGGTAACTAACCCCCGCAAAGACCCACACCAGATCGGACCCACACAGGATCTGTAGGTGCTGGCCCACACAGGACCGCTGAGCGCTGACCCACATAGGATCGGACCCACACAGGATCGGTAGCACTGACCCACAAAGGATCGCTGAGTGCTGTAGTCGTCGCCGTCGAATCCACTGAGGATATCTGCACAGTCGTCGTCGTCACAGTAGCAGTCGCAGCCA
Organism: Viscum album; assembly: GCA_963277665.1. Lineage (NCBI taxonomy): Eukaryota > Viridiplantae > Streptophyta > Magnoliopsida > Santalales > Viscaceae > Viscum > Viscum album. The sequence goes on along the minus strand of OY728143.1, from coordinate 9,243,565 downwards.
GCTCTAGGGTTCCCGCGCACAACAAGCTCGTTTCGGAGGGTCCGCTCCACGAGCCGAGAGGCTGATACATCAACTGACACATAGTCCAGAGTTGATGTATCCAAAAGTTCCGTAACGTCAATAGGAACTCAACGTCGCAGACGGCGCGTCAATCGGACGCCCGGTCTGAGAGTTATTGGCTTTTTCGTCCCAGGGGCCCGATTGGTTTTTAAGACAAAACCAACCCGACCGTACACCACCTACATCCAAACCTCGGGCGGAGTAATCCAAAAGATCCGTCTCACTTAGAGGAATCCAACAAAGTTGACGGCACGTCAATCGGACGCCCGAAGCTCAAGATAAGAGCGTTTCCGCTCTGAGGCCCCGGTTGGTTTCATGTACGAACCAACCCGGCCGAACAAAAAGTATTCCGAAACCTTGAGTGTGATATACCGAAAGGAACATATCAATCCAAGGATCGCATCACCATTGACGACGCGTCGTTCGGAGGCCCGTAGCTCAAGTTATGAGCAAAATACCGAAAAGGTGTGGGAACGGGGGGTCTGGGCCTGGACCGACCCGACCCGACCCCCCTGGGTTGGCCCGAACCGGTTCGACCCGACCCGGGTCTGTGTCCGACCCGACCGGCACGGCCCGGCCCGGCCAGGGTGGCCCGGCCCAGCCTGGGCGCGACCCGGCCCGGCTGGTGCGGGAGCGGCCCGACCGCCAGGGTCGGCTCGGCCGGTTATGGGTGAGCGGCGCGGGTGAGCTGTCCCCCCCCCCCCCCCCCCCCGCGTAAAGGTGAGCCGCGACCCCCGTGTGGGGCCGCTTGGTGTCACCGAACGCGGCTTAATCCGCGTCCCTACCTTCGGTTCCACGCGGCCGCAGAACCGCACCCCGGCGCCGCCGCGCCGTCGGTGGAGTCCTCGGGCCACCGGATTTACTCCGGTGGTCCGATTTCATTTCTGTCTATTCCGTAGCTCATCCCGGGTCCCGTTATTCACTGAAGAATCAACAAATCGTCTCTACGGCCCGTTTTGTCGTCGTCTGCCGTTCCGCACACCAAGAACAATAGGGCGGTGGGTTCAGACTTGTTCGTTGGTCCGCACCCACCGCGTTAACTGTTTGAAACAACACCATAATTCCCAGCAAAAGATAAACCTCGACCCGCAATAATAATCCGCGGACCAACTTGTTAATTGGTTGGTCCGCGTTCTTGCCTTGGAGGAAAAAAAACATGGGTATTATCATTTTCAAAATGACCCCTACCTAAATGTCGTCGTCGGACGCGAGTTCGTCGTGGAATTGACCATCACGGAAGAAAAGGATCATCGCATCGCGGAAGAGCGTCGCTGTCGCGTGGTACTTGGCGTCACGTAGACAAACTCCGAGGATCAAGAACACATAGATTTAATTATAACAATTAAATCCATGTTGATGTTATAATCCACAAAGAATTAAAAGGACCATAATCCCCTACCTCAAGATGCCGATCGAAGATTGTCGCGGGGATGGATCGTCGTGGAAGAAGCGTCGTGGAGGGAGAATCATCAGCGTCGTGGAACATGACGTCACGTCGTCAATCTCCAAGGGTGATGGCGTTCTTCGCATTCTTCGCATTTCTTCGCATTCTTTGCGTTCTTCGCATTCTTCGCGAAGGAGGATGAAGATCTCAAGCCTTGGAGTCTTCTCCAAATCCTCTCAACGAGCAATCCTCAAGAAGACAAGCGTTGGTATTATTTTATTAACATGCCAACAAATTGTAAAACAAACTAAGTAACGACCCATTAATTCATAGAATTAATTTCAACGAATAAACCACCCAATTAATAGGAGCGTTTAAGAGTTTAAGAAAACTCCCCAGTTGAATTTCATTTAAGAGGGGGGTTGCGGGTGCATTACTTAGGGGAAAAGAAACGGTGGGGCTCATGCGGGCCCCACCTCACAAATATCCTACCAAGAGGGTAGGATATTTTGGATTTCACCCTATCTGATTCAACTCAGCTTAAGCAGATTTAAGCGGCTTTAAGTGTCTTTTAAGTGGATTTAAGTGAAATAAAAATAAAGTTGTCGTACCACTTTATTTTATTTTCTTCACTTAACTCCCAAAATTTAAAAACCACACCCGAGCAAACACAACTCCAGAAGAGGCGTTTCTAAGCAATTACCAGCGCTGAGATTCCATCGGTGCCCTCAGAATTCGATTCCGAGCACCGGTTCAAAAGTTAGAAAAACCCGCTCGTTCGTTCACTGAACGTACCCGAGCCAAACTTCGGAAAATGATTTTGGTCACACCGGGCCTCGGAATCAGGTGCCTTCAGAAACCACGTTCTTGTAAAATTCCAAAGAAAATTAAGAAAAAAATTTCTTTGAAATTTACAGGTCTTTACATCACTCCCACCTCAGGGCTTTACGTCCCCGTAAAGATACATCATAAACTAGGGAAACAAATGTGGGTACTGAGCACGCATCTGAGCCTCCCGCTCCCAAGTGCTCTCCAGGAGGTTCCCGTGCTGCCATCTGATGCGCACAAGAGGAATCGACCGCCCACGTAGGACTCGCTTCTTTCGATCCTCGATCTCTACTGGGACCTCCGTAAAAATCTCCCCATCATCAACGTCTAGCTCCCCATGGTCAATGATGTGCATCGGGTCGTGCACGTATCTCCTCAGCTGAGATACGTGGAAGACGTCATGCACCCAGTGCAACTGAGGTGGTAGAGCCATGCGATAAGCCACCTCGCCAATCCTACTGAGAACCTGGAATGGTTCGATGAAGCATGGAGACAACTTGCCGCCTCGGCCAAATCTCCGTAATCCACGTCGAGGTGAGACACACAAGAAGACGTGGTCGCCGTCCTCGAACTCTAGTGGCCTCCGCCTCCTGTCAGCATAAGACTTCTGCCGGCTCTGAGCTGTCCTCATCCGCTCCTGGATGACCTGGACCTTCTCTATCGTGGCCCAGACCATCTATAGTCCCACAAGTGATGACTCCCCAGGGTCTGTCCAGCACAAAGGAGATCTTCAAGGTCTGCCGTACAACGCCTCGTACGGTGCCACCCCGATGGTGGAGTGGTAGCTATTGTTGTACGCAAACTCCACCAAGGGTAGGTGGTCCTTCTAGCTGCAGCCAAAGTCGAGGACACATGCGCGGAGCATGTCCTCGAGAGTCTGAATGGTCCTCTCCGTCTGACCATCCGTCTAAGGGTGAAAGGTGGTGCTCAGACGTAGCTGCGTCCCGAACGCCTCTTGCAACCCCTTCCAAAGCCGGGAAGTAAAGCGAGCATATCGATCAGAGACGATAGACGATGGCACACCGTGAAGCCGTACAATCTCCTAAATGTAGAGACGTCCCAAGCTCTCCACTGAGCCCTACTCTCTGATGGGTAAGGAGTGAGCCGACTTGGTGAGTCGGTCGACAATCACCCAGATGGAGTCGTGACCTCTAGAAGTGCGTGGAAGTCTAGTCACGAAGTCTATAGATATCCCATCCCACTTCCACTCCAGGACCTCCAAAGGCTGTACCAAGCCTGCTGGTACCTGATGCTCTGCCTTCACCTATTGGCAGGTGAGGCATCGTGAAACGAACTCTTCCATAGCCTTTTTCATGCCTGGCCACCAGTGCTGTCGTCTGAGACCCTGGTACATCTTCACCACTCCAGGATGTACCGCCAAAGGAGAAGTGTGAAACTCTCTTATCACCTCCTCTTGTAAAGAAACTGGTACCAAGGTACGTCCCTTGAAAAGGATGTCGTGCTCTGCTCCAGAGGAGAAGCCATCAGGTGCCTGTCCTGAGGATATCTGTGCATGCCGCGTCTCACAGTCAGCGTCCCCACGCTGTGCCTCTCTGAACCGCTGTAGTAGTGGAGGGGTGACTGTGAGAGACTAAAGGAAGGATTCTCCATCCCTATCCATGAAGGATATTCGCAAAGCGGCTATCTTCTCTGTCACCTCCTCGAGTAGCTGAATGCCCGTCCTTCGGCTGAGAGCATCGGCTACCATGTTCCCCTTCCTAGGAGTATAGACTATCTCAAAGTCATAGTCCTGGAGGAAGTCGAGCCATCTTCACTGTCTCAGGTTTAGGTCCTTCTGAGAAAAGATGTACCTGAGACTCTGATGGTCAGAAAAGACTGTAAAGTTCTCGCCCATCAGATAGTGTCGCCATGTCTTCAGAGCGAAGACCACTACTGCTAACTCCAGGTCATGGGTAGCGTAATTCTGCTCATGCGGCCTCAACTGACGTGATCCATAGGCGAGCACTGCCCGCTCCTGCATCAGGACACATCCAAGTCCGGTCCCTGATGCATCGTAGTAGACTACGTACCCGACTCCCTCCTCAGGAAGCCTCAAGATAGGTGTGCTGGTCAATCTCTGTCTCAGCTCCTGGAAGCTCTTCTGACATCTGTCTGACCAGACAAAGGGTTTCCCATTCTTCGTCAAAGCTTAGAGTGGTGCCACAACTCTGGAGAAGTCTGGCACAAATCTCCAATAGTATCCAGCTAGTCCCAAGAAACTCCACACCTCCGTCACCCTCCTGGGTGGCTCCCAAGCTAGTACTGCCTCGATCTTCGCAGGATCCACTGCAACTCCCGCCTCAGAGATAATGTGTCCCAAGAAGTGGACCTCACGTATCCAGAACTGACACTTCGAGAGCATGCCATAAAGTTGGTGCTCTCGGAGTGTGTCCATTACAACACACAAGTGGTAGGCGTGCTCCTCCTCAGTCGTCGATTAAATCAAAATGTCGTCGATGAAGACCACGACAAATCGATCGAGGTATGGCTGAAAGATCCTGTTCATGAGGCCCATGAAAACTGCTGGAGCATTGGTTATGCTGAATGGCATAAACAAGAACTCATAGTGGCCATACCGACATCCGAAGGCCGTCTTCTGCACATCCTTGTCCCGAAATCTGAGCTGATGATAGCCTGACCTGAGGTTTATCTTCAAGAACCACCATGCTCCCTTGAGCTGATCAAAGAGGTCATCAATCCTCGGTAGAGGATACTTGTTCCTCACTGTCACCTGGTTCAGGCGATGATAGTCGACGCAAAGTCGCATGCTCCTATCCGCCTTCTTGGCGAACAATATCGGGGAAGCCCAGGGTGAAACACTGGGTTGGATGAATCCCTTGCCTTGAAAGTCCTCCAACTGTACCCATAGCTCTTGAAGCTCAGTGGGGGCCATCTGATATGCTGGAGTCGATATCGGGGTTGTCTCGGGGTACAGGTTAATATGAAAGTCTACCTCTCTGCGAGGAGGTATCCATGGAACGTCGTCGGGAAAGACGTCCGCATACTGATCCACCACTGCAGGAAAACTAGGACTCCGCACGTCAACTGCTCCTAGGATGAGGCTAGCCAACTGATGAGTGATGGGATATCCTCTCCTCTGCGGAAGTCCATCCTGTGTTGTGAAGGCTACCTTCTCGCCGGTGAAGGTGAACCTGCTCCCGTCGGTGCGTACACATCTCACCTTGCGCCTAAAACAGTAAATCTGTGCATGAACTGTAGATAACCAATCCATGACCAAGATGGCGTCGTAAGGCCTCGACACTTCTACAAGAAGATCCCAGCCGAAGCTCTCGCCTCCTAGAGTAAGCTCACACTGCCGGCACCAGTGCGTAATCGTCGAGTCTGCTCCCGTAGGAGTCTCTATCCGTAAGGATCGAGCCAATGGCTCTGTCGGAATCTCCGAGCTCCGAACAAGGGCAGCGGCTATGAAAGAGTGACTCGCTCCTGTGTCTATAAGAACTGCAGCAAGGGTGGAATAGACACAGATCGTACCTCGAATCATCTCGGGCGCGCCGTAGTCGTAGGCCTCCGCTGTCTGGAGCTGTGCCTGTCTCTGCCCGCCAGCTCCCTGTGGCCGGGGTGGACCTCCTGGTGGTGGTGGTGGTAGAGCCTCAAAGCGTCGCCCACCACCTGCTGCTCGGCTAGCTCCTCTGCCTCGTCCGCATCCTCCCTGCGGACCGCTACGTTCGACCCTCTGCCTCTGCCTGGGTGGCCCCTCAACTGTCTGCTGCTCCTCGACACGGTGGGTCAGGCAGTCACGAGCCATGTGGCCCTGCCCGCCGCATGTGTAGCACTGCCTGCCTCTCGAAATACTGGCTCCATGATGTGTTCCCTGCACTGCTGAGCCAGTGTCCTGAGGTCGTCTTCACGAGGGTCTGGTCTGACTGGACCCCTGAGTCATCTGTCGACTGCCTGCCGTAGAAGACTCTACTACGTGCCACCCCACGGTAGGTCTCGCTGCTGATGAAGGCTCTGCAAGGAAGCTCTCGATCAGAAGGGCTCGCTCCAGTACTCCTGCCTGGGTCGGAATGCTGAGGGAGATCAGCGATTCCCTGATGTCATGTCTCAATCCCTGCTCAAAGGTCCGAGCCCGGAAGAATGAGTCCCGTACCATGTCTGTCGAGTAGCGAGAGAGATCGGTAAATCTCGCCGAGTACTGGGCGACCGTCAAGCTGCCCTGCCGCAGTTGAAGAAGCTATTGGATGCGCACCACACGGAGGGTGGCCAGGATGAACTCTGAGCGGAAGAGGCCCTCAAAGTCTGTCCAGAGAATAGATGCCTCATCGTGCACCTGGAGCATCAAGCTCCACCATCGGCCCGCTGCCGCGTGTAGTAGGCTCGCTGCGAGGATCACCATGAGGTCTGCTGGTGTCCTCACTAACTGGAAAACTTGCACAACTGCCTCCATCCAGTCTTTGGCTACCTGGGGGTCCATCTCCCCGCGGAACTTGGGCAGTCGCTGGCGCTGGAACTCATGCAGTGCACTGAGGCAACGTGCATCGTCAGTGGCTGGGGCTAGAAGCATCGGTGGCTCGGTGGGTAAAGGTACCGCCGGTGCCTCAGCTGTCAAAGGGCCCTGTACCGAGGCCTCATCGATCAGCGGGCTGTCATCATGCTCAACTCTCGGAACCCTAGCTGGCTGCCATCGTGGGGCCATCCTGAAAATGAAACAGGTGCGCCACAGTCAGAACAATATACCTGGTGAGCTGACACAAAGTAATCACAAAGAAAAATTGAAACACACATGCAATCAATGTTTTCATGCATTAAGTCGGAAATCAGAAGTCAGGGTCCTGGTGTATGGATACATCGGCCGCTGTACCAACACTGGACTCCCTGGACTGATAACCACACCCAATACGCTTAACACTATTGCTTCACATAGAAAAATATCAGAGTCCAAAGTTCTGAGGTAGAACCGAACTCCTCTGATACCAATTTGTCATGACCCATCCTCGGGGCCCGTGCCGTGACTACCACAAGCCTGCCTTCCATAGGCCAAGGGCTGGCGACTAGCACCAAGGTGTAAATCCCGGTAAAAATGGAAGGCATTTCCTTTGTAAAGTAAACAAACACCACAGAGCAAGAAAGCAGTAGAAGTAAACACTAAGTAAAAACAGAGTACAATAGTAAGTGCGGAAAGTAAGTGGGCCAGAATACAAACCCAAACTGAAAGTAAAGTACAACTCGAAAGGGAAAACAACAACTGAAAAGTAAAGCCGCAACGTCGAGCCATCCACTGGAAGTCCCACCTGAAGGGTGGGTACAGATAGCCTCCACTGCTCCTCGGGTCCAGCCGACCGCTCCGAGTACGTCCCACCCAGTGGTCCACCTCCAGGTACCGTCCTGCTCTGCAAGCCTCCACCACGATCAGTGCTGTCCGTCGTCTGCAACCAACACAACGTAGTGCGGGCATAACCCATGCAGGGGTGAGTATAAGCTACTTAGTAGGGACCCCGAGACCCCTGAAGGTCTTCCAGAATCCACAAAGTATAATCCAAAAAGGAAAGATACAATCACAAAGTAACATCTGACACTGCTTAGGTATATGCCCATACATATACCTAAGTCATCAATTCTCGTTCGACTCCAACATCCGAGCCCAAGTATAACCCAGTCCACACAGGAAAGCAAAACATAAATCCACACAAGATAGCATAACACAATCCACAAAGGAAAGAAAAACAGGGTTTCAGCTCAAACATGTATACTTCTTAGAATGACGATAGAGATGATCAATGATACATCTAAGTCGTCGGACCCACAAAGGATCGATAGGTACTAACCCCCGCAATGACCCACAAAGGATCTGACCCACAAAGGATCGATAGGTAACTAACCCCCGCAAAGACCCACACAGGATCGGACCCACACAGGATCTGTAGGCGCTGGCCCACACAGGACTGCTGAGCGCTGACCCACACAGGATCGGACCCACACAGGATCGGTAGCACTGACCCACAAAGGATCGCAGAGTGCTGTAGTCATCGCCGTCGAATCCACTGAGGATCTCTGCACAGTCGTCGTCGTCACAATAGCAGTCGCAACCAACTCTAGGGTTCCCGCACAGAGCAAGCTCGTTTCGGAGGGTCCGCTCCACGAGCAGAGAGGCTGATACATCAACTGACACATATTCCAGATTTGATGTATCCAAAAGTTCTGTATCGTCAAAAGGAACTCAACGTCGCAGACGGCGCGTCAATCGGACGCTCGGTCTGAGAGTTATTGGCTTTTTCGTCCCAGGGGCCCAGTTGGTTTTTAAGAGAAAAACCAACCCAACCGTACTCCACCTGCGTCCAAACCTCGGGTGGAGTAATCCAAAAGATCCGTCTCACTTAGAGGAATCCAACAAAGTTGACGACACGTTAATCGGACGTCCGAAGCTCAAGATATGAGTGTTTCCGCTCCGAGGGCCCGGTTGGTTTCGTGTACGAACCAACCCAGCCGAACCCAAGTATTCCGAAACCTTGAGTGTGATATACCGAAACGACCGTCTCGATCCAAGGATCGCATCACCACTAACAGCGCGTTGTTCGGAGGCCCGTAGCTCAAGTTATGAGCAAACGACCGAAAAGGTCCGGGAACGGGGGGTCTGGGCCCGGACCGACCCGGCCGGCGGGCGCGACCCGACCGCCAGGGTCGGCTCGGCCGGTTACGGCCAAGCGGCGCGGGTGATCCCCCCCCCCCCCACGTGAAGGGGAGCCGCGAACCCTGCGTGGGGCCGCTCGGTGTCACCGGACGCGGCTTAAGCCGCGTCCCTGCATTCGGTTCCGCGCGACCGCGGAACTGCACCCCGCCTCCGCGGCTTTAGCCGCAGCGGCTCCGTCCAGAGGCGCGCCAGGGCGCCGCCGCCTCCGGCCGCCGGCGCCTCCGCGCTGCCGGTGGAGTCCGCGGGCCACCGAAGTTGATCCGGTGGTCCGATTTCATTTCCGTCTGCGCCGTAGCTCATCCCGGGTCCCGTTCTTCACTGTGGAATCAAAAAATCGTATCTGCTGCCCGTTTTGTCGTCGTCCGCTGTTCCACACACCAAGAAAAAAAGGGCGGTGGGTTCGGACTTGTTCGTTGGTCCGCACCCACCGCATTAACGGTTTAAAACAACACCATAATTCCCAGCAAAAGATAAACCTCGACCCGCAATAATAATCCACAGACCAACTTGTTAATTGGTTGGTCCACGTTCTTACCTTGGAGGAAAACAAACATGGGTATTATCATTTTCAAAACGACCCCTACCTCAACGTCGTCGTCGGACGCGAGTTCGTCGCGGAATTGACCGTCACAGAAGAAAAGGATCGTCGCGTCGCGGAAGGGCGTCGCTGTCGCGCGATACTCGACGTCGCGTAGAAAAACTCCGAGGATCAAGAATACACAGATTTAATTATAACAATTAAATCCATGTTGATGTTATAATCCACAAAGAATTAAAAGGACCGTAATCCTATACCTCAAGATGCCGATTGAAGATTGTCGCGGGGATGGATCGTCGTGGAAGAAGCATCGCAGAGGGAGAATCGTCGGCGTCGCGGAACACGATGTCACGTTGTCGATCTCCGAGGGTGACGGCGTTCTTCACGTTGTTCGCGTTTCTTCGTGTTCTTCACGTTCTTCGCGTTCTTCGCAAAGGAGGATGAAGATCTCAAGCGTTGGAGTCTTCTCCAAATCTTCTCAATGAGCAATCCTCAAGAAGACAAGCGTTGGTCTTATTTTATTAACATGCCAACAAATTGTAAAAGAAACTAAGTAACGACCCATTACTTCATAGAATTAATTTCAACGAATAAACCGCCCAATTAATAGGAGCGTTTAAGAGTTTAAGAAAATGCCCCAGTTGACTTTCATTTAAGAGGGGGGTTACGGGTGCGTTACTTAGGGGAAAAGAAACGGTGGGGCTCGTGCGGGACCCACCTCACCAATATCCTACCAAGAGGGTAGGATATTTTGGATTTCACCCTATCCGCTTTAACTCAGCTTAAGCAGCTTTAAGTGGCTTTAAGTGGCTTTTAAGTGGCTTTAAGTGAAATAAAAATAAAGTTGCCGCACCACTTTATTTTATTTTCTTCACTTAACTCCCAAAATTTAAAAATCACACCTGAGCAAACGCAACTCTAGAAGAGGAATTTCTAAGCAATTACCGGCGCTGCGATTCCATCAGTGCCCTCGGAATTCGATTCCGAGCACCGGTTCAAAAGTTAGAAAAAACCCGCTCGTTCGTTCACTGAACGTACCCGAGCCAAACTTCAGAAAATGATTTCGGGCACACCGGGCCTCGGAATCAGGTGCCGTCAGAAACCGCGTTCTTGTAAAATTCCAAAGAAAATTAAGAAAAAAATTTCCTTGAAATTTACGGGTCTTTACAATTGGAGTCATTTTATAATAATTTTAGATATATAAAAATTTTATTGAACTTTTTACCGTCTTTTACCCACCTCCTATGAGTATTTGAAAATTTACATAAAACTTAATTTTACCACTTCTGTGAGTTGAATTTCAAAACTCCAAGATACACGGTTGATATCAGTAAGTAAAATTTGGTTCAATAAGATGAAAATATTTTTTGGTGAATAATAACTTTTTACTTTTATTTACCACGGTTAAAAGTAAATAGGGTAATTAAGGGTAAAAATGATATTATTATTACCCTAACACATGTTCTAATTCTATTGGATAAGTATAATTCGACCAAAAACAACCTTAGGAATAAAATATGATCCTTTAGGTCTACTTGGATTAGATTAGGACATTTATTATTATTTAATTCAAGGAAGAGTTAAAAGTGTTAAATTCAAAGTTTAATAACTAAACCATTTTTAGGATAGGGTTAAACATAAGTTAAATTTGAATATAAATATTCATTATAAATCTAAAATATTTCCTACATAATAGTATTTTATTTATATTTTTTAGACATTAAATAATTTAATTTATTTATGACACAATGATGATGCAGTAATTACCTAATTAATGAAATATTAAAATAATTGATATTATAAATATTCAAATAAATGTAATTTGAGACTTTTTATGAATTACAATAATTTTATAGGTTAATATGACATGTTAGGGTTGGTTAGATGATTTTTTTCGATGTAATAATGCTGTTATGAAGGGAAATTTGAATATCCATCCTGTAGTAAATGTGAGAAGAAACATCCTGGTACTTGGCTGAAGGGAATGGGAGTCTGTTACAGGTGTGGTGAAAAAGGACAAAAAGCTCGTGATTTCAAAGGGAAGAAAGAGGATATCAATGTTGAATGCTACAATTGTAGAGAAAGGGGGAATTATGTGAATGAATGTCCTAAGCGTCAGGGGAACTTACCTCAGAAGAGGTCAAGGGATCAAGGCCAAGCTTATGCTATCACTATTACTGAGGTTGAAGCTTCTAAAGACGTAGTGGTAGGTAATTTAATGGTTTCTTCAAGTTTAGAAAATGATTTATTTGATTCTGTATCATCGCATTGTTTCATATCTTCCCAGTTTGCTAAGAAAATTAGATATTTCCAATTTGATTTAACAAGGGAGCTGTCAGTCTAAACTCCTAAGGGAAGTATCATTGTTACAAAGTTTTGTGAATTAGTTCCCATTAGGGAATATAAATGTTCTTTATCTATTGATCTCATCGTCATACCCATTATTGAATTTGATATAATCCATGGTATGGATTGGATTTCAGACCATGATGCGAAAATTTATTGTAAGAAGAAGGAGGTTACAATTTTTGATGATGATAAGGAGTACCTTATCTTTAGAGCAGAAACTTCACCACCTAATTCTTATCCATATCCACCCCCAATAGATCAACTAAATTCAATTATTGGGGAGGAAGAGAATGAAATAATTGTGGGTAAGGAAAGGAATGTTCAAATAGAGGATGTACCTATTGTGAAAGAATATGTTGATGTGTTTCTAGAAGATTTACCTAGACATCCTCCAGAACAAGAAATTGAGTTTTCAATTGATTTAATTCCTAGTTCAAGGCCCATATCGAAGACCCCTTATAGAATAGACGCTGTGGAATTAGTGGAACTGAAGAAACAACTAGAAAAATTGAGTAATAAGGGATTTATTCTCCCTAGTGTTTCTCTATAGGGAGCCATTGTTCTTTTTTGTTAAGAAGAAAAATGGATCTATGAGCTTGTGCATTGAATATAGGGAGATCAATGCTATAACAATAAAGAACAAGCATCCCCTACCTTGTATTGATGATTTATTTGACCAACTTCATGGAGCTTAATAATTTTCAAAGATTGACCTTCGATCTGGATATCATCAATTGTGTGTGAAGGAGGAAGACATTCCGAAAACAGCATTTCGAACCAGGTACGGGAATTACGAGTTTACAGTAATGCCTTTTGGATTGACTAATGCACCCTCCATCTTCATGGATCTAATGAATAGAGTTTTCAAGGAATATCTTTATGACTCTATAGTGATATTTTTTTGATGATATCTTGGTATACTCCAAAAGATACAAAGATCATGAAAATCACTTGCGCATTATTCTAAAGACTCTTAGAAGACATGAATTATATGGGAAGTTTAGAAAGTGTGAATTCTGGCTTCAGGAGATTTCTTTTCTTGGCCATATTGTCTCTAAGGATGAAATCTCTGTTGATCCTTCTAAGACCAAGGTAATCCAAGAATGGCCAACACCAACGAGTATAACCGAGGTACGCAGTTTTATTGGTTTAGCAGGTTACTATCGGCGTTTCATCTAGAATTTTTCCCGGTTGGCTAACCCATTAACAAAGCTCACATGTAAAGGGGTTAAATTTGTTTGGAAAAAAGAGTGTGAAGAATGTTTTGAATAATTAAATAGAATATTAGTCAATGATCCTATATTTACTCTACCATCGGGGAATGATGGGTTTGTTATTTATAGTGATGCTTCAAAGAAAGGACTTAGTTGTTTCCTTATGCAGAATGATAGGGTTATTGCCTATGCATCATGATAGCTAAAAATTCATGAGAAAAACTATCCTACTCATGATCTTGAGTTAGCAGCTGTAATATTTGCTTTGAAGATTTGGAGACACTATCTCTGTGGTGAAAATTGTGAGATATATACCGATCACAAGAGTTTGAAGTATATTTTCTCACACAAAGAACTCAACATGAGGAAAAGAAGATGGCTTGAACTACTCAAGGATTATTATTATACTATACACTACCACCCGGGGAAGGAAAATAAGGCAGCAAATGCTTTTAGTAGAAATGATCATGGAGTTTTGAACAATATTAGAGTTGAAAAGGATCCTATATATATGGATCTAGTAAAGATGGATATGGGAATCACCATGTAAGGTGAAACATCAATACTTTTTCAAATGGTTTCCAAACCATCTTTACTAAAAATGAAAAAGAGTTCTTGGACCGGTGATGAAGAGTTTCAAAAGAATATTAAAGTTGTGAATGATGGGAGATTGAGTGAATTTTTGTATGAAGATGGAATTTTGAAATTTGGGAAGAGACTTTGTGTTCCCGATATACCTGATCTAAAAAGGGAATTATTGGATGATGCTCATAGTTACAATTTCTCTATACACCCTAGTAGCACAAAAATGTATAGAGATTTGAAGGAACATTTTTGGTGGGACAACATGAAGAGGGATATTGCTGATTTTGTGTCAAGATGTATGGTTTGTCAACAAGTGAAAGCTGGAAGACAATAGCCTGGAGGAGTCATGAAACCTCTTCCCATACCCGAGTAGAAATGGGATAATATTATGATGGAATTTTTCATGGGACTACCAAAGACTCCTAGAAGGAATGATGCAATATGGGTCATTGTTGATCATATTACCAAGTCAACATATTTTCTTTCTATAAGAGAAGATTTAACACTTGAACGATTAACAAGAATATATATTAATGAAGTTGTAAGACTTCATGGAGTACCAATATCGATTGTTTCTGATCGTGATCCCCATTTTACATCAAGATTCTGGAAATGTCTTCAGAAATCCCTAGATACTGAACTTCGTTTGAGCACTGCCTACCACCCTCAAACTGATGGATAATCAGAATGGACTATTCAAACCTTAGAAGACATGTTGAGGTATTTATCACTTGACTTTCAAGGTCTGTGGGATCAATATTTACCTTTGGTAGAATTTTCCTACAACAATAGCTTCCATTCAAGTATTCAGATGGCACCATATGAAGCATTATACCGAAAAAGATGTTGCACACCAACCTATTGGGATGTTGTTGGTGAAAGAAAACTCGTAGGACCAGAACTTGTTGAGGAAACGATGGAAACGGTAAAGGTGATCCAAACCCACATCAAAGCAGCTCAAAGTAGGCAGAAGAGCTATACCGATAACCGAAGGAAGGATTTGGAATTTTGGGTAGGAGATCATGTTTTCTTGAAGGTATCTCCATGGAAGGGTGTTATATGTTTCAGTAAGAAGGTAAAATTAAGTCCCAATTACATCGGATCTTTCAAAATTCTATAACGAATTGGGGTTGTAGCTTACCGTTTGACAATACCTCCAAGTCTCTCCAAAGTTCATGATGTGTTCCACGTATCACTGTTGAGATAATACATGTCTGACTCAACGCATGTACTCACCTATGAGGAATTAGAACTGGAACCCGATCTGTATTATTGCGAAGAGCCTGTCAAGGTTCTTGATACAAGAGAACAAGTGCTGAGAAGCCGGACAAATCATCTGGTAAAAGTTCTATGGAGAAACCATAAGATGGAAGAGGCAACATGGGAACCTGAGGAACTTATGATGAAGAACCAACCGTGTCTTTTTATGCAATAATATTCTAGAAATTTTGAGGATGAAATTATTTGAAGGAGGGTAGAATGTAACACCCCAAGATTCCACGGTACACTTGTCTTTGAATAATACAATAGCGTGTGTTGTATGTAACTTCGAGTTCTAACACACCACAACCAATCAAAATAGTTGTTGTGAATATTAATACCCACTTTTTGAAATTTTATAAATTTTATCTTTCAAAATAGACTTCATTTTTGGATTTAGAATATCGAAATTATCTTAGGGTGAATTTTTAGTATTTTTCTGAAAACTTTCAATTTTTGATGAATAGTGAAAAACATTGAGTTGTAGTTTAAAACCAAATTTTTATTTAAATAATTGTTTATTTTATTTAAATTTATTTTAGGTCAAAATAGATACATAATACCTATATAAGTTCAATGTAATTCATTGGAGTCAGTTTATAATAATTTTAGATATATAAAATTTTTATTGAACTTTTTACCGTCTTTTACCCACCTCCTAGGTGTATTTGAAAATTTACATAAAACTTAATTTTACCGCTTCTGTGAGTTGAATATAAAAAATCCAAGAGACAAAGTTGATATTAGTAAGTAAAATGTGGTTCAATAAGATGAAAATAATTTCTGGTGAATAGTAACTTTTTACTTTTATTTACCTCAGTTAAAAGTAAATAGGTTAATTAAGGGTAAAAATGGTATTATTATTACACTAACACATGTCATAATTCTATTGGATAAGTATAATTAGACCAAAAACAACCTTATGAATAAAATATTATCCTTTAGGTCCACTTGGATTAGATTAGTACATTTATTATTATTTAATTCAAAGAAGAGTTAAAAGTGTTAAATTCAAAGTTTAATAACTAAACCATTTTTAATATAGGGTTAAAAATAAGTAAAATTAGACTATAAATATTCATTAGAAAGATAAAAATATTTAATACATAATGGTATTTTATTTATATTTTTTAGACATTAAATAATTTAATTTATTTATGACACAATGATGATGCAGTAATTACCTAATCAATGAAATATTAAAATAATTGATATTATAAATATCCAAATAAATGTAATTTGAGACTTTTTATGAATTAAACTAATTTTACAGGTTAATATGACATGTTAGGGTTTGTTATATTATTTTTTTGAAGTAATAATACTATTATGAATTTAGCAAAAACAAAATACCAAATAGTGTCAAAATTGACATAAAAGAGTTTTTGAAACAAATATTATATTATTAATTGATATTATATTCCTAAAAATCTAATGTTTTGCTAAAAGACATATATAATGATAGGTGTATCATTAATGAACCACTTGGGGTTCTCTTGGAAGTATATAGTAAGTTTATTAACCATATAATATAAAAATACAAAGAGACATGGTAAATGTTAAACTATTTAACTAGGAGTTAAATCTAAAAGATAAAGTTAATATACTGACCCAAACCTGTCTAAAACCTATTTTTAAGTGTTTTTAGACCCATCCCCACATTATCCTAGAAATAAATTATTTTGGAGCCATTATAAACTGAAAATGATTTTATTATAAAATAATATTTCTGGCTTTTCCTAAGGTGCCCCTCATCCCTCTTATAAAAGGGAACTCCCCCTTCTCTCTAATTCACACCTTCAAAGCCATTTGGCTCGGCCGGAACCTGCCCAAATACCCTCTCAACTGTCCTCCCTTCATCCCAGAGGCCCTACTTTAGTCATAAATCCAACCTAAGGTTCCGTTTTGATCAAATCAAAAGGAAGAACCCGAAGAAGAGGTAAATATTTCATCACCTCTTTCAAGTTCCTTTCTTCTTCCACTTATTATTTCTTTATTATTTCCATTATAAAATAATAACTCCAGTATCTTATATATACTATGATTTTATTATAATGGTACAACCATATTCAGTATTCTATCCATCCTTTGAATGACATGTCACCATACGTATGTACGTACAACTTACCGTCTCCACGTCGTGGTGTAATTGTTATTCAATACATTATTATTTTGATGGGTATGATGATGATGTGTAATTGATTTAAATAATAAATATTACATGATAATGATTCCGTATATATGATATATCATCCAATTATATATTATTTTAATATCAAAATAATGATATTGTCGCTTGTGCGTACGTACGGATTACCGTCTCCATGAACACGGTGAGATTCATTCCCCATCGTATCCATTAAAGACTAATTTTCATTAGATGATTAAAAATAATTTTTAAAGACTTAATATCATTCTGAATATTAATAAGATACATCCTATCCATAACAAACATTACTTACGTAACAAAGCATATAAAGGAAAATGAATCATTTAACACCCGAAACGATGATAATACTAAGATATTATTAACAAAGTAATGTTAAAAGATCATATATGATATCATATTATTGTATATTATTCTTATATAATTTAATAACAATTATTTCACCATTATACAGGAGCTTAACCTACCATCAACTAAGGAAAAATACAAGGTAAGGGTTAATTTCACAATCTCTTCATTATCCGAGGTTGTTTATATGTAATTATCTACTGGGACCTCTTTATCATCCACATCCATGTTTCTTAAAAATATATTTCAAAACATTATTAATATTTTATATACTATGGGTTAAAGTCATTTATACCCTTGTTTGACTTTTATAATATGATTATAAAGGAATCTTTCCGTCGTTTTCCAAACAAGGTGCTTTATAACCTTTTCGACAAAATTATGGTAAGAATGACTTTTTTAACTTATACGACAGGTGCGGCTATTTTACACCTTTATAAAATCTTTTAAGCTTCCCTTACAAGATTATAAGAATATTTCCAAAATAAATGTTTCCTTAAATGATTTCAAAATAGGAAGAGATATTTCTCAAAAAAAAGGGTTTGATTTCATCAATGTCAACATCCTTTGATGGATTTTAAGCTTATTTGAAGTTGATTTATTGTGATACAAAACTTCCATATTGTATTGAAGGTTTTGTGATATGTTTGACTGTGGATGTTTTATTTTTACACCATTCATGATTTATGGATAAAGTATTGACATTTCGTATGCTAGTTTTAATACAAATGTTTATGTTATGTTTAAACCTTTTCATATATGGAATGCATTGGACTTAGTAAGTGACGGGTGGAGCCCGATATAGCTCCTCGATGCATCAGTAGGTCTCATGAGACAAACTAGTGTCTTGGCACAAGACCTTGAAAAAATCTTATTTGTAGTCTTGGCACAAGGACTTGACTATCTAGTTATGAAAGTCTGGAATTATGCATTCCATCATTATAAAAGTGGCTATTGATATTGCATGTGATTATTAGACTAGTAGGATGTCCATGTAAGTAAGTAAATGACATTATTTTGATTTATATTTGTCATATTATGATGAAGTTTATGTTGAAAAGGCTTTTTTTTAGTTTTATACATTACCTTAAATTTTTATGCTTATTTATGAAAGTTTCCTTTATATTGTCATCCTTACTGAGCATTTGAGCTCACCCCTTTCTATGTTTTATTTTTCCTAGGATGAAAAGAAGTATATTATGACTGACCTATAGGGATATTCTATGGGATCTCAATGTTTTCCATGGAAAAAATGTTGTTGTAGTTTCCATTTTATGATGCAATGTAAACCTTATGAATGTATCTAGTACTTCCAAGTCTACTAAACTAATTGGTATTTCGAGACTTGATCTTTTGTGATCAAGCTAATGTTATGTAATAATGCACCGAATCTGGGTAACTGAGGTCGGGGCGTTACAAAATGAACTTGGAATATTATAATAATATTCATTCATATAATATTAATCCTTGTATTTACTTAATTATATATAAATACAATAAATAAATTCAACCAAATTATTCTTTACTTGATTAATAATGAATTAATTTATTTATCAGTGATTGATAAAACTTGGGCAACACTCAGACCCCATGGAGAGACCCACCATGTCCAATATTACTATTCATCTAAATAGGAAAGATTCGAGAATATTCTAATGTGTGTGACCCTCAAGGATATTATCTCAATAGCATTGAATAATATTCATAGACTAAGAGCGAAGTCTAGAAACTCATTAAGGTCCCTAAAGAGATAAGGAAAATTCTTAGAAATGAATACAAACCTATGAACAAACACTTTTTAATATAATATCTTTTTCATAAGATATATCATAAATCAGGATGCATACTCGTGTCATCATCCTCTCTTGCTTTATTATTTTTTATTCTAACTTGACATGCATACCCTCGACTACCATAGACATGGATTTATGAAGGTACTACCATCCTGGTCATCAAGGCCTAAGATATCTCTTCCTCAACTTGAATGTGAGAAATCCTATCATGATCATTCAACCAATGTTATACCATCAATGAAGTTCTCAACACAAACATCCTATATCTGACTTAACTGTCATGGGTTTTCCTTGCACCAAAGTACTCAATAAAATGACACACATTGGTAATGATCTCAAGTCAGAATAATAATACACATGTTTGTTGATAGGAACAACCAATGACACCTGAAACATGTGGTGTTCCTATTGATAGGTATGTCCTCATGATCTCAACTACTAGATATCACAAAGTGATAATTTAATGAGAAGAAGTATCACTGATTATGAGATCCTAGAACCTGATAGTCACACACCATCTATGTCCTTTCAGTATGATGTATCTAGACCATAAGACATTACTTTAAGATTACTATCACAGTATATCTAGGTTATCATTATAGCATGGGATCTTCTATAACCCTTTGACATGACATATAATCTAAGGATATTACCATAAATATAGTGGATGCAGAAGTATAAACACTATTATGGAAAGATATATATATATATATATATATATATATATATCAAACTGTATAAATGCAGTGGTAATGAAAGTACATTTCAAGTTGGGTATAGGGAACCCACTTTCAACACTCCCACTTTCACTAGAGCTAACAACCAACAAGTCTCAATTCTCTTTCTCTCATATGAGAATCATGCTTCTACTGAGATATGGCTTTAGTCAGGGGGTCTACCACATTTTCCTATCTGGATAATCTCCTAACTATCACTTCTCCTCTCTAAGTAAAATCTGTCAAGAGATGAAAATTCTGAAGTACATGCTTTGTCCTCTGGTGTGGCATGGGCTCCTTGGAAAGAAACAATGTTGTAGTGATATCACAATAAACTGGAAAATGGAATGCACTGATAGGTACAACACCAATTTCTAAGACAAATCTATGTATCTTGAGTGATTCCTTTACTGCATCAGAAGCCGCTATATACTCGGATTCTAGTATAAAATCAATGACCATATATTTCTATGAGCTTCTCTAACTCACTGCACCACCATTCATGAAAAATATGTAGCCTGAATGCGATTTCATATCATCATGATCTGTCTGGAAACTAGAAACAATGAATCCTCTCAATACTAGTTCCTCATCTCCTCCATACACCAGGAACACATCCTTTGTATGCCTCAAGTAATTCAGGATTGTTTTGACAACTTCCCAATGCATCTCTCCTGGGTTATCTTGATATCTTCCCACCATGCTTAAAGAAAAGGCAATATCAAACATGCACATAACATCACATACATGATAGATCCCACTATCGAGGCATAAGGTATTATACTTATTCTATTAACCTCCTACTATGTTTTTGGACACATTTTCTTAGAGATATCGATACCATGTGACATGGACTACAACCCTATCATAGATTGTTCCATATTGTACATTTTGAGTACCCTATCATTATATGTACTTTGACTTAGCCCATGCGGCCTTTGGGATCTATCTTGATAGATGCTGATCCTTATAATGTAGGCTACTAACCTAAGTCTTTCATAGAGAATCATTCATTTAACCAAGTCTTAACTTACTTTAAGACTTTCTCTTCATTTCTCATAATTAATATGTCATAAACATATAATACTAAGAAAATGATGGAATTTTCAATAACCTTATTATAGACACAATGCCCACGTCCATTTTTAACAAAAAAATTATCTTATGGCCTCATCAAAATGAAAATTTCATGATCATGATGCCTGCTTCAACCTGTAAATGGATCTCTGAAGCTTGAAAACCTTATTAGAATTCATTAACCAAACAAACCCTTCAGGTTGTGTCATATAGACATATTAAACCAACATCCAATTTATAAAATAAGTTTTGACATCCATTTTCTAAATCTCATAATCATAGAAGGATTCTATTGAAAGAAATATTATAATGGATTTCATCATTGCTACTAGGGAGAAGGTTTCATCATAGTCTTTACCTTGACATTTTATGAAACCCTTTACTACCAGTCTTTCCTTATAGGTATAAACCTTACCATCAATGTCCAATTTTTTTTTTAATACCCCTTTACACCCAATGGGGTTTACATCAACTAGAGGGTCTACCAAAATCCAATATTTATTTTTGTATATGGACTCCATCTCATAATGCATGACATCTTTCCATTTAGCAACATATTTTCCTTATACTCTTTCCTTGTAGGTTAGAAGTTCATCATCCTCAAAGAGTAATGTGTCACTTGACTCAGTGATAAGAAACCATAATGCTCTGGTTCTCTAACCTCTCAAGTTGACCTATATAATACCTTTTTATTAGGAACATATTTATCTCCCACTGTCTCTTGTAGATATTGTTACCATACCAACTCATGTGCATATGAAGGATTAAGATCATCAAAGTCAATCTTTCTCCCACCATTTCCAAAAAAAAACGTGTTCCCTTTCTAGAAATGTGGTTTGACTTTCCACAATTACTTTTATATATGAAGGGATATTTAGGTAATATCCTTTGGTTTCTTTAGGATGACCAATTAAATTTCACTTCATGCTTAGGGATTCCAATTTTTCACAAGGTATTGTCTTAAAAAACACATTGAATCCCCATACACGTATGTGTGAAAGATTGGGTTTATTTCCATACAAAAACTCATATAGAATCTCATCTATAGCTTTAGTTTGTACTCAGTTAAGGGTATATGATGTTGTCTGTAAGGCGTATCCCCCAAAAAATAATGGAAGTGTTGTTTGACTCATTATTAATCTAACCATGTCTAGAAAATTCATATTCCTCCTTTCACTAACACCATTCCACTGTGGTGTATAAGGAGGAGTGATTTGGGAAACTATCCCACACTCCTTCATGTGATCAATGAAAGCATGGTTAAGATACTCTCTACCTTGGTCTGAGCAACATTTCTTAATCTTCTTACCAATATGGTTTTCCACTTCATGTTTTTATTCCCTATACATCCAAATGGAACCTGACTTATAGCACATTAAGTAGATATATCCTTACCTACCATAGTCATAGATAAAATTAATGAAGTATGAAAACCCACCCCTTGCCTCTACTGGAAATGGACCACATATGTCAGTCTGAATTAATTCTAGTAATTTAGTGGCTCTTTATCCCATCCCAGAGAAGGGTGATTTGGTCATTTTACCTTGTCAACAAGCATGACATACATCCAAGGGTGTTAACTGAACTGAGTCTCAATACCCTTCTTGATGTAATTTTTGTAAATTATTTTCATTTACATGACAAAGAATAAAGTTCCATAAGTTGGTGTTTTATGAGTCATGTTATCTGGTTTTTTCATTTATTGTCTTTATCGGGTTTTCGAGTTCTAGTATATATAAGTAATTGTTAAGATGCACCATACCATAACACATGTTATCCTTATAAAAGAGAGAAAATTTATTTTCCAACTTGAAATAAAATACCATTATGTCCAAACTTGACACTGATATTATGTTTCTAGTTATAGAGGGTACATAATAAAACTTATTTAATACGAGAATAACACCACTAGGCAATGTAAGGTGATAATCTCCCACTACCAAGGTTCCTAGAGTCACACCATTTGTAGCTCGGAGATCAACTTCACCTTTTGTAATCTTTCTAAATCTACTTGGTTCCTGCATATGAATACATATGTGTGAGACAAATTTTGTATCCAATACTGAACTTGTAGATAATTAAAGATTACATTCAATGAAAAAATACTTGATTTATAAGCGTCACCTTGCTTATTCTTCTCAACTCTCCAATTTCTCTTCCAGTGGCCTTTCTTGCCACATAAAAAGCAGACAACCTCCTTCTCATTTCCCTGCCTCTATATCCTTGGTTTTTTGGAAGGATGGTGCATTGGTCCCTTCAGCATGGACTTGGCCGACCTTCAACCTTTTTACCTTGACCTTCCTCCTCTTGTTCACCATAAGAACTATAGAATTGGTATTCATCATGTCCTTATAAGCTTTGATAACTAAATCCAAAAGGTCCAAGAGCGACTTTGTCATGTTATTCAAGTTATTATTAACAATTAAAGTTGAAAATCATGGTGGTAGAGATACAAGAATGAGATTAGTCACTAGATCATGATTCATTTTGAACCCAAGGACTTAAAGCCTCTCAATTTACCTAATCATCTTGAGTACATGAGGTCCTACTTGATTCCCTTCTACTATCCTGCATCAATTAAGGACACTAGAAATCTCATACCTTTTTTCCCATGCACTCTCATGATATAATTCTTGGAGACGAGTCAACATTTTGTAGGAATCCACATCCTCACGCATTTTTTGTAATTAACTATACATGGATGACAACATGATTCACTAAATCCATAGTGCATCATATACAAGATTTGTCCATTTTTCTTTATCTGCATTTTTTTCTCCTAGAGGAGGCTCAATAGGAAGTGAGGACTGTAGTACATAAAACTTCCTTTATTAGTGTAGTACTATACACAAGCCCCTGTACCACACCTGAAAGTTATGGTCGGTCATGATATTTTATTTATCCACGTATTGATCACAGTGAAAGAGTACCAATGGTGTTGGTGATTTCCATTTTTTGATCTACAAAAAATAAATTTTAACATTCAATACTTTATCTTGATTACCTTTTAGACAATTTTTATTAATTAATTATTAAATCACTTAATGTCTCCCACTATTTTATCGAATCTTAATAGACCTCACTATTATATTTAGAATACTCTGTCGCTTGAGTATTCTAGTGACAAGGATCTTTAAAACCTCCCCTCATAATTTTCAATCTATGACTACACCACTACTTGGAGGGTTTCAAGGTAGGATCTAAGGCGGGGGACTGCTTTAACTAGCAGTTTCATGATCTGTTGCATAAAGTCTCACCTTATTGGAATCATAACTTGATTCACTCAACTCTTGGCCTCTAAAGTGATATCAAGTTAGCTAGGGATAATCATTGACTACCCACTTTACTTAAGTCAAACCAATACTCATGAGAACTCCTCAGTAGTTAGATACACTCTCAACAATGACCGAAGAGAACCCCAAACACCCAGTTTTGTTTAAATGCGAGCAATGGAAGACATTAGGACTTAATTTTCCCTAGGGATTTTATTATTTTTTGATGAATGCAATTCATCTCTATTAAATATGTTCAATATATGTTGTTGTGCTCACAATTGAACATGCAATAGGAAAACATATGTCACAAATTTATGCATTTTATGTTTATTATTTTAGGTGATCACACAATAATCAAGCACTTACATAAAATAACAAACAATGCATAAAGGAAATTAATAAACCTGACTGGTCTTGGACATCTAATTGTGATTGATCCATTCTAAAATAAAGAATCAATCTTAACACAAGGATTCATACCTGAGTAGATTCCTGACTCATAGTGAAACTCGCCCCCAATCCAATGTATTCACTTCTTTTCTAGAGTACCACCTCGTCTTGGCGGGGTCTGGGTCTTATAGCATCATCATCGATGTACAAATATAATCGCATGCAAGCGAGGGGGTATAGGGGTTCAATGTACAACAGGTGCATTGAACGTGCATACCCTTATACATATTTGAATGAAAACAAGAAGATACACAAACCGTCATTTAATTATCTACTTATTACAATCATAACATGCAATAAATAATTAAATTATCCAGACAAACACAGGTTTGTTAGTAACTCAAGAACATTTGATATAACAAATAAACACACAAGAAAAATTAAATTTCCATAAATTTAAAAAAACAAGGGTATTGAAATAAATTATTTGAATTTAAATAAATTTAATAAATTTATTTTTTACAGTTCCAACATCAATATAATTTTAAATCCAAAAATTAAATTAAAACAATTAATTTAATTTAAATATAAAATAAATTAATCTTTCAGATTATTAAAAGTTTAAACCAAATTAATTTTATTTAATTTCATTTAAAAGTACGATTAAATTAAACAAATTAACTAATTTTGATTATTAATTTCACTCGGTCCCGAAAAAAACTCAACCGCATGGAATATTAAATCGGGTCGTGGCCCCGCAAGCCCTTATCGGGCTCCAAAGTGACTGTCACTGGAGGTACCTGTCGGGTGGGGTTCACCGGCCTGGTTCCGGGTATCAATGGGGGTATAGCACGGAAGCATGATCAGATCTGATGGCCATATCCATGAGTCATGGTGGACGGCGATGGCAGTCCCGATCTGGGAAAAGATAATGTTTTTGATTTATTATGAAAAATAACATTTATATAATATTAAAATAATATTATATTATAATTATTCACCTAGTGCAAATTGGATTCAGGGCCGGTCCAGTGGCCGGATTTTGGCGGATTCTTTGCCAAATTTCAGAATTTTAGATAACAAGATAAATATATATATTTATTTATTTATATAACGTGTTCTTCAAAAACATAATACCATCTGAAAATCATAAAACTGAAAAACACCATGGCAATCCATATTTTTTTTTCAGAGAGCCGTATCTTTGCCATATGAAATCGGATCGACGTGCGGTCAGATTCGTTATGACCGCTTTTAATACCCTCTATATAAATTTAAAGAAAAATAATATTTCTTGACGCAGAAAAATCACATGATTTTTATGATACCAATTGAAGGTACTCAAGCACACAACAAAAGCTGGTGAGTCAGAGATTTAAAATTTTTTCATCATTGGAATGATGAAACTTCATCGTCTACAGCGATCTAACCCCAGTACAATTTGAGGATCTTGCGTGGTTTAATACAAGCACGATAAATTAAAATTTATTAATACCTCATTCTGATTTGATGCATGCACATCCGTTGGATGTAGCTTGTGTCTGTTGCTCAGGGGATCTAATTCTAAATCCCTCAAGATCATCCACACACGCCTCTTGAAACTATATGTATGTTGTTCGTCGGATTCTAGGTACTAGCGTGGAATTTTGATGATCACTTCGATGTAGCGATGATCAACACAATCCTCTATCTTCGATCCGCGAAGACAAACTTGGATCATACGCTCAGATTGAGTGATTATATCTCTAGGAATCAGAAGGAGAGAGAAGCTTTCAATTCCAACTGAATGAATCATCCATTGGTATGAGCTTCTCTCCACTTATATAGTGGATATTCATAATACCCGATTAGGGTTCCCCGACCACAGTGCAATAAACGTCCACTAAATAAGCTATATAAATAATTAATTATGAAAAATTAACTACATCATAAATATTACTTATTTTTTATCACATACCTGTAATATATATTAAATATATTATATGATAAACATGATCGATTAACTCGACTCATAACTCCAGGTAATATTAAACGAATTTGGAATATTATAATAATATTCGTTCGTATAATATTAATTCTTTTATTTACTTAATAACTTGTAAATAAAATAAATAAATTTAATACAATTATTCTTTACATGAATAATAATGAATTTATTTATTTATCAGCAATTGAAAAAACATGGATAACACTCGGACCCTGTGGTGGGATCGACCATGTCCAATATTTCTATTCAACAAAATATAGCAGATTATCGAATGTTCTATTGTGTGTTACCCACTAGACCTTTATCTAAATAGTAGTTAATAATATTCATAGACCAAGACAGAAGTCAACCAACTCATCAAGGACCTTAAAGTGATAATGAAAAGTCACAGCAACAACTACCAACCTACAAACACACACTATGTAATATAATATCTTTTTCATACGATATATCATAAAGCAGAACACACACTTGTATCATCTTCCTCTCTTGATTTATTATTTTTTGATCTTACCAGATGAACTTTCCTTCGGCTACCATGATCATGGATTTATGAAGGTACTACCATCCTAATCAACCAGGCCTAAGATATCTCTTCCTTAACTCAGAAGCAAAAAATCCAATCTTGATCATTCAACCAATGTCATATCATCAATGACGTACCCAACACAAACTACCTATCCACGACTTCATTACCATGGTTTTCACCTTGCATCAATGTATGCGATCAAATGACACCCATTGACAATGATCTCAAGTCAGGAGACCAATACACATGTTCGTAGATAAGAACAACCAATGACACCTGAAACATGTGGTGTTTCTATTGGCGGGTCTATCCTCATGGTCTCAACTACTAGAGATAACTAAGTATTAATTTCATGAGAAGAAGTATCAATTCTTATGAGTCCCCAACACCTGATAGCCGCACATCATCTGTTTCCTTTCAGTATGATGTATCTGGACCATAAGACATTACTTTAAGATTACTGTCACAATATCTCTAGGTTCTAATTATATCATGGGATATACTATAACCCTTTGATAAAACACGTAATCTAAGGATATTACCATAAATATAGCATACGTAGATTTATCAACACTATTATGGAAAGATAAACACATGTATATATATCAATCTTTATACATGTAGTGGTAGTTAAAGTACATCTCAAGTTGGGTCTAGGGAACCCACTTTCAACACACGTTTCTCAACTTGGTCGTTAACATCGCCCTATATACCTCTGTCCAATCCCAACCTGATGAACCATGTCACCTCAGTCCTACTGATCACTATAACCTCAATGCATATCAGGCCTCGATCATCACATTCCCATGGAACCATCACATTCAATAGAAATAATTCATTTTAATTAAATTCAAATAACCCACCTTTCCTAACCTGCCAAAGTGGTATGAATCCTATCACCATGATTATACCATTTTTAGTTAAGGAAGAGAAATATCATATACATATCATGTGATCAATTTAATAATGAAAAGACAAGCATAAAATTATTAGGGTCTCTATTGGATAACCCAACTACATGCTCAAGAACACACCCCCAAAATATGAGTGGAATCAAAGATAAAGCTAAGCACCACCTACCTCATACTGGTAGACATTCACTCACCAGGTATCAGCCTATAAATAGATATGAATAATAAGAAATTAGTTTTTTAGATGAAATCCATGAAAATAGGGTAAAACAGATCACATTGATTTAGTGCACCGTATGGAGAGGGTAAATAAGAAAAGTGGTTAGAAAATCGAAGGTCTTAACAAGAAAAATACATAGCCACCAATGTATTGAAGATCAGAGCTCAGATAAGGAGATTGGATCAAATCCTAATAGAGGAAGATAAGGATCTCCTTGGCCGTTAGAGAGGATATCCATGTATGGGAGGAATGAAGAGGGAAATACCTCTTAAAAAAATAATGTCAAAATGGTCATTTTCCCTTTTAAAGAGGCCTCACAGTTACCACATGGTTTGGAAAATCATGCGGAAACCATGAGATTACCACCGTATGAACACCTCACATGAACATGCTAGGCGTGTGAATCCCCTATATTAAAATTTGCAGAGGATTCACACAACTGTGCACCCCCACCTGCATGATTTTTCAAACAATGCATGGTGAAGAAGGAGGGCCGCACGATTACACCCGGGAGGCCGCACAGTTTGTCCAAACCACACACCTCTATCTTTTCACCCTAAACATTGGGTTTTTATCATCTAATGCACTCAAAACCCACTCGAAACCCTGAGGCACTTTATGAGCCTCTAAAACCATCTAAAAATAAGGCCTTGGTTCAAAAAGACTCCTAGAATTTGGTTATGAAGATCAAGAAAAAATTTGATCCAACCACCAAACTCTAAAAATTAAAACGGGTTGAGGAATTCGACCTAATCCAAAAACCCAAGATGTTAAAATCTACCCACCTTAACACAAATCATCCCTAAGCTATAAATCATTACCTAGAGATGGTACCAAACACACCCATCTCATTCAAAACACCCCAGTCTACCCCGGTTATAAAGTCATAGGTCAACTCTCTCAAGGCACTCCCCACCTTAGAAGTTACCTACCCTAACCGTTTCCTAACCAAAAACTCATAATTTTTATGGTCCACCAACATTCCATGGAATCAAAATCCCTCCCATGATGAACCATCACTCTGGAACCTCATCAAGCACTCAAATCATGCATGTGTCACATCTAACACCCATCAAGTCCTACATGTCATCAGATGCCTGCCTCATGCCCATGTCATGCATGGAACCTATGAGGTCCCACATCTCAACAGATGAACAAACATCCCACATCTCAATAGATGATCAAAATTACCCATGCCCCATTTGGAACCCATAAATTCCCACATCACGTTGATGCCTAGATTCATACACACCTCATTAGAACCTGCATTGCATCGATGCCCATAAGAAATCCTGGTTCCACTCACCTTATATATATATAATGCACCCAAGAAGATGAAAACCTACTAAACAACACTAGGTTAGTCAAAAAATACATATTGTGCACCACATTCACCCAAACCAGACATGCCAAACAAAAAAATGGTCCATTCCAAAACAAAAGAAACCCAATCACACCCAAGGTGTACCTCTAACTGTAACTGGATCCCTAGCTTGTTCTTCACCTGGAAGCTCCGGTGTGTGCACCTATCTTGAAGCTCGACTATCTGAGTCCTGTCCTTCCTACGGTGATACACTGACCACTAGCCATTGACCCCACTTCTAGGTCCCACTGTCTCTACCATGACCTCTATGTGTAGCTGAATCCTAGCTACCAGCTCCTAGTACCACTCCTAGTTCAACCTAAGATCCCTGAGTCTACCCTAGTCTATGAATCCTGATCATCTGAGAAGGCTTCCTATAGAACCTCTTGAGATGGAAGACCTTTCCACATGCTCGACACTCCTTTGGTGCTCGATCACACTAAGTACACATTTGTCATGGCTACCCACACTAGAAGCACATTGTCAAAGACCTACTCCTAAATGGTCTTCTCAAGTATCTAGCCAAAATTTACAGCTGAGAATTCTCATGGCCCCAATTTCGATTATCTGAAGAATCACTGCAGAAATTTCATAATGCTTCCACTTGGCTCAAATAAGATTAGTTTGTCAAATTTTCCTCAGTTATCAGCACCTGATTCATAGAATCTGATAATGAGGCCTACCTGAATATGTTTAACTGCACCTGAATGGTATGCCTTAAACCATCCTCGAAGCATCTCACCCTTGAGGTGTCATCTCCCACTTTACCAGGTGTAAAATGAGGCAACTCTATGAAAGTAGCTGCATAGTCTATGATGGACATGTCTCTCTGATAAAGGTTCAAGAACTCCTAAGATATCTTCACCATCAACATCTCTGGGAATAAAGGATCAAATAACCATGCCTCAAAGTCCTTCGAAGACAGTACCTCATCTCTACCTACATGAACATGTACATCCCACCAGCGCTTTGCCAATACTATGAGCATGTACATATCCATATTCACCCTCCACCATGTATGTGTCTCAAGTTGGTCAAAAATAGTATGGACTAAATCAATCCAGTTCTATGCCACCTGTGGTCCACCCTCACCCTGAAATAGTATGGGGTTATGCAAATAGAACTCCCAAGTCAAGTACGCCATAGGAGGCTTCGCGCCATACGCTCCCCTATCAACCCACTGGATGACACAAACCAAGCCCGCCCTAAGCTGATAATCAAGCCATGGCCTAAAAGCTTCCATATACTATGGTTGACTCACATCCACCTGAGAATATACATGTTCTTGTACCTATGGCTCATGCTCATTCTGAACCTCCAAGGCCTCATCCCGACCCTCTGGGGCCTCAACTAGTGCACACTCATGCAACACTATATCACCACCCGCCTGACACTCCATCAAAAGATGCCTAGGTGGAAACCCACTGAATACCAATACCATAGTCAGAATACGAAAATAACATATATAATATCATAGATAGAGAAATATGTAACAATAAACACAATCTCACAACCCTTACACTCTCCCATCACATCCATGTCACACGACATCCGGCTGCATGACCCCTTGACCTCCCATATCAAAGCCATGTATCACATATAAATCCAAACTCATGGCCCCTCTCCTGAGTTATCCATCACATAAAAATCTGAGGAAGCTGATTAGAATTACACTAAATAAAAGAATGAGTAAAACACTGTTTAGCTTCTTTATTGACACTTTAAACCACTCAACCCTTATCATCATCCTTTCCTTCTATTATTAGATCCAGGACCACCCATATATATATATATATATTACGTATCACACTACATCACACACAATTTTCATTGGAACCACATGTTTGAGATGGATGAGTAGAAATCTACCAAAGAGAGGCTAAGCAGGAAATCACTGTTTAGATTGCATTGTTGACACTTTAAACAACCCAACCCCTCTTAGCCCAATCCAGTTTCCCAATGGAAATCACAAGAAATTAATCACAAGCGCGCACACACACACACATCAATCATCCTATGTGCCTATCAAGAAAGAATAACAATCATCTATTTCTATACCGGGCCAAGGGTCCATATCTCCCCCATTTCCATAATGGGCCATCGATCACATATCATAACAGATAATAATAACACCAATGTGCACCAATAAAGGTGGAAATCATATCAATTGTAAAATAACACAATAGATCATCAATTTTGCACCCCTGGAAACTTGGTCTTTCCCCTATACATGGGGCTGTAGACACCCAAACATGAACTCTAAACTCAGTTCACACTACATCCTAGTATATGATATACCACAACCCAAATAGTAAGACCTAGAAAGAGGAAAAAACTCATCTAATACCATTAGTAGTGACCTGACCCATTTTTACACTAGAATAGTTCTTAGGGCTAGTTAAACACTAGGCCTTAAGCGTGACTCCCCATATTCCAAAGAATTATGACTAGCAACAAGGGTGTAAAGAGGTTATTTTAGGGAGAATATACCCTCTAGCGATGATAATAATAATGGTCTATATAAATATAGAAGAAGAAGAAAGGCTATAAATAACATGACTAGTAACCCACACTAGCAGAAGTACAAATAAGAAACAGTAGTAATAATCAATAATCTCAAACACACTATTTGAAGAATAAAACACCACATTATACCATTTATAGAACATGCATACAATTTAGGTCATACAACATAATAAATAAATAGTAGGGTCTCCCATGGAAAAGAATCAATACATACATAAAATAAGCATGCTGAAACAAAAGTAAACTCCACCTGATGCAAGAAAATCCAAAGCCCCTTGCTATCCATTCCATACCAACAACCCAACATGTTCACTAAGGTCTATCGCATAAGCCCAAAACCTTACTTAATCATAGAAGCATAAAATCTACACATGTCCTGAAGGGCCTGTGTAGGGTGTGAGAATAAATCTCAATAGGCCACCACCAATGTGTGTTTTTCTTACATCTATGATAAAATATGTGTTTACTCATAATAGATAAAAAGGAAATGTGTACATGTATAAATAAATACCCCATTCCTTTATGCTCAGCAGCCACAAGTAATCAATCACCTACTTTAGCCAACACCGGTATACCATGTGACCCTAGTTAAATATATGTCATACAATGACATGTATTTATATATATAACTATATTGGTGAGGATCCTTAGCATAAATACCAAGTCATCCCCTAATGACTAGCAAGTTTGAGAGCCCTCAGGCATCTTTTGTAATAGTATCACCATCACCCTGTGCCAACCGACACCTCCCATGTCATAATTGAATAACCGGTATCCCAAAGGCACACGAAAGAAAGTACTTGGTCTCTCAGAACTCAGCTCAGGAAATCCCAATTGGCTCAAATCTCAATGTCTAAGGCATGATGAGATTTGTTATCCAATTAATAAACACCATCGACTCAATAACTTATGTCCCAAGAAATGGTGATATCCATCCTCCCAAATAATCCTGACCCAACACCCTCAATATATGACGAGCCTCAGCCCCCAACTGATGCTCTCATCAATATAAAAATATGGCTCCTCACTATCCACATGTATTTCTATAGAAAGATCCTTCAACCTCACTAATGTTCAACACTATCCTAAGACACAACTAACGGAGGCCTCTACCCACACAAGTGGCCAACACCACCTCATTATATGAGTCCTATATGTGTGCACATGAATCCAACGGTGTTTTTATAACACCCCAAGATTTTACATTATTTACCTTATTAAACAAATTTAATTTATTCGATTTCTTATGTTGCATGCAACACCGAGCTTAAATAAAACGTGATATACTATTAAATATTAATATGATCGATGGGATAATAACGCGACTATTGGGAATAGTAATGTGGCTAACAGAATAATGACCTAACCTATAAAAGTATAAATAAAATTTAGGTATCTCATAAATGAAAATATGATATATTTATATCACGGAATAAGTAAATAAACATTTTTAAAATAATAAATTAAGTTTTGGTATTTTGGTAAAAAGTAAATATTTATTTACAATTTTATAAACAATATAATTATTTAAAATAAAAAATATTTTCAAAAATTATATTCACAAATTAATATTTTGTTTCAATATAATTATAACATAATTTTATGAGACCATAATCATTTTTTAAAAGTTTCATAAAATCAGTTATAATATTAAGAGCAGTAATTTTTGAATAAATGATGATTTTAATTAAAAAATAAATTTATCATATTTATAAAATTATTTTTATAAAATGGAGTTAATTTTTAAAATCTTTGCATCAAAAATTTTCTAGGGTAATTTTTTTGGATTATTCTGAAATAGTTGAATTTTTGGCGAATAGTGAAATACAATAATTTACGGTATTTAACATTATAAGTTACATACCTAAATTTTTGAGTCATTTGTGAAGTAAGAACCCATTAGTTAGAACTCACATGCACTAGTTACTATACATAGTCACATGAATCAACACTATTGATAGTATTGATCCAAAATAATAAACTAATGAATAAAATAATAAAAACCACCCCTCTCCTCCCCTATAAATACCACCTCTCACCACCCCTTCTAAGCTGTGAATATTATCTAAATTCTACCCAATTACCTTACCAAGTATCTTCCCCATATCCTGGACCTTCTATTCTTTCCAAAAATACCAAATCCAAGTTTCTTAAGGAGGTTCCCAAGTAGATGATATTCAATCGGTAAAATCCTCATTCTTTCTCTTTTAATTTCATTTCTTTTATTATACTCTCTTTACCTACCATATAAAAAGAGTCATGGTAACTCTAGTATCATATATATACTGTAATTTTATTTTTATAATGGAATATACATCATCAAATCTCTTCTATTCTCCTTTTATTTTAAAAATGATAACATCGTTCGTGATGTGTCTATTCACCGCATGTGCGAACGATGAGTTTTTGTTTTCCTTTACCTCCTTAAAGGTTGGACATAAAACCATTATTATGGTTTAATAAGATTTTAATATAAATATTATAACTTTTATCATATTATGGAACTAATTTATAGATATAATATTAAATAAAAAAATTAGTTTATGACGGTCGAAAAAACCAAAAAAAATAAACCAAACATTTATCATTAATGTTTCATCTAATGAATCATAATCATATCAGAAAACAAAATTATATATGAAAAAATTTAAAATATTATAATTATATTTATATAATTTCATTCTAACTATGTTGTTTTCCTTGCATTTGACAAGAACTCCCATAATTATATATATGGGAAACGACCGTAAAACCCTGAAACGAACACTCCTGGGACAACAAAATTAAACATTATAACTTATAAAAATGGCCATAAATGAACTTAATAGAATTATAATAAATCAAATATATGTTTAATATTTTCTGAATTAAGTAATTAATTAATCTAATTTTATTATCCATGACATTAAGTACAAGTGAAGAATTCTTTCAGACATAAGGTAATGATTTTCTCTTCTCACTTTTATTTCTATGAGATATGTGACTTATTCCCAACTTATTACTTTTTGTGAGGTTTACTGACCCTTTAATATATCATATCATGAATATTTTTATCTTCATGGTATTCAATGTTTCATTTTATGGTTATTAATTTTAAGGGGAATTTGATTTGACTGATCACAAGTGGTACGAGACTTCATCTCAATTTGCATTTCATTGAGACTTACTTGGTATTATTCACCTAATAATTTTTATGTGGTGTATCCAATACCCCTTTGATATAATTTTTCATTTTAAATTATGTTTCTATTAAATATCAATATTATTTTTTATCATGGATATGAGTATATCCTAAATTTTATAACATTTTTACATATGATGTATACATTGAATGTTATCTGATTATCTAGGGAAATGTTGATAAATACATATCCACTTCTCAATATGGATATTATGATAATTTATATTATTTATGAATTAAATCTATGAATTAATAATTCCTTGGAGTTAAATTGATAGGTGTATACCAAAATTATGTAGCCCCTAAATGTATCGATAGGACTCATGAGACAAAACAGTTGGCAAAAAATCCTTCACATTTATTTCCAAGAAGAATCAGAAGGGTTTCTAACCATAAAATTAATCCATCCTATGAAAGGTATTTATTATATTGGTTCATGTTACAAATACATGATTTCCAATAATTAATCATTTCCTTCATTCCGTATTCAATTATTACTATCCATGCGATTTTAACTATGACAAAATCTATGGTGGAATTTTTATTCTCAGTTTATTGATTAAATGGATTTTTTAGTTATTTACCATTCCATATTGATTATTACTTATTGATTATGATTCAATTATTATTGATTCATGTTTATACTGTATGTAACCCTTACTGAGCATTTGATCTCACCCTTTTATTTGTTTTCCTTCCCTAGGTTATAAAGACTAATTCTTTGAATAGGAGTCAAGGAAGTAGTTTATTTTCCACTATTATGTTCTATGTTTAATTATAAATGTAATAATGGAACCATGTATGCATATAGTTTTTCAATAATACTAAACTTATCGATCCTTGGTGATGTGATATCTTGTATCTATGCCATTGTAATAAAATAACCACCGACTCTAGGATAATGGGGTCAATGTTGTCACGGTGTTGGCCAGTCCCAGTGAGTGGTAATCATCCAAACATAGTACCTAACCTATATCATATGAACAACTCATTCCCTTGAGACCATGTCACTCACACTGATTTCCAACACCACCTCAAATCTTAGTTTCGTGCACTCAATCATGACGACCTTGTCGCCTCAATATGATGACCATGTCGCCCAACCTAGTGATCAACATCACCCCATATAACTTAGACCAAGCCCGTCTTGATGAACCATGGAGCCTCGGTCCTGGTGATCATCATCACCTTAATACATATCAGGCCTCACCCATAACATTCCCATGGAACCATCTCATTCAATATAAAAATTCATTTTCATTAAATTTAAATAAACCACCCACCCTAACCTGCCCAAGTGGTCAGAAGCCTCTCATCAGGCTTATACCATTTGTTGTTAAGGAAGTTAACGCACATAGAAACCTCATGTGATCAATTTAATAATTAAAAGAAAAGAATTAAATTATTTAGATATCTCTTGGACAACCCAACATCGTGATCAAGAATGCACCCTCAAAACACGAGAAGAAACAAAGAGAAATCTAGGAACCACCTACCTCATATTCGTAGATGCTCGCTCGTTCGATATCTGCCTCTAACTCAAGATGAATCAAAATAAATTTGAAATTTAGATGAATTCCCTAAAAATAGGGTAAAACAACTCACATGGATTTATCACACCATATGGGGAAGTAAAATAAGAATAGAGGCTAGATGATTGAAGGACATACTGAGATGAATCTGTATCCACCAACGAATTAAAGATTAGAGCACGGATGATGAGATTGGATCAAAGCCTAATGGAGGAAGAGGAAGAGATCCCTGGACACTAGAGAAGAGATCCATTCATGGGAGGAAGAAAGTGGGAAGTCCCTCTTAAAGAAAATAAGGTCAAAATGGTCATTTTTTCTTTTAAACAGGCCACACAGTTTGGAAAATGGTGCATAAATCATGAGCTTGCCTTTTCCTGAACACCATATGTGCATGGACTAGGGTAAATTTTTTACAAACTTTGTGTAAACCATTTGAATTACCTCTTTTTAAAGTTATATATGTTTCTCAT
Organism: Viscum album; assembly: GCA_963277665.1. Taxonomy (NCBI): domain Eukaryota; kingdom Viridiplantae; phylum Streptophyta; class Magnoliopsida; order Santalales; family Viscaceae; genus Viscum; species Viscum album. Next base: position 9,206,213 of record OY728143.1, on the reverse strand, counting down.
GATCGTTTACCCCCTCCTGCATGGTTTTTCAAACCATGAAAAGTATAGAAGGATGGCCGCACGGTTACAGCTAAGAGGCCACATGGTATGTCCAAAACATGCGCTTCTATCTATGCACTTTGAAAATTTGTATTTTCAACCTCCAATGCACCCAAAAACCACTTGAAACCATGATTAACTTTACAAGACTCTAAACCCATCTAAAAGAATGACACATGTTAAAGAAAATATCAGAATTAGGTTCCGAAGATCAAGAAAAAAGTTGTTCCAACCATAAAACTCCAAAAAATAAAATAGATTGAGGAATTCGACCCACTCAAAAAATCCAGGGATGTTACACTTGATGAATCCATTACAAAAAAAATAATGATTTTTAATATGTTAATTCTTATAATAAAAAATTAAGTTTTATAATAGTTTAAATTTTTATAATTCTTTGTCTTTTTATGTTCTAAAAAGTTGTTAATGAAATGAAAATTTATATAAAATATGATGAAAATATGAGTGTGTATATAAAGAATAGCATTTTATGGTTCTAAACTCATACATTCTGTGTATTTATTCTTTTTTAAATATGAATATTACTGAATAAAACAGGATGGATATGAATAAAAAATGGGTGGATGTTAATTATACGACAGAAGAGTGTAAGGATGGGGTGAAAGAGTTCATCATGTCTACAAAAGATCATGCATATAAACCTTATAAAATATTTTTTTCATGTTTATGTTGTTGTTATTAAAGATGGATTAGTCCAAAGTCGTTCTAAGAACACATTATATGGAATAGAATAGACAAATTTATAAATTTTGAACTAAACATGGAGAAGAACTGAATGTACCTATTGATTGGGATAACACGATGTTTTATGGATCTTATGATATGATTAAAAGTGTGAACGATGATGAAGACTATATCAAGTATATGATTAAATGTGTAAATAATGATTAAGATCATACTGATAAAATGAAAATGATAGTTGAAGATGATTTTTTTTGATTTTCCAAAACTATTTCAGAAGACAAAGAGTTGTGAAAAGAGGTCATTGTATGATGGATATACTAAATATACAAAATTGTTAGTCATACTGAAGCTATTTAATGTAAAAGTTGGAAACTAACAGAGTGACACCATCTTTACTAAACTTTTTGATCTCTTTAATGACATGGTACTAGAAGATAATGAGATTACTTTCCCAACATATGACACTAAATGAATTTTATATTTAATGGGAATGATCTCTAAAAAAACATACCTATCCAAATGAATAAAAATTATTCCACAAGTACTATGAATCAACTAAAAAATACATGAATTCTAGTGTGTCTTGATACAATAAAGATGAATCAAACCCTTCAAAATTTGTATGGTGTTTTCCAATCATTTAAAGTTGTAGGCGTCTATATAAATGTGAGGAGACTGCAAGAAAATTGACATGGAATGAAGATACAAGAAATCAATATGGAAAACTCTATCACACAACAGAATCTCCTCAGTGGAAAAAAATTAAACATGAGTATCTTGAAGTTGAAAAAAATCCAAGAAACCTTCTTCTTACATTATCTATAGATGGAGTGAATCCTTTTGGTTTATAAAGTATTACTCATAGTAAATGGAAGTTTGTTCTGGTAAATCATAAATTTCCACCATGAATATACATGAAGTGAAAATAAATTATTTTTTATCTACTTATATAAAGAGAAAAATAACTAGGTAATGATATTGATGTTTATTTGGATCCATTGATCGAAGATTTGAAATTAATATGATATTTAAGTGTTACATTGTATGATTCTTACATAAATGAATATTTCACATTGAGAGAAATTTTGTACAGGTTGATAAATGACTTTCCAACTTATGGAAATTTTTTAGGATATAATATTGAAGGAAATCATGGGTGTCCCATTTGTGAACAAGTTAAACACTCAGTTAGGTTGAAACATTCCTCAAAAACTATGTTTTTAGTACATCATGGATTGCTACCATGATGAAATAAATACCAATCATAGACAATATCATTTTATTGGATTTTAGAAGATGGTAAAACACCATATTCAATAATAGGTGATCAACTATTTTAGAATGTAAAGGATATTTCCACCACTTTTGGTAAACCTTCATTGAAAAACCATATGAAAAACAATTGAAAAAATATCTTTTTGAATTACCGTACTTGAATTTCTTGTACTTTGAATGTTTTCTTGATGTTATGCATTTAGAAAAAAATGTATGTGATAATTTAATTAGAATTTTACTAAATGCACCTATAAAAATAAAGGATCTTTTTATGTCTAGGTTAAACATGACTGACATGGGTATAGGGGAATATTAGGATCCAATGAAGGGTAAAATACAGGTTTTTCTTCCTCCATCTTCTTACACTCTTTCCAAAAAAGAGAGATATTAGTTTTTTAACTTCTTAGATAATGTAAAGGTTATATAGGGGTATTAAACAAATATCAAAAATATTATTTAAATGATTGATTTAATGTTAAAGGTCCTAAAATAACATTAATTCCATGTTTCTATACAAGATCTAATGTTTGTATATTTATATTGTATTTCTCCTAATTTTTTTATCATTCATTAAAAAAACTTGGTTTATTTTTCAAAGATATATGTAATAATGATATAGACTACGTAAAATTTCTAAATATGGAAAAGGAAATTATTATTATGTTATGTTAATTGGAGATGTTCTACCCACTGTCATTCTTTGATATGATGGTTTACTTTGTAAGAGAGATCTATCTATGTGGACCTATAAATTATAGATATATGTACCCCACTGAATGATATTTGAAATTTTTTGAAGGGTATGTAAAAAAATAAATTTTTTCCAAAAGGTTGTATTTTATAACGATATATTATTGAAGAATACATTACATTCTGTACCTACAACCTGTCCGATGTGTAATTCATTGGCCTACCAAAATATTGTCACAATAGGTGAATTATAGGTGAAATAATTTCCTAAATATATTTTGTTGCAATTACCATTATATAATGATAACACACTCACCGTTCTGTTTTATATAACAGTTTATAGGTTTCACCATATGTTGAAACTTACAAAGTAATTCTTAGGTATCTGAATAAATCAAGGTATGAAAGTTGGATATCAAATACAAAAAATCTATAATTTATAAGATGGTTTCAAGAATATATTTTTAAGGAGTCAACTATAAATCCAAATTGAATTTTAGAATGACATCTATGGTTAAATAGAGGACCAAGTGTGCATGTATTATATTATAATAGTTATTTAATTAATGGTTTTATATTCTATATAAAAGAACATTATGAATGTTGTACCATGAAAAATAGTGGATAATAGAGTTACACTTATGGCTGATGTGATGCTTGTATCCGGTACCAAGGGAAGAAACCCAATTTATGTGAATATTTCATACTTTTGTGTCACCAAAAAAAATATGGGAGTTGGATTATACATCATTCCAAGTGTTGATTTTCAATGAAAGTGGGTTTATAATAGGAGTACAGTTAAAATTGATCAATTGTGATTCGTGAAAGTGGACTATAGTAAAGAAATGAACAAGGATGAATCATTCATAATAGTGTCGAAGGAATTAAAAGTATTTGATGTCTCAGATCTTACAAATAGAAATGGATCAATTGTTCTTTTATGGACCAAAATAATTGTAGGGTTAGATGCTAATTCAATAGAGTATGACCATTTCAACGGTACATCATAATAATTTTGTGGAAGTCCCAATGTATACATGGTCTTGAATAGAAGATGAGACCACAATGGAGGGATTTGTGTAATTCATAGAGGGGTCAAATACCTTCAACCTTTAAAGAAAAAGAGGGAGTCCAATAAAAAAGTTATATTTTTTGTAATATAAATTTCATTCCCTGCTAATAATATTTTTTCACTACATGTTAGTGCTCTCAATGTTGAGGAACAACATGTTTCTTGATACTTTAGTTAGGAATGTGAGTTACTCGCAAAAAACCAAGAAAACACACTCATATTTTCTTGAGACTTTAGGAAAATGATTCATAAGTCATTTTTGATGTTTCATAATCAACTACATGTCAATCCAACAAACTATGTGGCTGGTATTACTTAAAGTGTGTGTTTTTATTAAATTTTTTTTTTGATAAAATACATATAACATACTCAAAACTGAGAAAACACATTCATATTATTTTGATAATTTAGGGAAGTGATCTGTAATTCATTTTTGATTTGTAGAAATCATCTTCACCTAAATATGATACACAATATGATCAATATGACTTGAATTTTGTTTTTTTTAGATTAAAAATGATATTTTAGTTAAAAATACACTTGACATACTTAAAACTAAGAAAAAAAATTCATATTTATTTTATACTTTAGAACAATAATTTATAAGTGATTTTTGATGTATAAGAATTATTCATACCTCAATCTAATACCCAATGTGACCATCATGACTCAAAATATGTATTTTTAGTTTCAAAATGACATTTTAGTTCAAAAAATTTATAACTCACTGAAAACTAAGAAAACATGATCTTATTACCTTCAAAATTTAGGAAAATTATCCATAAGTCATTTTGTAAATTTAGTAATTATCCATGCATAAATCTGACACACAGTGTGACAGGCATGACTCTAAGTGCGTTTTCTCAGTTTAAAAATGACATTTTATTTAAAAACATGTGTCACTCACTAAAAACCAATAAAAATCACTCTTATTATTTTTATATGTTAGGAAAATGATACTTAAGTCATTATTGATGTGTAGGAATCAACCACATGTTAATCCGACACACGGTGTGATCGGTATGACTAAAAGTGTGTTTTTTATTTAAAATTGAATTTTTTGTTACAAAATATGCATAACATACTAAAAAATGTGAAAAAGCATTCATAGTGTTTTTATACATTAGTAAAAAAATCTATAAGTCATTTTTGTTATGTTAGAATTATTTATATCTCGTTCAGATACATAGTGTGACCGATAAGACTCGAAATGTGTGTTTTTAGTTTAAAAATGATATTTTAGTTAAAAACGCGTGTCACTCACTAAAACCCAATAAAACATGCTCAAATTATTTTGACACATTAGGAAAACGATCCATGACTCATTTTTTATATATAGGAATTAGTTTCATGTCAATCCAACACATGGTGTGATCAGTGTGACTCCAAGTTCATGTTTTCAGTTTAAAAATGACATTTTAGTTAAAAACATATTTCTACCACTGAAAACCTAGAAAAAAAAACTATGATTATATTTATAATTTAGTAAAACAAACCTTAAATAATTTTTTATGTGTAGGAATCCACCACATGTTAATCCTACAAACAGTGTGATCAGTATGGCTCAAAGTGCGTGTGCTTATTTGAAATTGACATTTTAGATTAAGAGATGCGTGGTATACTAAAAATCAAGAAAATGAATTCATATTATTTTTATACTTTATGAAAATGATAAATATTTCATTTTTGATGTGTAGGAATTATACGTATCTCAATCCGATACATGGTGTGACCAATATGACTCAAAATGTGTGTTTTCAGTTTGAAAATGATATTTTAGTTAAAAACATCTGCCACACATTGAAAACCAAGAAAAAATTCTCAGATCATCTTGATACATTCTGAAAATACTTCATATGTAATTTTTGATGTGTTGGAATTATATTCATGTCAATTTGACACACGGTGTGACTGATATGACTCAGAGCGTGTTTTTTTAGTTTAAAAATGACATGTTAGTTAAAAACATGTTTTACTCACTAAAAACCTAAAAAACATTTATATTGTCATGATACATTAGGAAAACAACCCTTGAGTCATTTTTGATATGTAGAAATCATCCACACATCAATCTGACACACAACGTGACTGGTATAACTCAAAGTGTGTGTTTTTTAAATTGACATTTTAGTTCAAAATACACATGGAATACTCAAAACCAATAAAACACAATAATATTGTTTTGTTAGTTTAGGAAAATGATCCATAAGTCATTTGTGATGTATAGGAATTAGGTTTACCTCAATATAAAACACATTGTGACCAGTATGACTTGAAATGTGTGTTTTTAGTTCAAAGATGACATTTTAGTTTAAAACATGTGCCACTCACTATAAAATAAGAAAAAAACACTCATATTTTCTTGATACTTTTATAAAACTATCCATAATTCATTTGTGACATGTAAGAATCATTCACACATCAATCCAACACATTGTGTGATCAGTATGACTCAAATAATGTGTTTCCAGTTCAAAAAATACATTTTTGTTTAAAACATGTTTCGCTCACTAAAAACCTATAAAAACCCTTTAATTGTCTTGCTACTTTAGAAAAATTATACTTAAGTAATTTTTAAATTATAATAATCAACCACATGTTAATATGACACACAGTGTTCCCAGAATGACTCCAACTATGTGTTTTTATATAAAATTGGCATTTTAGTTCAAAAGACAATTAATATACTCAAAACCAAGAAAATGAACTCTAATTTTATTGATACTTTATAAATATGATCCTTAAATAATTTATGACATTCAAGAATCAACCAAACATTAATCTGACACATGGTGTGCCCGATATGACTCATATTGTATGTTTTCAATTCAAAATAGACATTTTAGTTCAAAACACACATCAAATACTTAAAATGATAAAATGAACTCATATTTTCTTGATAATTTATAATAATGATCCATAAATCAATTGTAACGTATAGAAATTAATCACACCTTAATATGAAACATATGCCAATATGTCTTGAAGTTCATGTTTTTAGTCTTGAAGTGTATGTCTTGAAGTTCATGTTTTGGTCGAGTTGGGTTGGTTTGTTTGAAAACTGGTAGCATGATCATACTCTTTTTAGAGAGGTTTGAGGTCCAAAGACAAAAAAACATTAATATTTTTTAATTTTTTGATATTTGTGATAAATTTTACATACCAATGTAATTATGAAAATAAATGTTTGAAATGTTTATATTATAATGTTTTTTATTATAATTTAGGTTTATATTTAATTGATTTTTCGGTGTTGTAGTGTGCTATAATTTCAGCAACACACCACTGTAGGCTGGCATTTATTAGCACTATGAATAACACTGATAAAGGCATCCCTTTATCAGCACTAAAATATCCCCAATAAAGGACCCCCTTTATTAGTTCTTTATTTAGTTATAATGATGAACCCTTTTATCTGTGCTATTTTTAGAATTGATCAAATTATTCGAATATTAAAGTAACTTTCAATATAAACACATTTTGTCCAAGTTGGATATTTTTTAAAATTATACGATTTGGATTTTTTTATTCAGGTCAATAGAACTGGCCCGACTGTAGTGGATCATGAATAGGCTAGGCTATACCAATTATTCCATACTATTAGAGGATCCTATGTCCACATATAATTCTATAAGGAATGACATGGAACAAAACTAGGGATTTATTCTAGTAAAAATATCTACAATGATAAACTCACTCCAAAAAGAAACCTCAAATGTCAACTCAAATAAATTCTAGTAATGAAAAATGGGATTTTGAATCACGGGCTTGGTTGGTATAGGGTGGATATGAGATAGAGAGAACCTAAATTGTTTAACGGTTTTGAGAGCAACATTATGAAGGTCAAACATGTGCAGTTGTGGGTAATCTCATGCAGGTGTAAGCATGGACACATGCTCGACTTTTTAATCATGTTCCCCAACCATCATGTGTAGCAATAGACTAATCGACTAGAATAACTCATTCCTTGGACATTTTGTAAGTATCCCACACAAATTCCTCAACAGGATACCTCACACTCATTTTTTACTCACATGGGCCTCAATATTTCTCTCCCAAGACATTATTCACTGGATCTCTACCTCATCACCACTCCCCTAATGTTGTTTTCATCCTCACCATAGATCTGAGCTTCCACCATCTTCCCTATCTTTCTGTATAACACAATGGAACCAGGGGATCATAATGCTCAATTTTTTCACCCTTTAATTTGATTCTATCTAGGTTCATATTGAATAACCCCTTGATCCATCATTATATTAGTTCTGATAATTGTAAATTTATACTATTTTCTTAGGTGATATCAAGTTTTCTATGGTAGAAAAAAAATATTCACTACCTTACTTGATCCTTCAAAGAGATTTTATTTTGACTAAAACATGTTTAATTTAAATATTTATTTTAAAAATTTGGATAACCATTATGCATGTCGAGATGAATTTGATATTTTTTCATTTACACTTAATGCGGGGTTTTATGACTAATCCCGTATAGGACTTCACATTGATGGGTGCATTGCTAAGAAGTATGGATGATAATGATCACCCGTTAACTAGGTACCTAACACTACCCAACCCAATTAAATATGGTTACAATAATAGTTATGTTTGGATTCCTCCTTATATGGGGACCCTATGCTATTTATTAAAAAAAAATACAAAAAGAAGGAATCAAATTTGAGGTGGTGTTAGAAACCTTTTTAGGATGATAGTTTTTTTGAAATAGGTTTGGCTCTCTTCTCTCCTATGGGCAGTGCTAGTAGGGTTAGACATAGTGGTTTTATGATCTGAAACTGAAAAACTTCTCCAGGTATGATTAGATTTCATATGCGGTGATCTTTGATCTATTCCTTGTATTTTTATTTTGCACCTTTTATTTGGATAGAGAACACTCACTCTTCTCAATCATTTCTATATGGGTTTTTCTTTATCAAGTTGTGTTCTTCATTTCTTGATACTTTTAAACTACATTTGATTTCCACCTTTGATCCTCTATTTTATCAAATTATTTTTTTGAGATACCACTCATATTTGGGAGTCTCTATTGTGTACTCTTGATTATTAATGAATTCTCATTTTTGGACTAGGTCTTGTGGTTTTTCTATATTTGGATTTACATGTTAAAAATTTATGGTGTCATCAGTAATTTTTCCAAAAATATTTTTTGGGTCACTGCACATCCACTTAAAATTTTCAAGATTGTTTGAAGGTACAAAGAAAATTTATTCCCATTGTGCGTTTTCTTTGTTGTTTTTTGTGAATTTGTAGATTGCTGTCTCACCCAACATCTGATATTAGTGATAGGTTATGATCTTGGGACCTATGATCTATCATTACTTTTGGTGATGTTCAATTAAAGATTTATAAGGGTTCCTTAATAGTGGCTCAAGGTAATAAGTTTTCATGTTTTTACTGGACTAGAGAAACTATTTATTATGATATTGTTTTCATTGTTATGTGAAGTGTATCTTCCAAGTGTTGAATAAGAGGATAAACCAAATTAGTGAAAAGCATCTTGGTTGTTTGTCCAAGTGAAATTTTCTCCCATGTTTGAAATGTGTCAACTTTGACATGTGGTAGTTTTATGGTCATAAAATAGTGCATAGTGAGTTTTAGTAGTCATCCTTTGAAAAGTAAGTCATAGGTACTCGAATTAGCACATTCTAGCATTTTTAGTCTTCTGAAGTCCAATAATTTTAGCGTCAATCTTTATTTTGTGACATTTTTTGATGAATAATCATGTAAGATTTGGGTTTATATTTTGAATGAATTTTAATGGCGCATAGTGTTTTTAAGCAATTTTAGGTTTCAATTGAGAGGGAATCTAGTAAGAAGTTGAAATGTACCCACACTGACAACAATGGTGAGTATTGTGGTGTTTTTGAATAGTATTGGAGGCAAGAAGGTATTTAGCATCATAAGACACCTCCTACGACACGCCATCTAAATAGTGTATTTGTGATAATGAATAGTACTTTGTTGGAAATAGTTTGATGTTTACTTTTTGAAGAAATGTTTCCTGGACATTATTGTGGTGAGGATTTATTTACTGTTGCATATATTATCAATTTATCCCCGTGGTTTATTTTCATGTAGACACTCTTAAAAAGTTTTCGTATATAAAAGATATCAAGAATGATCACTTATGTGTTTTTAGTTTCAAGGATTTTGTTCATATGATAAGAGATGAGAGATATAAGATGAATGGTAAGTCACGAAAATGTATTTTTGTTGGATACACACACGATGAGTTTGAATACAAGTTCTATGATCCCTATTTAAAGAAACATGTTTGAGTCTGTGATACAATATTTATAGAGAATCAAACTATTCCAGATTTTAATTAGGGGGAAAATCCACTTCTATAACTTATGAAAGATTTTTTGATCTTGATCTTGTTTCCAAGTCACATTTACCTCATGTTATTTATTTTGTGGATCCTATTGATTATCATAATGATGTTCAGGTTGAACAGGTTTGAGTTAATGTTTCTGATGCACCTTTTTTTTCTAATGATCTAGTTTTAGATATTATTAAAGAACCCATATTTACACTTTGGAGATCATCTCTACATTGTACCATTTATACTTGGAATTAATGTTATGAGTATGTGATCCTTACTAAAGGGGGAGAACCAGAATATTTTGGTGAGGTGGTAGAAAGTGATCAGAAGGACAGGTGGGTTGCAGTAATGGATGAAGAGATGAGATCATTTCATGACAACAAAAACTTTAATCTAGTTAAGTTACATAAATGTAATAGATTTAAAAAATTGGCGGATATATCAGATTAATACTGAATAATTTAGTTCTATTCCATGATACAAGGAAAGGTTAGTTGTTAAAGGCTTTAGTTGGAAGAAAGTTATTGATTTTGATGAGATTTTCTCACATGTTTTCAAAATTTATTCCATTCAGGTTGTTCTTGGTTTGGCTTCTAGTTTGGATTTGTAGATTCAGAATATAGATGTGAAGAATGATTTCCTCTATAGATATTTAGAGGAGGAGATTTATAGGGATCATCCAGATGTTTTTTTTGAAACAGGTAAAGAGAATTATGTTTGAAGGTTAAAAAAGAATTTGTAAATTATGAATCAAGCTCCAAGGAATTGGTATAAGAAGTTTAAATCTATATTTTTTCATCAGGGTTTTAGGAATACATATTTTAGACATTGATTTTTTTTCATATATTTACTAATGATGATTTTATTATATTATATTATATATCTATGTTAATGTAACGTCCCGGATCCGGGTGCCACGCCATGGGTGATCCGAACCCGGTTGGTCACATGACCTCAAGCGCATTTCCCAAAACGCCAGAGGCTTCCGACTAGCAGCGAGGGCCCAGGTCTGATAACGGGGAAATTATACCCTCATTTGTCTAAGTGTAGAACAGTGGAAAAGATAAGTAACATACAACATGAAATAGCGGAAGAAGTAAACAATACACAACTGAAGTAAAAGAGAACCAATATTTATATATATATAGATATGTAGCATGTCACAAATTCTACGAAAATAGCCAGAACAGGATACACTGCAAAACAATACAATACAGCTCAAAGTACAAGGTACAACTACACAAAAAAAATAGTGCAACATGAACTCAGCAGCATCACGAGCCTAAGATTGGTCCCATGCTCTCCTAAGAGATAATGTATCCAATAGCGTAATGCATGAACAACTACAGCCAACTTGAGATCATGCATCGGGTAATTTCTTACATGTGTCTTCAACTGCCGAGACCCGTACACAACAAATCGATCGCCTTGCATCAATACTGCACTCATCCCAATACCTGATGCATCACAGTAAACTGTATAGCTCTTCCCTTGCTCTGGAAGTATCAGGACTGGGACTGATGTCAACCTTCCCTTTAGCTCCTGAAAGGATGTCTCGAAATCTTATGACCAAACAAACTTCACACCCTTCTTATTCAACCCTATCAACGGTGCTACTAGGTGGGAGAAGTCCTGTATAAAGCGCCTGTAGTAACCAGCCAGCCCTAAGAAACTCCGTATCTCAAACACGTTCTTAGGATGCTCCCAGGAAACTACTGCTCTCATTTTCTCTGGGTCCATGACAACTCCTGCCTCTGAGATAATATGACCCAGGAAGTGTATCTGGTCCATCCAAAAATGGAACTTTGAGAGCTTAGCATATAGCCTATTCTCTCTCAGTGTACTCAATACGATCTTAAGATGGGTGGCATGGTCGTGTAGAGTGTGAGAGTACACCAAGATATCTCCTATGAAGACTACCACAAAAGAATCCAGATAAGGGTGGAATACACGATTCATCAGAGCCATGAAAACTACTAGCACATTCGTGAGTCTGAACGACATAACCAAGTACTCGTATAGACCATATCTACTACGAAAAGTTGTAAGCGGTATGTCCGATGGTCTAATGCGTAACTAATGATATCCGAATCTCAAGTCAATCTTTGAGAACACTCGTGCTCCTCAAAGTTGATCAAAAAGATTATCGATCCTTGGCAAGGGATATCAGTTCTTGACCATTATCTAGTTCAACTTACGATAATCCACACAAAGTCTAAGGGTACTGTCCGCCTTCTTCGCAAAAAATACAGGTGAACCCCAAGGAGAAGTACTGGGTCAGATGAAACCCTTTGCCTGTAACTCCTCTAACTGTATCTTGAGCTCATGCAACTCAGGTGTAGCCATCCTATAAGGAGGAATGGACACCGGTGCCGCTCCTGGCACAAGTTCGATAGAGAAATCCACCTCTCGCTCCAGAGGTAGACCTGAATAGTTGTCCGGGAAGACATCCCTGAAACGATAAACTATTGGAGGGAAGTCCTTCTGACACATCCCCTGATCATCCAGATATAAACTCGCAATCTGGGCTGTCACTCCACCTTGCCCATGATGCTCGGGTCCAGCTCAGCTCGCCTGGACATCCCATTCACCCTTGTATAGAAACTCTCCACCCTCTGGTGACGTAAAACTCACCCTACGACGATAGTAATCCAAAAAGGCTCGAAATGGTACCAACCATTCCATCCCGAGAATGACATCATAGCTCCTCATCTCAAAGACATAGAGGTCCCATAGAAAGTGACACCCACCATCCTCAAGGGGGAACTCCCTGCACTGACACACACCACCCGTTCTAGTTCCCAACGGAGTGTCTAGCATCATAACATCAGAAGAAGAAGAAACACAGAGCCCAAGGCTCTCTACAATGGGCACAGATATAAAGCTATGTGCAACACCCGTATCGAAAAGTGAAAAAGATAAAACCGAAGCTACTAGAATAGTACCTCTGACAGTAGAAGGTCCAGGATCCTGCTCCTGTTGGGTCTATTGCACTGCATATGCCTGCCCAGTGCCGCGGTCCTGTGACACAGCCTGACTACCCTAAGCTCTCCCGCCCTACTTCCTCTGAGATCCTGGTGTCTGGCTACCACGGCCATGACCACCACCTCTGCCTGTACGTCCTGACATATCCCAATTTTTCGATTGGTAAGAAGCTACTGGTCCTGCTCCCGCATGCGGAGTCTGCATAGAACCCCTCTCACTAGCCACTAGTGGGAATTCCCTGCAAAAGCGCTGAAGATAACCCATTCAGCCACAAGCTCGGAACTCCACTGGGTCACGTGGACACTGCGGTCTCTTGTGCCCCTCTTTACCACACTGGTAGCATATGACCTGGCCACCTGGAGTATTACTCTGGCTAGTACTGCCACTGTGAGAGAAATCCATATGTCTCTTCCTCTTATCGGTAGAAATAGTACCAGAAACTAGTGTCGAACTGCCCTGGACCACACCACTAGCTTCCCACAGGTTCCGCTCAGTAATCACTACCTGGTTTACAATATCATGTACAGTAGGAAACCTGAAAACATTCACCAGTTCTCGGATGTTATATCGAAGACCATCCTCAAAGCGTCTAACACTCAACGTCACATCACCCACCATAACGGGTGAAAAACACTGAAGCTCGGTGAAACGAGCACTACTAAAAAATCGGGCATTAGCGACCGCCATTGGTGGTTGCTTTAGCTTCGTCACTGTAGGCCAATAGCGACCGCCAATGGCGGTCGCTATAGGTGGCCGAAATTCCGACCTTAAGCGACCGCCTTTGGCGGTCTCTACCCTGGGATTTTTTTTTTAAAAAATTCCTACTGAAAGAAATATATATAAAAATATATTTATTAAATAAAATATACATATATATATTAAAGAAAATATTTATATATATAATATTAAATAAAATATTTTAAATATAAATATATAATATGTTTAAAATATATATATATATATATATATATATATTAAATAAAATATTTTTCATTTTTTTAATGAAATGTACGAATTGTGTTTTTTTTTCTTCACAGTGCAAAATCAGAGATAAAACAAGGTAAAAATCATAAAAAATGGAAAAAAATTTCAAACAGCATAAAAATCAAGATTGTCATAAACAATAAATGATAAAAGTGCTTCAACAATCCGAGCAGGTCCATCAATTTCAATCTTCTGCTTCAATAAACCTACAATAAGACAAAAAAACAACAAAACAAAACAAACGTAAATTGGACATAATTATTCAGTTATTATATACATATAATAAAATTAAATATGACATCAAATAATGGTGCTATAATAAATTAACACCCCCAATTTAAGAAATGCTATCATTTCAAGTCATTCAGAGCACGTTTGCTCCGAATTCGACCGTCTCACGCCGTTTTTGGTGTTTTATAACACCGGAAACGCGTTTCCGGTCACCGCAGTCAAACGAAACCTCCGATTGACGTGCCGTCGGCATGAACATTTCAAAAATCACACAATGGATATTTTAATATGGTTTCATGGCATTCCGAGGTCGTTCGGGTGGTTTTGACCCCCCAACGCGCCATTTTAGCGCGCACAGAGCTGCTGAAAACGACACAATCGGCCGTACCACGCACACCGCACGTCCTATGGGTGTTCTGTCTCCTCATACACATCATGAATAATATTCTTAATGTTTTCGTGTGGTTTCAGGTCATTCGGAGCACGTTTTCTCCGAATTTGACCGTCTCACGCCGTTTTTGGTGTTTTGTGACACTAGAAATGCGTTTCCGGTCACAACGGTCAAACGAAACCTCCGATTGACATGCCGTCTGCATGACCATTTCAAAAATCACACAACGGCTATTATCGTACGGTTTCATGGCATTCCGAGGTCATTCGGGTGGTTTTGACACCCCAACACGCCATTTTAGCGCGCGCCGAGCTGCTGAAAACGACACACTCGGCCGTACCGCGTGCATCGCATGTCCTATGGGCGTGTCGTATCCTCCTACATGTCACGAATAATATTCCTAATGTTTTCGTGTGGTTTTAGGTCATTCGGAGCACGTTTTCTCCGAATTCGACCGTCTCACGCTGTTTTTGGTGTTTTTTGACACCGGAAACGCGTTTCCTATCACCGCGGTCAAACGACACCTCCGATTGACATGCCGTATGCCCGACCATTTCAAAAATCACACAACAGATATTTTCTTACTGTTTCATGGCATTCCGAGGTCGTTTGGGTGGTTTTGACCCCCCAACGCGCCATTTTAGCGGGCGCCGAGCTGCTGAAAACGACATAATCGGCCGTACCACGTGCACCGCACGTCCGATGGGTGCACCGTCTCCTTCTACACGTCACAAATAATATTTATAATGTTTTCGTGTGGTTTCAGGTCATTCAGAGCAAGTTTTCTCCGAATTCGACCGTCTCACGCCGTTTTTGGTGTTTTATAACACCGGAAACGCCTTTCCGGTCACCGCGGTCAAACGACACCTCCGATTGATGTTCCGTATGCCCGAACATTTCACAAATCATAAAAAAACTGTTTTCATACGGTTTCATGGCATTCTGAGGTCGTTCGGGTGGTTTTGACCCCCCAACGCGCCATTTTAGCGCGCGCCGAGCTGCTAAAAACGACACAATCGGCCGTACCGCGCGCACCGCATTTCCGATTTCCTGCCATCTCCTCATACACATCACGAATAATATTCCTAATGTTTTCGTGTGTTTTCAGGTCATTCGGAGCATGTTTGCTCCGAATTCGACCGTTTCACGCCGTTTTTGGTGTTTTATGACACCAGAAACGCGTTTTCGGTCACCGCGGTCAAACGACACCTCCGATTGACGTCTTTTCAGCACAAACATTTCAAAAATCACAAAACAGCTATTGTCGTACGGTTTCATGGCATTCCGAGGTCGTTCGGGTGGTTTTGACCCCCCAACGCGCCATTTTAGCGCGCGGCGAGCTGCTGAAAACGACACAATCGGCCGTACCGCATGCACCGCACGTCCGATGGGCATGCCTTCCTCTTCTACACACCAAAAATAATATTCCTAATGTTTTTGGGTGGTTTCAGGTCATTTGGAGCACGTTTTCTCCGAATTCGACCGTCTCACGCCGTTTTTGGTGTTTTATGACACCAGAAACGCGTTTCCGGTCACCACGGTCAAACGACACCTCCGATTGATGTGCCGTCTGCCCGAAAATTTTAAAAATCACACAAAGGCTGTTTTCGTACGGTTTCATGGCATTCCGAGGTCGTTCGTGTGGGTTTGACCCCCCAACGCGCCATTTTAGCGCGCGCCGAGCTGCTGAAAACGACACAATCGGCCGTGCCGCGCGCACCGCACGTCCGATGGGCGCGCCGTCTCCTCCTACACATCACGAATAGTATTACTAATGTTTTCCTGTGGTTTTAGGTCATTCGGAGAACGTTTGATCCGAATTCGACCGCCTCACACCATTTTTGGTGTTTTATGACACTAGAAACGCGTTTCTGGTCACCGCGGTCAAAAGACACCTCCGATTGACGTGCAATCTTCCCAACCATTTCCAAAGTCACAAAAAAACTGTTTTCGTACGGTTTAATGGCATTCCGAGGTCGTTCGGGTGGTTTTGACCCCCCAACGCGCCATTTTAGCGCGCACTGAGCTGCTGAAAACGACACAATCGGCCGTACTGCGCGCACCGCACGTCCGATGGGCGTGTTGTCTCCTCCTACACGTCAAGAATAATATTAATAATGTTTTTGTGTGGTTTCAGGTCATTCAGAGCACGTTTGCTCCGAATTCAACCGTCTCACACTGTTTTTGGTGTTTATGACACCAGAAACGCGTTTCCGGTCACCGCGGTCAAATGAAACCTTCGATTGATGTTATGTCTGCCCAAACATTTCAAAAATCACAAAATGGCTGTTTTCGTATGGTTTCATGGCATTCTGAGGTCGTTCGAGTGGTTTTTACCCCCCAACGCGCCATTTTAGTGCGCGCCGAGCTGCTGAAAATGACACAATCGGCCGTACCGCGCGCACCGCACATCCAATTGCGCTCCGTCTCCTCCTACATGTCACGAATAATATTCCAAATGTTTTTGTGTGGTTTTAGGTCATTCGGAGCACGTTTTCTCTGAATTCGGCCATCTTACGCCGTTTTTGGTGTTTTATGACACCAGAAATGCATTTCTGGTCACCGCGGTCAAACGACACCTTTGATTGACGTTCCATCTGCACGAACATTTCAAAAATCACACAACGGCTTTTGTCGTACGGTTTCATGCCATTCCGAGGTCGTTCGGGTGGTTTTGACCCCCCAACGCGCCATTTTAGCGCGCGCCTAGCTGCTGAAAACGACACAATCGGCCGTACCGCGCGCACCGTACGTCTGATGGGCAATCTGTCTCCTCTTACATTTCACGAATAATATTCCTAATGTTTTCGTTTGGTTTCAGGTCATTCGGAGCACGTTTTCTCTGAATTCGACCGTCTCACGCCGTTTTTGGTGTTTTATGACACCAGAAACGCGTTTTGGGTTACCGCAATCAAACGAAACCTCCGATTGATGTGCCTTCTACACGACCATTTCAAAAATCACACAACGGCTGTTTTTGTACGATTTCATGCCATTCCGAGGTCGTTCGGGTGGTTTTGACCCCCCAACGCGCCATTTTAGCGCGCGACGAGCTGCTGAAAACGACACAATCGGCCGTACCGTGAGCACCGCACATTCTATGGGCATACTATCTCCTCCTAAACGTCACGAATAATATTACCAATGTTTTCGTGTGGTTTCAGGTCATTCGGGGAACGTTTGCTCCGAATTCGACCGTCTCACGCCATTTTTGGTGTTTTATGACACCGGAAACGCCTTTCCGGTCACCGCGGTCAAAAGACTCCTCCGATTGACATGCCGTCTTCCCGAACATTTCAAAAATCATACAACAGCTGTTTTAATACGGTTTCACGACATTCTGAGGTTGTTCGGGTGGTTTTGACCCCCCAACACGCCATTTTAGCGCGCGCTAAGCTGCTGAAAATGACATAATCGACCGTACCGCGCGTACCGCATGTCCGATGGGCATTCCGTCTCCTCCTACATATCACGAATAATATTCCTAATATTTTCATGTGGTTTTAGGTCATTCGGAGCACGTTTGCTCTGAATTCGACCGTCTCACGCCGTTTTTAGTGTTTTATGACACCGGAAACGCGTTTCCGGTCACCACGGTCAAACGACACATCCGATTGACGTGCCGTCAGCATGACCATTTCATAAATCAAACAACGGATGTTGTCATATGGGGGGGGGGCTGTCTGGGGTGCGGGGAGGGGCTGTCCGGGGTGCGGGGAGGCTGTCCGGGGTGCGGGGAGGGCTTTCTGGGGTGCGGGGAGGGCTATCTGGAGTGCGGGGAAGGCTGTACGGGGTGCAGGAGGGCTGTCCGGGGTGCGGGGAGGCTGTTCGGGGTGCGAGGGGGCTATCCGGGGTGTGGGGAGGGCTGTCCGGGGTGCGAGGAGGGCTGTCCGGGGTGCAGGGAGGGCTATCCGGGGTGCGGGGAGGGGCTGTCCGGGGTGCAGGGAGGGCTGTCCGGAGTGCGGGGAGGGCTGTCCGGGGTAGGCCGAAGACTACAAATAGTCAACTCAGCTCATTCATCAAAAACAAGTTTAATGATTTATACTAGGAATCACATGTTTTTTTCAAAAATATTACAGAACATGCAATTCTAAACATTGAAAATTAAATGAACAAAAAATATCCAAATCAATAATTAGTTTCATGGTTACTTCTCAATTCGTGCACAAAAACATTTCATGAGGCCAAAACACACATGATACCCCCAAATCACAAAAAAACTCACTAGAAACCCAACATAAATATCAATAACAACCCCACCATTAACAGCAGAAACACACCTCGTGAATATGATGCGTCATGCGTGTTCATCACTGACCTCCATCCAGTGGGCCAGGGGCCTACAACAAATAAACATTATGAATATTTTCATAACAAAAATAATTTAAATTAAATAAATAAATACAGTATAAACCTACGTCGTATGGTCCCCTGCACCATCACCTAGACGCACATATTCCCGCAGTGCTCTAACCTCAGCAGCCAATTGCGCATTTGCCTCCTCGGAAGCCCGCAGCTGTGCCTCGAAATTGGACAACTACTGTGTCATCTGAGCAACAGCAGGACCGACAATCGCAGCGCGTGACACTACAGAACGAGGAATCCCTGTTCCATATGTCAAACTATATCCATGCCCGTCCCAACCAATAATGCGATGAAAGATCTCATCCCTTCGCATGGGAAGCTGTCGCTGGTCCTCTGGAAGATGTTCTAATCCAGCTTCAAATTGAGCCTGTGAAATATTTAAATATATATACATATATTAATATACAGATTTTATGTAAGTATTGGTAATGAGTACAAGCACTTACTATCAATGCTGCAGCCTCTGGATCATTGCGATCACGAGTCCTCATCCACACCGACATTTTATCAATTGGTGCACCTTGCTCTCGCAACTATATATGAATAGAATATAAACAAAAAACTGTATTAATTAAAAAAAATTAAAAAATGAATAATAAATACCTCATGTCGGATATGAGAAACGTGATGAGTCCCGAGCCTGTGAGGTGGTTCCTGCAACGCTCGATTCTCAGAATGGCGTGTTGACACCTCCTACATTCAATTCATTAAAATTTCAAACAAATCACACATTCTTGAAAATATATATACCAAAATAAATATACAAACCACAACACCCTCAGTAGACCAATATGCAACTAAATCACTCCACTGATCCGGGAGGACACCTCTCGGGACTTTTTCCAGAATGTCTGGGGCACCCACATTTGGTACCCAGTGGTCCCTCTTGACTTTGCCTTTATATTCTTTCCACATATTACGGAATTTTCTCATACACACTGGACGAAACTCATCGGGACATACTTTCAAATTTTTCTATTAAAGAAAAAAATCACATATGTTATTGTTGTTTATACATAGGGAGTAAAGTAAAATGGTCTTCCTACCTGAACCTCCCTCCAAAGACGATCTAATGTGTCCTGAGGGATAGAAGCCCAGTCACACATGGTCAATGGAAATCGATGTGGATCACGTATGATATGACCCAGCTGATGAATAAATGAAGGGGAATTACATCCCATAGGATGAAATACCTCATCAAATGAAACATCAAAAGTCGTGTCAGAATTCCATGATAATATGACACGACCAGGGCCTCTCCTGCGAGAGGAAGAAGCAGTCAGTCCTGATCCTGTTGAAAAAAATTTTATATACAAATTGGCAGATGTTATAAATATATATATATATGTTTATTAATTACATAAAAAATAGAGACAATGATATTCCAACATACCTCGACCCTGAGACGTAGATGCCTCAGATGGATGATGTGGAGCTTCTGCCTCTTCCCCTAACATGCCTGCAGTCATGGAAAACATTAGTAAGGGGGACTATGCAAAGTGTCCAAATGATAAATTGGATTGTTTAAAAAAAACTTGTATAGTTTTTAATCAAACAAAAAGGGATTGAATAATTAGTTGTGAATGAATTTTAAAAAATCAGAAAGTTCAAAAAACAAATATACAAATTATGTACAAAACCAATCAATACATAGACAAATTTCAAATTGAATTAATAAAAATTAAAGAAGCACATGAACCAAATGAAGAATACCTCAATGGGAAGATACACTGACAATAACATCAATATAACATGAATTAAATCACCCTAAATATTTATAACTGAATAAACTTCCAAAAGCGAGGATTAAAACTTACAAGGATTTATAAAATGTTTAGATAATTTATGATATCTTAGGCTGAATAGTGGGAAAACAATTATACCTTTCATTAAGAATGAAAATCGACCGTTTCTCCTTTAATAGCCGCTCTGACCCCAATAAATATCTTCTTCACGTTGAACTACGGTATGTTGATCAAGCTGTTGGGAAACAAAAGGAACAGTCTCGGGTTCATCTTGTTCAAATACAAACACTCCTCACCAAGACATTTTGACAACAACTTTCCAACTTGGATTTGAAGGCAAAGTAACGAAGAATAATTTTTCCGCTTGTGATGTAAAAATTAAAGGTTCATTATCAACTCGTTCATTTATGTATAACATATAGTTAAAATTCACCAATGAAAATTGATATTGATCGACTTTACATCCACGCAATGGATCAACCCAATTACACTTTAACAATATGTACTTCAACCCGTGTGTGTATAAAACTTCAATGATGTCTATCAATTGACCATAATAATAACCAGAATTGACAAATGTACAACCGATGCCACTGTTTTGTGTTTCTCATTTGTCATCAACATCTTTAATGCGAAATCAAAACCATTAGCATCTATATATTTATAACGGCGAGTCATTATAGATTGACCCTCAGCCAGTTGGATAAATTATTCAGTTAGCGTGGGGTCCCCTAAGTCCCTTAGCTTATGAACCTACATAATTCATATAATTCAATAATGATATATGAATAAATAAATTAGTATAATACTTCACTCATAATGAAAATCAATTTATACGTACATAATCCTTGAACCAATCATGAAATGACGCATAATGAGACTGTTGAATTTGCAACTCAGTCGCACGATACATCTCTTCTTTTATCTCATTAATGTGTTTTCTGAAAATGATAACGTGATGTTTAAATGATCAACTTATGCAAACAAAACATGTAAAAGTTAAACAATAAAAGTGATAAGATACTTACTGTATTAATGGTGCAACTGATGGGAGTATTGAACAAGATATATCGATGTTCTTGTATCCACTCGATGTTGTCCATATCATATGTGGTTCCTTCTCCAACTGGACCATCCTGAATCCAAGAGGGCTTATCTAATTTTGTTTCAACATTCGTAAGATATTCTGCACAAAAAAAGTAGTGAACTCATCCATCAAATAACCATTGGCTATTGATGCCTCTAGACGAGATCTATTGCATACAAATCGTTTCAATGTACTCAAATACCGCTCAATAGGATACATCCACCTGAATTGCACTGGACTAACATCCATTACTTCATCAGTTAGGTGCACTGTCAAGTGGACCATAACATTGAAAAAATGAGGGGGGAAATAGTTTCTCAAAGTGACAAAGCGTAAGTACAATTTGGTCCTGTAAACTTTTTAAATCACTCATTCGTTGATTTCTTAAACAAAGCTATCTAAAAAAATTACTCATCTCAATCAACGGCTGAACACATTGGGGGATAAACAATCACAAATTGCAATTGGAATCAACTGCTGAAGTAGTATGTGATTTTCATGACTTTTCAACCCTTGCAATGTCTTGCTCGTCAGATTCACACACTTTGAAATATTAGAAGAGTAACCATCAGGCACCTTGAGCATCTCAAAATGGAAAGAAATGTCTCTTTCTCCTTTGTAGTCATTGTATACTGTGCAACATGCATATATTCCTTGTTTCCTCATCTAACTATAAATGCAACTGTTTTCTTAAACCCATTTCTTCCAAATCACGGTGTGTATTAACATGGTCCTTTGATTTCCCACTGACACCTAAAATTGTCCACAATATGTTATCATAAACATTTTTTTCAATGTTCATGAATCCAAATTATGCCTCAGCATGTTAGTTTTCCAATATGGAAGAATATAAAAAATACTTTTCTTTTTACAATTGTGACTGTGCTGCCTACCCGCAGCTCGAATATTACGTACCGAAGGAGCCACTAAATCCTGAATTTCATATACCGTGCGAATGTTTTCTTCCTCAATCTGCGATAACATTTCGACTCCTGTCATGATCTTTGGTGCTGGGCTAAACTCTCTAGAACCATCAAATGCCACTCTGTCCTTTCTGAACCTGTGCTGAGGGGGGAGAAAACATCTATGACCCATATATGCCCATTTTTTGGAATGCTTAAGCCATAAAGATTTTTTACTTTTGTTTCAACAAGGGCAAGAAAATTACCCTTTCGTACTCCAACCTGATAAATTTTCATATGCTGGGAAGTCATTGATTGTCCACAATAAAGCAGCCTGCAGTTTGAACATTTCATTCGTTTCACAGTCCTAAGTCATCACACCATCTCCCCAAAATTCATTCAACTCATCAATCAATGGCTGAAGGTAAACATCAATCTTATCCCCTGGACTTTTAGGTCCATCAATAAGAGTGGAAAGTAATATAAATTGTTGCTTCATAGAAAGCCACAGAGGAAGATTATACAGAACCAACACCACGGGCCATGTGCTATGAGTTGCACCAACCATAGTCTTGAATGGATTGAAACCATCTACTGCCAATCCCAATCGGACATTACGAACATCTTTGGCAAAGTCGGGATGTCTCTTATCAAAATCCTTCCATGCATGAGAGTCTGCCAGGTGGGTTAACATATCACTTTCATGAACTATTTCTGCATGCCATCTCATTAAATTAGAAACTTTAGATGACATAAAAAATATTTTCAACCTTGGTTTAAGGGGAAAGTAACACATTTGCTTTACGACAATCGGTTTTCCCTATATCACAATCTGACTTTGATGAGTCTGATTTCCCCTGTTCTCTTTCCACCTGGAAGCACCACAAACCGTACAAATATCCAAATGGGCAGTTTCCTTTCTAAACAACATACAGTTGTTTGCACATGCATCTATGGTCTCATATGTAAAACCTAAGTTCTCTTTCAGCTTACGAGCATGGTAATATGACTCGGGAATCTTAGCGTCGACAGGAAGAACCTTTTTCAATAACACCAACAACATTTCGAATGATGTGTCTGACCAATGATTCAAAGTCTTCAAATGCAAAAACTTCACGATAAACGACAATTTATTGTAAGAAGTACATCCAGGATATAATTCTATTTTTGCATCATCAATTGCTTCATAAAACCTCCTCGAATCACGATCTGCACCAGAGCGAAGATTTATCTCACCAGTCTCAAGATTCTGGATGTCAATGCCTTCAGGATCCAACCCACATACCATTTCAGTAAGCATTTCATGCATTGGATCATTCATCCTTGCATCAACATCCATCTGAACTGCATCCGTATTTTGACAACGAACATATTCTTCTCCATGACGAGTCCAACTATTATAATTTTTCAGAAATCCATTAATGAATAGGTGATCCCTCACAGTATCTCATGTGAATTGATATCTCTTAGCACATTTTCTACATGGACAACTAATATAGTCACTTTCAAATCCTCTGGTGAAGTCAATAAACTGCATAATGCCATTGAAATACTCTCTAGACGTTCGATTTGAAAGATCAATCCAACTCTTATCCATAATAAGATCCCTATAACAAACATTTACACAAGACTTATTACATTTTCATTTTTCATATCAAATATATTTAAAATAAATACTAATTAATTGTTTTTGAACCATTTATAAAATAATAATGTAAGTGAAATATCATGTCATACCTGATTGCGCTAAAAACCTGGAAGGGAGGGGAGCCGAAGGCGGTGCTACGAGGGAGAGGAGAGGCAGCGGTAGGGAGCCGGAGCCGGAGCTGGTGCGACGAGGGAAGGGACGGGCGACGGCGGCGACGGGGAGCCAGAGGAGAGGAGGCGGTGAGGTGGCGACGGTGCAGTGAGGGTGGGACGACGAGGGAGGGGACCAAGGACAGGGGGAGCCGGAGTGGATGGGTGGCAGCAGCGGGGGGACGAGTAGCGGTCATGCGGGGAGGGAGGGGAACGGGCGGCAGCGGTGCGATAAGGGAGAGGATGGTGAAGGAGGGGACAGGTGGAAGTGGTGCGGCGAGGGAGGGGACGAAGATGGAGGGGACGGGGGTTGGCGGGGTGCGGGGGGGGGGGGGGTGTTCGGGGTGTTGGGGGGGAGGGATGAGGGGGCAGAGGGCCGAGGTCGAAGGCCAAAGGGGTTGGAGGCCGAAGGCCAGAGGGCTGTCAGAGGGCTGACGGAGGGCTACCCGAGGGCAGCCGGAGGGCTACCGGAGGCAGGTAGTGGGAGGCCCGAGGGAAGAGGGAGGCCGAAGGGCGGCCGACGGAGGGTGGGGCGGCGGAGGGCGGCCGGAGGAGGGCGGAGGGCAGGGAAGAGGGCGGCCGAAGGGCGGAGGGTGGGGTGGCGGAGGGCGGCTGACAGAGGGTAGCCAGAGGGTAGAGCGGAGGGCGACCGACGGAGGGCGGGGCGGCGGAGGGAGGCCGACGGAGGGTGGAGGGCAGCCAGAGGGCAGGGCGGAGGGCGGAGGGTGGCCAGCGGAGGGCGGGGTTGCAGAGGGCGGCCGACAGAGGGAGGAGGGAGGCCGGAGGGCATGGATGAGGGAGGAGGGTGGCCGATAGAGGGCGGGGTGGCGGAGGGTGGCCGGTGGAGGGCAGAGGGCAGCCGACGGAGGGCGGCCGACGGAGGGCGGAAGGGCGTGCGGTGACGGGGACAACGCACGGTGGCGGGGAAAGGCGCCCGACGACGGGGAGGGCGCGCGGCGACGGAGACGGCACGCGGCGATGGGGAGGGTGGAAGGGTTCGGGGGGGGGGGGGGGGGGGGTGCTTCGCGAGAGGATGGAGGAGATGGTTTGGGGGGGGGGGGGGCGCCGAATCCGGGTTTCTGTTTAGGGAAACCTAGCGACTGCCATTGGCGGTCGCTATAGGTAAAGGGGATCAAAAGCCCATATTTCTAGTAGTGGAGAAGAATAATCCATCACTAACATAGCGCCCTACTACAGATTCATGAAATCTCGAGCTCGATCTGCCCTCAGCATCTCTGGGAAAAAGAATTCATAGAAGGCTGTCTGAAAATATTCCAACACCATGTCTCTGTGATTCTCATATTGGGTGGAAACATCCCACCACCTCTTGGAAGAATCATTTAGCATGTATATAGCGATCTTGACCCTACGCCTTGGTGGTGTCTTCAAATGCTTGAAAATAGTCTGCATCGACCCCAACCAAGAATCTGTAGCCTGTAGTCAGCCATCCCTTGAAAACGTAGGTGGATGCTGCTGCTAGAATATACGAGTCAACTCTTCCATAGATGTGGTAGCTAGCGGTGATCCTTGAAAGGTCTGCATGAACCTCATAAAGCCTTCATAGAACTATGCATCCACGCCTGTGTCCGGTATAACTGCTGGCACCGTATTTGGCTCTGCTGGAGGATCCATCGGTAGCCCATGGCCTACCGTTTCCGGAGTATAATCATTTCCACTCTCTTGGAGAACAACCGGTGGTCGTCTCGACGACATGAATCTACAAGGTCAAAAACATGCCTTATATTTAAGTTTATCAAAGACTGAAAACTAGGGGACCAAAAAGGGAACAGGAGGAAGAAGGCATTCAAGATTTTCAAAACAAGACTACACGACGTGTATATCAACTACACAGCATGTACCTAACTTTTCTTCCCCTACCCGGGTCCTTCTACACGGCTTATCCACACATCTCTCTTCTGAACAAGACCACACAACGTGTATAACATCTATACAGCGTGTATGATTTAATTTCCAACTACCCGTGTCGTTCGTGACACGACTGACTACTCGGCTGACACTACACGACGTGTTACAACCACACACGGCATGTACAACACCCCGTTTTCCCCAGCCACACGGCTAAGTCCACACGGTCTCCCATCGGTCAAGACTACACGGCATGTCCCACGGGAACACGACATGTACCGGGTAGGGTAACACCGACCCGTGTTATTAGTGACATGGCTGGGTACCTGGGTCAGACTACACAACGTGTTCAAGGTGGACACAGCGTGTATGTCTTAAGGTTTCTCCGTCCGTGTTGTTAGTTACACGGGTGGAAACCGGGTCTAAACTATACGACGTGTACAAACGGTACACGACATGGTTCCCTCAAGTCATTCCCTAACCCATGTCCCCGCCCACACGGTCTATGACATGGGAAGAGACTACACGACGTGTATTGAGGGTACATGGTGTGTACTAATTTTTTTTCATTTATTCCCGAACAGAAGAACACACGGCGTGTGTCCATAGAACTACATGTCATGTATACTGGGTTTTTCTAGACAGTAAGCCTCAGAAACTACCCTGGAACCCAGAAAAACACTAAAAAAACACCTAAGTTCCAAATTCCAATACGTGAGGCCCCATACTCCCCACGAATCAAATCTTGGCATCTTATACATGTTATAACCAGGAAAACACATTAATGATCGATCAAATTCTAGTTATTGAGGGACCATACTCCCCAAAAACCAAAGTTTGGCGTTCATTCTATCAACAACCTCACACAACAATACCCTATCAAATAGCAGGTATTTATCAAACCAGCTATCACAACAACATGATTTTATAGCACAACAACTATCACAACAACATGTAATTTATAATGCACCTACATGGCATGGAAACTATGCATGGAATGTGATTTATAACATGTGCCTAAGTGATGCATGAGACGGAATACCCTCATGTCATCGGGTTGAAACTAAATAAAACCCATGTATAACATATTAACAGCACAATCACAAGTGTGTCACCCAACAGTGAAAATTCAATCAACTGTAAAATTGAAAAACCAGTAATAATTGCAATAACCGAGGTAGACTGGATTTTCCCTGTACATGGGTCAGCTACTCCCAGGCATAGCTTATTATCAACTACCATTTCTGTCCTATCCCTAACTAAGGCTCCAAACATTAAGTCAAAGAAAAGAACCTCCCTTTGATACCACTTTGTAATGTCCCGGATCCGGGTGCCACGCCACGAGTGCCTCGAACCCGGTTGGTCACATGACCTCAATTGAATTTCCCCAAACTCCAGAGGCTGCCGACTAGCAGCGAGGGCCCAGGTCTGATAGTGGGGAAACTATGCCACCATTTTTTAAAGTGTAGCTCAGCAGAAAGATAAATAATATACAACATGAAAAAACAGAAGTAGTAAACAACACAAAACTGAAGTAAAAGAGAACCAACAGTCACATATATATAGAGATGCAACATGTCACAGATTCTATGAAAACATCTAGAACATGAAACACTGCAAAACAATACAATACAACTCAAAGTACAAGGTACTGCTAAACAAAACAAAACAGTGCAATAGGAACTCAACAACATCGCGAGCCTAAGATTGATCCCATGCTCTCCTACTCCTCTGGAACAATCATTTACCTGTATGGGGACCCATTCCCCTATCTAAACCTGCAGCAATATAGTCTGTTTGGGCCGAAGACATGACCCAAAAAGGGTGTGAGAAATAAATCCCAGTAGGCACCCACCAAAGGCCCGTGGCTAACTGTCCATGAAAATGTGCATCAACTGTGTGCAAAGGTAAATGCAATAAACTAAGAAGTACTCAAAAGTAAAAAATACCAAATATACTTCCATTTTAATATTCAGTTCAATTTAAGAAAATCCCCATAGTGAACAGTCTAAGTAAACAGTTAATGTTCTCAAACATGAAAACCCTTACCCTCAGGTAGAGAGAATCCAAACCCATAGGAGTCTTCCCACATGCATATCGAATAATGCCCACAGGCGCACGAGGTGTCGCCCACAGGCACAGAATCTACTACCCATAGGCACGAAAGGAGTTTCCCTCATGCTAAACAGAACACTTCCCACAGGCTAATCATAGTACTAACCTCAGGATAAACCAGTAACCAGGCCATTCCCAACATATAAGAAAGCAATTTGTATACAATTACTCTCAATTCAATTTAAAACATGCTAAAATTTACCGTATACCCTCGGGTAACCTAGCCAAAGGGCTAAACAGAGGAACACACCCCAAGAGTGGTCCTGGATCCAAGCAGCGATCCAAAACAGTAGTTTAAACTTGTAATTAGATTATCTATACAATTATAGCTATCTTTCACCAAAGGCCACAACCATACGACATCCCAAACATGGGTTCGTAGCACAACGATACAAAAAAACACATAACAGTTGGAATTTAAACACCAGACCACCTACCTTGGTCATCTCTAATCAGTATACATGAATGAAGCCTCCTGAATCGTCCAAGAATGACAAAGATATGAGGTGAACATAATCCCGTTCAAACTCAAATCGCTTT
Source organism: Viscum album (assembly GCA_963277665.1). Classification (NCBI taxonomy): domain Eukaryota; kingdom Viridiplantae; phylum Streptophyta; class Magnoliopsida; order Santalales; family Viscaceae; genus Viscum; species Viscum album. The sequence continues at coordinate 9,177,082 of OY728143.1, read as the reverse complement.
CCCTCAGGAAAGAATTGGTAAGAAAGGATCTAGGAGAAGGAAGAGCTTACCTGTGCGGTTCTAAGGAGATCGACGAATATGGAATCGGGTTCCTGGTGTGCGGTCGGGAGATCCTCCAAGCTTCGACTATCTCTCCCATTCTCCTCCAATGTTATAATCTTCCTCTATGAATAGAGGAGGCTACTTCCAATTTTAAGTGAAAAAAACAAACTACACGGCATTTACTCTCAAGTATATAGCGTGTACTTTTCTCATTTAACTGTTCCTCTGGCGGCTACTTTTTCCACCGCCAAACTGTTCATCTGTTGACATGAGTACATGACGTGTATTTCCTGAATACACGGCGTGTACCATCACTCAGCTGGCGGCTACTTCCACCGCCTTTCTATTCACCTGCCGTCTGACTACACGGTGTGTAAATACCCACTACACGATGTGTAGTCGGTTTTTTACACCTTTCATCGCCGACAGGGCTATACACCCTGTGTACTCATCCCACACGGCCAAAGTACACAACATGTGGAAAAGTACACAGCGTGTACCCACTGCTGTTTGGGATTTTTCCCCATTTTCCTTATTTTATCAAAAACACTTAAGGAAAAAGGAAAAGAATAAACCCGTACCTCAAGAATAAGAATAGGGTTCTTACAGTTTATGACATGATCATTATTGGCCATGATGCATCCTGAATTGATAGATTGAAGAAGAATATTTTTCATACTTTTTGTGATGAAATACATGGGTCCAACATGATATATTCATGGCATGTTGATCTTCCATGAAAGAAAGAACAAGAAATTATGGTTATCTTATGATATATATATTGATATGGTTATTCAATAATATTCTATTAATAGAGAAAAAGTGGTTTGTACTCCTCATGCAATACATTTTGAGACCAATTCTAGTGAGTAGTATTCTATTGATTAATAGAGAGAGAGAGAGAGGATATGTAGTGTGTACAACAAGAACTGATATAGCTCATCTGGTTGGCGTGGTCATTCATTTTCTATCTAATATGGGTAGAGATCATTGGAGAGCATTGAAGTATAAATTTCATCATATTTATGGTACTTCTGATATGAGATTGTGTTTTGGAAGTGGGGAACCTTTTCTTTGTGTATTTATAGATTTAGATATGGTAGGGGATATGGATTCTAAGAAGTCTACTTAAAGTTATTTGACCACTTTTTCAAGGGAAGATGTATCTTGGTAGCCTATATTGAAGAGATATGTTTTTTATCTACTACTAAGTCTATGTTTATTGAAAATATAGCGGCATGAAAATAATTTATATGGACATTTTTTTTATTCTAGAGGTAAATTTTAATCATGATAGATATGTATTATTTTTTTATATCAAAATTTCATTTTTTGGGAAATAGTACCACTTTTCGTGTCAGGTCAAAACATATCAATGTTTGGTATCATTGGATTCGTAACACCCTTGATTCAAGACATTTGGATCTTGAGAAGATCCACACAGATGAAAATGTGTTATAAATATTGACTAATATTTTACCTAGTGGTAAATTTTAGACTTGATGATTGATTGCAGGTTGGTGGTTATCCCAACTTTCGTTGGAGGGGGAGTTTTTTGGGGGTCCTTCTCACATGGGGAACCCGCACACTTCATAAAAAAAATAAAAAAAGAGGGGATCAGATTTGAGGATGTGTTATAGACTATTTTAAGTGGAAAAATTTATGGAAATAGTTATGTCTATCATCCATCCTATGGGCCGCATGACTAGGCCTTGAGTTAATGGTTTTAAGATCTGTAGTTGAAGAAATATTCTGGTTCTAATTTTCTTTCATCTTTGGTGATTTTTGATGTCTTCCAAATGTTTTTCTTTGTCACCTTTTATTCATAAATTTTTTTTATCTTCTTGGTCAGATATATTTGGGTTTTTCTTTATCACGCTTCATTCTTCATTTCAGGATGATTTTAGAGTATATTTGTTTTTCGCCTTTGATACTCTATTTTATCAAATTATTTTTTTGAGATCCTGCTCATCTTTGAGAGTCTCTACTGTGTACACTTGATTATTAGTGGATTCTTCTTTCTGAAATAGGTCCAATGGTTTTTTCCATTTGTCTTTTACATGTTAAAAATTTCCAGTGACATTATTTATTTTTCTACAGATATTCTTTTTTGGTTGTTGCATATCTACTATAATTTCTAAGTCTTGATTAAAGTAAAAAATAAAATTTATTTCTATTGCGCATTCACTTTGTTTTTATTTTGTGTGTTAGTTTCTTTCCACATTTCCCAATAGGTTAAATATGTATTTATAGGGTTAGATGACCAAATTGAAAACTTTATTATTAAATAGGTAGGGTTAGGATAGTACTCTTAGGGAACTATAAACCCAAACCCGATTATGAATTTTTTTATTAATTAATAAACATTGAATTTTTAAATGACATTAAAATTATAAAAATATTTATTTATTTTAATTTTTATTCATATTATATTTATAATTTAATTTTAAATTTGAATCCACATTAATAATTCATTGAATATATGTAATTAAATAAAATAAAATTACAAAATATGTTAACTTAATTTTTTGACATATTTATTTTAGATTTATAAATATTATTTAAATATATGAATTTATAATTGGGTGATTAAAAGAGTTATATAAGTTAAACTGGTAGTTGAAAATATTATAGGGTAGTGTTGGGTAGTGAATTTAAAAAATAAATAGGCTGGGGTAAAGGTTAAGGATTTATAAAAATAAATGCATTAGACTTATAGCACCCCAAATTTCATGGGCATGTGATGGTTTTCTATTCTTACTAACAAATTTAAATGATTATACTATCTCCAATGTATTATACCATTTTGGAGTAAGGATACTCCAAAATGGTGTATGAATAGTAAAATACACTTCAATGTATTGCATATTTTTTTTACACCAAGTCAATATTATATTATTATTATTATTATTTTTAATTAAATATACTCACTCTACATACAAATAAATAAGAAATAGTAATGTTCATTCCATGTATTTCATCATTTTAGAGTAAGGTTACTACAAAATGGTGTATGGACAGTAAAATATTCTTCAATTTATAACACCATTTCTAATACAAAGCTTATATTATATTATTATTTTGGATCAAGTATACTCATCTTTTGCACAAAAAAATAATTAAAAAAAATAATGAATAGTATTGAAAATGTTAGTGTGAAACTCCAAATTTGGTGCAAGGTTGCTGGGTTAGATCTTTAGTTTCATGCTAAAATATTGTTTTCATGCCATTTTGGGTAGGTTGGAGATTCTCTTATACCATCTCGAACCAAAAATGTTAAAATGGATTAACCTTTAATATAAAATAGAGTATATACAATGAAGGATTCTCCAACTTACGTACTATATTTTATGCTATTATTTATAAATTATAAAAACAAATACAAGTATAAACTAAAATTTGGGAAAAAATAAAAAAATAAAATAGAAAATAAGATATTTCTAAAATAGTGGTGCGCCAAATATGACGTTGAAATGTAAAATAACCTTAATCTAGTTCTGGTTTTCGCATTGGGTTAGAGATGATTCCCTAGAAAATTTACTCCATTATAGCATCGGTGGGATAAGGTCACAGTACATATATGTCTTGAAGAGGATTTTCCAGCTAGCATATTTATTAAATATTTAGGTGCATGAATATAATGGATTAAATTCCCTTAATATTCAATGAATAGATGTCAATAAAAATAAATTTATTAAATATGGACAATTCATTTTTCATTAAATGAAATGTGCTGGACATGGTAATAAAAGGACTCTATGAGGAGTATCCTTCATCATCCAATGAAATCCAGGGAGCTTCTTTTATTATGAGAGTCTTGAGAGCTCCAAAAGAGAAATAAAGGGAGGAGTGGGTGGGGGAAATTCATGTAATCCTTATTCTCCATGAAATAAAAGTTCATTTTTATCTACCCATTCCCTTTATTAATGATCAATGAATCATAAAAATTGGTAGGAAAGGGAATTTCAGTGATGAAACTGTAGTGAGATGATACCATTCTAGTGCCGATGACCTTTCTGATGAGTTTTCTGATAGTTTCTCTGGTGTTTCACATCATCAGTCAATCTCGACCATTGATAATGTTTTTGATCACGTCATTATCAATCAAAGTCTGATTTAAACGATCTAGAACTCAATTCCACCATTTTTGACCATTCTAGAGGAAACTGTATTATCTATTTTTTCAATATTCTTCTCTAACTTGTATAGAATTTAAATTAAATGGAGGGACCATCCATGGGAGGGGTGATTATGTTGACTTAATCAAACTACTCGATTTGGAAGTTGTGAATGGAATATCTCCTTTATGACCGATATCTATTTAACCCCATAGAGAATAATAGAGCCATTCCTAATGCCACCATGAAATATAAGCAAAATAATATGAACAAGAAAACGATTGGTATAATATACCAATGGATTGATCACAATTTCTACCGCCATGTTGCTTAAGATAGTAGAGCGTAAAAACTCTTTATGAATTTGGAAAATATGTACCAATCAAATATCACTCGAAACAAGATTCACTAGTTTTGGATATTGATGAATATTTTACTATAGAGTGGGATATCTACAAACATAAATACTAGTGAGTTCTAAATCCTAGTGAACCAACTAGTTGATGTTAGTAAGACTCTAATCGATGAATATCAGATTGTGACGTCCTGGACCCGGTTTCCACTGAACGGTGACCTGATATCGATTGGCTATATGGACTCAAGAAAATATACCCAAATGTGAGAGGTTTCTGACTAATAGTGAGGTCCAAGAGAGTGTTCATGTGGTGACTATGCCCTCATTATTATAATGGAGCACAATAAATAAGATGATAATAGATAAAATAGAATAAGCATATATAAACAAATTGAATAGTAGAAATAGACACCATAATGAATGGACTAGTAACCTACCATAGTAGAAGAAAATATAACAAACAATAAATAACAATAAGCTAATAATTTTAAACTAAATCATATAAAAGAGATGATAATGTTTGTTATGTCTCTAGAAAATTGGAAAACAAGTACACATGGAAGCAGTAAATATAGTACATGCAATACAAAAGGTAAAAAGGCCAAAAAGTATATCGAAGCATCTAGAGCCCCATCCTAGTCATCTACTACCAAAATCCCATCCTATTGCATGAAATAATTTAGGCATCTATAAGAGGAAACTTCCCCTTATATACACCTACAAGCATATAGTCTACCCGGGTGCCATCGACGACCCAAATAAGGTGTGAGATAAACTCAGTAGGCCACCAACAACGAAATTCATAAATATACAGTGATGTATATAATAAGGAAGTGTACATATATAACATGTAAATAATTAATAATAATTGTAAATGGGTTAGATATTGTTCCTAAATAAAACAAGGTTGACACTACCTGGTTCAGCCCGTGCCGAATTATCTATGAACTAGTGTCAAGGGTCGTAATGCCTAGTATCATAGTAGTAAGGGAAACCATTCCCTATATCATAGTATAGGGACACTATGCCTAGTATCAATGTATAAGGACATTATTCTCTGTATCATAGTATAGGGACGCCATGCCTGGTATCACAGTGGTAAGGGACACCATGACCAGTATCACAAAATAGGGTCGTCATGCCCATTTATACTTTCAAGGGTCACAATGCTCGGTGTCACATGTAGGGATTCCATTCCTGTGTCATAGTATATGGACACCATGATCGTAACATATATGCATATAAAGGGTCACCATTCCCATATTGTTATAACAAGGGTCTTCATGCCCATTTAGTAATAAGAATAAGGGACATCATGACCATTTATATTTAATATGCATAAGGGTCATCATGCCCATTTACCATAATTAAAGAGGGTATTCATGCACACCCATCATTAGATATGAGTATACATTGGATTTAATATAAGCTAGGGTATTATTCATAACTCATTTCCATTTAATATTAATAAGGGTGTAACCATTGTTCCATGACAAGGGTGATGTGGTCGTTCCACTCACATTAAATTTAATTCAATATAATTTATAAGGGTATTTTCCATGAAAAACCACTACATTTATTCCGTATCACTATGATATCACCATTTAAAAGTAAATCCAAACATACAAATAGTTGTTTAGGATTTATTACCATGAAAGAAAATTAGGAATATGGAGCGAATTCCCAAAGGGTTGGATCAATCTAATATGGTCGGTCTAAACATGTATTTGGGTTCTAAAAATTCAATTGGTTCCATGTATGAAAATCAATTTATGTTAGATAGAATTTAGTGAAATGCATGGTGAAACTGGCATACGTCACAGATCGGATATTATAAAAGATCAAGACTTGAAGGGGTAATTAGTAGACCACCTACCTCATGCTCTTAGTTATATCCTCATCTAGTTTTGGCCTTTCATTTGGAATGTATCGAGAGAGAATAGAAAAATTGATGAGTATTCTGAAAATATAGCTTATGATCCTTCATCAAGATAGCATCATTGAGAGAATGAAGAATGATGAACCAAGATTAAAGATTGAAGATCTTATTTAGAGGAATCCAAATAGACCAATGAAAGATGAATCATACTTCAGATGGTGGTGATATATCAAATCCAAGATTTAGTCTTGAAAGGAGATCTCAAGGGAGGAGGAAAGCTAATATATGCTAGAAATGAGATAAATAAGAGTGAGGGCGATTTTAATTAGATTTTAATGTAAAAAGGTTAATTTCACTCAAAATTTTATTGGTACACAGTTTTTCCACATGGTTGTCCAAACCGTGCACCAACCGTGCGTAGGATGCTACCTTAAGAGGTGACCCACATCGTTAGGACACACAGTTTGGGCGACCTTGCACCAACCGTTCAATATGAATCTACTAAACACAATAGAGATTTTTCACTAGACTACATCCCCATCTTTATAGTTTCCTCAAATCATGAATCCACATTCTACTCACTATAAATCCCTACATGGTTAGGGGTAACCGTGCAACCTACCATACATAGTATCTCCTAACCCTATAGTGACTCTATTTTTCCCCAAAAGTTACACTTAGGGCTCCAAATAATCTCCGAACACCCCTGAATCACCCATGACCTCTTTATGCACCCATATTAAGTCCCAATAAAAGGATTAGAAAATAATAATAAAATCATTTGTACCTAAAATGAAGACCGAGTTATTACAGTCTTCCCCCCTTAAAGGAACTAGTCCCTGAGTTCACCTTACAAGAGCATAAAAACATCATTTGATAAAAATTCTGGCCACTGAGCACATACATAATTCACCCACTCCCAAGTATCTTCTTTTACCCGACTGTGCTACCATAGAAACTGTAATAAGGGGACAGAATGGCCTCTAAGAGACTTCATGCTCTATTCAATGGTACATATAGGATAATCCTCAAAAGAATCATTAAAATCTAGCTCAACATCCTCAGGAACAAATGTATGAGATGGGTGGGCATGATAATGAAGAAGATGTGAAATGTGGAAGACTTAATGCATGGCATGGTACCTCTAAGGTGATAATAACGAATTGTCTACTGGGCCGACTCTTTTTATAACCTCAAAAGGCATGGAAAACCAAAAATACAACTTCCCTTGCCTCTATACCCATCTATTCCCAAGTGTAGGTGATACACGTAGGAAAAAATGATCCCAAACCTCGAACTCCAGAGGTTATTGATATGGATTGTCATAATATTTATATCTAGACTGATCAATGTACAAATGATTTCTAATCATCTGGTCTTTCTTCAATGTTTGTTTAATAAGAAGATGACCCAACATCACTACCTCTCCTACCTCTAACCAGCACATGGGAGAATGGCATGATCTATCGTACATGGACTCATAAGGATCCATCTGTATCGTTTCCTAGAATCTATTACTATAGGTTAACTAGATGAGAGGGATTTTCTTCTCCCAAGAACCACTAAAATCAAGGACGCATTCTTGAAACATTTCCTCTAGAACCTGTATATTTTGTTTCGATTGACCATCATTTTTAGTGTGAAAGGATATGTATAAAAGCATCTGTGTACCCATAAACTTATGCAACCCCTACTAGAAACTTTATGTGAAATGAGCATTCCTATCATAAATGATAGTATGAGGGACCCTGTGTAGTCATATGATCTCATGGAAGTACAATATTTCCATCTCATCAACTAAGAAATAATCTTAGATAGGAAAGAAGTGGGATACATTCATCAGTTGATCCATAAATCCCCAAACTACGATGCTACCTTAAAGAGACCTCATAAATATTATGAAAAAATCTATCACAATAACCTACAATTTCCATTTAAGGATTGGTATAGATTTTACATGTTATCAGGTCACTAGTTCTCTTCCTTCACCTATTGAAAAGTGGAACACCTAGTGATAAAACCTACAATCTGATGTTTCATCCCCATCCACCAATACTATTGGTGCATGTCTTGATACATATGGGAAATAACCAAGTGAACCTCCCACTGAGAAGCTTTTAACTCCCACATCATCTCCTCTATCATATATATTAAAACCCAAATATGTCTATTTATTTGCACAATTTCATCACCATAGATAGACCAATCCAGAGGTGGGTCCTTACCTAAAATACACTCTCGTTGGACCAATACTTTAGGAACTAAAAATGAATCATCTTCACCTTCTACAAAAGTGAAGAGGCCACTGACAACAATGAAAGTAAAAACTATCCACGATAGTATTTCACCTTAATGTGAATCTCATATAACAAATACATAAGTTTCCATTCGCTACTGGCCTCCTAAACCATCTGCATCTGAGTACTCCTACTCAGCGCATCAACAACAACATTTTCCTTTCCAGGCATATAGGCTAGCTAGAATTCAAAGGACTGTAGATATTCAACCCATATTCTCTGCATGAGATTCATGCCATGATGTGTAAAAATATACATGAGGCACTTGTATCGGGTAATTTCCATATTGATGCCTCAAATACTATGACCCATATGAAAATACTCTATCTTCCTACTTTAAAAATACACCTTTCATGATACCTGATGCATCAAAATAGATTGTATAGCTTTTTCCCAGATCTGGCAGAATCAGGATTGGTGCTGAAGTCAATCTATCTTTTAGTTCTTGAAATGATGACTCAAAAGATTCATACCATATAAAAATAAAAACCTTCTTAGTCAATCCTGGAATAGTTACTTCTAAGCAAGATAATTCCTTTATAAAATGATTGTAGTAACCATCCATACCTAAGAAACTATATATGTCAAATAATTTCTTACGATTCTCCAAATTAACCACAAATCTCAATATATCTAGGTCAATTGAATCTCCTTCCTCTGAGATAATATTACCTAGTAGGTGTGCCTTGTCAATCCATAAATGAAATTTAATGATCTTAGAATACTTATCATCATCTCTCAATGTTTTCAAAACAATATCAATAAGGGTGTAATAGTCTCTTCAAGTATAAGAATACACAAAGATGTCATCTGTGAAGAGCATGGCAGAGGAATCCATATAGAAGTGGAAAAACCTATTCATCAATGGAATGAATATGGAAGTCAAATTCATAAGACCAAATAACATGAATAGATACTCATATAATCTATACAAACTACGAAAATTTCTATGTGGAATATCCAAAGGTCTATCTCAAACATGATGATAGACCGATCTCAAGTCGATCTTTGAGAAAACCCTTTCTCCTATAAGCTGGTAAAAAAGATAATCTATGTGAGTTAAGGGATTATAGTTTTCACTCTATGATGATTAAATTTATAGTAATCCAAGAATATTCTAAGGGTATCATCAATATTCTTAGCGAAAAGGACTGGTGAACCATAGGGAGAAGTACTAGGACGTATAAAACCCTTGGCCTCTAAATCCTCTATTTGCCTCTTGAATTCCTACAACTTAGTAATATCCATCCTATAAGGAGTAATGGATACCAGTACAGTTCCAAACACTTTCTTGATAGTAAAATCTACCCCTCTTAGGAGGTATTCTAGAAAATTCATCAAGGAAAACATCCCTAAATCGATTGACTACATGAGGTAACTCAATATGTTGTAATCCCTTATCATTCATGTAAATGCTAGAAATTTGGGTAGTCACTTCACATAGCCCAAGATGCTCTATTCTAAAACTACTGGCCTGGATATCCAACTCACCCTTATGGAGATATGAACTACCCTTTGGTGCTATAAATGAAACACTATAGTGGTAACAGTCCACATAGGCATGATAAGGAACCAATAAGTCCATCCTAAGAATAACGCAAAAACCTGTCATCTCGATGATGAAGAGGTTCCATGAAAAACCATGGTTTCCTATTTTAACAGGACATTCCTTTAACTATCGCATACTCTCATAATGTATACCCAAAGGTGTATCAAGTCTCATAATCCCACTATAAAACATAACATCATGCCCAAGTATCCTCACAACAGGAACATATATTAAATAATTTTATGAACCTATATCGAATAAGGTAGAAACAATAGTATAGACTAGTAGAATAATACCATAAATAGTAGATGGCTCAGCATCCCACACCTATGGTATAGGATGCACTGAATTGATATGGACAGATCCCTAAACCTATGCTACAACTTGACAACCTGGAGCAGTTTTCCTCTATTGGTGTTATAGATCTAAAACCTGGATACCATGAACACAACCTCCTCATCTTCTTGTATGACAAACAATACTCCAGATACCTACTTGGTATGTTGCTTCTTATCCTTCTCCTGAATATGGAGCTATCATGAATTATCTCCCACTCAACATAGACAGGAAGGTCCTATAGAATCACTATAGAATCCCCGATTTACTCCAGGATTGACACTCGATGGGGTCTCTAGGAAATTGGGGCTTCTTATGCACAAAATTACCACACAAGTGAAATACCACCTAACTATATGTGGGTGTCAACTAGCTTCGACTACTCACATGAATAGTCTCAAATAACTTCTTTTGACCTCTAGTAGAACCACTTGTTTTTCTAGGTTATGAACCACCCTAGATTACACCATCTACTTCCCTTAGGTTCTTTTTAGCTATAAGGGCCTGGTTCACTATATCAGATATAGTAGTCAACCATAAAAAATTCAATTGAGAATGAATAGGATTCCTTATCCCATCCTCAAATCATCTTGCTTTGGCTGGATCACCAGCAATATAGATAGGCACAAAACATTGAAGGTTTGTAAAAAGAGATAAATAGTCCATGCCATTCCTTGAAACTAGCTTTGAGTTCATGAAATCTCTAGTACGATCATCCCTTTGGGTCTTTGGGAAGAAATAATCAAATAATCTTGACCGGAAATCCCTCCAAGTAAATTATCAATATTGGCCAACCTGATTTAGAATATCCCACCAGCATTTGGTGGATCATCAAAGCATATAGTTATATAGTTTCACTCTTCTCTCAGGAGATGTCTCTAGATGATTGAATAAATTCATAACAGTATCGAGACATAACATTGTAGCCTATGGTCTACCATCCCTCAAAATGTGGGCACATGCTATTGCTTGAACTCCTCAGTGAACTCTCCCATAAAAGGGGCAGATCATGGAAATCCATGTAAAGTCTACAAAATCCACATAAAATATCCTCAAACCCAAGAATCATCACCCAAATTGGGAATAGGAAGGGGTTTCATAGGAGGCACTAATGGAGGTATAACTATTATCTTAGGTCCCACCACCTCCAAAGCATGGTCTTCACCACCCTATTGGCATACAACTGGAGGACATCGTGGTTGTATTAGTCTCAAATTACTAAACACACACCTCAGATGAAGTTTGATACATCATTATCCACAAATATAGAAATATAACTAGAAGAAAGCCTTTATATAAAATAGTATCACCCCTATTTCCTCTCAAAGATTCAGATATGGGTTCTAAAAACACTTATATAGAATAATAGAGATGCTACCTAATTCCCAATACTAAGGCCAAGATCAGGTAAAGCTATGTGTCTTGAAATTTCAATTTGATTTTAAATTCATAATTACATTTAAATTTTATTAAAATAGTTGAACCAAATGGCTCACCAATTCTAATATATGAGGGCCCATAAACCTTATTAATTGAAATGAAATCTCCACTTAATCCATACCATAACACATTCCAGTATGTGTGACCAATGGTCCACGGATCAACATTCCATAGTTTTTTGATTCGGGTGTATAATATAGCCTAAGAAAAAAAAACACTATTTAGGTTATGGAAGGCACTCTAAGTACCAACTATGATTTCTAAATTCCCTAAAATAATTTTTATCTAATAACAATTCTATTTATAACAGTTAAAGTACTTTTTTCAACCATAATAAATGAAAACAACACAATTCTCCTGTATGGAATGACATACTATAAAAAAGATACAATAGGCAAAAAAGTATTTCCAAGCATCCTGAGCTCTATCCCAATCATCTGCAACCAAGATCCCATCATAATACAGGAAAGTAGTCATGCATCCGTAAGAGGAAACTTCCCATTATTTACACCTGCAATCATAGATCTACCAGGGTTCCATTAGTGGCCCGAATAGGGTTTGATATAAACTCAATAGGTCACTAACAACAATTTCTATATATACCTAGTCATGTATATAATATGGAGGTGTCCAGATATAATATAAAATACAGTAACAATAATTTTAAATGGGTATACTTTGGTTCCTGAAGGAAATCAAGCTGACACTACCTGCTTTAGCACATATCGGAATATCTTTGAACAAGTGTCAAGGGTCGCAATTCCTGATATCACAATAGTAAGGGACACCATTCCCAATATCATAGTATAAGGAAATCATACCCAGTATCATAGATTAGGGACTTCATTCCTGATATAACAATATAGGGACACCAAGCATGATATCATAGTTGTAAGGGATGCCCTGCCCAATATAAAAGAATAGGGTCTTTATGCCCATATATAATAACAAGGTTCACGATGCTTGATATCACATATAAGGATTCCCTACCCGTGTCTCAATATTGGGATTCCATTCCCATAACATATATGTATATAAAGGGTTTCCATGCCCATATTGATATAACAAGGGTCGTCATGCCCATTTATTAATAAATAGAAGGGACGCCATGTCCATTTATATTTAATATGAATAAGGGTTATCATGACCATTTATGGTAATTAAAGAGGTTCATCATTCCCTCCCATAATTAGACATGAGCATCCATTGGCTTTAATATGGGCCACAGTATTATCTATAACTCATTACCATTTAACATCAACAAGGGTGTAACCATTGTTCCATTTAGAAGCATGATGTGGTCATACCACTCATATTTAATTCAATTCATTATAATTCATAAGGGTGTTGGCCATTCCATGACACTACATTTATTCCATATCAATTTGATATCACCATTTAAAAGTAAATCCAAACACACCATTATGTGTTTTGGAATTATTACCATGAAATCCAATTAGGAATATAGTGGGCACACCCAAAGGGGTTTCTCACTCTAAGGTGGTCGGTCTCAATAAGTATTTGGGTTCTAAAAATTCAATTGGTTCAAAGAATGATAATCAATTTAAGGTAGATACAATTTAGGGAAACATGTGGTGAAACCGATGTATGATATATATTTCATATTATAAAACATCAAGACCTTAATGGATAGTTAGTATACCACTTACCTTGTTCTCATAGTACCCTCCTCGTTCAGTATCATCCATTTGTTTGTCTTGGATCAAGATAAAATAGAAGAATATATGAATTCCTTAAAAATATGGCATATGATCCTACATCAAGATAAAATCATTGAGGGAAAGTAGAATGAAAAACTAAGCCTAAGGATCAAATAGCTTACCTGGATGAATCCGATGTGATCAATGAAAGATGAATCTGACTTCGGGTGATGGATATATATCAAATCCTAGTTTTAGGCTTCAAAGGATCTCTCATGGGGGGGGGGGTGGAAAGATCCTGTATATTGGAAATGAGAGAAATAAATGGGAGGGTTAGTTTAATTATTTTTTAAGAGAAAAGGATAATTTCACCCAAAAATTTAGGGGTTTATGGTTTGGCCTCATGGTTGGCCAAATCATGTACTAACCATGCGAAGGTCAGTTCCTTAAGAAGAGACCCACATGGTCAGGCTGCATAGTTCTGTAAACCATGCTCCAAATGTGAAATATTCCTCTTCTAAAAACTACAGAGGATTTTCATGGGTGTGCAACCCCATATGCATGGTTTCCTAAAAATATTCCACCCTTTCAACTCATTTTCAAGCCCTGCACGGTTATGGGTAACCATGTGGAATTCCCCACATCGTTTCTCCTAATTGTGTGCCCAGTCTATTTTTCCCAAAAAGTTGGGCTCTGAGATCCAAACAATCCCTAAACACCCATAAATCACTTTTTTCCTCCTTGGATATCCATATTAAGTCCAAAGAAATGTATTGGACCAAAATTAAAAGGATTTGTAACTTTAATAAAGACCGTGTTCTCACATAGGTGAACCATATAATTTAAACACTTCCTGATAGCTGGGATTCACTAGTGGTATCCTTTAGAAACTCATCACTTGGAGGAAAACATACCATGGAAATGGTAAAGGAGACATTGTTCAATTAAGAGGATTGAAGGAAGGACATGAGTTATAACTAGACATAGGTTTTCATCCTTGAGAAGAGTGGGAGATAACAAGGAGGTGGTTGAGAGGAAGGAAGAATATGTTAATGAAAAGTAGAGGAAGTTCCACTAATGGCAGGAGTCCAACATATAAATTCTACCATTATGGAATGGAGGGAAACTTGAAGAATACTTTTTGAAAGTTACTACAAGAGAAAGGTGAAGTTCATAACCAACAAAGAATAAATGGAGACGCGTATGTGACTATCATCGGAGAAATTGCTCTTTGATTTAAAGATGAAGAAGATACATGCTTTCATACATCTGTTTAGGACATAGAATGAATTTTAAATATTGAAACATCATACCACATCACTCCATGTCATGTGTATTTCTTGACTTATCAAGTTGGTGACTTTGGTGCAGTCAAGATGAGGAATACCAATTCTGTTGAGAATGTTGGCATGAGGGATATCTAAGCAATGATTAATGATGGATACATAATAACCATGAAGTATGTTTGACATGTTCCAAGTATTTTCCTCAACCTTTTATCATGTATAGCCTTTATAGACATGACCATGACAACATCTTTCAGAATAGAGTATGGAAAATGAAGAAGGGAGCCATCGCCATCACTCGAGGATGCATAAGTGGTATGTTATAGATTGATCATGTTTATATATGTGATTAAATACTCAACATTGTGGAAGGAGGGATGTCATTTAATTTGTGTCATAGAAGACTTATACACATGAGTGAAAGAAGGATATATACCCTGACGAAGAATAAGTAAATCATTGTTGACAAGGATTCATCACGTGATCCTTAAAAATACTGACTGTATAGGATGAAACAAAGAGTCTCATTTAGTTATAATGCATAAAGTAGATCATATATACTGAATTTGGTGCACTCTGATGTATGTGATCCCATGTAGGTAGAATCAATGAGAGGTAACAAGTATTTCCTAACATTTATTGATGATTCATCTTGAAAGGTGTGGGTGTTATTCTTGAGAATAAAGGATCAGGTGTTTTAGTACTTCAAGATCCATGATATGGTGGAGCATGAAACTGGAAGGAAGTTAAAGTGTCTTTATTTTGATAAGGAAGTAAATTACACATCCAATTATTTTGACACAAATTTTTGGAGTTAGGGAATTTGACATGATAGGATGGTCTGACACACCCCAAAACACAACAGAGTTACAAAAAGGATGAATAGAACCATCACGGAGAAGGTAGGGAGTATGATGATTTTGAAAAAGCTTCCTAATCCATTATGGGGAGAAGTTACTCAAGTTTCATGCTACCTCATTAATAAATCACCATAATTTCCTCTAAATTTTGAGATTACACAGAAGATATGGTCTTGTAAACATCCTTATTACTCTAATTTATGAGTATTTAGATGGTTTTCTTTTGTACATGTATCCAAATAACTCACGTAGAATATTGAAAATAGATCTACTCTATAAATATTCACTAAATATGGAGAAGAAGAGCTTGGATATAAGTTTTGGGATTTTAAGGAGAATAATGTGATCAAAAGTAGAGCTATCATGTTACAAGAGAACCAGATGATCAAGGACATTAAAAATCCCAGAATGTCTCAAAGTGAAAGTGTTGAAAAATCAATTCCTTATCCAACACCAGCACCAAAACCACCAGACACTGATAAGGAGGAAGTAAAATATGATCCATCAGTATCATACCAAGAGGTAGTAGATGAGTAAATTTAAGAGTGGGAGACTCAAACTACTCCACCATAAGTCATGGAACCATCACATGATATAGTTGATTTTTTGCCTCCCCAAACTATCATTTTTTGATGATCTTAATGAGGAAGAATTTCATCAACAAAATATTTGGAGTCGGAATACCTATTGAAGACTAATGAGGGGGACCCAGAAGGATACCGGGAAGTAGTGTATCATCCTTAAAAACTCATGTGGTTTCATGCAATGAAAGATGAGATGAATTTTTTTGATGAAGAACCAAGAATATGACTTGGTGTAATTACCCAAATGTAATAATCCACTAAGAAACAAATGGGTGTTCAGGATAAAGAAGGATGAAAATAGAAAAATGTTTAAGCATAATTCTTAGTTAGTGTTCAAGAGATTCCTATAGAATAAATGAGCGGACTTTGATGATATCTTTTCACCCATGGTGAAAATGAATTTAATAGGATTCATTTCCGTATTGGTGGATATATTGGACTTGTAGCATAAAAATATGGACTTGAAGATAGATTTTCTTTTTGTTGACTTGTCTGATGAGATCTACATGAAACAACCTATGGTTTTTGAGGTTTTTAGATAAGAACAACTAATTTTCAAATTGAAGAAGAGATTATATGGAATGAAAAAATCCCTTAGATAGTGTTATAAGAAGTCTGACTCAAACATGGTGAAACATGGATACAAGAAAGCATAACAGGACTAGTGTGCTTACTTAAAGAGATTTTAAGATGGTAACTTTGTTACTCTCCTACTTTATGTTGATGATATGTTAATCATAGGGAAGGATTCAAAAATGATCAACCAGTTGAAGGATTTATCCACATCTGTTGATATGAAAGACTTGAGAGTAGCTAAACAGATTTGGGGATTCATGTCACTTGTGACATAAAGAGGAGGCTATTATGGCTATCTCAGAAGAAGTATATTAAACGTGTTCTAAAATGTTTCATAAAATATAGAGATGTATCACCTTGATATGAGATCCACATAGAATGGTGCCTTGATCCGGTTGTCCAATAGGCCTTAAGAGAACCTCTTAGTACACTAGAAGCTTTCGACTAGCATCGAGGGTATAATTGATGTACAGTGGGGATACTATACCTTATGGATCCCTAATAAACACTATATAAGTAATAATAAATAAATTTAGTGGAATAAATGTAAATTGATCATCAAAATAAATGAATAAAAAATCATGCATGAACATGCTACAATGTACAAGAACAATATAATACAACAGGAAGTAATAAAACATGACTAAATAAGAAAACAAAAGCCCCAAAGTATATATCCATGAGCATTCTAAGCTCTGACTCAGTCTTGTGATCCTAATATTCCATGTATAATAATAACAAGAAAAACATAAATTGTGAACCTGAACCTATAAACATAAGGTTTGTTTGGGTACCCCAGTGAAATGATTTCCTGAACATCATGTGAGATATAATTAATATGAAACCACCAATGGTGTCTAAAGATACCCATTCCATGAATATAAAATAATAGTGTCTAGGTATATCAAGATAAAGTGTTAATAAATAAATAATAATGTATTGGGCTCAAGTTCCTCAAATACACCTAACCAACCATACCTACTTTATCCTAAGTAGAAATGTTTATGCATACCCTCTATCATGTATATATATTCATATGTAAGATAATCATTAGCATATATATACATGCACTGACATAGACCAATGGAATAGAGAATAGGAATCCACATAAGGATATCATACATGTTTTATAATTTAAATAAGTGACATCATATGATATTGCTAATAGTAAAGTGGGACCTAAGGTGTAACCAAGGTGTCCTTGACCTTAGAGGGTTAAGAAAAATCATAGTAATGACTCATGTAGTCTGGCTAGGGGTTGGGTGTAATCCAAGGCATGTACCTAATGGATTCCACCATGAGCATCTCTAACTGAGTCTGGGGATCCTAATCTGAAGTAGTCTCGGGATAAGAAAGGATGCGGCCCAAGGAGAGAATCCAAGGCACCAATTATTCGAGGAAATCATGTTGAATCCAAGGATATCATCTAAGGGATTCTATTTTTTGGATATGAAATGAGTAAATCATCGATACCATGGAAAGGAATTAATGCATAAATAATACATTGATCATGTTTCAAGGTGGGTATATCCCTTGGGAACCAACCTAATAAATCGAGGTTTCATCCTTTGAGTGCTCAAGGAATTCACTCGAGAATCCAAGGATGACTCCAGTCTGACCACTCATAAAATAAAAAATGTCCAAAGCATAGGGAACCTTGCATAAATTAGATCATAACAGCCCATGGAGAAAATAAAATCCATTTCACTATTTCATCACATTAATCCCATTCAACTTAAGTTATTTACTTTTCATTTAAAATTGAAAAAGGTTTAAATGATGTGTCATAACTTTAATCATTATATAAAAATATCATTTAAATAAAAAATTAAAGTCCATGAGAAGCACTCATGACTTAATAATAGTTAACACATTTTAGAAATATCATTCATTTAATTTTTAAGAAATTTCACCACAAAGGTGTTGTTATTAGAAAATTGATGTTCGGTTTTTACAAAAATTCATAAAATACATATTATTCATCACCTTTATATGGAATGAATCATCGTACCTCAAGGGTGATTTAAGGAGCACACCCAAAAGTGGAATAATCAGAGTGCAAGGGCTGTATAAACTAACATAAAAAATAACATGAAAAATTACCCACCTTAATAGGTGGTAAAGGTTGAGGTTGGTGACGTCAAACATTTATGGGTGTCAAACCATGTCTAAATAAGGTTTATGTGATTTAATTTGAGGCATTTAATCATTTAAGAGAAACACACAAAATGTATACCATGTGGCACAATGAAAATCATTTATAAAAAAAATATGGATTTAGGAAATATAAACTAGAACACCTACCTTGTACTTAGGATGGTTCACTCATCTAATTTCATGATTTGATATGATCTAGAATAGAAGAAATCAGAAGAATCATCAAACACCCTGAAACTAGGAAAACATATCTCACATAGATTTAACATTCCATATAGAGAGATAAACTAAGAAAATAATAATGAGAAGTCAAGACCATATTAATATGGTTCAAATGCATCTAACGAAACCTAAATTGGAGCTCATATGAGGGAAAACCATGGAATCCTAGAGGAGGAAAAATGGAGGGGGTTAAGCGACTGTTGTGTGTAGGAGGAATGAGGGGAAAAGAGGAGAAAGAAAGAAAAATTCTAGAGGGGAAACCACAATTTCCATCTCATTAATGAGTTGAAAATTTTTCTAAACTGTACGCCAATCGTGTGTCCTTCTCTTAATAATATTCACAGTCCACACAGTTAGTGAACAAAGTTAAGAAAACTATGAACAAACAGTGATCTTGGCACTATCCATCAATACTCCCCGCACGGGCTAGGTACACAGTTAGCCAAACCATGTTCAAGCCATGCAATTCACATATGGAATAAACTGAAGATGTCTCACATGGTTGTGAGCCCCATTTTTCATGGTTTAGAAAACCACGTGACACCACTTATAGGGTCACACGGTCTCTCCTGATGGAATGTATGGTTTTAACAATTCATGTACCCTATCTATCTCTCATGGAAAGTGAGATTTCAAAGATCAGTGCTCCCAAAACTCATCCAAAATTCCAAGAAACCACTCGATCCATAATATACATAAAAATACTCTCAAGTGTTCCAACCCTTATATTTACATTCTAAGGATTAGTTAAGGATTTGGCCCATTCACTAAATGAAAAGTACAAATTCATTTGAAAATTCAACCAGTCTAAAAATAAAGGATGTTATAACCTCCCCACCATTGAACATCTCATATCTAAGAAGTCATGGGGAACAATGAAAATAAAACCTAACCTACTCAGCCATTAAGTTTCATTCAAATGGTCTTGTTGTGTTCATGAACACCCAATGCATCTCTTAGCCTCACATAATGCATATGGTACATAAGCCATTAAAACTCGAACCAATGCTCATATTTATAATTGGAACATTGATACAGTTTTTTAACAAGCCCGTATAACCAAATAAAAGATCACATCATTATCTCTTAAATTATATGGCCTATGTCACTCCCCACTATAGGTTCTATTTTTAAATGAAAAATTCCGATTCATGGTATCCCACATTAAAACTTCCTATAGAAACCCTTGCATTGTGTTCTAGCAATAATATTGAAAAATTTATTAAATTACATATGAGAAAACTACCTTTGTTCCATAATATTATTGAAATAGTTGATCTCAAATCAACTAATCTCCAAATGGTCGCGCTGGATTTTCCTCGAAAAGCCCTGGAAACCCCTTTAAGTTGCACCTGTCTCATTCGGACAGAATGAACCAAACACATCCCACTAATTGTGAATATCAAGTTAAACCACTTCGATTCAAATAATTTTTTAAAATGCTCAGCTCCTATGCTTGATGCATCCCTAAATAATATTCTGAAACCTTTATCCCAAGGTGTATCGAGATTGTTCTGATCATGATCACCGAAGCCCATACCTTATTTCTGGTGATGTCTCTTGGTCAAAAATATCCTGAGAAAAAATGTTTTTAGGATATAAACCTAGAACCAACATTATCCTTATCAAAGATCCATAGATTATCATGAGTTACTCTGGGATTAACATAGACCTCTATATTTCACCCATCCCATTCTCAAACCATTCTTGTAATTTTGGAGGAATCCAATATTGCATGATATTATTCATCAAATGGAATACGGGGGATGAAACTACCATCACATGACCGGTCACTATATTCCACTTACCTTCCCACATGAGTGTATCGATTGATGACTGATATCTCTCTCCCCACCTTAGGAGAATAATTTTCACTGATCTTAATACAATAGTCCATGCCCCACCCATCTAGGAAATATTCTTGGAATGGATATGGTCCCACTCATCTCCAATCACTACCATAAACGTCAATCATCACCCTTTACCGCTTATAGAGAATAATTATCATGGAAAATTCTGAATTTGAATCATAAAGAGGATCACAATTCTCCAATTTCCAATGGAGTACTTTGCACTAGCTGGATTTACTTTGAATTTATCCTTGAGCTCAACTCTCAAAGAGTTCTTCCATCAACTCATAAAATCTATTTAGTTAGATAGCTTAGTGTACAACCGACGCTCACTCAACTCACTCTGGGCGATGTCAAGATAATGGTAATGATCTCCTCTTTACTTGGAGCACACTGAGATTTTATTGATAGGTTCATATAGCTTCATCCAATCCATGCTCATATCAACTAGGCCACACTATCTTTTTCAATTCCTAACACCATGTATCCCGATCATGAATTCCCAAGTCCATTCTAGTTTGTCCCTCATCCAAGAAATGTCTGTTAAATTTATCATAATCATTGGGATGCCATTCCCACAAGATGCACATTAGAAACTATCAATCCTTATCCCTTACTAATCCATTCATTAACGTTCAATTGTAAATAATTTCTATGAATAATGGTGAAAAATGATTTATCATCTACACTAGGTGTACTATCCCATACCACCAAGTTCAAAACCACAAATCAGGATGCCGAGAGTCGTCAGCCAACAAGGTCAAACTGATCATACTACACTGTACATCTTGGTTTGGATATACCAAGAGTTCCCTTGGAACTTCTCTTCAAAATTGGGCATCCCACATGTTCCATGATTTTTCATGCAACCGACCACCTCAAGAAATATTTTATTAAACTAGGGAATCAACCATGCCACTACTGGTCAACTAGGCCAGGCATCCAAATAGTCATACTCATTGAATCTATTTTGATAAAACAACACTTAGGGTGATTTTCAAAAGCCAAGTCATTACCATGCCTAAACTGAAATACCTGAGTACCCACCATTCATAGGACTATAAATGAGCATAAAAAAATCTTACCACAAAGTGGGAAACACAGTCCTGAACCAACTAATTCAATAGGTTTTCCTTAATATAACAACTTCATTGACTTACGAGTGTCCAATTAAAGGTGAGGGAATCTAGGTCCGTCCACCTATCCCTAAGGTCTCTACCATGAGAATCACATCCCAATTTCATGCATCAATTACACGATGTCAAATGAACTTATAAACACTCTTTTAGAAGATTTTAAACTAAAGTAGGTAATGTAACATCAACCTACTGGGCTCGAAATATATCATCATAGGTGTAACAACATCACCTACCAACATCGACTACCTGGCCCTGATCATCACCGAGCATCCTAATAGGGGAGTGATCATTTAAAGATTGCAACACTAACGTAAAGGATAAATATTTGGTACTCAGCAGTATCCATATATGAGAATACCCCCTCAAAGTTCAACTTACCAAAAAACCACCTGTATACCTAGTTGTTCCCTTTCATTACTTAAGATCCCTACCTGACTCAATTAGATCAAATAGGCAACACTTACCATGCTTAGAAAATTAGCTCAGGGATCCATCAATTTCTCATCTCTAAGGGAGCTGCTACATGACTAACCCTTCATTTTAACATAAGGCATCAAATTTTTAAAATAGAGTGACACCTAAAAAGATCACTAGGAATACCACCTAAATGTTAAGTCCAATAAATATTATAAAGGAATTAAAATGAAACCTATGGGAAATTATCACGTTCCCATGTCCAAAATTTGTTAGGGAAAACTAAAGATAACCCTTACTTAAGGGTTTAAGATACAACCACCAACATAGTGATTCATATTAATGAATTAAAACTATGCTAATTCATTTAAAATTTAAAATAGTTCATATATCGAGGATATTAAGTACCAGTTGTTAGGGAAACTATACAATTCACTTAATTCAAGAGTTTTCATAGTTATCTTGATTAAAGAAAACGTAAATTTCCAATCTATAGTGGAAAAAATATTTAGTTTTTAATTGGAATTTTAATTATCTAAATACTTATAATAGTAAATCCCAAAAAGCTGATAATGGGTCTTTTATTAATTACGGGATCTGGTAAAGTAATATTCCATCATATGTTTATATGTAAGACCATATAACTGGAAACATACACTTTAAATGACCATAACATTAGCAAGAAAATACCCCCATGGGGTTTAAGTACTAAAGAATAAAAGGAATAAGGTATCATATGAGGTTCCCATCATGTTATTAAAGATTTTTAAAACAACCTTAATGTTATCCTCTCATAAGAATACTGTATAATGTCATACCTACTTGGGCTGCATATAGTATATCCCATTAGAAACATGACCCAACTGACCTACTTGGGTCCAATTATTCATTTAGTATTCTATTCATATGGGTCTTCATACCCAAATAATTGATACCATACTTCAATAATAAAACCATTTCCTACAAGAAATTCAACTTATCCTATACATATACGCATCATTTTTTAGTTAGATGAATTACTATTATCAAGTTACAAAGGTACTTTCCTTTATAATTTACCACCAAAATTCATGTAATTGCAACCCATTCTTTTCCGTGGTCTAGAATTAGAACAGTCCATATATGATAGTTAAATTACACGGGTCATCTTTATCTAATTTTATAAAGGCCCATTCAATTTATAAATTGGACGAATGGTTTCCATTTAATTGCAACCAGATGACAAAATTTGATTTCAGAGTATAGAAAGTCTATATGAGATGATTTGACTATATGGGTCATTGTTTCCCAATTTATATAAAGAACCTATACACATTATAAAATGAAAATCTAAAACCCATTTAATAAATAATATTAATGTTTTAGATCTTTAAACTAATATCCAGGGCTCAAAAATATCCAAATATGTTGGTTAAATAGAATGTCATCATCAAACTATAAGGGAAAAAATCATTTAGGATCATTAAAACACTTTATTTAACCAGGAATATTTCATAATTATAACCAGTAATTCCATTAGAGAGAAATAAATATAGGTAATCAACTAATAATGGAATAGAAATAATAATGAAGATAAATCACACATCATGGTATACAAGAAATCATGCAAAAAAAATCACTTAATCAAGATACATAGGTAAGCATAATAAATAATTACCTAAGCAGGGTATACAAATCATCATGCACCTAACAATCCATGATGTAACCTACATGGCATGAAATATGCATAGAATATGAATTCTATGTGTCTATAATGACGCATGTCACAATACTTACTTTCCATACTAGGCCAAAGGTAAATCTCATAAAACATAAATCAATAACCAGCAGAAGTACAAAAATAACCCAAGGTGAAATAATAACTAACTGTAATATAAAACAACATGAAAAAATATCATCCTTGTAAACTTTAACTTTCTATCATGTTTGGGTTGGCCGGACCTAGACATAAGTTATTTACCAAGGGACAACACATTCCTTGTGTCCTATATAAAATCCCAAAATATTTTATAAAAAGGAAATAAACATTCTGATACCACTTGTAGCACCCTGACTCGGGAGCCACATAGAATGGTGCCCTAAGCCAGTTGGACACAAGGCCTCAAGCGTGCCTCCCTATGTACCAGACCTTAATGACTAGAAGAGAGGGTCTAATGGAAGTACAATGAGTAGAATATTACCTCTAGATTAGTAATAAATATAATAGGAGTAATAATAAATAAATGCAAAGAAATAAATTAAAACTGATCATGAAAATAAAGAAACTAGTAGTCATGCATAAACATGATAAAATGTAAAATAATAAGAAAATATTGTAGGTAGTAATACAATGAGACTAAATAAGAAAACAAAATCCCAAAAATCTTTCTCCATGAGCATCATGAAATCCTACTTAGTATAGTCATCCTAACGTCCCACATACAAGCATAACAACATACATGTAAACTATGAACCTAAACCTGCAAACATTAGGTCTTTTCGGGCACCCCAGTGTAATGGTGGACTGAACAGGGTGTGAGAAATAATTAGCAGGCCACCACCAATAGTGTCTAAAGCTAATGAATCCATAAATAAAAAATAGCAGTGTGAAGCTATATCAAAATAAAGTGGTAATAAATAAATAATAATGTGTCAGGATTAGGTTCCTAAAAGATACATGGAAGACCATACCTAGTTCAACCTAACCTAGAATGTATCTTCACACCTTCCATCATGAATATATATACATACTTAAGACTATCATTGGCCCAAATATACATCCACTAGCATGGACCCATGGCTTAGTTCCCAGGAATCCACATAAGTATATCATACATGTTTCATAATTTAAATACATGATATCATGTGATATTGATAATAGTAAAGTGGGACCCAAGGTGTAATAAAGGTGTCCTTAACCTTAGAGGGTTAAGCCAACTCATAGAAATAACTCATATAGTCTGCCTCGGGGTATGGTTGTAATCCAAGGGATGTACCCAAGGCATTCCACCATGAGCATCTCTAACTGAGTCTAAGGATCCTAATCCTAAGTAATATCAGGCTAATTAAGACTTGGAACCAAGGGGAGAACCAAAGGGGAGTACCCAAGGCGCCTCCCATTCAAGGACATCAAAGTGAATCCAATGTTATCATCAAAGGAATTCTAATTTCTGGATATGTAATGATTGAATCATCAGTACCAAACTGATCCATTCACATATAAATAAGATAATGACTAAGTTCCAATGTGGGTTTCTCTCTTGGAAATTTGTGTAATGAATCGAGGTGGTATCCGCTGAGTGCTCAAGGCATTCTCAGGAATCCAACGATGGATCAAGTTTGACCAATCCTAAAAGGAAAAGGGTTCAATGCATAGAGAAACTTGCATATAATAGATCATAATTTTCTATGGAAAACAACAATTCCATTTCCCTATTTTATCACATTCATTACATTCAACTTAATTCATTTTCTTTCCATTTAAAATTGGAAAAGGTTCAAATGAGGTTTCATACCTTTAATCATTACATAAAAATATCATTTAAAATAAAATTTAAAGTCCATGAGAATCACTCATGACTTAATAGTAGTAAACACATTTTAGAGATCTCATTAATTTAATTTTTAATACGGTGCACATTAGAAGTGGTTTTATTAGAAAACAGATGTTTGGTTGTCAGAAAAATTCATTCAATCCCAATTAGTCATCTCCTTCACAAGGGATAAATCATCGCACCTCAAAGGAGATTTAAGGCACACAACCAAAAGTGAAAAAATCATAGGGAAAAGGTTATATAAAATCTCATGAAAAAGAACCAACCTTAAGAGGTGGTTTGGGTTGAGGTCGGTGACCTCCAACCATGTATGAGTGTCATACCATGTCTAAATAAGGTTAAAGTGATTAAATTTGAGGCATTTCATCATTTAAATGGAACTTATGGATAGCATGACATGTGGCACAATGACAATCATTTATAAATTAATGAGAATTTAGGGAAAATAAACTAGACCACATACCTCATACTTAGGATGGTCCAGTCATCCAATATCGGGATTTGATTCTGTCGAAACGGAAGAAATAAAAATATTCATCAAATGCCCAGAAAACAAGGGAAACAAGTTTTCATATATTTATAATTATGTATGGAGAGATAAATTAAGAAAAAAAGCATGAGTAGTTGAGAGATTATCAATATAGTTCTAACGCATCTGACGATGCCTGAACCAGACCTCGTATGAGGGAGAACCATGGATGCCTAGAGGAGGCCAAAGGGAGGGGTTCGACCAGCTACTGTGCATGGGTGGAGTGAGGGAAAAAGAGGAGATGGAAAGAAATAGGCTGGAGGGGAAAACATTAATTTCTATCTCATTAATGAGTTGCATGGTTTGACTTCACGGTTTCCATTGATAAATTATTAAGCAATTAGTAATTACAAATAATTAGTAATACTTAGTAACTATAAGTAGTTATTAATACACTATTAATTAGTTTTTTTAGTTATTCATAAATTTATAAATAATAATAATAATTATTTAGTAATTAACTTTTAATCTTTTATTTAATAAATAACTAATCATATTTTTAATTTTCAATTATTATTCATATTGATAATAATATAAATTGGTAATTATATTAATTAATTAATAATTTATTCTTCATTCACTATTTAATCATATTAAGTTAATTGCTAATTATAATTAATTTGAAATTATAAATTATTATTAATTTATTATTAGTTAATTAGTAATTATAATTAATTTATTAATTGTTAATTATTAATTACAATTAATTTATACTTAGTTAGTTATAAACTATAATTAATTAATAATTAATTAATTTCTAATTATAATTAGTTAATTAATACTTGATAACTATAATGGATAAATTATTAATAAATTATTAATTTTAATTACATAACCATATTTTTATTTATCAATTATTTTCATATTAAATGATAATGAAATTTATTAATTAATAAATAATAAATAATAAATAATTAATTATTCATGTTAATTATTATTCATATTGATGATCATATGAATTTCCAGTCATAACAATTAATTATTCATCAACTCATATTATGTAAATTGGTGTTTAGAATTAATTAAAAATTAAAAATTAATATTAATTTATTACTAATTAATTAATAATTATTATTAATTTATTATAACTTAATTGGTAATTACAATTATATAATTACTAGTTATTTAGTAATTATAATTAATTAATAATTATAATTACTTAATAATTAATTACTAATTATAATTACTTAATTATAACACATAAATATATAAAAAATAAATAATTCAAATTAATATTACGTGCACGTCCCATAACCTCTTTTTTTAGTTATAAAAAAAGTAATGGTCACTCGACAATGAATTTTAAAGGTCTTTCATGAATGGGTCTTCACTATAGTTCCCTTTTAAAGAAAACCATATCCTCTTATCCTCCCCACACCACCACTTTTCATCATCTCCATTTCCCACCTTAATAGGTGGGTTAAGTTGTACCCTGCGATTGTTCCACTTGTCCCAGTTTTAGTGTAGTTGTTCGATTTAATGACTGTATTCCTATATATTTTTTATTTTACCACCCCCAGGAATCGATGGTCCATTATCCTGAGAAATTAAGACCAAATATTGGTTTATATTTCATCTCACCTACTTTAGATTTAGTTTGGGGGTCATTTTCCTTCAGAAATCATTGTTAGTTCATCATTTACTCAAGAGAGAAGAGATATTTAGGGTTTCAGTCGACTTCCAAAATAACGGTGCATCAATGTTTCATCTCATTCTCTAGAAACCATCATTCATCATTGCCAAAAAATAGAGAAATTTGGGTATTAAAAGATTCAGAAGCCAAAGATGACTTCTTATGGTATTTACCCTAAAAACTATTACTTATGGTCAGTTTGTGATAGTTTCAATAGGAAAATGCTACAATTAGAGTTTACAATGTATACATTTTCCATAAATAGATAGTGTTCATTTTTGTTACCCAACTGGAGATGATGTACATTCTTGTTCAAAATGTGTATCACTAGAAATTAAATAGTACAAGTACTTTAATTCCTATATAAATTATAAGTAGATATTTTTATGAAAGTTTTCTTCAGAATACATAGTTTTAGAGAGTTTTTCAATAGGTGGGATCATTGCACGGTGTGAGAAATATAGCTATGGAAATTAAGCATCCATAAATATATCAACGATTGAGAGGAATCTGGATAGATTATTTTCTACTTATGAATGTAGGAAACATAGTTTGTTCAAGTGGTTAGAACCTCCACAAGAATATGGTATTCAGGAATGCAGAAAGGATGATGTAATTATAGTCCAATTTCAGTCACAAATGGAACAATAGTAGAATGTTATTGAAAATATTTAATATAAAGTCATGGATATAAATTTTCAAGTTCATGGGATGAAGATGAAGCTGTTGGGTTTTTTGTACTTTGCATTGTTCTACTTATATTTCTGAATGTTGTATTAATAAAAATATTTTAATTGTTAGAGTTATCAATGTGTAATGTAAAAACTTATTATTTGATGGAATTTTTTGAATTTGGAACTATTAAGTCTCTATATCCATTTTTTATTTTTAACTGGAAGAGATGTGTTAACAAGTTTGAAGTCTAGAAGGCGATTCAACCTGAAAATATCCAACAAGAGATTTGCAGAATCATTCTCAAAATGTTAACTATGAAATTATTCAATAATTTCTTCTTAGTATATAATCCTTCCATATCTAAATATGTTACAAACCCCCTTTAGAAGTTTCGTAGGATCAGAACTGCAAATTTTCAGACAGGGATTCTAGTGTAACCAATTCCCTTTGTTAAACCAATGATAGTGCATGGTAATTCTCCACGAAGCTTGAAATATGGCATAGTATTAGGCATAAAATGATTTAATAATTCTTTTTATTAAGGTTGTTATCCGTATAATAAAACAAAATTTAATTAAGCTTCAGATCTACTGCTGGTGATTTTCATCTTTAGAAGTAGAAATCTCCACCTATGGATTCTAGTCTAGTTGATTCCCTATTTAGATCTAGTTGTAGTCCATGACATTTATCTTTGATGTTCCAAATCTTCTGTTGTAAAAGTCCCTATGATTTTTTAGAAGTTTCTTTTTTAATTTTTTTGTTCTTATAATAAAATGTGATGATTTTGTAAATCCCCTATAGGGAATTTTCAGTATTAGAACTAGATATCTCCACATAGGGTTTCTAGTGTAGTCATATCCCTTTAACAAACCACTGATAGTTCCCAATACTTTTATTTGACATTTCATATCTGGTATAGTAAAATACACCACATTATGTTCAAATTTTTTTTAGGTTTTTTTCCATATAATCCAACAATATGCAATTATCCTCCAAACCCCCAACATGGGATTTGCAACACCATAATAGGAAATCTCCACCTGGGTATTCTAGTTGAACTGATTATAGTGTAACCGTGTCCCTTTTACTATAAGCCTATCATGATGTACTAATTTTTTTTGTTAAGGTAATTATCCTTATTATCCAAAAAAATTTAATGAAGGTTCAATTCCCCTACAGGGGTTTTGGATCATGATAGGTGGAAATATTTACCTAGGGATTCTCCGCTAGCTTCTTCCCTATGAAGAACCAATGATATTTCATGGTACTTGTCTTTGATTTTTCAAAAATGATATAGTAAAAGGTGCCACATCATGTAGATATTTATTTGGTAAGTTCTTTTTTACTTGTATTCCAATAAAATGTAATGATAGTGTAAACATCCTATTGGGTATTTACCCCATCAGAATTGGATATCTCCACCCTGGGATTCTAGTTTAGCCCTTTCCCTTTTAAGAAACACTGATAGTGCATGGATGTTTTATTTGAAGTTGCAACTATGGTATAGTAAAAGTACCCACATGATGTATAGACATTTTTTTTGAGGTTTATTTCCATATAATCTAACAATATTGAATTAGCCTACAAATCCTCTATAGGGGGTTTGTAGCATCACAACTAGAAATATCCACCTGAGGATTCTAGTGTAACCAATTCCCTTTGAAGAAATAGTAATACTTCCCTAAAAGTATTCACATCATCCAAAAAAGATGATTTAACTTCATGAAATTTAATTTTAAGATCCACCCATTCTGGCTAAAAATCAACCGCATTATGTTACTCAAACATGCATTTTATCAAAGAATAAAGGAAACCTGAACCATATTTCATCAAGGTACAAAGTTGTTTTTTTCCATTTTGAATTAGATTACATGTAAATAGGCCATGATAAGCATTTAGAAGTTACTCAGATATTTCTTTTGTGATACATAATCTTGATCAGTAAATAGATTCAACATTCTCTTCATATTATGCAATGCGACAATGTTATGAAATAACCTTGAAAAATAACTGGTGGTTTAATCGTAAAATAATGACACCCCAAAAATTATAGTTTCCATGAAAGATTAAATCCAAAAAAATATAGAGGTATGAATTCACTATTTGTATTAAATGCCAAATAAAAAATAACTACATCTTCAAATTGATCAAAATCAAGCCTCTTTTTCGAGGTAGCCCAAAGAATATTTGTAATATGCTCATTCATGTAAAATTGAATGGAATAGAAAAATATATTATTGTCTTT
Source organism: Viscum album (assembly GCA_963277665.1). NCBI lineage: Eukaryota > Viridiplantae > Streptophyta > Magnoliopsida > Santalales > Viscaceae > Viscum > Viscum album. The sequence continues at coordinate 9,145,702 of OY728143.1, read as the reverse complement.
AAATTGTCTTTACAAATAATCCATCTTGACTACACTATCCCCCAAAATCAAATCCCTTTAACATTTTGATCAAAGAAAATTCATTTTTTCAACTTAGGTATAACCTAAAACATCTTGATCATTAGAAACAGTCATTGACAAAGAGAAATAATCAATTAGAATAATTCCTTCCAAATAATTAACTTCCAAATTTGCACCCGAAACATCATTTACGCTTCTATAGGATCTTATAAAATGAAATGATTCAGTAAAATTAAATGGATGATTTTGAGAATCTAAAAATAAATTACACAAATATTCCCCAGAGGAAAACATACTAACAGACATACCAACATGACAACCTGTCCTTGTCTCTACAAGGAAAATTTTCCAAAATACATTATTCTTATCATTATTTTTGTTCCATTACTTTATAAAAGTATAAAGAACTTATGTAATTCTTATTTTTTCATTCTCAATATTTTATGAATATTTTCAATGTGCACTAAAACCAATTCTTCTAACATAACCAAGATTAAATGCATGGGAATTAACAAGTTCGACGAAAGTCATTCCTACTTTAGGTTCCCTATTACAGACACAAAATACATTGTCCACCACATCATTACCACATAGAAACAATGTAGGTAGCTTATGTTCAATGGTAAATAACCATTAAAAAATTTTCCACAATATATCCACTTGAAATATATGTAATATAATGAAAAAAGATAAATAAAAATAAAAAAACCTCTTCAATATTTTTATTCTCAACTTCATAATTGGAAAAAATCATGGTAGAATCCTTACAAACATAGATTTGTTTTTCACTTCCTCAAGTTATTATTATACCATCTATAATCATTTTCTATATTTAATGTGTTGCATCACAGACCTCCATCTAGTTCATCAGGTATTTTCCCAGCTTCCACCATTTTTTTGAACCTGTTATTATGGTTCAATATAATATTCAACAAACCCAAGGGTGGGAAATCTATTAATTCAGCTTAGAAAAAAATAACCACCATTTTGGACATGGTTTTTATTCCGACAGGGTAGAACATATGATGATCCATATGGTGGGAAAGCTATTAATATATCCTGGTAGAAACTCCACACCATTTTGGTTTCCATTTTTATTCTGGGAGGACAAAACTTCTGATGAACCTTGGGTTAGGAAATCATTAAATCCAGACAATTTTATTTTTTCTCTCTTTAATTATTATTCTGTAATAGTGTTCATGGTATTACAAAATGAAAATCAAGATACATTATCTACTGCCACATCATGATGGGGCACATCTCATAATCACATGATACCAATTAACCCACCTATTCTAGAGGTAACTAGAGATGACAGTAATCCCCCACCACTTTTCATCATCTCTATTTCACACATGAATAGATGGGTAAAGTTATAACCTATGATTACACCACATTTCCCAGTTTCAGGGTATCCATTCGATTTAATGACCTTATTCCTGTATTTTGTTTTCAGTTTACCACCCTTAGGAATCAAGTTTCCATTATCCTGAGAAATTAGGACTAAATATCTCTCTAGATTTCATCTCAACTACTCTGGATTTGGATTTGTGGTTATTCTCTTCCTACAATCATTGTCAGTTAATCATTTCCTTAAGAGAGAGGAGTGATTTATGGTTTCTATCGACTTCCAGAATGATGGTGCAACAATGCTTCAACTCATTCTCCAACGTCCATCATTCATCATTTCCACCAAATAGAGAAATTTAAAGATTTATGTATTCATCATCCAAATATGACTTCTTCTACTATTTACCCTTTATACTATTACTTATGGTTAGTTTTTGATATTTTCAGAAGGAAAATGCTACAATTATTGTTTATAGTTCATATGTTTTCCTGAAATACCTGGTGTTCATTTTTTTTACCCAACTGAATATGAAGAACATTCTTATTCAAGATGTGTATCATTATAAATTAAACAATTTGAGTACTTTAATTCCTATATAAATTATTAATGGTTTTTTGTTGACAGTTTTCTTTATAATACGTAGCTGTAGAGAGTTCTGAAAGTGGTGTGATTATAGAACGATATGAGAACTGTAGTTATGGAAAGAAAACATCCACAAATATATCAAATATTAAGAGAAATCCAGATAGATTATTTGATAACCATGAAAGTAAGACATTTTGTTTTTTAAGTGGTTAGAACCACCACATGAATTTTTTAGTCGAACATGAAACAAAGACGATTTAATTACAGTCCAATCTCAGACACAAATGGAACACCAAATGAATGTTCTTAAAAAAATTCAATATAAAGTTATGGAGATAAATTTTCAAGTTGATGGGCTAAAGATGAAGTTGTTGGTTTTTTTACTTGACATTGTTCTACTTATACTTATGGATGTTGTTTTAATATAAATATTGTAATTGTTAGAGTTTTGAATGTTTAATTTAAAACCCTATTCATTGATTGAATTTTTCAAATTTGAAACTATATATTATTTTTATCCTTTTTTTACTTCTAATTTGATAGAGATGTGTTAACACGTTTGAAGTTTAGAAGGTGATTCATCCTGCAAATTTCCTACAAGATATTTACAGAATCATTCTCAAAATATAAACTATGAAATTATTTTGTAAATTAATCCCATTATACAATCCTTAAAAATCTAAATATATTTAAAATACCCTTTAGAAAATTTGTAGGATTATAATTGGAGTTTTCTAGATTGGGATTCCAGTGTAGTCGATTCCCTTTGTTGAACCCGTGATAGTGCATGGTATATTACTATGAAACTTGAAGTATTTTATAGTATAAGGCCTGGAATGATTTAATAATATGTTTTTATGGTTTTTATCCTTATAATCCAACAAATTTTAATTACATTGAAAAAATACTATTGGTTATTTGCATATTTAGAAGTGGAAATATCCACCTGAGGATTCTAGTCTAGTTTGTTACCTTTGTAGATCCAATGGTTGTTCATGGAATTTGTCTTTGAAGTTCCAACTCTATTATAGTAAAATTACCCAAAATAATGTATAAATTTATTTATTATTATTTTTTTACTTATAATCCAAAAAATGTGATGTTGATGTAAATCCCCTGTAAGGGATTTTCAGCATCAGAACTAGATATCTCCACCTGGGGTTTCTAATGAAGTTTCTTCCCTTTGATGAACCATTGATAATGCTTAGTACTTTTCTTTGAAGTCAAAATGCTAGTATAGTGAAATTTTCCACATTATGTTCAAAATTATTTGTTGATGTTGTTGTATCTATAATATAAAAACATGCAATTAGGCTGAAAAATCTCTATAGGGGATTTTCAGCATCACAATCAGAAATCTCCACCCATGAATTCTTGTGGAACTGATTCTTGTGGAGCCACTTAACTTTTACTATAAGGATGGAAATTATGTAATAATTTGTTTTTTATGTTTTTTATCCTAATAGTCCAGTAAAACGAAATGAAGGTGAAATTCCCCTGTAAGGGATTTTGAGCTTGAGAAGAGGAAATCTCCACTTGGGGATTCTCCTCTAGCCGCTTCCCTTTGAAGAACTTAGGATATTACATCGTAATTGTCTTTGAATTTGAAACTGTGTTATTGTAAAAGGTTCCACATGATGTAGATATTTCTTTTTTAAGGTTTTTATCCTTGTGATCCAATTTTTTTTTAATGATGTTGTAAATCATCTATAGGGTATTTACAACATTAGAACTGGATATCTCCACCTGGGAATTATACTGTATCCCTTTCCCTTTTATGAACCATTGGTAAAGCATGACTATTTTCTTTAAAGTTAAAACTATGGTATAGTGACAGGACCCACATGATGTATAAACTTTATTGTTGAGTTTTCTTTCCCTATAACCCAATAGCATTGAATTGGGATGAAAATATCCTATAGGGGATTTGCAACATCATAATTGAAAGTCTCCACCTGGGGATTCTAGTGTAACTACTTCCCTTTAAAGAAATAGTTTTACAACCCTAAAAGTATATACATCATCCAATAAAGATGATTTACCTTCACCAATTTCAATTTTAAGATATTCCCATTCTACCTCAAAATCAACTACATTATGGTGCTCATACATGCATTTCCTCAAATAATAAAGGAAACTTGAACCATCTTTCATCAATATACCAAGGTGTTTTATTCCATTTTTCATTAGATTACATGTACATAGTTCATGATGTGTATTGGGAAGTACCTCAGATATTGATTTTTGAAATAGTTCCATCTTGATTAATAAATATATTTAAAGGTCTCTTCATATTGTGAACTCAAATTTGTTTTTGAAATAACCATGAAAAATAATAGGTGGTTTCATTGTACAACATTTATGCACAAAAAATTATACTTTCCCTAAAATTATTTAATCCAACAAAAACCACTAGAGGTCTAAATTCTCTATTTGTACTAAATTCTGCACAAAAAACAACTACATCTCTAAATTTTTCAAAATCAAGCCTTATTTTCAGTTTATCCCAAAAAAAATTATAATATAGTCATTCATGTAAAGTTGAATGGCATAGAAAAATGAAGTAATGTCTTGACATTTTCATTACAAATACTCCAACATGACTACACTTATAACACACCAATATTTTATGGTATGTATCTTCTTAAATAAATTCAATTTATTCTATAGATTATGTTCAACAAAAAACCTATCTTAAATAAATTGTGATATACTATTAAACATTAATATGAGAGTTGGAATAGTAATGTGACCATTAGTAATAGTAATTTGGCCATTAGAATAATAATCTCAATTATTAAAGTATAAATAAAATTTAGGTTTCTCATAAATGAAAATACGATATATTTATATGATGGAATAAGTAAATAAATGTTTTAAAAATGTTAAATTAAGTGTTGGTAGGTTTGTGAAACGTAAATGTTTTTTTACAACTTTATAATTTATATAATTAAAAAAAATATTTTCATAAAATATATTAAAAAATTAGTATTTTTTTATTTTAATTATCAAAAAAATTTATGAGATCATAATTAATTTTTCAAAGTGTCGTAAAATCAATTATAATATTAAAATCGTTATTTTTCAAATAAATGATGATTTTTTTTTAAAATTAAATGTTTTTATATATCGAAAATTATTTTCATAAAATGGATTAAAAAATTTTAATCTACATGTTGAAAAATGGTTAGTGTGAATTTTTATGATTTTTCAAAAATAGTTGATTTTTTTGTGAATAGTGAAATATGGTATTATGTGGTGTTTAACATTGTAAGAAAATAAATGAATTTTTGATTCATGGATGATGTATGGATGAGGTAATAACCCATTATTTTGAACTCACATGCACTAGTTAATTTAATTAGTCCCAAGAATCAACACTAGTTATAGTCTTGAGCAAAAATAATAAATAAATGAATAAAATAATTTAAAAACACCCTCTCATACCCTACAAATACCACCCCTCACCACCCTCTCTCTTCAAACCTTCTTAGCCTCTAAGGTTGTATAAATTATACCCAATTCCATTCCCAAGACTCTTCCCCACATAAAATATCTACAACTCTTACCGAAATACCAAATCCAAGTGCCTTACGGAAGTTCCCAAGGTGATGATATTAAAGTGGTAAAATCCTTCTTATCTCTATTTTAATTTATTTTCTTTTATTATCCTATCCTCACCTCCCCTATCCAAATTGTAATTTTAACTATATTATTGTATATATACTATAATTTTATTGTTTTAATGTATTATCCAAATCAAATCTATTCTCCTCTCCTTTAATTTTAGAAATGAAAACATCATCCATGATGTGTCGATTCACCGCCTTCATGGATGATGATTTTTCATTTTCCATTACTACCTTCAAGGCTGAAAATAAAAATATTATTATGGTTAAATAATATTTTAATATACATATTATATATTAGATAATTTTTTTAAACCAATATTTAAACATAATATTAAATAAAATGAGACAAGTTCGTGATGGTCGTAAAAACCATCAATATAAATTAAGACATTTTCATCAACATTTTATATAAGGAATCATCCCAATACCATATAAACAAATGATATATTAGACCATTTAAACTTATGGATGCCCATTATTACTAAATAATTTCACTTCTGGAGAATTTATTCCTATTTGATAAGAACTCCCATATTTATACTGAAGGGAACTGACCATAAAACCATGAAATGAATGCTTTCAGAACAAAAAAATTAAACATTATAACTCATAAAAATATACATAAATGAACTTAATAAAATTATAATAAATCAAATATATATTTATTAGGTTCTAAATTAAGTAATTAATGAATCTAATTTGATTATATAGGACATTAAGTACACGTGTAGAATGATTTCAGATAGAAGGTAAGGGTTTCCCATCTTACTTCTACTTCTATGAGATATATTCTTTATTTAACCCGTATTTATTGTGTGTGGTGTAAATAATCCCCTTAAATATATCAAATAATTAATCTATTTATCTTCATGGAATTCAATGTTTCATTTGATGATCATTAATTTATGGGTCATATGGTTCGACTGATTACAAAGTGGAAATATAATTCTTAACCCAATTTCCATTCCTTAGGTTAAACTTTTACTCCAAAGATTATGTAATTCTATGAATATTTCTCAAATGGATATTTATTATCTTATATTTTATTTCCACTTGAATTATTTGGATTTACAGTTGATACACATAATTGGTTCATTTGGTTAACACTCACACTTTCTTTTAAAAATACTCATTTAAATATTTATTTTTTAAAATTTAAAAGGAATATTTTTGTAAACTTATACAGAATGAGAAAATTTTCCCGATTTCATGATGCCTTAGTGTATTGGGGAATACTTTATAGGTTTACACGGTTATTTTTAAATAAAACGTTCTCTTTTATAACTGCGTATCTTTTTAAGAATAAGTTATTTCAATGTAAACTGGTATTTCTATCAATAATTTCTCAATGAGTTTATTAGAGTATTTTTTCTATGTATATAACCTTTTTTGGATATTATTATTAATTTATGTTGATATTTTATGATACCATATACCAAATTTTATTGAATTTTATATGATCATTTTGACCGTGGATGTTCTATTTTTATACCATTCATCAAATTACACTGGATGATTTATGATTATGTTTATTTTTTAGGGAAATTTATTTCATATTATAGTTTAAATATGAATGAATATGTTGATTATGTTTCACCTCTTTCATATCAGGAATTCATTGTACTTAGTAAGTGAAGGGAGAGGACCACTATATCCTCTCAACACATCTATAGGTCTCATGAGACAAACTAGTTTGGGTATTGGCTGATGTCTTAACAGATTATGTAAGGTGTCTTGGTTGAATGCTTGACGGTATGTTTATGATGTCCCAAATTAGGCATTCCTTAACTATAAGAAAAGTTATTGATAATAAATGTGATTATTCTACTATTAGAATATCCTTGGTTAGGTTTCATTTCCATGTGATTATCTATATAAAATTGTTTGATAATCTTTTATTTCGACCATATTATGCTCAAGATTATGTTTTAATGGAATCTATTTTTAGTTATTCATATTGACTTATTATTTATGTTTATTTATTATATCTTCTACTATATGCTTACCCTTACTACCTGTCTAATATCACCCCTTTCTTATGTTTTACATTTACTTGAGATGCCAAGATGTATATTATGATTGACATGTAAGGATAATATAATATAATAGGGGTGTTTCCAATGGGGTTACTATGTTGTATTTTATTATAAGTTGTAATGTAATACTTATGTTTGTATCTAGTTTTCCAAAGTTACTAAATTATTATGTCCTTTGTGATGTGATCACTTTTACTTAGTACCAATGTAATAAAGTAACCACCAACTCTAGGATATTGGGATGAGGTCTTTATAGTTGTTATCATAGCATGTTTTATAGAAAAATTAGAAACTATATTTAGGAAAAAACATATTAGGGAAATATAACCCTATAAATTACTTTGAGAATATTCCCAAGGTAACAAAGCTTATCATTTTGAGATTCATTATACATAATTTTTTAAGTGTTTTAGTAGTTTTAAAATTTCATAATCTAATCAAGTGTATGAAATTGTTTAGTAATGGAAAATAGTGTAAGGAATGGAAACTGTATCAACACATGTATTCCATGTAGGAATTTTCATCCTATGAAAGATAATGATGTTGGAACTGGAGTTACAATTAGAGATGACAAACTTATAACTATACTAGGACAACTGAATTAGGTTATGAGAAATAACATTACCCACATAGAGAAGCCAGATCCAAAAAGTGGTGTAACAATGTTAGAACAATTATGCAAAAACAAACTCTATAATTCAATGAAAAAACATAGTTGTGTATGAGAAATGGATAAGTTCTTTAGAGATGATATTTTTTGCTTTTGGGAGTAACAAAAGAGAGAAGGTTATCAATGCAGTTTATCATCTTTCAGGGGATGTAGATCAATGCTAGTCATTAATTCAAAACAAAAAGGAGGAGAATGAAATATAAAATATGAAGTTTATGGATTTTAAAGAAATTTTATTGGAAAAATATTTCCCTCACAAATAGTGATAATATATGGAGATACAATTCTTGAGTCTGAGAAAGATAGAGAATGAAAAAATTTCTAAGTATGAAGCCTACTTTACAAGGTTAACAAGGCATTCCACTAACTAAATATTTAATCCAAAGAGAACAATTTTCCATTTATTTTATGATATTAATAAAATTATATAAAGAACACTAATCTCCCAAAAATTCTCATCATACGAGGATATAGTATCATCTTCCATCTAGATAGATAAATAATTTTCCAAGACATATGGCTTGAAAGGGAAGAAAGAAAAGAAGAGGGCTTCTGAGTACTCTATAAAAGGAAATAAGTAAAAATGGATTAAGGGAAGAATATAATTTCCAAATTGTATTAAATGTGGAAAGAAAAATCATGGAACATACCTATTGGGACTGGGAGTTTGTTACAAGTTTGGAGAAAAAGGACATTAGGACTGTGATTTTAGGTGAGAAAAAGAAGTTAGAAATGTACGATGCTTCATCTTTAAGGATATGTGAAACTATACACATGATTTTCCTAGACGTTAAGGGAAATTTCCTTAAAAAATTACAAGGGAACACAACCATGCTTATGCTGTCACAATAGAAGAGGTTGAAGTTCCTAATGATGTCATGGTAGGTTCTTTAATCATCTACTCAAATTTAGCTAAATATTTACTTTATTTTTTATCATAAAATTATTTTATATCTTCCATATTTTCCCTAAAAATTATATATTTCAAATTCAACTTAACAAGGTACTTGTTAGTAAAAAATCATAGTGGAAACCTTATTACAGTAAAGATATGTCAAGTAGTTCCTATTATGACACATAAACATGCTCTAATTACATATTTTATTATCATACTTATGGTTTATTTTGATATAATACTTGGTATGTACTGGATTTCAAAATATAATGAAAAATTTATTTCAAAGAGAAATAAATTATGATTAATGATTAAGATATGTAATTTATCATCTTTATAGGGGAGAATTCATCATATAAGTCATATCTAGATCTGACTCTAGTATCTCTTCCAAATGAGATTCTTGGAGAAGAAGAGGAGATAAAACATACCAATGAAAAAGGTGATCTTAAAATTGAGGATGCACCTATTTTAAAGGAATAAATTGTTTTATTTCCATAGGAATTTCATGGACATCCTCTTGAGTGGTAAGTGGAGTTTTTATTGATTTAATTCAGGATGTAAGACCTATATAAAATACCCCCTATAGAATAGTAATGATGGAGTTAATAGAGTTAACGAAACAAATAGAGGAATTGAGTGGTAAGGGATTTATACAACCAAGTGTTTCACCTTGGGGAGCTTCTGTTTTTTTTAATTAAGAAAAAATATGGATCTATGAGGCATTTAATTGACTATAGGGAGATCAATTCTATTACAATTTTCAGCAAGTATCCTCTGTCTCTCATTGATAACTTATTCAACCAACTTCACAAAGCTCATTAATTTTCAAATATTGATCTTCATTTTGGATATCAGAAATTGCATGTAAAGAAGGAAGATATTCCAAAGAAAACATTTCAAATAAGATATGGACATTACGAGTTTAAAATAACTCAATTTTGATCTACTAATTCACCCTATATTTTTATGGATATAATGAAAAGAGTATTGAAGGAATACCTTGATAATTTTTTTGCTGTATTCATTGATGATATCTTGGTTTAGTCTGAAGGATATGATGCCCACGATAACCACTTTTAGATTACTCTAGAAACTATTAGAAGAAAAGAGTTATATGGGAAGTTTGGAAAGTGTGAATTTTGGATTTAAATAGTTTCTTTTCTTGGTCATACTTCCTCCATGGATGGAATCTTAGTTGATCCTGAGAAGACAAAGGCAATCCAAGAATGGCCAATACAAATGAACATAACCAAGGTATGTAGTTTCATTGGTTTAATAGGTTACTATCAGTGTTTTTTTAGAATTTTCCCCGATTAGATAACCTGTTAACCAAGCTTAATCATAAAGGGGTTAATTATATTTAGAAAAAGTAATGTGAAGAATAATTTTAAGAATTGATTAAGAGATTAGTGAATGATCCTATCTTTACTCTATAATTGGGAAATTGTGGATTTGTGATTTATAGTGATGCATCAAAGAAGGGACATGTTTGTGTCTTTATAAAAAATGATAGATTTATTTCATATGCATCAAGGTAGTTAAAAACTCATGAAAAGAACTATCCAACTAATGATCTTGAGTTATCGATAGTAATGTTTTATTTGATGATATGGAGAAACTATCTCTATGGTGAAAGATACGAGATATATAAAAATCACAAGAGTTTGAAGTATATCTTCTCATATAAATAAATCAACATGAGTCAAAGGAGATGGCTTGAGCTACTCAACGATTATGATTGTTCAATACAGTCCCACCTAGGGAAGGAAAATAAGGTAGTAGATGCATTTTGAAAGAAGGATGATGGAGTTATGAGAAAAATTAGGATTGAAAAGGATCCTATGTATATGGATCTAGTAAATATGGATATAGGAATCATCAAGTAAGATGAAACGTCACTACTTTTTCAAATGGATTCTGAATCATCTTTATTGGAAAAGATAAAAATTTCTCAGTCTGAAGATGAGAATTTTCAAAATAAAATTAAAGATATAATGATGTGAAATTAGTAGACTTGTTATATGAATACGGGCTTTTGAAATTTGTGAAGAGTCTTTGTTTTCCCTCTATACCTAAGCTAAAAATTGAATTATTTGATGATGATCATAGATTGAATTTCTCTATACAACCTAGTAGAATTAAGATGTATGGAGATTTTAAGGAACTTTTTGGTGGGATAATATGAAGTGAAAAATTACTGATTATATAACAACATATTCAGTTTGTAGACTGGTGAAGGTTGAAAAATAACATTCTAGAAGAGTCATGCAACTTATACCTAATCTCAATCGGAAACAGGATGAAATTACTGGGGATTTTTCTTTAGATTACCAAAGACTCCAACAATGAATGGTGAAATATGGGTAATTCTTGATCGAATTACCAAATCAACACATTTCCTCTCTATAAAGGAAGATTTTCCACTAGAGTTCCTTGAAAGACTCTATATTTGTGAAGTTTTAAGACTTCATGGTGCACATTTATCGATCATTTATGATTTGGATCCTAATTTTACATCAAAATTCTAGAAGTGTCTTTAGAAGGATTTGGATACTAAACTTAATTTGAGTACTGCTTATCACCCTCAAACCAATGGATAGTCTGAAATGAATATTCAAACATTATAGGGCCGGTTGAGATCATTATCACTTGAATTTCAAGGTATGTGGGATCAATATTTACATTTGGTAAATTTTTCCTACAATAATTTTTTCCATTCTTGAATTCAAATGGCACTGTATAAAGCGTTATATGGAAAGAGATGTCATACACAAACTTGTTAGGATAAAGTTTGTGAAAGGAAGCTTATAGGCCCATAACTTGAAGAGGAAACAATATAAAAGGTAAATACTATTCAAACCCATATCAAAGCAGGTCAAAGTAGAACAAAAAGTTTTGATTAAAAGTGATGAAAGGATTTAGATTTTCTAGTGGGAGATCATATCTTTCTGAATGTATATCCATGGAAGGTTGTCATATGGTTAGGTAAGAAAGGGAAACTTAGCCCTAGGTACATCAGAACATTTGAAATTATAGAATGAATTGGATCTATGGATTATCATTTGGAGATGCCACCTATCCTTTCTAAAGTACATGATGTTTTCCACATATCTTTGTTAAGGAAGTACATTCCTAAACCAATGCATGTACTCAACTATGAATAAATAGCATTGGAACCTGATTTGTCTTAATATGAAGATCCTATCCATATTGTTGACACTAGAGATAAAGTATTAAAAAATCAGATGAATCGACTGATAAAAGTTATTTGGAGAAACCATAAAATGGAATAACCAATGTTGGAACCTAAGGATGCTATGATGAAGATCCACCATCATCTATTTAGAAGGTAATACTCATGAAAATTTCGAGGATGAAATTTTTCTTAGGAGGGAGGAATATAACACCCCAATATTTTATGATATATATCTTCTTAAATAAATTCAATTTATTTCATATCTTATGTTTCACACAACACCAAGATTAAATGAACCATGATATACTATTAAATATTAACGTGACTGTTGGAATAGTGATGTGACCATTAGGAATAATGATCTAGCCATTAGATTAATAACATAAACTATGAAAGTATAAATAAAATTTAGGTATCACATAAATGAAAATATGATATATTTATATCATGGTATAAGTAAATAAATGTTTTAAAAATGATAAATTAGGTGTTGGTATTTTTGTGAAACATAAATATTTATTTAAAATTTTATAATTAATATAATGATTTAAAAGAAAATTTATTTTCATAAAATAGATTCAAAAATTAATATTTTGTTTCATTATAATTATAAAATAATTTTATGAGACCATAATTAATTTTTCAAAGTGTTGTAAAATCTGTTATAATATTAAAATCTGAATTTTTGGAATAAATAATGATTTTATTTAAAAATTAAATTTCTCATTTTTAGAAAATTATTTTCACAAAATTGATTTCATTTTTTAAAATTAATCTTCAAAAAAAATTTAGGGTTATTTTTTGGTATTTTTCTAATATAGTTGAATTTTTATTGAATAGTGAAATACGGTAATTTGCGCTATTTAACATTATAATGAAATAAATGAAATTTTCAGTCATGGGTGATGTATGGATAATGTAAGAACCCATTATTTTGAACTAATATTCACTATTTATTTTACTTAGTCACAATAATCAATATTATTGATAGACTTGATCCAAAATAATAAATAAATGAATAAAATAATCAAAAAACATCCCTCTCCTCCCCTATAAATACCACCCCTTTCCACCCCATATCATCACACCTTATAAGCCTTGAATATTGTATAAATTCTTCCTTGTTCCCTTCCAAATATTCTTACCTATATCCAAGACCTTCTATCCTTACCAAAAAATACCAAATCCAAGTGTCTTAAGGAGGATCATAAGGAGACGATTCTCAAGAGGTAAAATCCTCCTTTCTCTTTTAATTTATTTTCACTTATTATACTATCCTAAAATACCCTATACAAAGTGGAATTGTAACTCCAATATCATATATATACTTAATTTGTTTTTTGTGATAATGTATTATCCATAGTTAAATCCCTTCTTCTCTCCATTTATTTTAAAAAATAAAACATCGTCTGTGATGTGTCGGTTGACCTCCTTCATGGATGATGAGTTCTCATTTTCCATTACCACCTTAAAGGATGGTCATAAAACCATTATTATGGTTAAATAATATTTTAATATACATATTAAAATTATATCATGTTCTGTAACTGATATATAAACATAATATTAAATAAAATGACACAAGTTCGCGATGGTCGTAAAAAACATCAAAATAAATTAAGACATTTTCATCAAAATTTTAACTAATGAATCATCCTCATACTATATAAAAAATGAAATAAGAGACCATTTAAAATTATTTAAGTTCAATAATACTAAATATATTCAGTTTTGGAGAAGTTATTCCCATTTTATAAGAACTTCCATAATTCTACTCAAGGGAACAGACCATAAAACCATGAAAAAAATCATTCTAAAACAATGAAATAAAAATTATAACTCAAAAATTTGGACCGAAATGAACTTAATAAAATTATAATAAATAAAATATATGTTTAATAGGTTCTTAATTAAGTAATTAATTAATCTTATTTGATTACCCATGACATTAAGTAGAAGTGATGAACAATTTCATACATACAGTAAGGGTTTCCCATCTCACTTTTACTTATATCAGATATATTCCTTATTCCACCCTCATTTCATGTGTGTGTTGTACATACATAACTTTAATATATCATATCATGAATATATTTAACTTCATGGAATTCAATTTTTCATTTTATGATCATAAATTTATGGGGCATACGGTTTGACTGATTACAAAGTGGTAAGGCAATTCTTAACCCAATTTACAATCTTTGGGTTAAACTTCTACTCCATTGATTATGTCTTGCTATGAATATGTGTGAAATTAATTTTGATTATTTTATGTTGTATTTAAACTTGTTTTATGGGGATTTATATCTGATACACATAATTAATTCCATTTTTTTACTCTCACACTTTCTTTTAAAAACACTCTTCTAAATGTTTATTTTTCAAAATTTAAAAGGAATGTTTTTAAACTTATAGGAAATGAGCATATTTTTCCACTTTTATGACACATTAATGTATATAGGAATCCTTTACAAGTTTACAAGGTTATTTTCGATGAAATTGTTTTATTTTATAATTTTTCATCTTTTTATGAATAATGGATTTCATAGTAAAGTGGTATTTACCTCAAGAGTTTGTCAACGAGTTTATAAAATTATTTTAATCTATGTCAACATCCTTTCTTTTATCTTATTCTTAATTAAGGTTGATATTTTTTTAATACAGTATACTATATTTTATTGAATTGTTTATGATCAGTTTAACTATGGATGTTCTATTTCTATACCATTTATCATATTACACTGGATGGTTTATGATTATTATTATTGTTTGGGGAAAGTTATTTCATATTATAGTTTCAATATGAATGTATATATTTATTATGTTTCTCCCCTTTCATATGAGGAATTCATTGGACTTAGTAAGTGATGGGTAGGGCCCTCTATATCCCCTTGATGCATCAATAGTTCTCATGAGAAAAACTAGTTTGGGTATTGGTTGATGTCTTACCCGATTGTGTATAGTGTCTTGGATGAAGCCTTGATGGTATTATTATAATGTACCACATTATGTATTACCTCATTATTATATTATTTATTGATAATCCATGTTATTATTAGACTAGTATAATATCTATGGTTAAGTTTCATTCTCATTTGATTATTTATATGAATTTTTTTGATCATCTTTAATTCCTGCCATATTGTGAATAAGATTATGTTTTAATGGAATGTGTTTCTAGTTATTCTCATTGACTTATTGTTTATATTTATTTATGATAGATTTTTTGTATAATTACCCTTATAGATCATCTGAGTTGACCCCTTTCTTATGTTTTATTTTTCCCCAGAATGCCAAGATGTATAATATGATTGACATGTAGGGATAATCTAGGAGAATATAGGTGTTTCAAATGGAATTACTATGTTGTATTTCATTTCATGTTATAATTTAATACTTATGTTTGTTTCTTGTTTCCTAAAGCTACTAAAATATTCAGTCCTTTGGGATGAAATCACTTGTACTTAATACCAATTTAATAAAGTAACCACCAACTTTAGTCTACTCGGGATGGGTTATTTAAAACATCATCCCCCATAATAAAACCCCTTTAAAGTTTCTATCAAATAAAATTCATTTGGTCAAATCAGGTATAACCTAAAACATCTTGACCAACAGAAATATTTTCCTTCAAAGAGAAGGAATCAACATGCCTAATTCCCACCAAAGAATTAACTTCCAACTCAGTAGCCGAACTTCATTCACCTTTCTTTGGGATCTCATAAAATGACATGAGTTAGTACAATGAATTGGATGATTATGAGTATCTAAAAATAAATTAAACGAATATTACCCAAAGGAAAACACACTAATAGATATATGGGTATGACAATCTATCCTTGTCTCTATACAAAATATTTTCACAAATACATTATGCTTATCATTATTTTTGTTCCCTTCCTTACTACAATTAAAAAGAATTAATGTAATTATTTTTTTCCTTCTTACTATTATCTTCATATTTTTGATGCACACTAAAACCAATTATTCTAGAATAACCAAGATAAAATACATAGGAATTAGAGAGATCTCTGAAAGTAATTAATTCTCTAGGTTCACTATTGTAGACACACAATACTCTATTCATAGCATAATTAACACACTAACACAATGTAGCTACCTACAGTTCAATAGTAAATTTCCAGTCAAAAATCTACTAATATAGGTCTAATCGACAGATATGTAATATAATGAAAAAATTAAATATAAATAAAAAAAAACTTCAATACTTTCCTTATCAATTTCATTACTGGAAAAAATCATTGTTGAATCCTAAAATGTAGATCATTTCCCCTCCATGATATACTATTAAACCACCTATAATCATCCACTATATTAATAGTGTTACATCATAGACCTCCATAGCCACCATCACGTTCTATCCTAGTTTCCATAGTTTTTATCGCCCTTTTTATTCTGGATTGGTATAAATTTTGATGAACCCTAGGGTGGAAAAGTTGTTAATCCATCCCATAAGAAATTAAACACCATTTTTCTCTTGGTTATTATTCTGATAGGGAATAAAATCTAGCAATCCATAGGGTGGGAAAGCTATTAATTCAGCCAGGCAGAAACTCTGAACCATTTTGGTCATCGCTATTATTCTGGGTGGGCAGAACAAGATCCGATTCCACGTTGTGAGGGGGCACATGTCACAGTAACAGGGTACATATTAAACCACCTATTCAGGTGGAAATGGAGATGACGTTAATCTTCCAACAATTTTCATCATCCCCATTTACCACTAGAAATGGTGGGTTAAGTTGTACCCTATAATTGTACCACATATTTTACTTTCTATTTATCTATTCAATTTAATGACGATATTCTAGTATTTTCTTTGTTTTACTGCCATTGAGAATTGAGGGTCTATTATCCTAAGAAATTAGGACCAAATCTCACTCTAAATTTCATCTCACTAGCTCTATATTTGGATTTGGGTTCATTCTCTTCTGGAGACCATCATTAGTTCATCGTTGCCTCAAGGGAGATGAGAGATTTAGGGGTTTAGTTGGCTCCTAGAATAATGATACATCACCATTTCAAATAATTCTCAGGTGATCATCATATATCATTGCCACAAAATAGTGAAATTTTGGGATACATGGATTAAGTATCCAAAGATTAATTCTTCTGGTATTTACCCTATAAACTAATGCCTATGGTCAGATTGTCATATATTTAGTAGGAAAATTCTACAATTATAGTTTAAAAAATATATATTTTCTATAAATACTTGTTGTTAATTTTTTTTACCCAACTAGAGACGAAAAAAATTCTTGTTTGAAATGTGTATTGTTTCAAATTAAATATTAAGAGTACTTGAATTCATATATAAATTATAAATGGATTTGTTTCTAAATGTTTTCTTTAGAATATGTAGTTGCAGAGATTTCTTCATGTAGTGTAATTAGAGAATGGTGTGAGAACTGTATTTGTGGAAAGAGATAATCCATAAATATATAAAATACTAAGAGAAATATAGATATATTATTTTCTTAATGTGAAAGTAATAAATTTAGTTTTTTTAAAATGGATAGAACCACAAAATGAATTTGGATGTTAGTAATGTAATAAAGATGATGTAATTGAGGTCCAATGTTATTCACAAATGGAACAATAGAAGAATACTCTTAAAAACATGCAATATAATGTTTTGGAGACAATGTTTCATGTTTAATGGATGAAGATGAAGATTTCGAGGTTTTTTTACTTTTTGTTGTTCTACTTATACTTATGTTTATTATTTTAGACAAAATATTGTGATTATTAGAGTTATTAATTTGAAATGTAAAATCATTTTCATTTATGGAATTTTTAAAATTTGAATCAATTAAGTCTATGTATAATTTTTTTACTTCTAATTTGGTAGATATTTTTTCACATGTTTGAATTCTGTAAGGTGATTCATCTCGAAAATCCCCTATAAGATATTTGTAGAATTGTTCTCTAAATCTTAACCATGTAATTATTTTGTAATTTCCTTCCATTATATAATACTTAAAATTCTAAACATGCTTTAAATACACTTTATGATATTTTTAAGATCATAATTGGAAATTTCCAAATGGGTATTTTAGTTTATCTTATTCCCATTTTTGAACCAGTGATAGTGCATGGTACTTTTCTATGAATCTTGATGTCTGTTATATTATGAGTCCCAAAATGATGTAAAAATATGTTTTTAAGGTTTTTATCCTTATAACCCAATAAAAGTTAATGATTCTACAAATATCCTATAGGTGATTTGTAGCTTTAGAAGTAGAAATATCCTCCTTGGGATTCTAGACTAGATGATTCCCTTTGTAGATCCAGTGTTAGTGCACAATATTTTTCTTTGAAGTTCCAAATTTTTTTATAGTAAAAGGCCCTAAAATGATGTATAAATTCATTTTTTATGTTTTTTTACTTATAATCAAAGAAAATAGGATGATGATGTAAATCCCTTGCAGTGTATTTTCACCATTAGAACTGGATATCTCTACCTAGGGTTTCTAGTGAAGTCGCTACCCTTTGATGAACCACTGATAGTTCCCATTACATTTCTTTGAACATAAAACTCTGTAATAGTGAAATTCACCACGTGATGTTCAAACTTGTTTTTTTAGGTTGTTTTCCCTATAATGTAATAACATGAAATTAGGATGCAAATCCTATAAAGGGGATTTGTAGCTTCACAAATAGAAATCTCCACTCAGGGATTTTAGTGGAATTGATTTTAGTGGAACCGATTCCATTTTACTATGAGTCCCGACATAATGTAACATTTTTTTGTTAAATTTATTATCTTTATAATCCAACGAGATTTAATGAAGGAGAAATTAACTTGTAGAGGATTTGGATATTGAGAAGAAGAAATATCCACTAGGGGATTCTCCTATAGTTGATTCCCTTTGAAAAACCAGTGTCAAAGAACTCTTCTTGTCATCGATGATTAAACTGTGGTATAGTAAAAGGCACCACATGTTGTGGATATTTATTTTTTTAAGGTTTTTCATTGTAATAAAACAAATTTTAATGATCCTGTAAATCTTCTTCAGGGGATTTGAAACATCATAACTAGATAACTTCCCTTGGGGATTCTACTGTAGCCCTTTCCCTTTTATGAACCACTTATAGTGGATGATTATTTTCTATGAAGTTGAAACTATTGTATAGTGAAAGGACCCACATGATGTATAATCTTTTTTGTTGAGGTTGATGTCCCTATAATCCTACAACATTGAATTAGGCTTTAAATCCCCCCTCATAACTGGAAAAAGCCACTCAGGGATTCTAGTGTAACTTCTTCCCTATAGAGAAATAGTAATAATGACCTCAAAGTATATACATCATCCAACCAAGACTATTTCCTTCCCCAAATTAAATTTTAAGAGCCACCCATTCTTCCTTGAAGTCAACCACATTATGGTACTCAAACAAGCATTTCCTCAAAGAATGAAGGAAACTTTAATTATCATTCATCAAGATACATTGTGTTTTTATACCAGTATTCCTTAGATTCAATGTACATATTCCATGATGAGTATTATAAAGTACCTCAAATATTGATTTTGCAATAGCTTCATATTGATCATTAAATGGAGTCAATGGTCTCTTCATATTGTGCATCTAACAAATTTTTTAAATAACCATGAAAAAGAACTGGTGGTTTCATCATAAAATAACACCGTACAAAAAATTATAGTTTACCTAAAATTATTAAATAAAAAAATAGTTAGAGGTTTGAATTCCCTATTTGTACTAAATATCATTTCAAACACAACTACATCTCCAATTTTTTCAAAATGAAGTCTTATTTTAGGGTTAGCCCAATTGTTTTTTGTAATATGCTCATTCATGTAAAATTTAATGGAATATAAAAATGAAGGATTAAATTTCCATTATCATTCCAAATAATCCAACATGACTACACCATCCCCCATAATCAAATCCATTTGACATTTTGATCGATGAAAATTTATTTGGTCATCTCGGGTATAACCTAAAACATATTGACCACCAAAAACAATTTATTCCAAAGAAAAGGAATCAATTGGACTAATTACTGCAAAATAATTAACTTCATACTCCATAGCCTAAGCTTCATTTAACTTTCTCTAGGATCTCATAAAATGAAAAGAGTAAGTAGAATAAAATAGATTATTGTGAGAATATTCAAATAAATTACACAAATATTCCCCAAAGGACAACATATTTACAAACATGTAGGTATCTAATGTTTGATGATAAACATCTAGTCCCAAATATTCCACTTCAGATCCAATCTATAGATATAAAATATAATGAAAAAATGAAATTGAAATAAAAAAACCTCTTCAATATTTGTCTTTTGAACATCATCATTGAAAAAAATCATGGTATAATCCTAAAAAACAGAACTTTGTATTGCACCACCTCAAGATATAATTCTACCACCTCTAATCATCCACTGTATTGAATGTTCTACTTTACAGACCTCCATCACTGTGCTACTTCACATACCTCCATCACCTTCTTCAGCTGTTGTCCCAAATCCCACTATTTTTTCTGGCACTTTATTCATGCTTAGAAGAATTTTCGATGAACCCTATTGTTGGAAAGATATTAATCTTTTCCAGAAGAAATTCCCCACTATTTTTATGACCAATTTTATTCTGATAGGGAATAAATACAGATGATCCCTAGGGTGGGGACGCTTTTAATCCGACCTGACAGAAAATCCACACAATTTTGTTCGCTGCTATTATTCCAGGAGGGAATAAATTCTGATGCACCCTAGGTTGGGAAACCTTTTAATCCCTTTGATTGTATTTTTACCACTCTAATTATTATTTCAAAATACTGTTGATGATATTAAAAAACTAAATTCAAGTGACTCGGAATATATTCTTTCACCTTGTGAGGAGGAACGTTTCCCAATCGTAGGGTAAAAATTAACCCACCTATTTAGGGGGGGGGGGGATGGAGAGGATTTTAATCCCCACCCACCCACTATTATCCCCAACTCCATATCCCTTACACAATATTATCATGAAACTCCAAAACAATTTCCTCCCCCCTCCAGATGTAAGAATTCATCTTCTTATGTTCATATTCCTCTTCCTCTACCCACACCCCACCATCACACTGGTTTTAAGTGATTCCTATTGCTTTGTTTACACCCCCATAGGAAAAACATCCATCAATTACAGTTCTTACCAAACCAACATCAACTACATTAACTGGACCAATGATGCAGAAACATCTCACAAACTATTCACTATAAATGAATGCAAGAACTAAACTAACCAGGAATTAGTGGTCACTGAAGGAGATCAACCCCAGGACCCTTACGCCACCACCAGAATCTCATGCCGCCCCTTCTCTAATATCATTCCCATCATTGCTGGCCATAATTTCATCTACCTCCAATTTTATCCAGCCTCCTACACCGATGATTTTTGATCCCTCTAATGACTTATTATCCATTACGGTCAATGAATACACTCTCATCCATAACTTTAGTGCCTCAATAATCATCGATTAGGTCCTCCAAAAAGAGTTTTACATGAACATGGATTGTGAAGAATGATTGATCAATGTCATTTTAATGCCTTCGAGCCATGACTACTAAGATTTCATCAACGATATTAAGATGGTCTCAATGAACAACTGTCTTTAGTACAAACTAGAGGATCCAATTGGTGTTTAAGCACATGGAATTCCCATAAAAAATAATATAACTCTAGAGATGATTTAATGATTAAACATTGATGAGAAACATGTTTCTCTAATGGATTACATGAGCTTGTATAAAAACTGTGAAGGGACAATGAGTACGTGATGGAAACTAGCATGTCTCCCATGAAGACAACATTAGAACTGACACTGAAGAATGATATTTGTTATGCTTCCCCAAAAAAATTGTACCGGTCGATAAAGTCCATTAGGAAGAATGGGTTGTTGACCTTGGGGTACATTATAACGTGAGAGTTTCCAATGGATTCTAGATTTTGGTACTTTGTCCGGTTGTTCCTCTATGAGATGGAGCTGATGATTTTGAAATCAAATGATTGGGAATTCCAGATCTACACCACAAACTGAACCATAGAGGAAAAATATGACATCATCAACTAGAGTGGGGTAAATAGAATTCTAGTGAAGATATATTATGAGGTATTAATGGAGAAGTTTGGGAGCATGAAGAAGATAAATCTAATTTCCCCCTGCACCCAATTAACAAGTCGGGAACTAGGCACAATGATTCCATATTTAATGGACTGAAACTCAAGAATCTCACCAACTCCACCCACATCCTTGGTTCTCCTAATCGACATCCATCTCTTTCACAAGAATCGCTGGCTGTTGATGAATCTAGAAAGACCATAGATCATAGTAATAAATGAGTGATCTTTATTGTAGTGTCGGTGATTGTTTTTGTTCTTATGATTTCTTCTTGAGTTATCATTGTCTTAAAATGTTTCCATTAATATTTAGTAGTTATATCAATTATTGATGATTTATTGTGATTTTTATAAAATTGGGAAAATGGTATTTTGACATGATTTGATTTAAAAACTATTTTAAGGGAATGCACTATTTTTTTGGGAATTAAAATTCCCAGTTGGATCTTGATAATTTTCCTTGATTTTTTTTTGTGATGGTGATTTATAAAATAAAGTGAAATGTGTAGTTTTATAAATCTTGTGCAAGTTTGAACCTTTTAAAATGATTCTTTGAAAGTGGGTATTTATTAAAGTGAAATGATTTATAAAAACTATTATAAATGGGATTTAATTTCTTTGAATGTATCGATGTTTTGAGAAGAATGTGTAAAAGATTGGTTCACACATTAAATAATTTATTAGAAGAAGGAAAACCCATTAGACATGCCCCTTTATATGTAATGGAAATGATGGATGATTGAATTCATGCAATGAAATTTACATTTTTATGGAAGCTGAATTGAATGGAATTGATATGAATGATAAAGGGGAATGTTCCTATATGAGTGTTCAAAGGTGTGAGAAAGAATTATGATTCATTCTCAAATGTGATGATAAGATATGAAATATGGTTTTATAATATATTTGAAATTAGAACCTCCATTTGAATGTCATGGGAAGACCTAGGATTCTAGTTAGGAAGTCTAGGTACACATGTACACTAGTTTTGAATCTTTCCTTGGTTAGTGGACTTAGGTGGGACTTAGGTCAATCTAAGGGATTTTCCTCGGTTAGGCCATAAAGGGTTAGACCAGGTGTTTAAACTGTGGTCTATTAATGCGTTGAATATATTTTCAATGCATGAAATTTTCTTCATTAATGGCCATGCTGACTCTATTATATACTATTTCCCTTTAACACCTTTTCATTCCATGATGATGTTTTGTGCATATTTTACAAGGTATGATTATTTGGAAAATTATTACATGAGATCCCATTTTCATTAACATTCCTATAAAACTATTTTAAATTGTTATTTATGAATGCTTTACTATGAGAAAATATTTTTTTATTTGGAAAAGGCTTGGTTTTGGGAAAATGGTTCTATTCATGGAAATTTTTTGAAACTTTATTTATTGTAAGAAAACCTGGAAAACCTATTTTTATCCTTATTTTTAAACATGAATGACATGTGTTCTCTTTTAACGTGTTATGATTTGGGTCATCGGGTGGTGAACTATGGGGATTTTATCTCATTCCAATATATATTAAAGGTTTATTAGGTTTCTCAGCACAACATATATTCAAATAACTTTCCATTCGAGATTCGGTGGAGGTGTATGTGGTATTGACTCCCTTTCACATGGAGATGTTGGTAGTTTGATA
This sequence comes from Viscum album, assembly GCA_963277665.1. Classification (NCBI taxonomy): domain Eukaryota; kingdom Viridiplantae; phylum Streptophyta; class Magnoliopsida; order Santalales; family Viscaceae; genus Viscum; species Viscum album. Next base: position 9,121,521 of record OY728143.1, on the reverse strand, counting down.
CCTTTTACATTTATGTCATTTTTATTAGCCTTCATCCTTGTTATCCAATTTTTTGTTCTACCATTGCTCTTTTACTATTGGATGTCTCATTTTATGACTTGTTTTAGATTTTATTTCCACTATTTATGTAACACCCCAAGCTTCCATGGTACGCTCCTCTTTGAATAATAGAGCAGCGTGTGTTGTACGCAACCTCGAGTTTTAACACACCGCGACCAATAAAAGTTGCATTTATGAATATTAATAACCAATGTTTGAAATTATATATATTTTACATTTCAAAATGGACTTCATTTTTGGATTCGTAATATCGAAATTATCCTATGTTGAATTTTTGGTATTTTTCTGAGAACTTCCAATTTCTTTATGAATAGTGAAAAATACTTAAAAACAACTTTTTTAATAAAAATAATTTATAGTGATAACTTATACTATTGAGTGGTTTTAAAGTATAATTAGAATATATTTTTACTATTTTATCCAATGGTGGTCATTAGAATTAATTTCACTTTGAAATTGGACATAAACAATTGTCAATCTTTTGATATATATTGTTTCTTAAAAACACGCTATTTATTGTGACAGCGGAAATTAATTATAAAATTAATTAATGAAACTTATATGTTTGAAATTTTGTAAAATAGACATCATTTTTGGATTCGGAATATCAATTATATCTTAGGGTGAAATTTTGGCATTGTTCTGAAAAACTTCATTTTTTGATGAATAGTGAAACCACTAAGTGGTAGTTAAAAAACTGATTTTTCTTTTAAATGAAACATTACCACTTCTATGATTTGATTTTCAAAAATCCGACATTCATGGTTGTCATTAGGAAGTAAAATGTGGTTCAATGGGATTAAAATAATTTTTTGGTGAATAGTAACTTTTAAGTTTAATTAATCGCGATTAAAGGTAATTAGTGAAATTTAAGGTAAAAATGATATTATAAAAATATGTAAATACCTTTAAACTTGTCCTAAACCTATTGGATGTGTCATAGCCGACCAAGAAAATCCATGGGTCAACTTGGGGACCCCATGGATCTACTTTGGTAGGAAAAGGACATAAATAACTTTTTATTTAATGTTAAAATAAAAAGGTCACAAACAAGAGTTGTTTTACTAAAACAATTTTTAAATGGGGCTATACAAGTCATATTTTTGACTATAAATATTAATTAGAAAGCTAAAAAGATTTCCTACATCATATTATATTTTTTTTTATAATTTTAGACATTAAATAAATTAAATTATTTATGACATCATGATGATGCAGCGATGACCTCATTATTTAACGATTTAAATAAAATGGAAAGATAATGTAATATCTAAGACCTAAACATGTCCAAAAACTATTGGATGGGTATATTTAAAACCCTTATCACCTTATCCTCGAATTATATCAATGTGGGACCTCTTAAATCCGAATACCATTTTAAAATAAAGTGACTTTTCTTTACTTTCCAAGAGTGCCCCTCCTCTCCACTTATAAAAGGCCCCCACCTCTACCACCTTACTCACACTTTCAAAGCCTTTTGGATCGGTCAAACTCTACCCAAATACTCTCCCAACTTCCCTCCCTTACTCCTAGAAGCCTCACTTTGGGCAGAATTCTTCCCAAGGAAGCCCTTGGCTCAAATCAAAAGAGTTACCCGATTTTAAGGTAATGTCTTCTCTTATGTTATTTTGTTTTATTTTGCTTCTCCAACCCCATAAACTCTATTTATTCATTTATTTTGTAACAAAACCAGTATCCTCAATATACTAGGATGTTGTTATAATAGGTATTCGAGCTATATTTACACGCACCTACATCTAATGGTTAAAGAACATACTGTTTCTGTGGATGGCGAATTTCTGCCTCACGAAACGATGATTGTTCAACACTCATATAACACCTTCAAAGGTGGACATTAAGATGTAACTCTATTTATATATGATATATAATATGTTTATGTTTTCCTTATGCATCTGTATTTCTCATTTATGGAATACTTTATGATTTCCATTATGGGTAAACGTGATAATTTCATTTTAGGAAGTGCGGACTACCGCCCCCTCAAAGTGATGTGAATCGTTAATTCCATATGTGGAGTGTATAAAGGATAGAGTAAATGATATTATATATGATATTATACTGGAACTATATTATACCTTTATATAATTATGATTTTATTCCATTAAATACGATATAGAAATGAAAGTAGCGTTCATGCGTACGTACGGCTTACCGTCTCCATGAACGGTGCATTTCATTTCTTACCTCTAAATGTTACGTAATATTATGAATGAATGTATATACTGGATATATATGATATATATTACATATAAATCATGAATATAATTCTGGAGATAATGGATATTCTACCACATAAACAACTTGTAATTATAAGAAGTTTATTGTTGACTCAAGTACCAAAGATCGACAAAACGACCGTTATTAACTTAAATAATTACATAATGTTCATAACATTGTAATAAGTGATATAAAAAGGATAATGAAATTGAAAATGGTTCTTAATAAAGTAGATATTAACTCTAGTTTATTATTCAGGAGGTTAAAGAATGGTCGAATCAAGTTGGACACAAGGTAAGGGAATTTCATAACCCAACTTCCATTCTTTGGGTTAATCTCCTACTTTCAAATTATGTCATGATATTATTATGTCCTGTTTTGTATTTTTACTTTCTTTATGTGTACCTATAGTGAATAAACATAATAGATCTATTTTATTTTAAAAATTATCTTTTTAAGGACTTCGTCTCAATCTCCTTTCATTGAGGCATATTTGGTTTTATACACAACTTTCTTTTATACGGTGTATAAACCCCTTTGACTTTTACGTTTATTCAAAAGGAATATTTTTTATACGAAGCTTTTTACTAAACGACAAAAAGGGAATGTTTTTCTTTCCGTACATATGCGGCGACAACTACTTCTCCACCGCCGTGACCATTATTTGGGTTTCGGCTTCCTCTACAAGCCTTACTTTTTTTTAAAAATGAAAAATAAATATCAAGTTTTAATTTTCTTTTATTTTGGTATTTAAAATGGTTTTGAAAGAGTTTTTATTATATCAATGTGTTGTATTGATATCCTGTGATTGAAATGTGGAAATGTTATGTTTCCTTTATTCATATTTTATGTGATTATGTTATGGTTTATGATATGTTTAAACCTGTTCATATGAGGAATGCATTGGACTTAATAAGTGACGGGTGGAGCCCGCTATAGCTCCTTGATGCATCGGTAGGTCTCATGAGACAAACTAGTGTCTTGGCACGAGGCCTTGACAAAATCTTATTTGTGGTCTTGGCACGAGGCCTTGGCTACGTGGTTATGATAGTCTGGCATTATGCATTCCATCATTATGAAAGTGGTTATTGATATTTCATGTGATTATTCGACTAGTAGAATATCCATGTGAGTAAGTAAATGGAATCATTTAATTTTATTTTCACCATATTATGCTGAAGTTCAAGTTTAAAAAGGCTTTTGTTTTAGTTATACATTGCCTTAAATGTTAATGTTTATTTATGAAAGCTTCCGCAATATTGTTATCCTTACTGAGCTTATGAGATCACCCCTTTCAATGTTTTAATATTTTCCAGGATGTGAAGAAGTATTTTATGAATGACCTGCAGGTATAGTCAGAAGAGGATATGAGTGTGGACTATAGAGACTTTGTTATTGTAGTTTTTCACTTTATGATGTAATGTAACGTTTATGAATGTATCTAGTGTTTCCAAGGCTACTAAACTAATAGGTCTTTCGAGACTTGATCTTTTGTGATCATGCCAATGTTATGAAGTAATGCACCGACTCCGGGTAGCTGGGGTCGGGGTGTTACAGTTGGTATCAGAGGCAGTTTAGTACTAAACTTGGAATCTAGATTTAGATAAACTCTGGTTAGAGCACATAGCCCAAAGATAGACTTTGAGGATTAGTATATAAGAACTTCCTATAATTTTGGTATTATAGAGATTTTGTGAGTTTTACGAGCAATACATCCATGTCTGGATACGAGCAGGTAGTGGTGGCTCTGGCACAGATGTACCTAGGGGTAAAACTCGAAAACACCACTTTGAGCTAGACTCGAATGGGAACTGGTGCACGACAACGGGCCTTGCTGCACTCTTGGTTACGACACTCCCGGGGGATATGCTTAGGATAATTCTCATTTTCTTTAAAAACCACTATGAAGGGTTATGAGTATATACTTCATCAAAGAAAACTTTTTTTTTATGATTATAGATTATATCCATAAATAGTTCAATTAGTGTTAAGTGTTTTACAAGTATGGAATTATGTATTTTGATTCATAAACTAATATAGTTTATGCCATTGTTTAGAAATGGCGCCTAGTGGAAGGAATGGAAACCGTATCAATGCACGCACTCCATGTAGGGATTGCCCTCCTGCTCAAGATAATTATTGTGGATCTGGAGATACAACTGGTGATGATCAACTTATTACCATACTGGGACAACTCACTTAGGTTATGAATAATAACCTTACTCGTATGGAGCACCATTATCTGCAACGTGGAGGATCAATGTTAGACCGCTTCATGAGGCAACAACCACCAACATTTAATTGGGGTATAAATCCATTAGTAGCTGAGAAATGGATAAACTCCTTAGAGAAAATATTCCATGCCTTGGGGAGTAGCGAAAGGGAGAAGGTTGTCATGGCAGTCTACCGCCTCATTGGAGATGCCAATCAATGGTGGTCATTGATTCAAAACACAAAGGAAGATGATGAAGTATCAAATATGGAATGGAGGGAGTTCAAATATCTTTTCCTAGAAAAATACTATCCTCGCGACCATCAAGCAGATATGGAAAGACAATTTTTGAGTCTGAGACAAAAGGAGGATGAGAATGTCGCAAAGTATGAGGCAAACTTTACAAGGTTAGCGAGACATGCTGTAGATTATATACGTAACCCAAGAAGTAAGATTGATCGTTTCTTTGATGGGTTAAAACCATTTCTTTGTCAAGCATTAGTCTCACAAACCTTCTCGTCGTATGAAGACATTGTCTCATGTACTATCAAGACAGAAAATGAATTCTCTAAATCTTATGACAATAAAGTAAAGAAAGAGAAGAAGAGAACTGTGGAACAAGAGACAGATAAAGGTAAAAAGGGAAAGAAGGATTTTCCATTATGTGATAATTGTGGGAAGAATCACCCTGGTACTTGCCTAAAAGGAATGAGAGTTTGTTATAAATGTGGAGAAAAAGGTCACCAGGCGCGTGATTACAAGGGAAAGAAAGAGGCTATCAATGTTGAATGCTATAATTGTAGAGAAATGGGTTATTATGAAAATGAATTTCCTAAGAGTCAGGGAAACATACCTCAGAAAAGGCCAAGGGATCAAGGAAAATCTTATGCTGTTACTACAGTTGAAGTGGAATAATTAATGTATTGGTGCTTTTGGACTCAAGGATTATATTCTGGTTATAAGAATAATGTGATATATATAAGGATTGTACTGCAGTACTTGTTGTTTCAGTAAGGTTTTAATATAATGAAGGTAATCATATTTTTAGTATGTGACAAAAAGAGAAACTTTAATTTGTTTGGGGAATGTGATGTTATAATTGATTTTGGAATTTAGAGACCTTTTGGAAAAAGTCTGGACAGAGGTATTTTGGATAACTATATAGGTTGGAATGGATTAAGTTGGACCTTGGATAGTATTGTTTAAGGTTAAAAAATTTATGAAGATTATTTTTGGAATATTATAATACTATAGTTTTAGGAAAAGGACAACCTGCAGGGTGGGGTATAACCCGTCGCGTCGGAAAAAGCTGCAGGAATCGAACCCACAACCATAGTGCGACAGACCTTTATTACCTACCACTAGCCTACAGAAATTCCCTGGTTATTACAAAATAGTTCTACTAATCTAAATGGTATGTGTTAATATTTGGAACTTTATACGATTAGGATAAATATAATATTTTTGAGTTCTATTATCTTTTTGAGTGAAAGAAGAGTTTGTGGTAGAAATTAGTTGAAGGTTGAAACTCTACCTGTCAAGAATAAATATATATACCTATCTCTTATTCAATGAATAAATTAATTCTTAAACTTTTGTAAAGGGATATTAAAACAAAAAATATGTTATCCTAATACCTTATGTCTTGTTGAACTGATAATATTTTAAATCATCAATGATTGAAGGATTTGAGGCCCTCAATTTTACAATTGTTTGTGATTGATGACCTCAATCACTCCCTACAAATATTTACGTTTTTCCTCCAATTATATGTCTCTAATTTCCACCAATGTTCTCCTTATTGAGATCATAATTTGGTGGTGACTTTTTCATTTCTCTTTCCCTCTTATTAAGGGTAAATTTTATTAACCTTATCTCCGATGTGGGTTTTCCACAAAGGTATTTTCTATTTTCAAACTTTTATTTTCAAAGAAAAATTTCAAATTGCGAGGATGCAATTTATTGAAGGAGGGGAGAATGTAACACCCCAAGCTTCCATGGTACGCTCCTCTTTGAATAATAGAGCAGTGTGTATTGTACACAACCTCGAGTTTTAACACACCGCGACCAATAAAAGTTGCATTTATGAATAGTAATAACCACTTTTTGAAATTATATATATTTTACATTTCAAAATGGACTTCATTTTTGGATTCGTAATATCGAAATTAGCCTATGTTGAATTTTTGGTATTTTTCTGAGAACTTCCAATTTTTTTATGAATAGTGAAAAATACTTAAAAACAACTTTTTTAATCAAAATAATTTATAGTGATAACTTATAATATTGAGTGGTTTTAAAGTATAATTAGAATATATTTTTACTATTTTATCCAATGGTGGTCATTAGAATTAATTTCACTTTGAAATTGGACATAAACAATTGTCAATCTTTTGATATATATTGTTTCTTAAAAACACGCTATTTGTTGTGACAACGGGAATTAATTATAAAATTAATTAATGAAAATTATATGTTTGAAATTTTGTAAAATAGAAATCATTTTTGGATTCGGAATATCAATTATAGCTTAGGGTGAAATTTTGGAATTGTTATGAAAGACTTCAATTTTTGATGAATAGTGAAACCACTAAGTGGTAGTTAAAAAACTGATTTTTCGTTTAAATGAAACATTACCACTTCTGTGATTTTATTTTCAAAAATCCGACATTCATGGTTGTCATTAGGAAGTAAAATGTGGTTCAATGGGATTAAAATAATTTTTTTTGTGAATAGTAACTTTTAAGTTTAATTAATCGCGATTAAAGGTAATTAGTGAAATTTAAGGTAAAAATGATATTATAAAAATATGGAAATACCTTTAAACTTGTCCTAACCCTATTTGATGTGTCATGGGCGACCAAGACAATCCATGGGTCAACTTGGGGACCATATGGAGCTACTTTGGTAGGAAAAGGACATAAATAACTTTTTATTTAATGTTAAAATAAAAAGGTCACAAACAAGAGTTGTTTTACTAAAACAATTTTTAAATGGGGTTATACAAGTCATATTTTTTACTATAAATATTCATTAGAAATATAAAAAAATTTCCTACATCATAGTATTTGTTTTATAATTTTTATACATTAAATAAATTAAATTATTTATGACATCATGATGATGCAGCGATGACCTCATTATTTAACGATTTAAATAAAATGGAAAGATAATGTAATATATAAGACCTAAACATGTCCAAAACCTATCGGATGGGTAGATTTAGAACCCTTATCACCTTATCCTCGAATTATATCAATGTGGGACCTCTTAAATCGGAATACCATTTTAAAATAAAGTGACTTTTCTTTACTTTCCAAGAGTGCCACTCCTCTCCACTTATAAAAGGCCCCCACCTCTACCACCTTACTCACACTTTCAAAGCCTTTTGGCTCGGCCAACCTCTACCCAAATACTCTCCCAACTTCCCTCCATTACTCCTAGAAGCCTCAATTTGGGCATAATTCTTCCCAAGGAAGCCTTTGGCTCAAATCAAAAGAGTTAACCGATTTTAAGGTAATGTCTTCTCTTATGTTATTTTGTTTTATTTTGCTTCTCCAACCCCATAAACTCTATTTATTCATTTATTTTGTAACAAAAAAAGTATCCTCAATATACTAGGATTTTTTTATAAGAAGTATTCGAGCTACATTTACACACACCTACATCTAATGGTTAAAGAACATACTGTTTCTGTGGATGGCGAATTTCTGCCTCACGAAATGATGATTGTTCAACACTCATATAACACCTTTAAAGGTGGCCATTAAGATGTCACTATATTTATATATGATATATAATATGTTTATGTTTTCCTTATGCTTCTGTATTTCTCATTTATGGCATACTTTATGATTTCCATTATGGGTAAACGCGATAATTTCATTTTAGGAAGTGCGGACTACCGCCCCCTCAAAGTGATGTGAATCGTTAATGTCATATGTGGAATGTATAAAGGATGGAGTAAATGATATTATATATGATATTATACTGGAACTATATTATACCTTTATATAATTATGATTTCATTCCATTAAATATGAAATAGAAATGAAAGTAGCGTTCATGCGTACGTATGGCTTACCGTCTCCATGAACAGTGCATTTCATTTCTTACCTCTAAATGTTACGTAATATTATGAATGAATGTATATAATGGATATATATGATATGTATGACATCTAAATCATGAATATAATTCTGGAGATAATGGATATTCTACCACATAAACAACTTGTAATTATAAGAAGTTTATTGTTGACTCAAGTACCAAAGATCGACAAAACGACCGTTATTAACTTAAATAATTACATAATGTTCATAAAATTGTAATAAGTTATATAAAAAGGATAATGAAATTGAAAATTGTTCTTAATAAATTAGATATTAACTCTAGTTTATTCTTCAGGAGGTTAAAGAATGGTCGAATCAAGTCGGACACAAGGTAAGGGAATTTCATAACCCAAATTCCATTCTTTGGGTTAATCTCCTACTTTCGAATTATGTCATGATATTATTATGTCCTATTTTGTATTTTTACTTTCGTTATGTGTACCTATAGTGAATACACATAATAGATCAATTTTATTTTAAAAATGATCTTTTTAAGGACTTCGTCTCAATCTCCTTTCATTGAGGCATATTTGGTTTTATACACAACTTTCTTTTATACGGTGTATAAAACCCTTTGACTTTTACATTTATTCAAAAGGAATATTTTTTATACGAAGCATTTTCTAAACGACAAAAATGGAATGTTTTTATTTCCATACATATGCGGCGACAATGACTTCTCCACCGTCGTGATCATTATTTGGGTTTCGGCTTCCTCTACAAGCCTTACATTTTTTTAAAAATGAAAAATAAATATCAAGTTTTAATTTTCTTTTTTTTTTGGTATTGAAAATGGTTTTGAAAGAGTTTTTATTATATAAATGTGTTGTATTGATATCTTGTGATTGAAATATGTAAATGTTATGTTTCCTTTATGCATATTTTATGTGATTATGTTATGGTTTATGATATGTTTAAACCTATTCATATGAGGAATGCATTGGACTTAATAAGTGATGGGTGGAGCCCGCTATAGCTCCTTGATGCATCGGTAGGTCTCATGAGACAAACTAGTGTCTTGGCACGAGGCCTTGACAAAATCTTATTTGTGGTCTTGGAAAGAGGCCTTGGCTACGTGGTTATGATAGTCTGGCATTATGCATTCCATCATTATAAATGTGGTTATTGATATTTCATGTGATTATTCGACTAGTAGAATATCCATGTGAGTAAGTAAATGGCATCATTTAATTTTATTTTCTCCATATTATGCTGAAGTTCAAGTTTAAAAAGGCTTTTGTTTTAGTTATACATTTCCTTAAATGTTAATGTTTATTTATGAAATATTCCGCAATATTGTTATCCTTACTGAGCATCTGAGCTCACCCCTTTCAATGTTTTAATATTTTCCAGGATGTGAAGAAGTATTTTATGAATGACCTGCAGGGATAGTCAGAAGAGGATATGAGTTTGGACTATGGAGACTTTGTTATTGTAGTTTTTCACTTTATGATGTAATGTAACGTTTACGAATGTATCTAGTGTTTACAAGGCTAGTAAACTAATCGGTCTTTCGAGACTTGATCTTTTGTGATCATGCCAATGTTACGAAGTAATGCACCGACTCCGGGTAGCTGGGGTCGGGGTGTTACAATTTATCTTTTTATTTTTAGTGTTATTGGGAGAAATAATTCCCAATTCGTTTTACATGAATCCCTATTACTTTTTTCCTACCCATGGAGACCAACAATGCCCTTCGAGCCTATAACAGATTGATTTGGGTACCGGTTCATATGGTATTCTGGGTTGGTTTTTTATAAATGGTATACAAGGGAGTTTTTCCTTGTTGAACTAGGATTAATAGTAGTTTTTTGGTTGGAATATTTGAATTAAAGTAGTTGTTCATGGGAGGGTGCTTGATCACCACCCATATGAGGAAACATTGGGGTTAACAGGGTTTTTTGGGATGAGTTTATCTCAAGTTTGAGCTTGTTACTTGAATATTTTTGATACCATTAAATTTTTTTGAGCATTTTTTTTGGATTTGTGAGTTCATGAACTATTTTAAGAAGATTCACTTTTTTGGAGTGTATTTTTGGAGGGAATTCAGTAGGTGCAGAATTACTATAAATGATTTATAGAACTGTTCATAGGTTATGCAACTAGATTTGGTTTACTTCTAATGGACTTTTCATGATTAGATCATGGTCTTCAAAACAATGTAGCCAAACTGTTCACAAATGATATTTTAGGGAAATTTAAGTGTTATTTCTTTAAGTGTATGATATATTTTCATTTATATTAGCTTTTTTTCATTCTAATCTTGATTATTTCTTATATAATAGTTAATTGGTTTTTTGGTTTATCTAAGTTGACATTTTAAAACCAAAACCTTTCCCTGTTTGACAAAATTTGGGAATTTGTTTGAGTTTTGAAAATTTTTCTAATTAGTTTCCTTATTTTAGAAAAGAGTTTTATTTTTATAAATATAGGATTCAATCTCTAAATGTTCTATGTTTAAAGTGGGGTTTGGTTTTTAGTACATTTAGAATATTTGGAATTTAAAACAATAATTTTTCTTGGAAGAAAATCTTGTTAATGCTTCTCAGGAAAGGGTGTAATACTACGTATTTTCAACATTTTCATATATGTTAATAAATTTTAATTAGAATATTTTAAAGAGTTTAAGAATGAAATGTTTTGAAACCTGGTTTTTTAAATTATTTCAATAATAAGGCCCTTTTTTAAAATGTTTTTAGGGGAGTGAAACTATTAGATTAATGAATAAAAAATTCTTTTTGAAATAAATTTTGGTAAAAACCCTCACGGGACACACAATTGGTTTTCATTATTAATGAAATTAAGACATGGATTTCTTCATATTATTTTTATTTATTATTGTATTTTTACATTTTTAAATAGTTTGGTAAGGCCATTTTTCATTTTTTGTTCTATATTGTGAGACCCAACTTCTGATATTTTTTTGATGGATTTGTTTTCCATGTTTTTAGAGCAATACCCAATTTTAATTTAATAGACTCATTGGTTGATCAATATTCTCTTGATATGGTTGATTCATTGGATCCAGTATTGGTGTCCTATGACTTTCCTCTCACACCCCAGTATGAGGATTATATTCATGGGTTACAAAGCATGAATCCTCCTTAATTCATTGGAATTTTTTTTAGGATGGGGTGATGTGGATGAAGAAGATTGAGGATATCTTATCCCAACTTAATCTTCCAGAATATCTCAAGGTTAAGTTAGTGAACTTAATTCTCAAGATCTCAAAATAGAATTGGTGGAATTCAGTTTCATAGGATAATCCAAATAAATAATATTCTTTAGTATCTTTCAAGGCACAATTTATTTAGGTTTTCCTTCCTGATTTAATAAGGGTATCAAAGGCTATGTAATTTTATGGTCTCTAGCAAGGAGATGAGACTGTGTTGTAGTATGCTCTCTATTTTATCAATTTGGTACCATATCCTCCTCATCAGCAACTTGATACTATGTTGAAGTATGCTCTCTAATGGATCATTATTTTGGATGGAATTTGACTAGATTTGTCTCATGTTGGGTTTCTTCTCAGCCTCAACTCATATAGAACATTGTCGATTCATGCTATCAATTTTGAAGTAGAATTTAAAGGAGAACCAGAGGCAGTGTAATTTTTATATATTCTTGGGCGCGATGGAGGGATTTATATCAAGGGAAAAATGAATCTTTCTAAGTTGAGCCTAGGGATTAGTGACATTAAAAGGACATCTTGTTTATTCTCACCAGTTTACTTAAGAAATAGGTACTTTGTTTTCTACTAGTGTGGTAAGGTGTTTCTTACAAAGTGAACATATAAGAAGACACATATAGCTTGAAGAACATTTGGTCATATGGGTCATCTGTGTATGTTATTTTGAAATCTATCTATACCTTTTTATAGTCAAGGATCATCATCTCCTATGGGAAATGTAATGAAATGACAGCTTCAAGACAACATGGATCTATCCATATGCCTCAGAGTGAAGCATTATCACACAATGGAGGATCTTATGATGGAAGTTTATTTTGGTCTAACTTTTTGATCTTAATGTTAGGGTGAAAAATATTTGATTTTTCATGATATATTTCTCTTCCTTGTTTTGGCTTTATAATGTCAAGAGTTGACTTTATGATTATTATAGTTTCTCTTTGGTAATGTCATGTGTTTTCATGTATTCTTGTTTGATTATATCTTGGTGATGTAAGAATCTAGTTTTATGCAATTTCCCATTTTCTTCCACTCACTTGAATTCCTAGTTTTGATGAGTTGATTTGAGGGATTTTGAATTATAGGGAAACTCAAATATGGTGGGGAGATCACCATTATTGATTTTATCATTATGAAAGGATTTCCTTTCTCTTCCATGAGAATTTTTCCCTATTCTGTTGGACTCAGAATAGGTTATTTTTGTTTTCTTGATCTTTAAAATTCATCCTTTTTATATAATCAAACATGGATGTTCTTACTTGAATATCCTTCTTGATTTTTTCCCTAACCATATCCTTATATGTTTTTATAATTTCCCTTTTGTTTGTTTTTGGGATAATTTAGAATGTGTTGGTTTCTATTATGTGTTTTTCAAGTATTCTTGGAAAAATTACTTTGTGAAAGGGTGTGAATTTTACTCCTTGAGTGAGACTAGTATCAGTTCTCCTTTAGTTGAGCATGATATCTTTGAAGATGGTCTGTGTGTGTTCATTTTCTTGTGTGCTTCTTTGATAACCCCTATGAGTTTTTGGTTTATTTGAAGATTATTATAGTTGGTTTTTTATTATACTTATCTTAACCCATGTTTACATGGGACCTGCATTGGGTTAGTGATTCTAATATTTTGTTTTACATAGGAAATATTGTGTAAGTGTTTGGGAGATTGAGTGATAGTGTTGATGAAGATCTATTGTTTTGTTTTAGAATTTCTGAGATCTAGTATTATGGGAATGTGGTCCTGGGTTACCCTCACTTGACCTAAGGATAGACTATGTAGCTCTTTATGGGCTATATTTATACTCAATTCCTATCCAATTGATCTTATTTTTCCTCTTTTATAACTATCTTGGTTGGCCTTGCTTGAGGTGGTGTCGATGGATTCCATTTTTAGTCGGATTTTTTATGTCGTTTTATCTAGAATCCCCATATTATATTTTTATCTTCTCCATCAACAATGACTCAACCAATTAAATCCTAGAGCCTCTCCATGGTTTATTTGGTCTTACCCAACCTAAATTATTGGTGTTTGAAAGTGTTGTTCAATGTGGTGGTTCCCTATTATTAATTTTTTCACTGTCTTGGTCATGGACCCAGATATTTCCCATGTTCTTGATATCCATGGGAGTTCATTGAATCCATTTTTTCTAATTGGTAATTGTTTCTCTTAATATTTACATTTTTTTATTTGATCCACTCCTCTCTCCATATTTTGGATTCCTTCCAATTATTGTGATTTTAAGTTCATTGTGGGGGTGTCCCAATCATATACCATTAGAATTGAATATATTATTTCATATGATTCCATAATGAGTTCTCAATGTCTAAGAATTTTTCCACCTTTATCTAGTAGTTATGTCAATGATTGATTATTTATTAATCTTTTGATAAAGGTGGAAAATGTAATTTTCACATGATTTTATATGAAACATTTTTTATGGGAATATACACTTGTTTTATTAATTGAAATGCTTGGTTTGATCTTGATAATTTTCCTCGAGATGTTTGTGATGATGATTTAAAAAATAAATATAAAAGTGTAGTTATGTAAATCTTGGTTGCATTTTAACCTTTTAAAATGATGCGTTGGAAGAGAGTATTTATTAAATTGCAACAATTGATAAATGGTTTTATAAATGGACTTGAATTGATTTAAAAGTATTAGTATTTTGAGTGGAATGTGGAAATAACCAGTTGGAAATTTAAATGATTTATCAGAAAATAGAAAACCCATAGGACATACCCCTTTATGTGTAATGGAAATGAAGGATTATTGAATTATTATAATGAAATATCCCTTTTGAGGGAAGTTGAATTTAATTGAATTTATATGATTGATAAAAGGGAATGTTCCAATGTGGGTGTTCATAGGTGTGAGAGAGATTTATGATTCCTTTTAAAAATTGATAGTATGATATGATATATGATTTGAAAATATTTTTGAAATGCTCACCTCCATTTGAATGTCATGGGAAGACCTGGGTTTCTAAGAGGAATGTATAGGTACACATGTGCATGAGTTTAGATTCATGATCTGGAAAGTGGTCTTAGGTGTGACTTAGGTTAACCTAAGGGAATTCCCCTTAGTTAGGACAATAAGGGTTGGGCCGAGAATATGGGATGCAGCCAATTGATGTGTTGGTTATATTTCTGGAATGTAGAATTTTCTTCATTGATGGTCACATTGAATCTATTCAAGACTATTTCCCTTTATCTCCATTAGATTACATAGTTATATTCTGTGTATATTTTACAAGTACTTTGATGTAGGTGTCCCAATCACATGCCTTTATAATTGAATATTTTATTTCTTGTTATTTCATATCAATTTCTCAATATATTATAATGTTCCCACCTATATCTAGTATCTATATCAATGATTTATGATTTATTAATTTTTTGATAAAAGCAGAAAAAGGGGGTTTTCACAAGATTTGATGTGAAAATGTTTTATAGGAATGTAATCTTGTTTTAGAAATTTAAATTCCCAGTAGGATATTGATAATTTTCCTTGAAATATTTGTGATTATGATTTACAGAATAAATAGAAAAGTTTAGTTTTCTAAATCTTGGGTTCATTTGATCCTTTTAAAATGATTCTTTAAAAGAGAGTATTTATTAATTATAAATTATTGATAAATGATTTTATAAATGAACTTGAATTTCTTTGAAAGTCTTGATATTTCAAGTGTATTGTGGAAAGGTCTAGTTGGAAATTTTAGAGTTTTATAGGAATTTGGAAAACCAAAAGGACAAGCACCTTTATGTGTAATGGAAATGGTGGACGATAGAATGATTATAATGAAATGCACTTTTTTAGAGAATCTAAATTTCATTTAATTGAATTGATATGTTTGATAAAACAGAATGTTCCTATGTGGGTTTTTAGAGGTGTGAGAAAGATTTATTATTCAATTGAAAATTTGATAATATGATATTATATATTAGTTGATACTATCTTGAAATGATCACCTCTATTTGAATGTAATGGGAAAACCTGTATTGCTAGGTGGGAAGTCTAGGTTCACATGTGCACTATTTTAGAATCATGTTCAAGCTAGTGTCTTTTTGTGGGACATAGGTTAACCTAAGGTAATTCCCCTTAGTTAGCCTAGGGAGGATTGGACCAAGTATATTAGATGAGGCTGACCGATCTGTTGGTTATATTTCTAGCATGTGGACTTTGCTTCATTGATGTATATGTTTACTCAATTCAAAAATATTTTTCTTTAGCAAATTTAGATTTCATAACAGAATTTTGTGTATATTTTCCAAGGTATGATTATTTGGAAAATTATTACATGAGGTCATGTTTTTTCAATGTTTCTACAAAACTGTTTTAAACTGAAAATTTCAAATATTTTATTATGAGAAAATAAAATATGGGTTTATTTGGATTTTTTTTAAAATGAGTGTTTTTAAGGAAAATGCTTGATTCTTGATATATTGTAAGAAATCATGGAAGACCTATTTAGTGTTATTATTTTCAAACTATCATGATATTGATTATTTTTTTAAAGTGTTATAATTTGGTTTGGAAGCTAGAGACCTACTAGTATTTTAGCTCATGAGAATATATATTACATGTTTAGAGGTTATCTCTATATAATATATGTTCTTATATCTTTGGATTAAATATTTATTGGAGGTTCATGTGTCATTTCATCACTTGAATGTGGAAATGTTGTTGGTTTGGTATCGTTTACCTTTATTTTTTTTGTATTAGTTTTTGACCATGTTGTCCTATATGTTTTACTATTATTGTTCCTTTACTATTGGATATCTTAGTTTATACCATATTTTGTATTTATTTATGCTATTTATCCTTTTATGTTTAGTTTTTTAGGTGAAATAATTTCTATTTAATTATTATTGATGCTAATGTGCTTGTCTACAACCCGTGGGGATCAATAATTTACTTTAGGCTAGTGAAATATTGATTCTGGTGCTAGTTTATGTGGTATTCTAGGTCAGTTCTGTAACTACCCAACCTATACCATCAGGTCCAAAATAGAGTACCATATGACTTCATGTTTGACTCCTCGTATGAAAGAGGTTTCTATCTAGAAGAAAGGTTATAAGTCTATCAGTGGGGACACTATACCCACAATATCATGTCCATGCACAAATAATAATATAAGAAAAAATAATAAAAAATAACAGTCATTGTAAACATGAAAAAACTATGTAGATGGCATACCATTCATACAAATAAGTAGAACATGGATCCCAATGTGGAAAGCGAAACCAAACTATAAATGCAAGAAGATAAAATAAAAATTATTTATAGAGTCCTCTAGAGTCTATCCTGGTCCTCCATGAGCTCGATTATCCTCTATTCAGCCACTAGCCATACCCCCTTCCCCTTACATGGGTCCCTATACCTGAAGTCTTCATGATCATTGAGATGATTGTACAATGTGTGAGTAATAAAACATATTCAGACACCACTAATGCATCCTTAAAAAGTGTTCATAAGTATAAAAATTTTATTCCATGATAATAAAAAATAAATATATAACTATAAAAAACTTACAATCATGTATCAAGAAGTCATGCACTAACCAAGATTCCATAAACCCCCAGACATACCATCTTTGGATACATGTTGGAAATATGATCAATGTTTTTTGGAAACCTATATAAAATATCCACAATTATGGAAATATGACTCTCGATATCCAGTTGTAATTGAGGTGACAATGCTACACGGGACCCTCAAGGCATCAAGTTCCATCCAGGCCACATGGGTGTCATGATCTAAATACATGTATAGGTACACCACCATCATCATCACATGTCATGTGTTCTCCCCCTCTAATGGTAAACATACCACAATGACGCACTAGACATGGATACTAAGAAACAATATCCAAAGGAAAGATAACACCCAACATGGAAGATCATGATATACAAGAATATCATGGAATCATGAGATATATAGTATCATCATATAGAAACATGTGAATTAATATCAATCATGGTAATAAGATACTCTAGAAATTTCTCCTGTAAATAGTGATCATATTTGGGTACCACAAAAATACACACACCCACAAATAATCACTATAAATCAAGAATAATAATCCATGACTACCCATGAATTATACCATGGAAACAAGTGAATGTGAGGTATCTAAATTGTAAGGAACTTCCCACCTCAAGGTTATTGATTAATAAATCCAAGGTTAATCAATGAAAAATGTACAAACCATTTCACACACCAATGTAGAATGACTCACACATCAAGGATGTCTAGATAAGGTTCTGATTCATCAATAATGATGTTTAAAATGAATACTGGAGAGATTTATACATTAATAAGGTGGTTCTATAATTCTATAACTTTAATATTTCATTAATGAAATAAATTCCATGGTATGTTGATGGAAGGAATTCCAATTCATCGAATCCTTTATCGAATGAAGAATGAATTGTGTGCTTTTTTTTCAATTCTAGAATAGGGCCTTAGGTCTATCTAACAATCATTCACCCATCACCAATCTATCAACATAAAATAGATTCAAGGTGAGATTCAAGAATAATACGGCCTCACGATGATCATTTTAACAAGACTTACCCAAAAACACCGATTTTCATGATACTTTTAACTCTATTGAAGAGGGGTCATCATTAACATGTTGATTTTTCCACCAATCTACCATTATATCATAAATTGTTTAAGGTTCTATCAACAATTTTCCACCAAGAAGAGGTATAGGATACAGAACCATTAATAATTACTCATTGAATTATCATTTTTTAAGGTATACCAACATTTGAGTATGAAAAGATGTAAACTTGTTATATCCACCATCTATCTATGAAGAAAAGGGGAATTAATCAATAAATAATTAAGGAAACCACAGATTCGATATAGTTACATGACATACTTACCAAGAAATAGAAATATTTGGCACATATCTAGAGAGAAAACTTACCAATCTTTATTCATAGATCGATCAAAGGTTAGAGAGACAATGGGAGAAGTATTGGATAGTTAATGAAACAAGGGAGAGGTCTCTAATTAAGAATAGTCTCAAAAGGGTAAAATTTGTGTATTAAAGGAGGTGGCATGCTGCATGAAATTGAAACCCATGGGATGTATTTAATGCACCGCTAGACTGGGTTCACTGGAGGGATGGTGGAACCACTGGTTGGTGGGTGGGGTCTATTATAGCCAACATACCTATCAAAACCCCACCTGATGGATGACGACTTCTATTAGCTAGATGCTGGATTTTTTTGAGACACCTCAAGGATAAAAGCTTAATTTAAACTCCAACCACCAATTCCTAGATTCTTAGATCTTAAAATATATCCACTTAGTTATCCATATAAGAGATTAATAGAATGGTAATGAAAACTTATAGACATGAAATATCTCACACACAAAATAAAACAAGGATGTTGTAATTCTACCCCTATAATGAATTCTCATCCTTAAGAAGTACCTTTAAAGGTTCCACTCAAATAACCTGGGCCACTATGCCCATACATTATCCTCTCACCCCCACATATCCTCCTGGATATGTCTATGATTCCATAGAACTTGAACAAGTGTTAATATCTTCTCTTGAAGGGATTTTTCACTCTATTTCACAGTCTACACTAATCGCTCCTTGTACAATACATCAGGACCAAGATCAATATCTTTATAATATATGACATGCATAGGATTATCCATGTACCTCCAGAGTAGTTAAATATGAAAAATATCATGCATACTACATTAGTGACAGGAAATATCCATATGGTATTCTATTGTCCAAACCCACTTGTTGTACATGAAAGGTCCAACATAGAGAGGTGATAACATCAATTTCTTCTATAAACAGAGGTGGCCTAATCGAGGAGTAACTCTCTATAAAAATATGTATCCAATAGTAAACTCCATAGGATTCCAACTATGGTCATCATAATATCTCTGTTTAATCTGGGTTGTGATCAACCTCTTATTTATCAATTTCACTTTCTCATAGGTGTACTAAACCAAACTAGGCCCCACAACCACTACCTCACTAGCCTCATTCCAATAGAGCAGTGATTGACATGGACTCTTATAAAGTTCCTCATAACATGCCATATGAATTGATGTCTAGTAACTATTGTTGTACACAAACTTGACCAAAGCTATAATATTATCCCATGACCTATCAAAGTCTAGGATTAAATCTCAAAGAATATCCTCTAGTATAAGAATCATACACTATAACTGTCCATCTGTCTAAGGATGGTCCATTGTATAGAACCTCAACTGATTCCCTAGGGCTTTCTGTAAGCCCTAGAAAAACCATGAGATAAAATGTGCATCTTTTTCAGATACTATTCTCAATCTAACATCATGTAAGCATATGATATAAAAAACACAAATCATTCCATGATTGTTAGATGATTGAGTATCATGGATCAGTAAGAAGTGGGCTTGTTTCCTTAACCAATAAAAAACCACCTAGACAACCTCATGACTCCTTGGGGTCCAGTTTAACTCTATAAAAAAAAATCCAATAATGACATCCTACCAATTAAAAATGGGCATTGGAGGTTATTAGAGTATTCCACCAGGATAATGGTGCTTAGCCTTAATCCTTTGACATGTAAGGCATCAGGGAAAAAACAGTAATGTACCTCTTCATCCCTAGCCACCTGAACTATTTCCTGAATTCATGATACATATTTCTCACACCGGGATGTAATTCCCATCTATGGTCATGGAAGTCCCTCATCAACTCTTCCTTGATGAAAGTAGGGTCTATAACTATCCCATGTATAAATATCACATCATCAAAGTCAAATACCCACCCTGGTTATGGGTCACCAACAATAAGAAATTCTCTCATCATAGCACAGTCAGGTTCAAATTCATTACCCACCTTAAAATGGTCAAAAATATAATATAATATCGTCAAATGGGAATAAGTCATCAATCACAGGTCTTTGGAAGCATCCATCCTCCAATATGACAACAAGATCGTCAAGCACCACTGCTCCTCAGCATTCTGCTCACCAAAAACTAGATCTACCTATGTCTTACGACTAGGAGAATCTTTAATAACTTTACCTTTACCTAGTGATAGACCATCTCAAATTCAAATTTCATTAGTTACTCTACCCAGAAACTCTATCTTAGATTTAGGTCCCACAATGTGAAGATATTTATGAGGCTCTTATGCTTAGTTTAGTTAAAAAACCTCTCACTAAAGAGATAATATTTTCAACACTTCGAATCATGGACCATGACTTCCAGTTCCATGTCATGAGTAGGATAGTTCAACTCACGAGGTCGTAGGAGACGTGAACAATAATATATTACCTTATCCCTCTTCATCAATACTAAAATCAATCCAACTTATGATGCACCAAAGTAAAAAACATATCCAATTACTAGAATAAGAAGGATTAATGATAGAACTATAGTTAACCTTATATTCATCTCAAGAAACACAACTTCACACTGGATTGAACACTAAAACTTTATTCCCTTCTTTATCAGTTCTTTCATGGGTGTGGGTAAATGAGAGAAGTCCTGGATAAAATGTTGACAGTATCCAAAAAAACCTAGGAAGTTACAATTCTAATACACATTCCAAGGGTGTGTCTTGGACATCACTACCTCCACATTATATGGGTCGTAGATATTCCTATCTTATAAATGACATGTCTTATGAATTTTACCTCCAGAATCCAAAAAACACACTTCGACAACTTGACATAAAGATGATGTGATTTAATTATACTCATTACTATCTCTATGTAACAACCCAAAAAACAGTAGCCTAGAGTCGGTGGTTATTTAATTACAATTTCATTTATACAAGGGATCACATCACAAAGGATCGATCCATTTAGTAGTCTTGAAAAAAATAGATACATACATGGTTCCCTTATTACATTATAGAACATAAAAAAAGAAAATAAACTTCTTCTTTAAAATTATTAAAATATTTTATCTTCACAACCTAGGTAAGGGAAAAAATAAAACTGTGAGATCAAACACTCATTCAGGATTATGTGAAAAAAGAATAAGTGAAGAAAATTCAACAAGCAATAAACATTATGATAAAGTAAATAATATGAAAAACACATGCCATAAATTCACTGAGAATGGAGATGCATCCATAGATTTTTTCATAGTGAAAATGACATGGAAATTAATAACTAAATACTAAAAGAAGAAAATGCTTATTTATTATATTTCATGTATCTAGAAAGTGAACCATTATACCGTCAAGACAGATTAACTCTATGGGTAAAAACCCATCTGATTCTATTTGTAAAGAAACACAAAGGGTTTGTTGACAAATGTTTTGTCTCATGATACATATCGATGCATCGAGGGGATGTCTATAACTGGGACCCACCCATCACAATGAGTCCAAAGCATTCTTCATATATAGATTCAATTCATGAATTATAAAAATATCTATATTGAGTAGAGGATGTCGATTTATCAGTATTTCCCTAATTAAAACAACATTAAAAGGAGACACCATATATAAAAATGGTGCATGGATAAGGAAATAATAATATCTATATACAATAAATATGGATATTTAATGAAATATTTAATGAATGATGGTAACAAATGAAAGGGAAGTATACATACACCACACACATGGAATAAGTGGAGAATAAGGCATAACCAAAGGGAATATCATAATGGTGTCCATGACAGAATTTATTTAAATAATATGTATACATTAATAATGGAAAATATTCATAAATAACAATAAATTAAGTCCAAATGGAGTGAAAACATTTAAAAGGAGTGTTTAAGAAACTTTATAAATGAGCTACTTCAGTGCAGTTTAAGGGAAAATACTAAAGAGACTTTAAAATTGAAAAAGGTATAATTTATTATATAGAACAAAAAATTAAAAAAGTTAGTTATTCATGATAAAATGTGTGATTTTAGAAAAATTCATGTATCTTAAAACATATTATTGGTGGTACTTGAAAATGGGTAAGAAATTGGGAAGTTCCCTTTAATCGGGCTTGCTTATTGTCAGAAATTGAGAAGGAAACCTTATAAAACATGTATTTACCCATAAAATAAATGTAAAATGATATTGATAAATGAGTTTGGAACATATAAACATAATTGAGAAGAATTATATAAAATTAAATAATAAATAAATTAGGGTAATGAGAGATAAAGGGTAACCCAAATTGAAAATAGAGGTTCGGGGAGATTCCGTTACGTTATGTCTGAAAGTGTTATGCACTTGCACATAGTGAACTAGATAATGAAATTATATTAGTTAATAATTTAATTATGAACCTATTAAAAATTTATTTAATTTATTATAATTTTATTAAGTTCATTTATGACCTTTTTTATGAGTTAAAATACTCAATTTTATCATTCGGGAGTGTTTGTTTCCTCGATTTTCAAGATTGGTTGACTTGTATACATGTATTAAAGAATAGGTAAAATGGGAATGGTTATATAGAATTAAAATTATATGTTATTAATGAAATTATAGGAGAATAAATTGTCTAATATATCATTTTTTTCTAGATATGAGGATGATTCGTTAATGATATCTGTTTTAATTATTTTGGCATTTTTCGATCATCACAAACTAATTTTGTTTTATTAATTAATATAATGTATAAATAATAGTTATAGAACATTATATAACATATAATATTTATGATAAATTCTGATTTAACCATAATAATGGTTTTATGACCTGCCTTGAAGGTGGTAATAGAAAATGAAAACGCATCGTCCACAATGGTGGTAAATAGTTACATCACTAACGATATTTTCATTTTTAGAATAAAAGAGAGATGAGAAGAGGTTCGATGATGGATATTACATTAAATTAACAACATTATAATATATATCAGACACCAGATTTATCATGCCTGTTTGGTTATATGAGGCGAGGTCAGGATAATAAAATAAATTAAATTGAAATAAATTGAAAGAGAAGGATTATGGGTTTTACATATTGAATTCTTCTCCTTGAGAACCTCCTTAAGGCACTTGGATTTTGGTATTTTATTGAGATAAAAGGATCCTGGAAGTGGGGGAGATACTTGGGAAGATTATTGAGAATAAATTGGACAAGCTTCAAGGCTTTTTAGGTGTGAGGAGAAGAGGTGGTGAGGGGTTGTATTTATAGCGAAGGAGAGGGATGCTTTTTGATTATTTTAGTCATTTATTTATTATTTTGTCTCAAGAAAATGAATAGTTTTAACATTATCACTTAATATATTAAAATAATTAAGGATAGTTCAATATTATGGGTTTACATTATCTATAAATCATCTATTACTCAATAATTCATGTATTTAGCTTATATCATAAATTACCATATTTCACTATTCACCAAAAAATTCAACTATTTTAGAAAAATCCAAAAAATTCAACCCAAAAAATTTTCTATGTGCAGGATTAAAAAATGAACTCTATTTTATGAAAATAATTTTATAAATATGATAAATTTAATTTTTACCACCATTTACTCAAAAAATATAAATTTTAATATTATAACTGATTTTATAACACTTTGAAATATTAATTAAGCCCTCATAAAATTATCTTATAATCATAAGAAAACAAAATATTAATTTCTGATTCTATTTTATGAAAATAAAGTTTCTTTTAAATCATTATATTAATTATAAAATTGTAAGTAAATATTTAAGTTTTATAAAAATACCAACACTTAATTTATCATTTCTGTAATATTTATTTACTTATTCTATGATATAATTATATCATATTTTCATTTAAAATATCCATAAATATTATTTACACTTTCATAGGTGATGTTACTATTATTTTGGCCAAAATTACTATTCCTAATGGTCACATTACTATTCCAAAAGTCATGTTACTATTTTATTAGTATATGTTCCTTAATTAATAGAAAAAACCTCTTATTTAATTCATTCTTCGTTTATAAATTTTATTTTGTGTTCTCT
Source organism: Viscum album (assembly GCA_963277665.1). Classification (NCBI taxonomy): domain Eukaryota; kingdom Viridiplantae; phylum Streptophyta; class Magnoliopsida; order Santalales; family Viscaceae; genus Viscum; species Viscum album. The sequence continues at coordinate 9,096,776 of OY728143.1, read as the reverse complement.
ATTTGATTTTATATGACTTATACTATATGATTTTTTTTGTGAAATTTAATCAATAAAATGAATTGAATTTATTTAAGAGGATACACACCACAAAATTTAGGTTGTTATATTCTTCCCTCCTTTAGAAATTTTGTCCTAATTTTTTTTCATGAATATTTCCCTCTAAACAGATGTGGGTGGTTCTTTTTTATAACATCCTAAGGTACCCATGTTGATTATTCCAATATATGGTCTCTCCAAAGAACATTTACAAGCCGAGTATTCTAATTTCTAAATACTTTCTCTCTTGTGTAAAGAATCTCTATTGACACTTCATAGTAAGACAAATCAAGTTCCAGTTCGATTTCTTCATAGGAAAGTACATGAGTTGGGTCTGGTATGTAATTCTGTAAAAATGATATGTGGAACACATCATGAATTTTGGAGAGACTTGGTTCTATATATAATTGGTAAACTATATCTCCAACTCTTTACAGAATTTTAAATGGTCTAATTTACCAAGGGATTAGTTTCCCTTTATTACCATACCTTTTGGCACCTTTTATTGGTGATACTTTCCGAAAGACATGATCTCCAATTTGAAATTCCAAATCCTTTATCTAGTTGTCTACATAACTCTTTTTCATAATTTGATCCATTTTTATATGATCCTGAATAATCTTTACATTTTTTGTTGTCTCATTAATAAATTCTAGGATTATAAGTTTCCTCTCACCAACTTCATCCCAAAATGTTGGAGTAGGACATCTCTTTCTATATAATACTTCATATAGGGATATTTGAATACCAGAATGGAAATTATTATTGTAGGAAAATTTATCCAATGGTAAATACTAATCCCATGTGCCTTCAAAGTCAGGTGAGCATGATATCAACATGTCTTATAATGTTTGAATAGTTCTTTCAGACCGTCTGTTGGTTTGAGGGTGATAAACAGGCCTGAAATGGAGCTCATTATCAAAATATTTTTGAATAATCTTCTAGAATTTTGATTTAAATCATGGATCATGATCATACACAATCGATAGAGGTGCACCATTAAGTCTTACAACTTTGTTAATATAGAGTATTTTTAGGTGATGTAGTAGAAAACCCTCCCTTATAGAGAGGAAATGTGCAGATTTGGTAAGTCAATCAACAATAACCTATATTGCATCATTATTTCATGGAGTATTTCGTAATCTAGTGATGAAGTCCATATTAATGACATCCCACTTCTACATATTAATAGATAGAGGTTTCATGACTCCTGTAGGATGTTGTCTCTCAGCCTTCACTTATTGAAAAATAAGGAATCTTGACATATAGGTAGCAATTTCCAGCTTCATATTATCCCAATTTCTTTTCCTTTAGACATTTTTACATCTTCGTACTACCAGGGAGTATAAAAAAGTTGGAGCTATGAGCATCATCTAATAGTTTTCTTTTTAGACCAGGTATTGATAGAACACATAACATATTCCCAAATTTCATAATTCCACATTCATACACTTAGTATGACAATCTTCCATCCTCCACGACTTTAATATTCTTTTTAAAATTCTCATCATCAGATGGAGAACTTTTTATCTTCTCCTGTAAAGAGGGTTTAGTAATAATTTGAGAAAGGAGTGATGTTTCCTCTTCCTTAACAATCCCCATATCCATATTTACCAAATCCACGAACATAGGGTCTTTATAAATCCTCATTTAGGTTACAAGTCTATGATCTTTCATGCCTAATGTTTCTACTACCTTATTTTCCTTCACTAGGTGGTAGTGTATTGAGGAATCCTAATTTGTGAGTAACTCGATCCATTTTATTTGCCTCATGTTGAGTTATTTTCATGTAAAGATGTATTTAAAACTCTTATGATCCTTATATATTTCACATCTTTCACCATAAAGATAGTGTATCTATATCTTCCGAGTAAAGATTACAGCTAAAAACTCAAGATCATGAGTAGGGTAATTTTCTTCATGAGTCTTCAACTACCTTGATGCATATGCAATAAATTTATCATTTGACATAATGAAAAAACCTAGTAAATTCCTCAATGCACCACTCTATATAAAAAACACATCATTTCTTGATGGTAGAGTCCAAATCAGAACATTGAATAATCTTATCTTAAATTCTTGAAAACATTTTGGACATTATTTTTTCCTTACAAACATAACCCCTTTACCTATGAGCTAGGTTAATGAGTTTTTCAATAAGGAAAAATTCTAAACAAAACACTGATAGTAACCTACTAAAATAATAAAACTATGTACCTCCATTACATTCATTATCATAATACATTATTGGATTTCCTTTGTCTTCACAGGATCAAATGAGATTCTATCCTTAGAGATAATATAGCCAAGAAAATAAATTTCCTAAATCTAGAATTCACACTTTCTAAATTCACCATATAACTCTTTCCTTCTAAGAGTCTCAAGAATAATCCGCAAGTGATTCTCATGGTCCTCATAACATATATAATACACCAAAATATCATCAATTAATACAAAAAAAACATCAAGATATTCATTAAATACTTTTTCATTAGATCTAGGAAAACTGAGGTTAAATTATTCAATCCAAATGACATTACTATGAACTCATAATGTCCATACCTCATCCGAAAATCTGTATTTTGGATATCTTCTTTCTTTACTCACAACTGATGATACCTTGAATGAAGGTCAATATTTTAGAAATATTGAGCTTCATGAATTTGGTCAAATAAATCATCAATGTGAGGCATATGATACTTGAAATTTATTGTAATTTCATTTATTTATATATAGTAAATGCACAGACTTAATGATCTATCTTTCTTCTTAACAAAGAGAATAGGGGATCCCCTGGAGAAACACTAGGGAAAATAAATCCCTTATTACTCAAATCCTTTAGGTGTTTCTTTATCTCCACAAATTACACAGTTATAATTCTTTAAGGAATATTTCATATTTGTCTTGCATCAGGGAATAAATCAATGGTAAATTCAACTTCACACTCTAGGGGGTTCCATGATAATTTATCTAGAAATAAATCAATGTATTCATGCACAATTAGTAAATACTCAATTAAAATACTACTTTCATCACCCATAGATGTTTTTTTCTCTTCCTCCCTAATAATTTCATTCAGTTGAGCTACTTGGGGTGGATATAGATAAGAATCAAATGATAAAGTTTCTACTCTAAGGATAATGTATTCTACATATTCCTCACAAATCATAATTTCCTTCTTCTTGTAATAATTTATCATATCATATTTTGAAATCCAATACATACTGAGGATTATATCAATGTTGAATATAAGTATGATGATAAGGTCAACAAATAAAGAACATTTATTTTCCATAATGGGAACTAACCAACACATTTTTTATAATGATACTTCCCTTAGGGTTTTCGTCTAAAAATTCACTTACTAAATAAAAAAGGTAATATCTAATTTTCCTGGAAAATTGGGTAGATATAAAATAGTTCTATGATCCATAAAAAAATAAAGCCTTGGTTAAATTTAAAGATAGGATTAACGTGCCTGCCACCATATCATTGAGTAATTCTACTTCAGATTTGGTTATTGCATAAGCTTGGTCGTCTCCCCTTGACCTCTTTTATGGTAAATTAGCTTGATTATTGGGAAAATGATTTGAATAATACCTCATTTCATTAAATTTGAAGCATTGAACATCATTTATTTGTTTCAACCACTTTCATTCATTTTCTATATGACCCTTTTCTCTACCCTTATAAAAAACTCTCATTCCTTTCATACATTTCCCAGGATGATTCTTTCCACAGTTTCACATAATGGAAATTTTTTCATTCCTTTATTATTCATTGATGATTCACCTTTGGAATGATTATCAAAAGGCATATTCTTATCTTTATTTCCCTTGAATAAATATTTTCTAACAAATTCCTTATCTATTTTTATGTCACTTAATTCTATTTCATCATATAATGAAATTTTTTGAGAAGTCAGTTCCCTTCAGAGACTTGGTTTAAGACCTTTAAAAAAATGATCAACCTTTTATTATGAATCATGTATGTAATCTATATAATACCTAGATAGACTTGTGAAGGTAGACTCATAATCTACAATACTCTCTTCTTCCCTTTTCTTTAAGATAATGAATTTTATCTTCATTTCATTTCGTTGCTCATGAGGTAAATATTTTACAAATAATGTTTCTTTAAAATTTCTCCATTCCAAGTCTTCTATTTCATATTCTACATTATTATTTTGGATCAAAAACCACCATTGATCAATATCTACCATTAGAAAATATACTGTAAGTACTAACCTTTCAATTTCATTGTATCCTAATGCTAGAAATATATTTTCAAGAGATTTGATCCTACCACTAGATTAGTATTACCACTAAAATATGATGAATTATACCACATGAAATGAACCAACATAGGTTTAGTGTTGTCATTCATCATAACCTGGGTATGTTTTCCTAATATGGACATGATCTGCTCAGCTCCAATACTAACTGTGTTAACTTGCTCAATGGGGAAATCCCTAAATTGTCTACAGGTATTGATTCATTTACATCCATTAGGCACTATCACTAAATGATTTCATACACTACATTAGCTCATAATCATAATGAGTATTGATCCACAAATTCAATATAAGGAATTATTATAATTCTTATGTTTATTTATCATTTAGTTCCCAAGGATTCCACTAAACCTGATTTGATACCAACTACAACAACACTAACCCCAGTAGCCCAGAGTTTGTGGTTATTTTATTACAATGACAGAGATACAAGATATCACATCACCAAGGATAGATCAGTTTAGTAGTCTTAAAAAACCTAGATACATACATGGTTCCCTTATTACATCATAGAAAATAAAAAAATAAAATAAAATAATTCTTTCCACTTATTCAAATATTTCATATTCAAAACTTAGGGAAGGGAAAAAAATTAAAGGGTGATCACAAACAATCATTAAGGGTTTTCTGAGATAATAATTAGTAAAGAAAATTCAATAAGGAATAGACATTATAGAAAGATAAATAATATGAAAAACACATGCCATTAATACCCTGAGAATGAAAATGCATACATAGATTGTTTCATAGTGAAAACCACAAGGAAAGTAATAACTAAATACTAAATGAAGAAAATTATTATTTATTGGATGTCATGTATATGAGACATGAACCATTATACCATCATGATGGTTTAAGTATGTGAGTAAAAACCCATCCGATTCTATTTGGAGACAAACAAAAAGGGTTTTTCAACAACAAATTTGTCTCATGAGACTTGTCGATTCATATAGGGGATATCTATAACCATGACCGACCCATAATTTCATTTCCAAAGCATTCTTTATACATATATTCAATTCACGATTTATAAAAATATCCGTATTGAGTAGAAGATACAGATTCTTCAATATTTTCCCAATTAAAATAACATTCAAATAAAACACCATATGTAAAAATGGTACATGTATAAGGAAATAATAATATCTATGATATAATAAATATCAATATTTAATGAAATGTTCAATGAATTATGATAAAAAATTAAGGGGAAGTATACATACACCACACACAAGGAATAAGTGGCGATTAGGGAATAACCAAAGGGAATATCATAATGTTTTCCATAAAAGAATGGATTTAAATAATAATTGGACATTAATAATGGAATTTAGTCATATATCATGATAAATGATTTCCAAATTGAGCGAAAACATGTAAAATGAGTTCTTATGAAACTTTAGAAATGATCCTATTTAGTGTGGTTTAAGGGAAAATAGAAAAGAGACATTAAAATAGAAAAAGGCATAATTGTTTATATAAAACTAGAAAGGAACAAATATATTTTTTCATGACATAATGATTTATTTTACAAAAATATTTTTAGTTTAAAACATATTATGGTTGGTACTTGAAAATGGGTATGAAATTGGGATGTTCCCTTTAATTGGGCTTACATATTATGAGAAATTGAGAAGCAAAAATTATAAAACATGTGTTTCCCAATAATATAAAGGTGAAGTGATATGAATATATGAGTTTGGGATATATAAATAGAATTTATAATAAGTATATAAAAGTAAATAAGAATTAAATTTGGGTAAATATAGAGAAAGAGTAGCCCGAATGAAAAATGGAGGTTCAGGGAGAATTCATTTCCTTATGTTTGAAAGTGTTCTGAACTTGCACTTAATTCCATGGATAATGAAATTATATTGATTAATAGTTTAATTAATAACCTATTAAACATGTATTTGATTTATTATAATTTTATGAAGTTTATTTATGCCCTTTTTGATGAGTTATAAGACAAAATTTTGTCATTCGGGAGAGTTCATTTCCTCTATTTTCATGATTGGTTCACTTCTATACATGTAAAATGATAATAGTTATCCAGAATTGAAATTATATGTTATTAATGAACTTATAAGATATTAAATGGTCTTATATATCATTTTGTTTCTAGATAAGAGAATGATTTGTTAATGATAACTGATTAGATTATTTTGGTGTTTTTAGATCATCATGAACTAGTTTTGTTTTATTAATTAATATGATGTATATATATTTGTTATAAAAACTTATATAACTTATAATATTTATGATAAAATCAAATTTAACCATAATAATGGGTTTATTACCATAATTAAAGGCGTTAATGTAAAATGAAAATGCATTGTCCACAATGGCGGTAAATCGACGCATCCTTGATGATATTTTCATTTTTAGAATAAAATAGAGATGATAAGGGGTTTGATGATGGAATTTACATTAACACAATAAAATTATATTATATATAATATATTGGAGTTATAATCCATTTTTTTATAGAGTAGGTGAGTGAAGGATAATAGAATAAATGAAATTGAAAGAAATTGAAAGAGAATGATTAAGGGTTTTACCTCTTGAATTATTTACCTTGAGAACCTCCTTAAGGCACTTAGAATTTGGTATTTTATTGATACCAAAGGATCATGGACATGTGGGAGACATGTGATAAGATTATTGGGTAGAAATTGTTCAATATTCAAGGCTTTTTTTAGTGTGATAAGAAGAGGTGGTGAGGGGTGGTATTTATTTTGGAGGAGAGGGGTGTTTTTGATTATTTTATTCATTTGTTTATTATATTGGCTCAAGACTATTAGTAGTTTGAAACCTATCACTAAATATATTAAAATAATTAATTAAGTTTTATATTATGGGATTAAATCATCCATACATAATCTATGACTCAATAATTCATTATTTATCTTATACCATAAATTACCATATTTCACCATTCACAAAAATTCAACGATTTTAGAAAAATCCCAAAAAATCACCCTATAATTTTTTGACATTTATAATTAAAAAATGAAAACTATTTTATGAAAGTAAATTTCTAAATATGATAAATTTAAATTATAATATACATCATCATTTACTCAAAAAAAACCAAATTTAAAATTATAACTGATTTTATAACACTTTGAAAAATTAATTAAGGCGTCATAAAATTATCTTATAATCATAAGAAAACATAATATTAATTTATGATTCTATTTTATGAAATTATTATTTTTTTCAATAATTATATTAATAATAAAATTATAAATAAACATTTATGTTTTATAAAAATACCAACACTTAATTTATTATTTTCAAAGTATTTACTTACTTATACTATGGTATAATTATATATTATTTTCATTTATAACATTATTACATTTTATTTATACTTTAATAGGTAAGGTTACTATTATATTAGCTAAATTATTATTCCTAAGGGTCACATTACTCTTTAAATGGTAAAGTTACTATTTCATTGGTATATGTTCCTTAATTTCTAGAAAAAAGCCTCTTATTTCCTTAATTCTTCATTTATAAAGTTTATTTTGTGTTATCTATGTGACTTTATATGAGTTATACTATAATAAATACTTTTTTGTATAACATAAGATATTTAATGAATTGAATTTATTTAATAGGACACATAGCATAAAATTTTGGGGTGTTATACCCTAGATGCATAACATGATGATTTGGTGATAGAGAGTAGATGAGGATGTCTTCAATGAACACCACAATGAACAAGTCAAGGTAGGGGTAGAATATATTATTAATGAGATCCATGAACACTTAAAGAGAATTCATTAGGCCAAACGACATCACAATGTACTTGTATAGCCCATACCTTCTCAGAAACACCATCTTTGGGATGCCCTCATCTCCAACCCACAATTGGTGATAGCCTGATCAAGGATCAATCTTGGAGAAACACTGGGATCTGCGTAACTAATAGAAAAGGTTGTTGATCCTAGGAGAAGGATATATGTTCTTCAATATCACCTAGTTTAACTTTCAATAATCGTCATAGAGTCAAAGACTACCATCTTCCATCTTGGTGAATAAAACTGGTGCAACCCACAGTAAAGTACTCATCCTGGTAAAGACCTTATACACCATGTCCTTGAGTTATAACTTATTATCCATCAACTCAGCTTGTTCCATAAGTTAAGGGGGTTTCAAAATAAAGTTTTCACCCAAAAAGATATCTATCTCAATTTAAATTTCCCTATAAAAGAGATGTCTTATAAATTCATATGAAAAGATGTCCAAAAAGAGATCCATAACTAGAGGAAGAGATTAAGGGGATGCCATGGATTCTGCTGAAAGATCCATGCCTGTAATCTATGTCCTAATCATCTCAAGATGACTCAATTCTAGAAAAAGTCTACCCAATTCTAGTTACCATTATCTAGTCATCACATATCTCTTTAATAAAATATAATAATCAGAGTAAACATGCCAAAACTCTGTAAATGGAATACCAATTAAGAAGATAAATAAAAAAAGACCCCCAATGGTTAAAACCAAACTAAATTATAGATTTAAATAGATAAGATAAATAAAATATATGGAGTCCTCTAGATCCCATCTCATCCCTCCACCTTATCCATGCTCCTCTACTCATCTATCATACGTGGGACCCTTTCCCTTACTTGGGTCCCTACAAATGAAGTCTATATGCACATAGAGATGTTTGTGTAGGGTTTGATTAATTAAACTTAGTATGGAACCACCAATGTATCCTTAAAATTTATTCACAGGTACAACACATGTATTACATGATAATAGTAAATGCAGACACAAGCATGATAAAACATACAACCAAGTACCGAACGGTCATTCTCTAACCAAACTACCATAAACCCTCGACCACTCTTGCTTTGGATTTACGCTAGAAAGATGATGAAAGGTCATTATTAATGTCCAAGATCAAGCCACAAGCCTAGATACATATGTCTCAGTTTTCACATAGAATCGAGATGACCATGATACTCAGTGTGCTTAAGGTATCGAGTTTGGGTATGTTCCTCTGTATCCTTAATGTATCAAGTTCCTTATGGGCCATAAGACTTTCATGCCCTAACCCTATGTATGGGTAGATTTTCAAAATTTTTATACACTGTGAAATCTCCCCTATAAGGATAAAAATACCATAATGGCCCACCTAACATAGATACCACGAAATAACCTCTAAATTTAAGATAACACACAACAAGGAAGAGCATGATAAAAAATCATATAATGGAATCACGAGAAATATAGTATCATCATATAACAACATGCGAGTCAATATCAAACATGGTAAAAAACCACTCAAGTAATCACTAATGGAAACAAGGATAATATATGGGTATCACGACAATGCACACACCCATAAGAAATCACCACTAATCAATAATAATAAATTATGCCAACCCATGAATCATACCATGTCAAAAAGTGAATACAAGGTCCCAAAATGGAAAGGAAATTCCTACCACAAGGTTTTTGATGAAGAAATATGAGGTTTTTCAAGGAACAAATACTGAAAAATGTCATACACCCACGGAGAAAGGTTTACACATCATGGATGTCTCAATCAGGTTATTGTTGATCAAGAACAATGTTTAGAACAAATACTCAAGAGAATTCCACATCAAAAAGGTTGTTATATAATTCCATAAATTTAATATTCTATAATTTTTATCAATTCCATGGTATATTGAAGGAAGGAATGAAAATTCAATGAATCCACCATTGAAAAAAGAATATATTGTGAATTTGTTGTCAATTCTAGAGTAGGTCCTTAGTTCTAGACAATGATCATTAATCTATCACCAACCCATCAATGTAATAGATATTAAAGGTGAGATTCAAAAAGTAGAATGTATTACAATGATTTGTCTAATAATTCTTACCTATAAACATCACAGTTCATGATAATTATAAATATGGTCAAGAGGGTTGTCATTGAAACATTGATTTCACCATGAATCTATCATGATATCATCAATAAATTAAGTTTCCATCAACAATTATCTATCAAGAATAGTCCTAGGATGAAGAACCATTAACACTTACATGTTGAATGCTCGTTGTCAAAGGTATACCTCAGTTTGATCAAGAAACAACATTATATTGTAAGATCCTCCACTGATATATGAATAAATAATGAATTAATCAATATATAATTATGTAAACCATAGATCCAATATATATCAACCCTCTAATCATCAAAATAAATATGGATTTGGCATAGATCTAGAGATAAAATTCACCGATCATGCTTCCGAGATCGTTCATAGGTTGGTGAGACAATTGGAGAAGTATTGAGGTTCCAAAGGACTAAGGGAGTGGTCTCTAATTTAGAATATGATAAAGGAAAAAATATTTGGGAGTTAAAGGATATGGAATTATGTGTAAAATTAAATCTTATGTGGTTAATATAATGAACCGCCAGATTGGGTGAATCAATTGGCTAGTGGGTTCTGCTGTTGCCAATAGACCTACTATAACACCACCAGATGGATGGTGGGTTCCAATAGCTAGCTGGAGGCTAGTTTCCATCCACATCCGGGCTAAACCATACAATAAAACTATAACCACAAATTCATATACCCTTAGCCTCCAAAACACACCCTCTTAGTCATCTATATCATAGAATATAAAAAGGGAATATAATTATTATAAACTCAAAATATCTCATTCATCAAAATAGAATGAGGATGTTATGGGTTCATTACGACACTAATAAATAATAAATATTCATAGTTGGTCATTATATCCCCAACTTCTACTCACCACTTCATCTCAGATGAACTGTACTAAGAACAAGGAAAATTCATTTTCTCCTTCATCATCTTTGACACCTAGATGATCTTTAACTTCAGATCAGTATCAGATCCTCCTTAAACTTAGATAATTCTTCAATTTTTCCTGGATCAGAGCTCTCAAATCTCAACTTTCAAACAAACATATTCTATCCCCTTTTTTAAATTTATATATAGGTCACCATAATTATAAATTTTCTATATATTAAATATAGAATATCTATAAAAAAATACAATTTCCACAATCCTCATTAAGTTTTCTTGTCACTTTCTTATACATGGGATTATCCCAATATCTCCATGTTTTGAAGTTGAGTGCCTTTACACAGACTTAATAAGTGATTTTTAATTCCATATCTTGTTTATAGATATTTATGCACAATTTATTCTTACCATAATATTGTCAATAAATGTTTTCCACTATTTACATAGTAATATCCTTATATTTTTTTTCATATCAATGGTTTATAATATCTTCCATATATATTGAGAAACTTGAGATACTATGATAAAAATCTTAATAATATTTCATATATTCTAGATATATTATAATGACTGGACATATATGATATCTGACTATCATGAATTGGGGGCTCATAAACATTGATATTTCTTCTCATTAAGTTTTCACTTGGTGATCTTGAGTAGATGAGAACATGAGGGCTGGCCCACCAATATTAACATCACATGTTTCATGCGTCATTAGTTGGTGATATCTATTAGAATGTGTATTGGTGTCAAGACTTGAGATAATTATTAATGTTTATCATTTTATCATGTATTTTTTTACAAGATAAAAACTTTGACAATTATGTTGTTTCAAGGCTTTTGTTGGTTGAGTCATTTATATCATGTCATTGATTTAATGATCAAGAAAAGATTTTAAATTTTTGTGATGGAAAAGATATATCAAGATCATTTTATGAGGATGGTAGTACCTTTATTGAATCTATAGCCACAGTAAAAGAAGACAAGTTCATCGAGTAAGGTTATAAAATAATAATGTAAGAAAGGATGATGACACGAAGTGTGCATCCTTCTTTATGAGATATAAAAAGTCAAAGAGATTATATTACATGAAATGTGTTTGTAAGAGGTTTTAATTTTTATAAACAAGACTTATCTCTTTATGGGTCTTTATGGGTTTCTATACTCCACTCCTGGTTTGTGCGTACTGTTATCGAGATAAGGTCCTATAGGGTCACATAGAAAGTGTATTCAGAATCTTAGTAAATTCTAATGTGTTAGAGTTTATAAAATTGTAAGCCCAGTGGGGGGGGATATATATAATTATAATTTATTGTAATTAAATGAATAAATTAATTATTATTAGATTTTAGAATAATGGTGGATGAATTTATTTACACATGGTATTCATAAGTTATTAAGTGAATACAAGATAAATATTTTACAAATAAATAATATTATCTAATGCCTTTTTAATATTTTATAGTAGATTCAAGTCGAGTAAATGGATCATATTTTATCACATAATATAGTTTTTATGTTATAAGTAAGTGATGGATTACTTATTACCATTGCAACATGTTTCTGAGGTCTTAAGTGTTATTTTGGGACATTTTAGAAGGGTTAACTTATTAAAGGGATTAAGTGAAAATTTAATAATTTTAACTCTCACTATAAAATCCAAAATAATCCCAAATTAATGAGACTATTAATTCCCTTGAATTTGATTAGTTCTATCAATTATCTCACAAGTTATATAGAGAGAAACACGCATTTGGGGAACCTGATCCAAGAATCACCTCTTAGATCAAAGAAATGATGTTCTTGTGATTTCATCAGTGTCAAAATGCATTCATTTATCTATTCTGTCACCCAGTGTATGAAGATTTAAGATCAATAATGATTCTGGAGTTAGTGTATATTATTTATAGGGCTTTGACGTCATTTCCTTAAAGTAATGATCTCTGACAATGAGCGAGCATGTGTTCAATCAAAATCGAATGAGGTATAGTTTTGATTTTTATTTTTCATTCTTAATTAAATTTATATAGGATTTTACTATGTTTACTTGGTTACAGATACAATGTTTATGAACTCACAACATCAATAACATTGTAAAATTTTTAAATTATAGATATTTTAGTCTTCTACTATGCTCTTGGTACCAATAAGTGGTTTTGGATGAATCATGTGATTTCTTAAGAAAATTTAAAATTATTTTTTCATGAATTCAAGTAGATTGTATTTCAATAGTCTGAAAAACTTCAATGATTCATATATCTGAGGTTGTATGATCGAGTTATAACCATCTATGTATTGAAATCATATTTTTCATGTTTAAAATTAAAACACACATATTTTTTATTTGTCCAATGAGTGAGGGTGTCATTATTAGTGGGGAAGGATGGAAAAAAGTGATGTTTCGTGGGAAGTACATAGGTCAAATGAAGAAAAAAAGTCTATACACATAGCCTTTTTAAAATTACGAAAATAAATATATAAATATATATATATATTAAAAAAATAGGTCTTGTTGAGGGAGTCGTACAATGTGGAACACATTTTTTAAAGAGAAAAAATCAACTTACATGTGGAAAAGAAGCTAAATGCATCTCCATTTTGTACCCCCACTAATTATGGGAAACTTTTGATAATAACAACATAAATAGGAACTATTAAGTTATAAAAAATTATTATTATTATTATGAGAGTGTAAACACCTTGGTCTGCTCATTCCCCTCTATAGGCCCCGCACAATCACCAATTTGGTCGTCTTGATAGATTTTTCCAACCAGATACAGGTTGGTCCAAGATTTTTTCAACCCACCTACTCTATCTGGGCTGCCTCATGACCTAATAACCCCTTATGAGGGGTTTTCTTAAGGTCCACATCCCTGAAAATTTTCAAAAAATTCCAATAAATAAATAAAGTTATTTGAAATGAATTATTTTTTTTATATACCTTATGATAAGTATTTTGAAAATTAAAATTATTTTATTTTATTTTAATTAATTAAAAAAACTTGAGTATAATTATTCACAAATTTAATTTATTTAGATATGCTTAATTCTTACTGACTCACCAATTCTATCATGACATGACTAAAGTAGTTATGCATTGGGTTGAAGTTGATTCATTATTCACTCAATGGATTAACTATTAGAATTGGATCATTATCACATAGTTTGTTTTTATTAATGCATGGATTATTATTTTTATGTGAAATATATATAATTGATCACATAAAATAATCAAAAATAATGAATAGATAAAATGAACATGTATAGTGAATTGTTTCTATTTAACAATGGATAAGTTGTGAAAGTGATCATATAAATCAAGTATGACGAATAAAAACATATTTCTTTAACAATAAAAAACTATTAAAAACCCTCAAAGAAAATATTAAGTCATTAAAACCTTATATATAGTTAATTTGAATAATATAACATGTTTGGGGTGTTTTCAGCCTTAGTTGAGGGTTTCTCTTACTACTAGGAAATTATATAGAAAGTTGTGGGCCAATGTAACTAACGTTGACAGTAATGAAATATGTATAGCTAGATTGTTACAAATTGTGAGGTAAAGAATTGAATAATGAACTGTTATAATTTTTATAAGTTGATACTCTACTCAATAGACTAAGGGGGTGCTACTTAATATGGTTGTCTATCCTAAAGAATATCTTGAGACTCTATGAGGAGCTGCGAAACCATATCATGGACTATAAGGAGACGTTTTAAGGATTATTTCTACTAGAATACTCTTGAGACTGATTATTGTAAATCTAGTAGTTTAGGGATAATATTATTTGATAAAATTGTGAGATACATTTAAGATTAATAAATCTATAATTTTTAATAACCGATAAGCAAGATAAAATTACGAATCTACTAATGGTTATTGTTTTTATAGAAATAAAAATCAATAACATATAAGTACTATGATCAATTATAGAAAAATAACACATCCTAACTGACATGAATTTCCAAGAGTAGTACATGCACTTGAATAAAGCACTATGATAAGAAAATAAATTCTATCTGTTGGAATCCCCACAACCTATTGATCCACATCAAGAATCGAGGGTAAAAATAAATATTACAAGAGACACATGGATGGTGCATTTGATGTTTACATTTTAATTCCATTATATATTCCCAATATGTTTTGAAAAAAACATTAAGAAATGGATGGATACACATGTCATCTCATCCCTGAGATGTTTGTAGGGAGAAAGTAAAGAAATTAATGAATGATATTATCTCATTCCAACATCCTTATCACATAGTTACTATAGTTTCATTTAGGGTTATAAAATAAAAAGTATAGAGAAAATAATCACTACTAGAAAATCTGGCTACAAACAAGGGATATAGCCATAGTTGAAAAATTGACTGCGGCTATTGGTAGGATATAACCATAGTCCAATGAGACTGTGGATATAACATAGCCTATACAGTCATGCAAGAATAAAAATCTCATATGAATTGTGTAGGAAGGGACTATGGAAATTATCCATGAGTTTCCATAGACATATTCTGTTCTCAAGATACTTAAGGCCATATTAAGTGGGTGTTCATGGCCATAGTCCAAGTCCGACACACCTACAACCACGGTAAAGCCCAGACGTGGTCGTGGGAATATCAAGATAAGAGTATGGTCACAAAAACCCATTCAAAGTGGCCATAGGGGTCCTATGACCATGGTCACATTTGTAGTAAGTGTCACTAATAATAAAAATTATTTATAATTATATTTATAAATTTATATTTAAATATAGATTAGTGGTATAGTGTTATAAAAAATATATAAGAGGCACTAGGATCAAAACCAAAAAGGTTATTTTTTAAGTGGCTATGGCCATAGTCGACAATAACTATGGCCATAGGGTGGCTGTATAGGTGGAATGTGGACTACAAACTATGATCATGACCTATAGCCATGTTCACTAACCATGACCATAGGGAAAACCCCTACCCAACAACATTATCCTCTATGGAATTTTGACCATGGAAATAACGATTTTTTCTAATAGTGTCTCCAATAACTTTTGGGTAAGTTTCACCAAGAATATAAGAACTTAAAGAAATATTAATATTTTATTTCTATAGTGAACAAGATAAAATAGAAGGTGAAAAGGATAATGGAAAGTGTGGTTCCAAAGTAAACTTCACAATGTAATCTAAACAATCCAAAGATAAAATTGAACATCGAGCATGAGTCGATTTTCGTTGCACGTGGAAAGAAAGGTCATAAGAAGATAAATTACAATGAAATAAAAAAGAAGCAAGAAAATAAATTTACTTCAAGAATATTCATCAATGAATATAATATTTCTATTTTACTTCTTGGGTATTAGATACTATATCTGTGCCACATATTTTTATCCAAATATAGTAACCATGTAAGTTTATAAACATTTCAAGAAGTAAGGTGAATTATCTAAGTAGTTGAGAAAGGGTGATACCTATGTCTGTAGTGAGAAGAGAAATAATTATATGTTGTTGGGGTTTTGGACTAGTTTTTTAGCTATCCTTATAATACTATATCAATCCCGGATGAAATCTTAGAATCCCCAAAATGAGGTTTTTTTTTAGGAACCATCATGACGTAGGACAATGGACACGACCATAGAACATAAGTGGCACCATAGGTGGTCCATGAGGCCTCAAGGTACCAGTGCCTATGAAATAGGTACTAAAATGCAATAAGTATCCAATATCCATGACAAAGTTGACCACAGATAGAGGCATTGTCATACAGGGGGCCATGGGGACACAATGTAGTTGTGCCGACGACATAGATGCTATTTCAAAAGTGGGATCTAGTCTTCATGATAGTAGTGATGGAGGACTGGGGAATTCTCAAACAAGGGGTTAACACTAGCGTAGATGATGGTGGCAGATGAAGGAGGACTGAATTCTTAATCGATGCTGGTGGAAGTGGTAGAAATTAGTTGATGCTAATGAGATGTGATGAACGTGGGACACTTGAAGAAAATGGGTGGGACGTAGGGCCTTTCAGGTCTTTTGGACCACATTTGGAGATATGGGCATGGACCTTAAATATTTATGTATTATGGTTTAATACCCACTAGGACTACAAAGGAAATGTAATGTGTTCCGTCTTCCAATAATAACAAAAGGGGTTATTTGTTTCAATAGGGGGTCCCCTAATTGTTAAAAAACAAGACTTAAATTTTTCTAAGTTAATTTATTCTAATAGAACTATTGTTTTGTATGAAGTAATACCCAAAAATTTATCCCATGCATCAATTGGAAAAAATATGACATTATTTCACATTGGAATGAATGTTGTTTATGGTGTATCATACTCAAATAATTATTTAGTAATACCTGAATCATCGACAATAAAAGATCAATATAAAATGTTGGACACAATAATACCCAATTATGTCAAGATAATTCTTTATCTAGTAAAACTAAAATTATTTTTCAAGCATATACTATTTACGGTGTTTAGACTATTTGGAGCTAAAAATATTAAGTTTTACCGACATACTTACTTATTTTAAGTTTAAAGTAATGAAAAATTTATATAAGGAACATGAAAGTTTTGAATATATGAGTTATTTCAGGCCCATGATATGAAGAATATGTTAACCGAGCATTCATTGATCATGAAAGGGTAGAGTATATTTATTACTAATATCAAATATATATATATATATATATATATATATCATATCAATGGTGTTATTAAAAAGTAGATCAATGATGAGTCTTAAACACATACATTGATCATTAAAATGAGAGTGGATTTATTCCTAATCTCAAATTTCCTTATACACATCAAAGACATGATGAAAGTAGAAGGAGGAACAATAAGTCATTAAAATTATTCCATTATATTTTTGAGACAAGGTTCAATAAATTATGGTGTTAACCCATAAACATATGCCAACTATAATGAAAAATGGATATCATATAAAATATACCATGAAATAAATTTATTATGTCAAAAAATGATTTTATATTCAAATAGTTTTGTTAAGGATTTGTTAACACTCAAATATGAATCAATAAAAACACAAATTGAATCTATGGAAACTGTACTAAATGTTTTTAAGGATATTACATAAATCCCTAATATTGAAAATTTATAGACAAGTGATAGAGTATATTTCTATAAAATTGTGTATATATATATTTTAGATAGTCAGAGAAATAATTAATTGGATCATATTAAGGATCAATATTCACAAATAGTTGGAATTGGGACAAGTTCAATAGGAGCTCATGGAAAAGGAAGACTCCAGATACACATATTTCATAGGAAAGTATAAAACCAAGAGAAATGGTTTTATGATCACCAAGTCTAGGTGATATATCATTTGATAAGAATAATGAATCTTCATCCTACAAGAAATTAGTTAATGGGAATAATCTATGCATGAAACGTTCATATAAATTCAGAAAAATAGATTCCATGTACCAAATTAACTTCAATAGTTTTGTGATTTCTCTAATTGATGAAATATATTGGCGGGTATTCAAGAAAAAATTTACATGGGTAGTATAATCATAGTACCAATAAGGTATGATTGATTATACCAAATCTTCATTCTTAAATCCATTATAATTATACTTTTTATTGAAATATTCTATGATAAAAATATCAAGAATTGGAAGACACAACCACATTTCTTAAAATATATCTATATGATGTAACTAGAAAAGTTTGGTGATGGAAAATAATACCAATAAGAAATGAATGTTTTATAGATCCATTTATCGATTAATTCAATCATCAAGATCATATAATATTCATTTGAGACAAATAGTTTTTAGGTGTCCACAAGAGGTTAGTGGGATCACTACTATTTTTCATGTAAAATATGTTGATAAAATTTGGAAAATAGATGATTCGTATTATAGTTTTATAATACTAGGTTGAAAGATTCTCTCCATAGTTTGAATTAAATTATAAACCTTTTTCTAGGTAAAAAATCTACTAAGGTAGATCTATGGGTTTCTTAGACAAAGTAAAAGTATATATACTAAATAGGTATTGAAAAGTAAAAGCTAGAAAGATTTGAGAGAGATTTGGTATCAACATCACATGACATAAATCTCTCCAAGAATATGAGTATGATACATAGGGGGTTATTTAAATGGTCTATAGAACTTCATAGGATTTAATGATAGATCTATCTCATATTCCATGCTATATACTAAATATAATATTTCAAACATATAAAATATTGTTGGAAAATGTCTATTAAATCAAAGAGAACTATAAAGGAAGTAGTTAGAGCTATCCAATTGTACATGAGAAATTACATGGGATATGTACTTGTTATATGGAGAGGAAGGAACACTATTTATAAGGGGACACAAAATATTATTACTATAGATCTATTTGATCTAATTTCATAGTTAGGATAAGGTATTGAGTATGAGTAGCTCCTTCAATCCTATGGTATCCATATATACAAATATTAGGCATGTTGCATCTTTTGATGATCTAAAGAGGAAGTATTCTATACACTAAAATTTTTCATAGTTCTTGAAATTATACCATAGGTATAAACCAAGATGAAAAGATCCTAATAGAATAAAAAGGTATATACTTAGTCACATAATCTCTTGAGAGGTCTTACTCAAGGTGGGGAAGTCATAGATAATTTAGTGGCCATGTTTGAAAATGTGGTTGGCCCAATGACTAAATCCTAACATAGCAGAGGTATGATCATATCATGAGAGAGATAATAGGTTGATTTTTTGAAAGTTGTATCTAGTGAATGTGAGAGTGTTGGGAATTTGGGTGCCCTATTCCTAACTTGTGCAATAATTTTTGATTTCCATATCATGTATATATAGAGTTATTAATTATGTACTCTTACCATAACAGTGTTGATACTTCTATATAAAATATTTATATGGTAATTTCAATAGATTATTTTTCATATAAATTGGTATTAAAATTTTCAAAATATACTAAGAACATTAATATATAATGATATTAATCCTAAACATATATTATATGGTCAAGATAGACCATACAAACTGGGAATAGATGATGTATGACTATCTGGTGTAGGGGGGATCATAAGCATTGAGAATTTTTTACATGATGTTCACATTTGGTGATATTGAGCAGAGTAGATAATGAGGACTGAACCACTAATAGTAATGCAACATGTTTTAGGTTTAATTAGTTATTTCTCTATTTAATCATGTGACTAGTTCTTTAGACTTGATATCATTATCAATGTGTATTATTTGATCTCGTACATTGATGAAAGATGTAAATTGTGAAAATTTTCTTTTGGTTAGGTAGATGACATTGGCTGCATCAATGATGGTTTGATATTTATTTAATGATACAATAGGATTTATTGTTTCTATAAAGTAAGAGATATCAGGGGCCCAACTGACCAGGTCAAATGTACCTTTATTAAATCTATGTCCAAGGTAGAATAAGGTAAGGCCACCCAATAAGATCAAAAAATAATAAAGCAAGAAAGGATGATGACAGAAAGTGTATGTATTGCTTAATGAGATATCACAAGACAAAATAATTATATTACATGAAATATATTCATAAGAGGTTTTCATTGCTATGACTAAGCCTTATATCCTAGGGGAATTCATGAGTTCCTAGATTCTACTCCTAGAGTGTGAGTATTACTCACTACTATCGATATAAGGTCATCAAGGGTCACAAACAAAGAATATTCAAAAGATTTTCCAATTCTAATAAACCGGAGATTAGGACATGGTGGGCCACATACTGGGGGGGGATGAGATATGTCTAAGTTTAATCGATCACAAGAAATAAATAAATTCATTTTATATGAGTTTAGAATAATGGGGGTTGGATTTATTTACTCATGGTATGAGTAAGTTATTAAGTAAATAAAAGACAAATATTTAATGAATGAATATTATTATTTATGGTTCATTTAACATTTTATGGGAGAGTTATGTCAATTAAATGGCTTAGATTTTATAAAATAACACAGTTTTAATGTTTCAAGTATGTAATAAAATACTTATGACCAATGAGACATGTTTTTGAGATTCTAAGTGTTATATTTGGTAGTTTTATAAGGGTTAACATTTTAAATGTATTAAGTGAAATTTAATAAATATAAACCTACGTATAAAATCCAAAAAAATCCAAAAAATGAGGGACTATTAATTCCTTAGAATTTGAGTAGTTATCTCACTTATCTGATAAGTTCTAGAGAGATAAAAAAGCATTTGGGGCACCTTGATCTAAGAAAAACCTCTTGAATCAAAGTGATGATGTTCCCATGATCGTATGGACATCGAAAGGTTTCTGTTCCTCCACGATAGCACCCAGAGTATGAATATCGTCAATCATGAAATATTTTGGAGAATATTTGGACTGTCTAGTGGGAATGGAATTTGGTTCCTTCAAGAAATGATATCTTATAGTGAACAGACATGCGTTTGATCAAAATCAAATGACGTACAATTTTGATTTTAATTTTTCATTATTAATTTAATTTACATGGGATCCTCAAGTCATTATTGGGTTGAAGTTATACTAATAATGATGTCATTATGTTGGTCACGAAATAATTTTTTAAAATTCCCACTATTTTCAGCTTTCGCTTCACAATCGGTACTAACACACCATATTCTTATTGTCTCCTCAACTATTGTCTCATGGGAAATTTTAGGAGTACCCCTAAGTTTTTTCTTTCTCATTTATTTTCTCATTTATATCACCTAAATATAGTAATCTAGATTCTACCATTTGTCCTTGATTTTCCTTTCTCTTATTATTTATAACAGAACCAACTCAATGATCCCACTTCAACATGTAGAAACATTCTTTATAGCTCAATAGATATTATAGATTCTTCTATAGAAGGACTGACTAAATATCAGATTAATCTTCACTTCACTTGTATTAAATTCTCCTTTGTGATGTTTTGATCCATAAATAATAGTCTAAAAATCACTTGATATAATTTCCTCATAATATCAAATATTCTAAAATACACAGAAGTTACCCTTACGTAGATTTTGATGACCTTTAAACAGGTATTTTGATGACCCTTACATAAGTCAGTTCTTCAATGTTACCCTTATAAAAGATATTTTAATGACCTTTATGCTGATGGAGTTTACCTTTAAATGGTTCATATTTACCTTTTCACAACCTACTAATAACCATTATGTAGAAAATTAATATAGTGTGCAAAATTAAAATTCATATGTTCCATACTAAATTCATATGGAACTTGAATTTTTATGATCCCAATGTAGTCTTAGGATCACATCCAAAGTCACATGATCGTCACAATAATGTATTATGATAAATCATGAATTCATATGATCTTTAGATTTATCTGATTTTCACTCCATGTATTACAATCCTTGAAGTCTTATGTTCTTCCAAATCTATATGATTAGTTTGAAGCCTTATGATAAATTCAAATGATCATCCTCAAAGTCTTATGATCCAATAAGTCTTATGATAAAAGACTTACAACGTAGAGTAATATGATCATCTTTAAAGTTGTACACTCAGTGAATTTTCCATTTTCCTTTCTTAGTTCAAAGTCATACGATGTACTAAATTCTAATGATCAAAGAATTTTGCTGGGCCTAAAGTAATAAAATGAACCTAGAATTATTAAAATAAATAACTCAATGTCTCACAATCAAGCTCAAGTATTACAATTCTGCAAGTCATATGATGTTCTCTATATCATAGGACTTCATGATTTCTTCAATGTATTACTATCTATAGAATTACTTATTTTCAAACCATAATAACTTCCACTTTCTCTTGGACATATTCAAATCTTTCAAAACTTCATCTAAGGTATTTTTACACTGATCTTAGTATCATTAAACCACCAAAATCTTATCATATTTTCCTCTATAATCTAATTTCTTTCAAATAGACATCTATAAATCCATGGATGGTTTCTTAAGTATCTTGCGTCTTCAATCTCTCCAATGTGTACCATCATCCTAGTGATATTATTTACCAATTTTAATAGATCCATGCTCAGGTACACAAGGAAGGATTATCCATAGCTATAGAACTTTCAATATCCCATTAAAGCTAACTTCAAACTTTATAAATAACAACTCAAAAGATACAAATATTAGTTATAACCTTAAATTGTTTATAAAAATTATAGACAACATAGAAAGAATTTACCTTGTCACTTTTAATTCTTCCTCTATGAAGATCAGTACATACAATCATCTGATTTTTTTCATTTCCATTTTCCACAGGGGAAGTAACTCCCTCTATATATTATACAATGGAATGTTCTTCCATATTCAACACCACATGTTTCTAAAATCCATAAATATAAATTCATAATTCATTAGATATAAGGGGAAACTACATTTAATCTATCCAATCACATTATTTAAGTAACAATTAAATTCCTTTTCCAAACCAAATATGGGTGGCCTCACTTCATTAATTGGGTGGATAATTAAATTTATCACCCACTTCACTACACATGCATTTAATTCATTAATTAAAATTGAAAAAAATAAAACAATAGAAGTAAAAACCCATTGGGGAACTTCAATATTCCCCTTTATATTTGTTGTCAATACCTCTTTATCTATAAAGTAAATGTTTCTTTACCTAGTTATTGAAAATAAATATAAAGGTAAATGTTGTGTCTTCTTCTCCATAGTCAATATCTTTCCCACTAACTAATCTAAAAAATATAAGGGAAGGATATATCATATGATTTCATGAACCATATTATCCCAATGAAATTTCAATCCCTTTAGTGAAGGAAGTCACCATAGGTTTCATAGAACTAAGCCTTATGTAAGTTATCTCTAAGTCTATGTGGGATAACATAATTTAGAAAACAACAGCAGGTTTACCAAAGAATCCAATCTATTAACGTGTCTAAAATACATTGTTAAATCATCCAAGCATGATAAAATTATAAATTTATATTTTCTCAATCTAAACTAGCTACAAAGGCATAGCATAATGACAATATGAGGATGAAACTGTAGAGAGAGTGGAACACAGAGATGAAAACTCTCAACCAAAGTTTGTTTAATTCCAATTTTAATTTAAGTTAGTTTACACTAATTAATTGGATCAAATTAAATAATTAAAAAATATAAAAAAAAAGGAAAGGTAGAAGATAGGGGAACCAATTTCCAGGGGAAGTTTTTCTTGATAAATTATTCCAACTTCACTTAAAAATCAATCATATTAAATAGATGCAAAATAATTGAATTTTATTGATATTAGAAATGATAAATCACAATAAATCTATCATCCATCTTAATTCATAATGGTTTTATTAACCAAAATAGCTAATAAAATTAATCTTATATTTCCCAAAGAATAAGAATAATTCAATTAAATGTCCATGAATAAATTATCTTATTCATGTTGGTGTTTGTTCATTATTGAAATCATTTGTTTCATGAATAAATGATGAATAAAATAAAAATTTAGGCACAACATGATAGTATTGAATTAAAAAATCTTATGAGTAAAGGAAAATAATGAGTTGTTGGTACAAAACCCCTTTAACAGATTCCACTCTCATATATGGGGTTCAACCAATCGTTGTCAGGTGATCATTGTGGACGAACAAAACAATACCCAATGCAGAGAGATTGAGGAAGAAATAATGATAAGTTATTAAATAAAATAGAAATATTTCAATTAAACTAAATATCATTCACCATTACATCAAAAAAATAAATATAAATGGAATGAAGAAAGAAAAGACTAACTATTAAGAATAATCTCCAGGTTAGAACCCTACGGATTCCTCTTGATGGTCAGACCCATATGCCTCGAATGAATCCTTCAAAATCTTGTCCAAAACCCTCTATTTATAAGAATCGAAGAAATATTAGGGAATACACCAGTCATGGACAATGTTAAATGGTTGTTCCAGATTGTATGCATAGGCCCTCATCGAATAGATACGTCAGAAGCTTGTATCTGAGCCAGTTGGGCATGTTTCATGGTGTGAAAAAATGTGAAATATGGCGAAAGTTATGGGAATAATAATTTTGTGGATTTTCTCTCTTAATCTTATTTATATTTTACATAGCCTGTATATTTTACATGTTGTGTACCTGATATATGATGTGAAACATGAATTTCCAGTGCCTAAAGACTCGTTTCATCTTGAATCATTAATTTTGTGCCTCCAGAACAATACTTAAACATTATATTTTACAAAAAGTATTATTATGAAGAAAATATTGATTCTTTTGAATCCCTTTATATATTGTATTCATTTTCATTTTCAAGTTTCACCCCACGCTTCTTCGTGGTGCGACGTGAAGTGCCTTTATCTTCAAAAAAATGTGATGATTTCCTTCATATTGTTACAAATGTTGGTCCAACCATAAGAACACAAAAATCAATAAAATAAAGAACGATTCTCATAATAATTAATATCCCATGGAAATAGATATGAAAACCTATGGAAAAATTTATAAAAAATAGGGATATTAAATATATCCAAACTCAAATATTTTCTCATCCTTAAGAAAAATCTCAACATCAAAATTTCAAGGGTTCATACATCAACAAGAGAATTGTCAAATTATGATGATGATAAAAATAAGTTATAACTGATTATTTTAAAATCACAAAACATAAACAAGAATGAATTCATTAAATCATGCTTCATGTATAAAATTAAATTCAATACATTTCCTCCTTTTCACTCTCAGATTTCAACATTTAAAAAATACCCATGCCATTTGTGATTTACCTCACTATGAATTTTTTCCTCTCATCACTCAAGGTAATAATTTAATAGAGTTATTATCATAACTCATGTATATTCTCCTAACCATAGGCTTTCATTTAATATACTTTCTCCATCATGTAAATAAAAATATCACACCTAATCAAAAGGGATTTGTAATTAGGATCAAACGTTTCTAATGCTAAAGGTCAATGGATATTAATATTGAAAATAAAGTTAGGATGAAGGATGAGTCTAAAATCTAATGTCTAAAACATGATATTCAAAATACAATTTCAATAAAATTATTCTCACCAAAATATAATGTCATATCTCACACACCTCAAAGTTAAAAGTAAAGGATTAGGGATAATGTATTCATAATGATGAATTAATATCTTGATGTTCTTTTTTTAATTATTTTTTTGAAAGTTGAACCTATGATAAGTATCAAATCCACCACCCAAAAACATATGAATTTTAAGACCATCGGTTTAGATATTTTGATATTTTACCTCCCTGAGAAAAAACCCAAAATATTCATTTTTTTGATTTTTTTTCAAAAGTTAGGATTGGAATGATCCTCACATCCACCACATAACCACATATGATAAAAATAATATATCTATTAATGGTTATTTTTTTCCTACCAAGACATAACCCATTTTTTAGAATCCTGACCTAGGATAAGTCTCACATCCAACACCTAAAAATGTATGATTATGATAGCATCAGTTTGGTAATGGTGATTTTTGACCAACCCGAGAAACAAACCATTTATTTATTTAATATTTTTTTTAACAATAAGAGGGATTAACAATGAAATATAATGAATGTAAATATGAAACTTCCCCAAAACCCATAGAAAACCCTATAGTCTCCTCTCAAGATACAACATCCAATTTCCACCATGAAAAACCCCTCTTCCACACTCATTCAATTTAACATCATGAAAAATATAAAGATATGGTCAGGAAAGGAAAATAATGGCATGTAATGTGGATCAATACAAATATGTTCAACCATGTATTCTATGGGATAAGAAGGATAAATTTACAAGTTGGCCTCAATGATAAAGGGTTAAAAATATTCCTCAATCATTTTAAAAGTGATTTATTTTCAGTCATAGATTTGATAAGATATCAATGAATGTTCTGGTAGGTTTACATGCCCCAATTTTTATTTACAGATTTTGCTTAGAAATAAAAGGAAATATTTGGTCCAAAATAATCTAAGGAATAGGAACATAACATATTTCAATAAGGCCCTGAAATGAAAATTAACAACTAGTTTACATAATTAAAGCTTCTTTAATCAACATTGAGAAAGGAAATTATATCATCAATCATTTTCATGAAATTACAAATTGAAGTATGAAATTGTGTCTTAAAATGAGAATTTATATCTTTACCATTTATGGAAATGATATTTCAAATTTTCCAACATGTAAAAATATTTATCCTAAGTGTTGATTTCTCCTAGATTAGTTAGTACAATAAAGAGAATTCAAGCATTTATGGGTGAATCTAATTCATTTCAGTTAATATAATAATTAGATTAATCTTTTATTTTCAAAATATTGTGGAAGAAAAAATTAATCATGTAAAAATATAACTAAAATAATAATCCTCTTCCATTGACTATTTTTAATTAGTTTCTCAAGTTCTGTCTGACCTTGGTTATCAACGTGAACTATGATCTCACAATGTGACCTGAACTCGTGACATGAATTGAACTCATGATGTGAATTGAACTCATGACATGAATTGAACTAATGACATGAATTGAACTCATGACATGAATTGGTCATATATACATCACTTCATTTGATTCCTACTTCTAGATTCCATGGGTCTGACAAAAATAAATGTAAATAGTGAAAGTTTAGGTCCTTTAAAAATTTAAAATATTGGGATCAAACTGATAAATAGATCAACCATGGAGAGAGTTAATAAACTAATCTAATAAAATAAATCTAAGTCCTAGAAATCAATTTTAAAATTCAGGTTGCCTCCTAATAGCACTGCTTTAAGGTCTTTATGTAGAACATTACATTCTTTAGCTAATTGGAACATGATATAGAGCTAACCATCTTGGATTTACCCAATTTTGGCCATGTTTTCATTAAGGGTAGTTCTTTTCTTCCTCATATATTTGATATTCTCTATTGGTACTTATGGTGGTTTGCTGATTTAGGATAATTTCAATGAAAATACAAGGAAATTGAAATCTGACCCGATTTTGTACTTCACATTATCCACCACAAATTCATTCTTTTATTTTATAGGTTTACATTATTGAATGAATTATCGATTTGGAGTCATCTATTTCTCTATTTCTTCTTGAAATTGTTATATGGAGTCCCATTATTCTTTGGTCTATATAAATACAGTGAGGTTAATACATGTTTGATCAACATCCTTTACCTTAACTTTTTCTTTTTATTTCGATTCTAAGACTTCTTCCACTTCAACCTCATTTTCCTATTTATCATATTCCATCCAATAAATAATTTCCATCATTCTTATTTCTTATTATTATTGCAGTTGAAAAAGGTATTCTCATGGTTCTTCTTGGTCGTTTTTATGCATATAAGGTACGCCTTAGGTTCTGATTCTTCTTTATAAGGGAGAGGCTCATCACTTTGGGAAATTTTAGCATCCTAAAAATACTCTTCTTTGGAATCATCCTCCATTTTTTTTATTTTTTTATTAAAATATTGAAATATATCGACCACATATTAGTCATTTTCATCTTCAAACCATTATATCCATATATTAGATTTTAATGGTAGGTTTTATATAGGGAATTTAAAATTTTAATATCCTAATAAAGGTTAGCAGTCAATTCTTCCTATTTTCTAAGCTAGGACTCTTGATCATCTATCCAATTATCCATTCCTTTAATTTATTGTGTCAACAACCCATTTAGTCTATCTTTAGGATGATTCTATTGAGTTTTTTGAAAATAGAACTCATCCTGAGTGCACTACTCGGCCCAGTAATTACCTTATAAACCTTGATATTTGGGAGATCCTTTGTAGGTTTGGTAGTAGGTGTCATCCCATGGTGACCTCCCATCGTAATCTAGAGCTTCCCACACTATATATTCTCCATGATATTCAATGTACTATAATGATGATGTGAAATTATAATGTTATATCTTTCAATCAATCCAACATAATACTAAAAACTGCCAAGTTTGTAAAAATGAAAAATAAAACTGATGAAAAAAGATAAATTAAAATTAGTAAACTGAAATGGGGTAAGAAAATCATCTGACCTAAGAAATCAGTCTCGAGCCATATTTTATGCTCCACTTATTCATGGAAATGGAGCCAAAATTTGGTGCCATCAAAATACAACATTAAATCCTCTATAAATGATAAAATTATAAATTTATATTGTACCAAACTACATAATCATTAAATGAATAATAAAGAAGTAGTACAAGGTCGTACCCACAGAGAGCAGAGAATGCAGTGATGACAACCCTCGAGAAAAGGTTGGGTCATCCTCACTTTAATTTGATTTTATTTAAACCAATTAAATGAAAATAATTAAATAATTAAAATATAAAAAGAAATATAGGAAATACAGAAGAGAGGGGAGCCCGTTTCTAGGGGTGGTTTTGTTAGATAAATTAGTCCAACTTCACTTGAAAATCAAGTATATTTAATAGTTACACAACTATTCAATTTTATCGATACGAGAAATGATCAATCCAAATAAATAATTATTAGAATCTTAATTCATCATGGTGTGAGTGAACAAAATATATAAAGTTAATTAAGGTCATATTTCCAAATAGAATAATAATAATTTAATTAAATGGTCATGAAAAATTATCTTAATCATGTTGGTGTTCATTCATTATTGAAAGCATTTATTACATGAATCAATGATGAATAAAATAAATATATAGGCACACCATGATACTATTGACTAAAAAAATATTAGGAGTTAAGGAAAATCATGATTTTTTGGTATTCAACCCCTTAATCTGGTTCTTCTCTCTCTTATGGTGTTCAACCAATCATCATCGGGTGATCACTGATGATGAACAAACAAATACTCATAGCAGAGAGATCCAGATATAATGAATGATAAATGAATAAAGAAAATATAAATATTGGAATTAAACTAAATAGAATTCACCATTACATAAAAGTAATAAATATTAAAGGAAATTAGAAATAAAATCCTAACTATGAAGAATGGGCAGTAGGTTGAAACCTTGCGGCACCATATTGATGGTCAAACCCAAAATCCTTAGATGAATCCTTCAATATCTTGGATGAAACACTCTATTTATAAGAATATAATTCATATTAGGGTTTCCCTATCAATAAAAATATTAAATTTCCATTCCTAGTTTTACACATAGGCCCTCGATGAAAAGATATATGAAAAGATCATATCTGGACTAGCTGGGCATTTTCACGGTATGAAAAATGTGTCACTCCATGAAAGTTATGGGCCCCTATTTTGTTTTTCATCTATTAATGTATTCTATATTTTACATGCCGTGTATATTTGACATGTCATGTACATGATATATGTTGTGAAACTTTTATTTACAGTGCTAGATGCCTCGTTTCATCACGCATCTTCAATTTCATGCCTCTAGAACATCCCTTAGAAATACTACAACATAGAGAGTATTTTTATAATTAAAAACATGATTAGTTTGAATCATTTTCTATATTTTCTTAATATTCATTTTCTGGTTTTGTGATACACTGCTTCACATCATGGAACTAAGTTCCTTTATTTTCCAAAAATGTCACGATTTCCTTTATATTGTCAAAAATGTTGGTATTTCCATAAGAACATGAAAAAAATGAAATTTGGTATACATATCATATCAAGTAATAACGCATAGAAACACATTTAAAAACCTGTCAAAATATAGATACAAAATAGATATATTATCTATCTAAATACATTTTTCAATGTGGAACCAAATCAAGTTTTTTTACACTAGGGTTGTACAAAAGAGTTGGAAAAAAGTATAAACCCACACTCAACTTCAAAAAATGCCTCAAATGTTTTAAATTGAAAGTAATATTGTCTCCCAATTTTGTTATATAGTCACTCTCCCTTAATTATTTTTTTAAAAAATAAAGCATAACAGGGATATGTGAGTGAATATCATACCTCAAGATTTATCATTTTATGTGGCTTCCCATATTCTAGATTTTAAGAAAATAACAAATCAATGTAATCGTTGACTTCATGAGTGTATCCCTTTAAAGGGATACACTTTATAACTCATCACCATGGATTCCTTTTTCCAAATATAATATCCAATAATATATTATACCATTTGAAAACTTGATAACAATTGAAAATGACTACAAAATAAACTTTTAGTTCACCTTGATGGAGGACTTCCTCTAGCTTCATCTTCAATTCCCTCTTCTTGAAATAATTACAATGGTGTGGGAATAGGATAGATCTTCCACTAATATTCATCTTTATCACTAGGGATGAAATCACATCTTCAACCTAGAAACACTTTTCTTTGAGTTACTAAAGTGTATTGTATTCTTCATACTTACATAATTTTTTGGTTTTCATATCTGTATGTCATCAGAAAACATGGAATTATCTTCATTTTTAATTTACTTCTTAGATAGAATATACTTCTTTGCTTTATCAATCATGGAATATTCAATTTTTTCATCATACCCAATCTTACTAGACATTTCCATCTGGTCCATCCATATGATCAATATAACTTTTAGCACATGATCCTCTTTCTTATTAGGTGTAGACTTTATCTTTATATAAATAAATTTTGAATTAGAAACCACTAGTTATTTTCCCATATCACTTCTCATCTCCTTTTTACTGGGTAACCATGTCATACATTTTTTTTGAAATGTGGTCTCCCTTGTTTCACCTTCTATAAAAATTTTCATAATATTTCAAGTTACCCTTTTTGGGCAGCCTCTCAACCTCTTCACTAGGAATGTCAACAACTAATCAAATCCTTATATCTCACTATTGGATACATTCTCTTTTTGGTTGTAGAATTCCCACTTTAGATTTTTGATACATGAAAAACTTGAAATGGTCAATTATGAGGACTTCATTTCCACAATATAAGCATATTTTATTTCTATAGATGCCCTGATAATTAATTCTCTTAAATGACTTCTTGAAAGTGTCTTGTTTCTTCTACAGGTTTGGACACATATTCATGTCAATGTATGTGTTATAACTGGTTATAACATAATATAATTCATCTTATGTGTGGGCAAATATGATGTCCCATTTACAGATACTTTAAATACATCCATATCTATTCTTAAAATAAACATTCTTCTTTTTATGTGAATCATGATTTTGACTATAAGTTATTTATCTTACTTTAAATAAACTCACCTATATCCTAACATTATATTATTTTCATATGTTAACATTTTGTTCCATAAATATATGTCCATACTCCCAAAACTGCAAAAATACTAATAGTTTCCTAATTTTTTTGTCTCTTTCCTGTAGGCTCAGTCTGTTATATTTTTTATATATGTTGTTTTCAGGAAAGTACGTAATTTTTTGAGCTCTTTTGGGGGACATAATATTGTAAATATCCGTCCATCCACCCTTTATGATGAAGTGGGTTTCTCATAATTTTTACTAACCAAATTTTTTAAATATTTTTCCTTTTATACGACACTATTTTTTAAAAAATATTTAGTACTTACAATTATATTAGAATTGAGGGTGATCTTCTTCTATAGGCTCCAGGAGAAGGCTTCTCCACATGTTTTCAAGATATCTTTTAAAAAATGATTCCATTTATAGGGGATAAAAAATCTTAGAAAATTGATTTGAAACATCGCTCTGCTTAGTTATTTGGTAAGATTCAACTTGGGTTGATTCTAGATTATTCAATTTGACATCCATTTATAAACATATCACATTTAGAAAGTATTTCAAAACCTAATTTTTTTAGTGTTTCTTACATATATGTCTTAAACATATGAACTTGGTCCTCATTCATTATTATAATTTATTTTAAATAATTTTAAAAGTACTTTATTATTTTTTATTTAACTTCTAACAAATATTCCTTAATATCAAGAGTATATTTTTGTGACTCTTTTAGAGAATGGATATTCTCTTAATTGATATTATTAGCTATATATTTTTCTTTCAAAACATAATCGTATGTTTTATTCAAAAATTCAGAGTTTATTTATGAAAACCTATAAGGATTTATCATTAACTTATAGATCTTGGATGAGAGAATTACATTTTTATAATTTTCCTTCCCATGACTCTTACATTGAATTAGTATATTATATAGACCATATTTTTTCAACTTCTAGATCCTGGATAAACCCAAATATATGAGTTGTAACCTCAACTGTAAATTTATTCACATAGTTCCAAACTTCACAGTATTGATTATCTACACATTCAATTCCACTAGTCTTATCACATCTTGAACTAACAATACCACTCAGAAAACCTTCATCAAGTGGTGGATCTTTTGAATTTCTTGAGTTTTTTCTCAGTTTCTTAGCCTCATTCCCTTTTTACTTTATTTCTATTATCTTAGTAGATACTTAAACATGTATAACTATTGGAATGTATTATCATATTTTAAACTGAGGTTCTTTAAACATCTCAAATATTCACTTCATTAATCTAAATTAAATTCATTATCTCTCTAAAATAGATCCAATTATAGGTATCATTTTCTCTGATATCAATTGAAATTCTAAATATGTTTTTTATAGAAATAGGTGGGTGAGGGGGGGGGGGGTGAATCAGGTGTTTCCAATTTTTTCATATTAAATTCCAAAGTCTCTAGGTATATTTTACCCACTTTGAAATTTATCTCATGATTACAGTTAGTGTAGGTGAATCTATTTTAGTTTAATTGAGTAATCATTAACCACATGTATATAAGTAAATAAGTTAAAATAAACACGATATTTTTATATGGTTTGGTTCAAATACCCACTCTTTTCGATGATTGGTTATTCACTCTAATCATATATTCTCCACAACAATTATATTTTGACTATATTGGTTAGTGCTTCCAACATCAACATAGAGTTTCACTATGTATACACTAACCTAATTTTCATAATATTTTCTTTAGAAACTTCTCACTGTAGCTAGAAATCCTCACTGCGATCTCCTTGTATACCCCAAGTCATATGGTTTCTATGGTTTCACACCATTTATATACAAGTTTTTATTTCATGTCCTTCTTGGATGTAGATCAAAGATATACATAGAGATATCTATGCATCCATAAAATGATCACCTTATTCTCATAGTACAATCATCGAATACCATAGGTTATTTATGAAAAATACTTGAAACTTGGATCCTAGTTGAATATTATATTTTCAAATCTTTATAAGTTTTTCACCAAGATTTCTTAACTAAAACTTTATCTCTGAAAAGCATGACACTAACTGATAAGAAACATGCACAACATGACATTCTATCCTCAACTTCTTCCCACTAGTTCAGCTCACATGAACTATACTCAGAATGTGGCTGAAATTATCTTATCCTTATCCATATTTGTTACCTAGACGATCTTCTAATTTAGCTCAGTATCAAATCCTCTTTTAACCTTGAGATATCTTTAGTTTTTCTTGGATAAAAAATCTTAGATCTCAATTTTAGAACATACTTCTTCTCACCTTCTTTTTATTTTTATATGTAGGTCACCAAACTAATATATTTTCTATATATGAAATATATAATATCTATAACAAATACAACCTCATGATCCTCATCAACTTTTCTTCTCACTTTTTCATACATGGTTTTATCTCACAATCTCTATATTCATTGTAATACTCTACATCCTACTATAGAAGGTGAACACCGTATCCTAAACTATCACATGATTCACACTCTAAAGAAAAATTATTCATAATTATATTTTAAAGTAAAATTTATAAATACAATAATTTTATTTTAAAAAAAACAGACTTCTTTATTGAATTTTCATTATGATATTAACGTAATATTTTATTTCCTCGATTGTTCTAAAAAATGGGTTTTATTCGTGAAAATGTTAAAATTAATTTTCCCGAAGCATATAAATTTTATTTGATAAAATGGTATTTATATTTCAAATAAGTAGGTCTAAATTATGTAAATATTAAAAATATTATTTTTAGTTATTGAAAACAAATGACTTTTGATAATGATTTATTACCACGTTAAAAGTAAAATGGCTATTTTCACAAAATTTATTTTAGAAGAGTTATATAATTTTTATATGAATAAATTAAATTAATTAACATTAAAATAGGACTATAATATGATTTCTAAAAGTATATAATATATAAAAACTAATTAGATTACATATTAATGTAAAATAGGAATAAAAAACACTAAATATATATAAATAATTTTTTTATAAAAACAGTTTTCCTATATCTTATGTTTTAATATAAAAGATAATTTTCTAATATTTAGAAATTAAATTTGGTTAAATAGATCCAAAATTAGAATTCATAAAATTGATATTTTTTATGAAGTGTCATGTTATGTTTTTAGTAATAAAATAAATTCCATGGTTAATTTTTAATGAAAATTAACAATGGTAAAATGCGTAAATAAGGGCTCCGAAATTTTTAATAAGAAAAATGTTATATAAAACTTCTAGAAATAATATTTAGGTATGAAAGTAATATCCAAATTTCTCACCTACAATTTATATTCCTAATTAACCTAAATTACCAAACTCACCTAGAAACCATGTGATTCCATTCCCACACCTTACCTAACTTTAGTTTCCATGAAACAACCCCTCCCTTTCACTTGTAAAAAAGT
The DNA here is from genome assembly GCA_963277665.1 of Viscum album. Taxonomy (NCBI): domain Eukaryota; kingdom Viridiplantae; phylum Streptophyta; class Magnoliopsida; order Santalales; family Viscaceae; genus Viscum; species Viscum album. Next base: position 9,061,132 of record OY728143.1, on the reverse strand, counting down.
CATCTCACCACCCCATTCAATACCACTATTAAAGTAAGTTTCCTCCTTAAAATATTCCATATTAAATTCATATAGAATCATCTTTCACTCTTATTAGCTTATGGTAGTAAGATATTATCCCAATACCTTCCTTTCTAAGAAATCCTCCAAGGGAAAGCTAAAGTTCTCCACATAAGTTCAATCTTTTTATAAAACATAGTTTACTTTTTTTTTACATTTATAATTTATTTTTCCAATTACTATATGATTAATTCCGTATTTATAGTATATATAAATTTGTTATATTTTTGAAATAAAGTCCAAACACCTTTACCCTTTACCTTAAGAAAAATGAAATTGTCATTCGTACGTTTTGCGGACTACCGCCTCCATAACGTAACATATTTCATTTTCCTTCACTGCATTAGAAGGTAAGAGATATGAATGGGATTAAAGGATAACTTTTATGTTTATGATATAATTACAGTTCTTATATGATAAATTTTGTATCCAATTAATGATATGATCAACAAACAATCATCATTAATCTAATCATTTAAAATAAGCGTACTAAGAGGAAAATCATTTATTCAAATTGTGTAATGTTTTCATACCCATTATTTATTTTATAATTATTTGAAATTATGACATATTGAACTAATAAAAACTATAAAAAACATTAATATTTTATTATAATGATATTACAACCAAATAGTTTTTGTAATAATTGATTAATCTTGGTAGGTAAATATTTAGGTCGGTTTAACCACATATTTCAACAATACAATAAATTTATGTAATGGATGACTATGAGAACTTATTTACTGGTTTAATAGGATAAAAATGAGTATATAATTATTATTTTTGTTTTTGGAGATGTTATATCAATATTTCATTCATTAATTAAGAAAAAATAATTAGATCGTCAAGAATCATCAAAACATGCTAGTTAAATATTTAATCTCCAAGGATAAAGACTAAAATACTCAAGAAATGAATTTAAAAAATCATAATTAATTATAAATAATATTTCATGATGAGTTTAATGATCTATTAATTATTAAATATGAAATAATAATGAAAATGGACACTGCTGTTATGAAACTAGTACAAATGATCAAAATTATAGACATTCGATGTTGAAAATAAGAAGAATTCACTTAGATAAAGAATAATTATGATGAGTATGAAATAAAATGGTTATTATAAAGGTTATAAATTAAGTTATTAATATTTATATGTCAACTATACAGGATTTTAAATTACATTCATGGAATTCAGGACAAGTGGTAATGTTTTTCATCTCAATTTCCCTTCATTGAGATGAGTATTGAATTAATGTACCTATTTTCATTTTCAAGGTGTCTATACGACCAATTTTTGATATTTTCACATGAATAATTTTTATTTAATTGTATATAAATATAAATTTCAAATTTTAACTATTAAAGATTTTTGATCCCTTAGTGTTACTCATGCCGTAAGTGTTTTCATCTCAAATTTCTCACTTTGATACATATTTGGTATTGTGAACCTAATTTCATTTTTGATGTGTATATATTTTCTATTTGAGATATAATATCATTATTTGTATTTGAATCATGGTATTCTAATTTCAATTACAAGACTCCACTTTAAAGGAGTTTTGATTAAAGTGTTACTCAAGCCATAATAGATTCTGCGGGACATAACACATTTTTTGCACTATGTTTCCTTAGTATTGTTTATTTATTTCCCATGGATGTATTTTTATCAAACTAATTGTATTTGATGGGATTTATTTACTAAATAACATGTCCTTATTCTGATGGATATTAATTTAGTTGTTTTGCAATGGTAATTATTTTTGGTAACTAAACTTTCATTCATTGAGTTATGAACATTTTTTTAAACTATATGTTTGGAACATTATTCCCTTTAATTGTATTATGTGGTATTCTATAATTTTTTCTATGGATATAAATTCATTCCTTAAAATTTTTTTATGAATATTCCTCACTTATTAGGTTATTTTCTATTGAAACCATCCACTTTCTTTCCCCAGATAGATTTTGATTATTCAAGTATTGACTTAGCCATATACTCATTGTTCTATATGGTGTGGACATGAAATTTTACAAAACACAGATTGGATGATGTTAACCTAGAATTAAAAATATTTTATTAACATGGGGACAAGTATTGGTGTACCATATATTATTATTATAATATAAATGATTACTGGAGAGTTGAAAATGTATTATTAGAACATCCACCTTCTTTATCATGATGGGTTATGATCAAGTTATCTCTATATTGACATTGGGAAAAGTATTTGAATTATTGATGATTATTAACTAATAACACAAGTTTATTTTGTGTTTGATTTCAGTATTTCTCATTATAAAGATTACAAAATTTTATTGAGAAGGTATTTCCTTATGGAATTGTATAAAAGGTATTGTTGAACCATATAGTGAATGCATTAGACATAATCCCATGATGGGTGGGGTCCATAATTATATACCTTTATGATTCATTGATAGTTCTAATGTGACAAAATAAGTTTTGGTATTTGGTTTATGCTTTCCCAATTCTGAAAGATGTCTTAACTGTGATCTTAACGACAAATAAATATCTTGGCTGAAGGCCTGGATAACATGTTTTTAATGTACAGAATTATGAATTCCATAAATATGATATCAGTATTATTGATATACATGTTTTCATTTATTTTCATAGATATAACATGATCCTAGTTTAAAGTTTATTATGAATTCATATTTTTTATATATTCCTACCATAATATTTAGTCCATTTTTAAGCAAAGGTTGATTTAGTCATATGTTTTCCCTTACTGAGCATTTGAGCTCAACCCTTCTTACGTTTCTATTCCCCATGTTATGATGAAAATTATTATACATGACATTTTTAGAATGAGAAAAAGCATTGAATAATTTCTGGGAGATGTTGGAGGCTCCTTATAGATTAAGTAATTTTTTATATAATGATAAAATGTCCACTTGATACAAATAACATATGATTTATTGGTTTATAATTTTTATTAATTCAATAAATTTATAAACCTAAAAATATCATTCAAATGTAATATATTCCACAATAATTTTTTATTTTTTTAATTAAGGATAGTTATATCTAGGGTTTTATAATTGGTATCAATGAAATCATGTAATGTTTATGTCTATGACCATAGGATTCGAGAGTGTGGGTCTAGGGAATCTCAGTTATCATCAAAGTAAATGTTTAGATTACAATGGAGATTAGGATGTTTTTTGGTTGAAAAAAATTTCAAAGGTATAAATAACCCTTTTGGATAATTATAAGATTTATTGTTAACGTAATAATTCACATTTTCTTTTAAGAATAAGATAAAAAAAACTTTATTAAAAGTCCTAGGAATAAGTCTAAGTATTGGATTACATCCTAAAGTTTTGGTAAAGTATTGAGTATATGGTTTTATTAGAAATTACATTCATGTCTAGATACAAGAAAGTAGATGTGGTTATTTTAAAAATTTACCGAGGGTTAATGACCCTGAAGAGGGCATGTTGGGTATTAATTCAACTATGTCATGGTACCTGAAAAAGTTGCATGAATTCACAACTGGATTGAAACTCCCAGGGGTTATTATTTTGTTAATAAAATTCTTCATATGAGATACTATGAGGTATTGAATATTTTGGGGTTAGATAACTTAATAGAAAACTACCATGGATAACCAAGGATTGAATAAAGAGAGTTATAGGTTGATACAAAAGTATCATATATTAACAAAAAGGTTTCCCAAGGGAAGAAATATTCATATTTATTTTTACATATTCATAATTCATATATTATCATAACCATTTTGTTTTTAGTAGTTGGTTAAAACGGGATCATTAAAATGAATCTGAGAAATGAATGTTCTTAGAAACCACTATGTCTTATAACTAAACCTGGGAACATACTTAAAATGTTGAGAACCAAATTAATTACATATTATGATGGAAAAAGTGACTTTCATAGTCTTACAAAAGGTAGTGAGATTTATATTTTAGTAGTCATGAAACTATTCCCATTCTCATTAGTGAGTGATATTTATCAATGACATTCCAGTATATTATAAAAGTTATGATGATTATGTGAAACATCTGAGGATTGTTCTTCAGTAGTTTTACATTAAAGGTATGGAAACATATATAAAATGTTATTAATAACTTTGAAAGTTGATTTTATTAGAAGTTTATATTTTTATGGATAATTATTGTAGAACAAATGATTAAAGTATGTATAAATATTAAGTTTAATATACACATGATGTTGACATAATAAAGGGTGGTTTGATTTTGAAGAGGTGAGTTAAATATTAATTAGTAACCTTGGGATTTATAATTTATTCATGATATTTTTGGTGAAGTTCATAAAAATATTAGGATTATGATATACAGTTTCTAGTGTGTGACCTTATAAACTAGTGGTTAATACCATTTGTGTGTTAATGATATAATTAATTTTTGTAGGAATATATTACTTCAAGATTGTTTATTGACTGAGATATTAAAATGGTTTTGGGAAAGGTATGTTATTGAGACTACATGATTACAATATATAAATGATTGTGTATATGATTATAGGAATGATTAAAGTTGTTTGAGGAAGGATATGTTAAATTTTGGGAACACATATTTCAATTATTATTGGTTTTTGAATGTTATAAGAAAGTTCATGGTAATTTGGGATCTCTATTTTAAGGATTAGGTTAATAAGTATGAGAGAACACAACTCGATGTAACCTAGGTCCACCAAGAATGATATATGTTAAAATTAGAGCGATAAAGGTTGAATCTAATCCAATACAAGTTGAGTTTAAATAACTATAAAATAATATAATAGTGTTAAAAAGTGATACATAATGAGGTGAAATTTTCCTATTTTTATTTGTGATAAATACCATATAAAGATCGTCAATCATGTTAAATATTTTGGTTTTATTAATTCTTAAAACTCCAAGGAACCAAGTTAAAAATGGATTCTATGGAAAATGTGATAACTGTACCAACAAAAAACATAATGGGATAAGGGTTGGAGTGAGAAACCTTGTGATTATGAAAAAATAGCTATTATAAAATATGATTAAAATTGTAAACATATTTGAAGTCCCAAACACACCAGAGAAGAGAAATATATAGTCTCATGATAGATCAAGTGATGAAGGTCATCATACTCACATGTGTATAGGAAATAGAGAAGCTATAGAAATATTCTGCTTCAATTATAAGAGAGTTAGGCATTATGTAGGTCAATGTACCACTCCAAGGTCCAATGAGGGAAATAGTCACAAAAAACCATGAAAACCATGAAAAGTCTTTGAAACTACTCCTAAAAAATCAGATAATGAGTTTTAAATATAGATATTATAGTATCATAAGTCATGTAAGTTTTCAAAAACTACTGGATATTGATTTATAAATTAAAAACCCCAAGTGTCATGATTATCATATAAATCATTTTCAAGGTTTTTGGGAAGTTATTCCTTATAAATCTAGATATTCATCCCTTAGTAGAATTCTATGTGAAATAAGGCACTACCACAAAACTGGGCAAGGCCAGTGCCACCCTTTATCAGCCCTAATGAAAAAGCGATGATAAAAGGGAGTACCTTTATCAGCGGTAAAAAAAGCGTTGATAAAAGTACCCCTTTATCAGCACTTTTTTTAGCACTGAAAAAGGTAACCCCTTTAACAGTGATTTTTTTAGCGTTGTTAAAGGGTACCCCTTTAATAATGCTTTTTAGCACTGATAAAGGGTACCCCATTATCAGTGCTTTTATTAGTAGCGCTGATAAAGGGGGGTCTTTATCAGCGCTTTTTTTAAAAGCACTGATAAAGGGTCTACTTCTAAAAAAAATAATTAAAAAATATATATTAATATTTAAATATATATATATAGTTATATTGATATAAATATAATATATATTTTTTAAATATAATTTTAAATATATTTTAGATAAGTATTAATATACAATTACACTTAATATATAAGATATTTAGTGAAAATGGCTTATAAAAAAATTAAAAAAAATATTTTTAAATAATAATTTTCTAATTATTATGGAGTAATAGTCATTTAATAACAATTTGAAGACTAAAAAAAAGATCCAAAATATGTTGAAAACGCAACTCAAAGTTCAAACGACCATAACTTTTGATCCGAGTGTTCGTTTGAGCTATACCACATATCAAATCGAAGCCTGCGACAAGCTCTACACAGTTGTGACCTTGGGGACCCTGATCAAGGTTTTTTCAAGGTAAAAAATGACCAGAAGGCATCCAAAACTGTGTTTTTATTCAGGGTACCCCGATTTTTTTAACATTTTGTGGATTTTCATCCTCATTTAAGGGGGTATTATTGGATTTTTTTGGTGGGGACTGAATTTATTCCAAGGTATTACATTCATATTGATATTATCTCTTAGAATTTTTTTTTGTTTTTTATAATGCACTGCTATTTATAATCAAATATATAACTATATGTAGATATTTTTTATATATTCACACCTAAAAATTTAATTATAAATATAAATAATAAAATATATTTACATATAAAATATATTAGCTTTATCTAAAAAATAACTAATATTAATTTTATTTAAAATATAAATATATGAATATTTATATACCTATATATTAATATAAATATATATATATATTAATATAACTACATATATATATTGATATAACTATATATATATATATTAATATCACTATAAATATATATATATTAATATAACTACATATTTATATTAATATAACTATATATATATATTAATATAAATATATATTACTATACAAATAAATATAACTAAATAAATATATAAATAAATAGATATATCACTAATAGGAGAACAAATCAATATAAGGGAGTGGCAAAGACTTCAAGCGCGCAGGGGGGAGGTCTCAAGATCAAATCTGGGTAGAGGCAGGGACACGCGTGCATGGGTGAATCTGGGGCTAACAATGATAAAGGGTGGAGGGGTGTGTGTGGGCGCTGTAGGGGGTGGAAAAGCGCTGTAAAAGTGGGGCTCGATCTCTATAAAAGCCCCCCCGATTGGCAGGGTTTTTTTAATTTTTTTTAATTTTTTTAACTTTTATCAGCACTTTTAAAAAAGAACTGATAAAATGGGTCTTTTATCAGCGCTAAAAAGAAAGCGCTGATAAAGGACCCTTTTATCAACACTTTGTTTTAGCACTGATAAAAGACCCCTTTTATCAGTGCTTTTTTTGAACGCTGATAAACGGGGTCTTTATCAGCGCTTTATGGAGCGCTGATAAAGGGGACCCCCTTTATCTTCACTGGCATTAATAGCGCTTTTCTAGCACTGTTAAAGGCCATTGTTAGCGCTGATAAAAGCCATATTTTTAGCAGTGTAGGAATGTTTTATCTATCTTTATAAAAGTTAATAATATTTTTATTATAGGTAAATCTTATTCAACATCCTTAACAAACCCATGATCAACTAGCAGTGTATATTTAATTACGAGTTCTCTATAGAAATCACTTGGATATTATGAATCAAATTTCAAGGAAACAATTTATTTACGGGGTGAGAGAATGTAATACCCAAGTCCTTACTGTAGTAAGTAAACACTATATCCTAAACTGTCACATGATGCACACTCTAAGAAGACTTTATTCAAATGTATTTTTAAAAGATTTATTTATGAATTTAAAAATTTTATTTTAACAAAATAATCATCATTTTTAATTCATTAATTATCTTAAGATGATTTTTTGTATATTTTTCTAAAAAATAGGTTTTATGCATGTAAATGTTAAAATTATTTCTACACATAAATATTATTTTTATTTAATAGTATAAAATTTATATTTATAATCTATAGGTATAAATTATATAACTATTAAAATCATATTTTAATGAATTGGAACTAAATTTCATTGGATAAAGATTAATTTTCATGAAAAAAGTAGAATGGTTATTTTCAAAGAGTAAATTTTATAAGAGTTATATAAATTTAATCAAAATAAGTTTAATTAATATATTATAAAATATGATTCCAATATGATGATTAAAAAAAACAGATATATCAACATCCATTTAATTAATGATTAAATATAAATATGAATAATAAACACTTAATATATAAGAATACATATTTCTATTAAAATAGGGTTTTCCTATATCTTATATTTTAATTTAAAATATATTTTTCTCATATTTGTGAATTAAATTAGGTTAAATAGATCCTAAATTTAGATTAATAATGTTGAAATTTTGTATTAATGTCCATCTTATATTTTTACATATAAAATAATTACCACATTTATTTTTTATCCAAGATTAATATAGGTGAAATAGGAAAATATGGAATCTCAAATTTTTAATAATTAAATAGTCATATAAACCTTTTAGAAATACATTTTAGGTAATTGATTCATACCCGCTTGTATCACCTAACAAGTATACTCCTAATTCACCTAACTTAACAAACCCACCTAACACCCATGTGATTCTGTCCCCCCTTGCCTAACTTTAGTTTCCCTAAAAAGCCCCTCGTTTTCACCTATTAAAGGGGGCTCTCACCAACCATTTCAATAACACTATAAAATTAATTTTATTCTTGAAAATATTCCCTATTTTATTATCCTATCACCCCTTTCACTATCACCATATTTTTTTCATAAGAGATTACTCCAATCCATTCCTTTCAATGGAATCCTCAAATAGAAACCTAAAGTTCTCAATGTAAATTTAATCTTATCATAAAACTCATTTTACTTTTATCATTACATTTAAAATTAATTTTCCCAAATATATATTATTAATTCACTATTTATATTATATTTAAAGTTATTATATTTTTAAATAAACAAAAATCACATTTTACCCTTTCCCTTAAGAAAAATGAAACCGCCATTCATGTATTGTGAGAACTACCTCCCCCATGACGTAACAAGTTCGGTTTTCCTTCATCACCTTACAAGGATGGATATAAGCATGTTATTAAAGGATAACTACAATTTTGATGATATAATTAATGTTTATTTAGGGAAATTTATAATCCTATTAATTATATGGTCAACAACCAATAATCATTTATTTAATTGATTAAAATAAACATACTAAGAGGATAATCTTTTATTAAAATTGTGTAATGTTTTCATATAAATTATTTTCATTGATAATTAGTTATAATTATGATATATTATGCTAATAAACACTAAAAATTATCATTATTATTATGTTATAATGATATTACAACTAAACATTGTAATAATCATCCATTAATCACGGTGGGTTCATGTTTAGGTTGATTTAACCACGAATTTGAACAGTTCTATAGATGTATGTCATGAATGACTATGTGAAATTATTTAATGGTGTAATATGATATAAATAAGCATATAATGATTTTTTTGGTATTTTATATGTTACAAAAATATTTAATTCATTAATTATTAAAAATACACTTCAATCATCAAGAATCACCAAAATATGCTAGTTATCTATTTCATCTTCAATGATAAAGAATAAAAAACTCATGAATGGAAGTTAAATAATAATAAATAATTAATAAAATAAATTTTTATGATATATTAATTATTAAATTTTAATTAATAATTAACACATACAATACTATTAAGAAACCCATACAAACAATCAAAACTATAATCAATCGATGTGGAGAATCAGAAGAATTCATGTAGAGAATGACTAGTTATAAAGAGTATAAATGAATATATATATGATTATGTTTATTATTTAAGTGATTAAGATATCTATATTTTTGATACAAGAAGTTAAAGTACATTCGTGGAATTTAGGACAAGAGTTATGGGTTTCCATCTGAATTTCCCTTCATTGAGATAAGTATTGTATTTATGAACCTATTTTCATTTTTTAGGTGTGTATACTACCAATTTGAGATATTATATCATGTATCAATTTTATTTTATGATATATAAATAAAAATATATTATTTTAACTCTCAAGGTTTTATGATTCAAAAGTGTTACTCAATCCATAAGGGTTTTTGTCTCAAATTAGTCCCTTTGAGGCATATTTGGTATTATGTACCTAATTTCATATTTGTGGTTTATATACTAACTATTTGAGATATAATATCAAGAATTATATTTTAATAATGGTACTTAATGTTCAATTACATTCCTTCTCCTTCAAGGGGTTATGATTAAATTGTTACTTAAGCACCAATGGTTTTCTTGGTCATAATTCTGATTCTTTCAGACATAATACATTTTATGCACCATGTTTTCTCGGTAATGTGGATTTACTTCAGATGGATGTTTTATATAATTATACTTGTATTTCATGGGATTTAATTTAAAAATATTGTTTTATTTTTCAGGTATCTATTGATTCAGTTGTTTCTAGTGGTATTAATTTTTGATAACTCAACTTTTTTCATTGATTTATGATCATTCTATTGAACTATAAGTTTTTAATATTATAAAATTATATTGTGTTAGGTGGTATTATCTCATTGTTTTCTGGGGATATACATTCATTCCACATAAAACCCTTTATAAAAATTCCACATTTCTTGGGTTATGTTCTTTTTAAAGCATCCTCTTTCTTTATATATATGGATTATGATCATGTTATTCCATTATTGAATTAGTTGTATACTCATTGTTATATATTGTGTAAACATCAGATTTTACATAACTAAAATTAGATGACTTTTTCATAGAGATCATGTTGTTATATTAACATGGGGAAAAGTATTGGTGTATCATATATTGTTATTCCAATATAGATGATTATTGGAAATTTGATAATGTATTGTTTGACCATTCACATTTTTTCTTAGGATATGTTATGATCATCTTATCCCTTTATTTACATGGGTAAAAGTATTAACATTCTTGATGATTATATACTACTAATGTAGGATGATTATTTTTTTGATTTCCATATTTCACATTATATGGATATACATGTTTTATTGAGTAAGAGGTTCCTCAGGGAATGGTATGAAAGGTCTTGATAAATCTTAAGGGGGAATATATTGGACATAATCAAGTGACGAGTGGGGCCTGGAATTTTATATCCCATCGATGCATCAACAAGTATCATGAGACAGAAACGGTTTTGGTATTTTGTGTATTCCTTCTTAATTCAGTAATATGCCTTGAATTTGGTCTCGATGATAAGTAAATATCATGTAATAAGATGAAAAAATAGGTTTTTGATGTCCAACATTATACATTCCATGAGTATGAGATCCGTATTATTGATATCCCTATTTTAATTTATTTTTATGGATATATAATGTTCTCTATTTCAAGTTGATTTTGGATTCATGTTGTTTTCCTATTCCAACCATAATATTTATTCCATTTTATGTGATGATTACTTCAGTTGTATGCTTTCCTCTACTAAGAGTTTAATCTCACCCCTTCCTATGTCTCTATTCACCTGGTTATGAAGAAAAGTAGTACATAAGGAATGTTTAAAAGGATAACACGTATGGAATAATTTTTGTGAATTATTTAAGAAACCTTATGGATTAAGTAATTTTTTTATATAATTTAAAAAATGTCCAATTGATATAGAGACCATGGTATTTACTATTCATGATGTTTCCTAATTTTATCAATCTCCAAACATAAAACGATCTTTCATATGTAAGAGATTCAATAATAATTGTTGATTTTGTATTTAAGTATTGTTTTATCTAGGATTTTACAAGTAGTATCAAAGAAATCATTTAAATTATGTGTCTATGAGAACATGATTTAGGTGTGTGGGTTAGGGGTGTCACATTCTTCTTGTGTCATCAATCGTAATCTCCTAGGGAATTCTTGGAGTACCTTGATTTTTTATTTCATATTTTGTTGCTCATTTCCCTTAACGAAATGTGGTATAATACATTCATCTAGTATACCTTGAGTTTTATTTCATCATCATATTATTATTATTCACTAAATCATCTTGATCTCACCTTCTTCAACATGTAGAAACATTATTCTCAGGTCAATAGATATTATAGATTATTTTATCATAATATTGGGTCAATCTCATCTTCATTTTCATTCAGATTATATGAAATTATCCTTTTTGATGTTTTGATCCATTAATAATAGTCCAAGTGTGACATCCAGTGGGTCAATGTTATGTTAAATTTTTAGTATTATTTATCACTGAGTGAATTATTGTAGTTCCTAGGTGTCGAGGGTCGAAACTGAGAGTTTTTGGGGAGACCGACCAAGGTTCATGATTAGTGCACAATTTTTCTAACCATGCGATAACCATAAAAAGGGTGTTATAGTATTTAATAGTGTGATTTTTCACTATTTGAGTATGGTTATTCAAATCATGCAACACCCTAGAGGAAACTGTGTGGCCTATTTTGGGTAGACAATGAAACCCACACTATTGGTGCAATGTTTTCCTAACTGTGTCTCCAAACCATGCTGTCATATTAAGCTCATTAAAAAGTGTATTTTTTACCTTTTACCCTATCAATACTTAAGGTTTTGGGGTTATTTTTTCTTACACCTTTAATGTAGCTCCTCCTTCATGTCATGGATCTCTCCACATCCTTTATTTGTGATTTTCTCTTGGAAATCATGGTGGTTTATCTTGAGGAAAGTCGACTTCTTTGCACTCTATTTCTCCTTTCTCCTCATCGAGCATTATTACTCCATTTTTGTGGGAGTGTGGAACCCTAGGAGTGATTTAGGATGAAAATTGGGTATTTAGTTGGGATTTTGGTTTAATTTATTATGGATTTGTTGTGTGAGTCTTGGTTCTACCCTTTTTGGACGGTCTTCGTCAATGGTGATGTGATTTGAAACGAATCTGAGGTAGGTGTCTCTATTTTAGGGTATTTTAAATGGTTTGTGTAACACCAAAATATTTTAAAATATGAATTTTTTTATAATGTATATTACACAAAACACCAAACTTATATGAGAATGTTACACCCCCATAGTTTACGATATATTTCATTCTCTTCGATAGCTTGGAGAACATGAAACCGCATATCTAAATGAACTATAATATAGTATAACATTATAAAATATCCATAAAATTGAAGGTTGATAATATTAATAACTAAATTAAGAAAATTATGGTTATCTATTTATTATAAATAATGTAAGAATCATTTAAAAGAAAAATATTTTTTTGAAAATCATTATATTTATATAAGATAGTTTACTCGTGAAATCACACATAATATAAAATTAATTTTTACCAATTTAAGAAATTTTATTTGATAAAATTAATTTCATTTTTTAAATCATCATATAAAAATTATCTTAAGGTTATTTTTTTGGGTTTTTTTTGAAATGTTTCAATTTTTAATGAATAGTCAAAAAATACTAATTTTTATTGAAAATTGAATTTTTGTTTAAGTAATTTAAAAAGATAAATTATATTTTAATTAATTATAAAGTAATATTATTTCAATTAAATAAATATTTAACTAATATATTCCATTTTAATCATTTTCATATTGAATTTTGATATGAAAACCTTATATACTTAAGAGTTTTTTTCATAGGAGACCTGTATTTTCATCGCGTTTGTAGGTATAATTTTAAATTATATTCTTCCACTTATTTGAATTAAATTTTTGAAAATGGATTCCATATTTAGAATAAAAATAATTTATATTATCTAATAAGTTAAACTTAATTTTGAAAAATTATGAACAGTAAAATCAGTAAAAATTAATTACCATTGTTAAGGTAAAAAATGATTTATCAGGGGATTAAAATTAGATGATAAGAGTTAAAATGACCTACCAACTTGTAAAAAACCAAATTTATGGAAATATTTAATACGAATAAAATAAATGGTTATATAATGAACCATATTATAGTTTTTTGGAATGATAAAAACATGGTTGTAATTGATTCTTTTAAAAAATTCCATGTGTGTCCTCTCCTCCACTTATAAAAGGACCCCTCCCCTCCCATCATAAAAATTTTGGTTTAGAAAATCCCTACCCAAATCAATTTATTACAACCCTCCCAACATCCTAGAATTTTTTTTATCATAAATAAAAACTATGAATCTTTTTGGTGGAAACTAATAGAATTTTTCTGAAGAAGAGGTAATGTTCTTAAATAAGTGTTTTTATTTTTTTTCTTATAAAACTTCAATAAAATATTATTAAACCATGATTATATTATAAAATAATTATCTTAAATATAATTATTTATTATTATTTTAAGTTAACTACCTATATACATATCCTATTATATCAAATGGGAAACAAAACTATCAATCGTTTGTACGGAGGACAACCCCCTCGTGAAGTGATGTGATTTGGTTTTGAATTAACCTTTAACTATAGGGTAATAATGAATAATTTAGTGAATATATGTGACATATATGAAATTATATTGATTATTTGAAATTAATATATTGATATCTTCCTTACCCTTTCAGCCATTAAGTAAATGATAACGTCACTCGTGCGTCTGTACATCCTACCGTCTCCATGAAGTGATGTGATCCATTATCCATGTTCAAATTTAAATAATGATTATAATATTGTATCTAATGGAAATGGGATATTTATAAAATTAATTTAATTCTATATATTATGTATCTATATAATATGTTCAAGAACAAGAACATTCATGAAAAAACATGCATGATAAAAACGGAAATTAACACATGAAACTATGAAAATAATAAAATATTATTAAGAAATAGGTGGTAAAATGTTATAAGGAGATCATATATGATATTATAAATATGAATATGGTTTTTTTATAAATTAATAAAATTACTAAAAACATTATAAGTGAGGTTAAGTCTTGTTCAACCAAAAGAAAGTTCAAGGTAAGGGACTTCATCTCAATTTCCCTTTATTGAGGCATATTGTAATGTTATGCACCTAATTTCTTTGATATGGCATATATACTACCCTCTTTTACAATTATATCACAAATACGTCATAATTAATGGTATTTTATGTTTTAATTTTAATTATTTAATCTAAGGGTATTTTAATTGAAAATTACTAAGTGGTAAAGAATTTCATAACTCAATTTCTTTTAATTGGGTTACATTAATTCTTAATTATTGTTGACATTATATGATCACATGTGTAAAGAATTTTGAATATATTATGTTGTAATTATAGTTATTTTATGTGGATTTACATTTGATATGCATAATTTATGCATTAATTAATTCTAAATTTAACATCATAATTTTTGTAAGGGTTTATTTCCCAATCACATTTTAATAGGGACTGTTTATGCATGAATTTCCATTGAAGAAAATCATTTTTTTATTTTCTAATAAAACCATTTCATTGTATTATACTATGGTTATTCATCAAATTTTCACAAAATATTAAAATTTTCATCTCTTTTGTACTTAAAATTGTTCAAAAAATGTTATTATGAAAATCCATTTTTATTTATCTCTTCGATCAAAAATAGTTTTTATTCCAAAAAATGTTTTGTAAAAATGGTTTAAAAAATGTTTTTATCATTATACAAATGATTTATTATGAAATTTTTACTCATTCTTGACTTTTTTAAAAAATATTTTGAAAGGAATATTTATGTAATTTTCCAAACAAGGCTCACTTGTATTTTAATGAAAATATGAAAATAATTTTTATTTTAATGTATAAAAAATGTTTGAAATTTCCCACAGTCAAGAAAAATAATTTTTTTAGAGCTTCCTTATAAGTTTCAAAGTTTATTTTCAAAGAGAAGTATTTTCAAAATATTATGTAAACATTCAGTTTTAGAGAGTATTTTCAAAGTGAAAATGATATTTTTCTCAAGAATGTTTTCATAACATTTTTATTATATTTATATTTATAAAATAAATAAAACATGTACTATACATATGATCCATTGGGGATATGTTTTATTGATACCATAATTATTATTTATATAGATGGTTTGTGATTAGTTTTACTAGGGAAATTAATGACATTCACTTTCTTGAGTAGCTTTTGTAATCAATAACTTTACCTTAGAATATTAAGTTTCTTATCACCATTAGGAATCATATTTCCCATAAATGTAAACATTATATATAACGGATAAATTTATTAATTAAATCAAAAATTATTTCTACAAATGGTATTTTACATTGAAAGTTGTACAATGGGTCGGGGAAATTATTGTTAATCCGTATTCTATACTCGATATGGAGATTTATTGACAAGGCATGAATTAAATATATTATTAAATATATTTTTAATTATTTATACATACTAATACTAGTGGGGACCAATTATAGATATCCCCTTGACGAATAAATAGTTTTATGAGATGAATCAGTTTGATGGACTTAGTTAAATGTGTTTCTTGTGTATACCTACCCATGGGTTTTAAATTATCTTTTGAAAGGTATTGATAGTAGAGGTATCATGATGTCTGATATCATGACATCTAATAATTATGAATTTTATTAAATAAGAATTTATTTATTATTATCCATGATATCTTCATAATGATATTATCTCTATATGTATTTAATTTTTAGTTTATTTATTAAATGAAATGTGTTTTCTATTATTTACCTTGCCATATTAATTATTCCTTATCTGTAATGCCCCTACCCTAGTTACCAAGAGTTAGTTCATTATTACATAACATTTTCATGATCACAAGGGATAAAATCCCGAAAGACCGATCAATATAGTAGCCTTTGAAACACTAGATACATTCATAAGTTTTACATTAAATTATAAAATAAAATGATACAACAAAATTGTCTCCATAGATCACACTCATATCCCCTCAAACTATCCCTATAGTGCAGTTATAAAATACTTCTTCACATCCTAGAAAAAATAAAACATAGAAATGGGTGAGCTCAGATGCTCAATAAGGATAACAATATAGAAGAAACTTTCATAAATAAGCATAAACATTTAAGGAAATGTATAAGACTAAAACAAAAGCCTTTTAAAATTGAAATTAAGCATAAAATGACAAAGATAAAATCAAATAATTCCATTTACTTATTCACATGGATATTATACTAGTCGAATAATCACATGCAATATCAAATAGTCACTTTCATAATAATGGAATGCATAATGCCAGACTTTCATAACCAAATAGTCAAGGCCTTGTGCCAAGAATAAAAATAAGATTTTGTCAAGGCCTTGTCCCAAGACACTAGTTTGTCTCATGAGACCTACCGATTCATCGAGGAGCTATAGCGGGCTCCACCCATCACTTACTAAGTACAATGCATTCCTCATATGAAAAGGTTTTAAACATAACAAAAACATTCGTATTAAAACTGGCATACGAAATGTCAATACTTTATCCATAAACCATGAATTGTATAAAAATAACACATCCACAGTCAAATATATCACAAAACCTTCAACACAATATGGAAGTTTTTTATCATAATAAATCAACTTCAAATAATCTTAAAATCCATCAAAGGATGTTGACATATATGAAATCAAAACTATTTGAGAGAAATATCTCTTTTTTTGAAATCATTTAAAAGTTACATAATTATAAAGGAAAAAATTTATTTGGAAAATATTATTATAATATTGTAAGGGAAGCTTCAAAGGTGTAATAACGGCGGATAATAACCACACCCACCGTATAAGTTAAAAAAGATATTCTTACCTTAATTTTGTCAAAAAGGTTTTAAAGTACCTTGTTTGGAAAACGACGGAAAGATTACTTTCATAAAATATAAGGTCAAATAAGGGTATAAATGACTTTAAACCATTTTATAGTAAATAGTAAAAATGTTTTTGAAATATATTTTTAAGAAACATGGATGTGGATGATAAAGAGGTCCCAGTAGATAATTACGTAGAGACAACCTCGGATAAGTAAATAGATTGTGAAATTAACCCTTACCTTGCACTTTTCCTTGGTCGAGGGTAAGTTAACCTCTTATATAATAGTTAAATCATTTTTATTAAATTATACAAGAACCATATTCATAAATATGATATCATATATGATCTTTTAATATTGCTTTGTTAATAATATTTTAGTATTATCATCGTTTTGGGTGTTAACAGATTTGTTTTCATTTATATATTTTGATACGTAATCCATGTTTGTTATGGATAGGATTTATCTTATTCATATCCAGAATTATATCAAGTATTTAAACACTATTCTTAATCATCAAATGAAAATTATTCTTGAATGGTTACGATGGGGAAATGAATCTTATCGCGTTCGTGGAGACGGTATTTCGTACGTACGCACAAGCGACAATATCATTCTTTTGATATTAAAATCGTATATAATGGGATGTTATATCATATATACAGAATCATTATAATTTTATATTTATTATTTACATCATTTATACTAATTATTATATCCATCCAAATGATGAAATGTTTGAATAACAAACTACACCACGACGTGGAGACGGTAAGCCGTACGTACGCACGTGTGGTGACTTTTTCATTCATAGGACGGATAGAATAAAGAATATTGTTGTGAAATTTTTATAATAACATCAAAATATATATAATATACTGGATTTATTATTTTAGAATGGAAACAAAAAAGAAATAGGAAGTGGAATAAGAAAAGAACTTGAAAGAGGTGATGAAATATTTACCTCTTCTTCAGGTTCTTCCTTTTTAGTTTATCAAAAGGGCTCCTTATGTTGGATTTAAGACTAAATGAAGGCCTCTAGGATGAATATAGGGAAGTTTAGGGTATATTTGGGAAGGGTTTGTCCAAGCCAAAAGGCTTTGAAGGTGTGAATTTGAGAGAAGAGGAAGTTCCCTTTTATAAGAGGGGTGAGGGGCACCTTAGGAAAAACTTAAAATATTATTTTATAATAAATTCATATTCGGTTGAAAATGGATCAAAAGTGACTTATTTCTAGGATAGGGTGGTTATTGGTATAAATCCTTTCATCCAATATATTTTAGATAGGTTTAGGTTACCATATTAACCTTATCATTTATATTTAACTCTTAGTTAAATAGTTGGACATTTACCATGTCTCTTTGTATTTTTATATTCTATGGTCAATAAACTTACTATAAACTTCCAAGAGAATCCCAAGTGGTTCATTATTGATATATATATATATATATCCTTATCTAAGTCATTTGGATGAACCTTATACTTTTAGGAATAGAATATCAATTAATAATATAATATTTGTTTTAAAAATTCTTTTATGTCAATTTTGACACTATTTAGTAATTAATTTTTGTTAAAGTCCTAAAAAAAATTATTAATTAGAAATAAATTCATTTAATAAATCCTAACATGTCATAGTAACCTATAAAATTATTTTATGTCATCAAAATTTTCAAATTATATTTATTTTAACATTTATAATACCATTTATTTGATTCTTTCATTAATATGGAAAATAATGCATCATCATTGTGTCATAAATAACTTTAATTATTAAATGTATGAAAATTATAAATAAAATACCTTTATTTAGGAAATTATTTTATATTTCTAATTAATATTTATATTTGAAGAGATAACATATATAACTATATGTAAAAATTGTTTTAATAAAAGATATATGCTTGTGTCATTTTTGTATTTACTTTAAATTAATTAATATAAAGTGTCATTATCACTTACAAGTGGCTCCATGGGGTCCCGAAATCGACCCAAGGATTCCCATGGTCATAAATGTATTATCAAATAGGTTTAGGACACCTGTTAAGGTAATTATAATATTATTTTTACCCTTATTTACCAGATTTACCCTTTAACCATGGTAAATAAAATATTTACCGAAGTAATTATTCAAAATGTCTAAAAATAAAAGTTACCTATTTAAAAAATTTGGATCTACTGATTCCAGATATAGAATAAATTTTTCTAAATTCAAAACCCAGAAGTTTCAGAAATTAATTTCAAATTAATTCCTGTTGTTAAAACAAAAAACATGTTTTTAAGAAATCATAAATATCAAAAGATTGACACTTGTTTTTGTCCAGTTTAAATGTGAATTTATATCTAATGACCTAAATTATATTAAATCATAAAAATATAATATAATGAAACATTAAAACCACTCAAATGTATAATTTAATACTATAATTTATTTCTATTAAAAAAGTTGTTTTTAATTAAAATTTTGTATTTTCACAATTCATCAAAATATGAAAGTTATCAAAAAAATACCAAAAAATTTATCCTAAGATAATTTTGATATTCCGAATCCAAAAATTAAGTCTGTTTTGAAAGATAAAATTTATAAAATTTCAAAAAGTGGGTATTACTATTCATAAAGGCTAGTTTAATTGGTCGCGGTGTGTTAGAATCTCGAAGTCGCGTACAATGAAACCTGTTGCATTATTCAAAGGGAAACATATCGTGGAAGCTTGGTGTGTTACATTATCCATACAAATAATCTTTTCCTCGAAATTTCTAGAATATTACTGCATAAAAAGATTCCGGGGGTTCTTCATCATAAGTTCTTAGGGTTCCAACGTTGCCTCTTCCATCTTATGGTTTCTCCATAGAAATTTTACCAGACGAGTTGTCTGGTTTCTCAGCACCTGTTCTCTGGTATTGGGAATTCTGATAGGCTCTTCGCAATAAGATCGATCGGGTTCTAGTTTAATTTCCTCATAGGTGAGTACATGCTTTGGGTCATACATGTATCTTCTCAATAGTGATACTTGGAACACATCATGAACTCTGGAGAGACTTGGCGGCATTGCCAAATGGTAAGCTATAACCCCAATTCGTTATATAATTTCGAAAGGTCTGATGTACCTGGGACTCAATTTACCTTTCTTACCGAAACATATAACTCCCTTCCATAGAGATACCTTCAAGGAAGCATGACCTCCTACTTGAAATTAAAAATCCTTCCTTCGGTTATCGGCATAGCTCTTCTGCCTACTTTGAGATACTTTGATGTGGGTTTGGATAACCTTTACTGTTTCCATTGTTTCCTCCATATGTTCTGGGCCAACGAGTTTTCTTTCACCAACATCATCCCAACAAGTTGGTGTGTGACATCTCTTTCCATATAACACTTCATATGGTGCAATCTGAATACTTGAATGGAAGCTATTGTTATAGGAAAATTCTACCAAAGGTAAATATTGATACCACATACCCTGAAAGTCAAGTGAGCAGAATTTAAACATGTCTTCTAAGGTTTGAATAGTTCGCTCTGATTGTCCATCTATTTGAGGGTGGTAGGAAATGCTCAAACGAAGTTGAGTATCCAAGGCCTTATGAATACTTTTCCAAAATCTTGTTGTAAAACGAGGATCACGATCAGAAACAATCGATAGGGGTACACCATGAAGTCTTACAACTTCATTAATGTATATTTTTGCTAAACGTTCAAGTGGTAAATCTTCTCTTATAGCAAGAAAATGTGCTTACTTGGTAAGATGATCAACAATGAACGATATTGCATCATTCCTTCTAGGAGTTTTCGGTAACCCCATGACAAAGTCCATCGTAATATTATCCCATTTCCACTCAGGTATGGGAAGAGGTTTCATAACTCCCCTAGGATATTGTCTTCCAGCTTTCACTTGTTGGCAAACCATACATCTCGACAAAAAATCAGCAATCTCTCTCTTCATGTTTTCCCACCAAAAATGTTCCTTCAAATATCTATACATCTTAGTGCTCCCAGAGTGTATAGAGAAATTGGAGCTATTAGAATCATCCAAAAATTCTCTTTTCAGATCAGGTATATTTGGAACACAAAGTCTCTTCCCAAATTTCAAAATTCCTTCTTCATATACGAAATCACTCAATCTTCCATCATTCACAACTTTAATCTTCTTTTGAAATTCCTCATCATCTGTCTGAGAACTCTTTATCAATTCTAGTAAGTATGGTTTGGAAACCATTTGAAAAAGTATCGATGTTTCACCTTCCATGGTAATTCCCATATCCATCTTTACTAGATTCAGGAAAATAGGATCCCTTTAAACTCTAATTTTGTTCAAAAATCCATGATCCTTTCTTCTCAAAGAATCTGCCACCTTATTTTCCTTCCTTGGGTGGTAGTGTATAGTGAAATCATAATACTTGAGTAGTTCAAACCATTTCCTTTGCCTCATGTTGAGTTCTTTCTGTGAGAAAATATACTTTAAACTCTTGTGATCGGTATATATCTCACATTTTTCACCATAGAGATAGTGTCTCCAAATATTCAAAGCAAATATTACAGCTGCTAACTCAAGATCATGAGTGGGATAGTTTTGTTCATGAATTTTTAGCTGTCTTGATGCATAGATAATTACCCTATCATTCTGCATATGGACACAACAAAGTCCTTTCTTTGAAGCATCACTATAAATAACAAACCCATCATTCCCCAATAGTAGATTAAAGATAAGAGCATTGACTAATATTATCTCCAGTTCTTCAAAACATTATTCACACTATTTTTTCCAAATAAATTTAACCCCTTTACGCATGATCTTGGTTAATGGGTTTTCCAATCAGGTAAAATTATGGACGAAACGCCGATAATAACCTCCTAAACCAATAGAACTGATTACCTCAGATATAGTCATCGGTGCTGGCCATTCTTGGATTGCTCTTATCTTAGAAGGATTAACAGAGATTCCATCCTTAGAGACAATATGGCCAAGAAAATAAATCTCTTGAAGCTAGAATTCACACTTGTTAAAATTACCATATAATTCATTTCATCGAAGAGTCTTTAGGATACTGCGCAAGTGATTTTAATGATATTCATAGTTTTTGGAGTATACCAGGATATCATCAATAAATACCACTAAAAATTCATCAAGATATTTCTTTAAAACTCTGTTCATTAGATCCATGAAAATAGAGGGTTCATTAGTCAGCCCAAAAGGAATTACTGTAAACTCATAATGCCCGTATCTGGTTCAAAATACTATTTTCGGAATGTCTTCCTTCTTCACACACAACCGATGATATCCAGATCAAAGTTCAATCTTTGAAAAATATTGAGCTCCATGAAGTTGTCGAATAAATCATCGATGCAAGGTAGGGGATACTTTTTCTTAATTGTTATAGCATTGATCTCCCTGTAGTTAATGCACAACCTCATAGATCCATCTTTCTTCTGAACAAAATGAATAGGAGATCCCCATAGAGAAACACTAGGGAGAATAAATCCTTTATTACTCAACTCCTCTAGTTGTTTCTTTAGTTCCACTAATTCTACAGTGGCCATTCTATAAGGGGTCTTTGATATGGGCCTTGAACTAGGAATTAAATCAATGGAAAACTCAATTTCTCATTCTGGAGGATGTCTAGGTAAATCCTCTGAAAACACATCAGCATATTCTTTTACAATAGGTACATCCTCTACTCGAACTTTCCTTTCCTCACCCAAAATTATTTCACTCTCTTCCTCCCCAATAATTGAATTTAGTTGAGCTACTGGCAGTGGATCTTGATAATAATTAGGTGGTGACGTTTCTGCTCTAAAGATAAGGTAATCCTTATCATCATCGAAAATTGTAACCTCCTTCTTCTTAAAATAAATTTTCCCATCATGGTCTGAAATCCAATCCATACCGAGGATTATATAAAATTCAGTCATGGGTATAACGACAAGATCAGCAGATAAAGAACATTTATATGCTCTAATGGGAACTGATTCACAAAAATTTGTTGTAATGATACTTCCCTTATGAGTATTGACTAACATCTCCCTTGTTAAATAAAATTGGAAATATCTAATTTTCATAGTAAACTGGGAAGATATGAAACAATGCGATGATCCAGAATCAAATAAAGCATTGGCTAAACTTGAGGAAACCATTAAATTACCTGCCACCGCATCTTTAGAAGTTTCAACCTCAGCAGTAGTGATAGCATAAGCTTGGACATGATCCCTTGGCCTTTTATGAGGTATGTTTCCTTGGTGCTTTGGAAATTCATTTGCATAATGTCCCATCTTTCTGCAATTGTAGCATTGAACATCGGTAGCTTCTTTATTCCCCTTGCAATCATGAGCTTAGTGGCCTTTTTCACCACACTTGTAAGAAACTCCCATTCCCTTCAGGAAAGTACCGGGGTGTTTTTTCCCACATTTACAATAGGATGTATATTCAAATTTTCTCTTCTTCCCCTTATTTTCATTTACAGAGTGATCGGCAGATCTCTTCTTCTCCTTCTTTGCTTTAATGTTGTAAGACTTAGAGAATTCCTTTTCTGTCTTGATAGCACATGATAAAATGTCTTCGTACGATGAGAAGGATTGTGATACTAATTCTAGACAGAGAAATGGTTTTAAATCATCAAAGAATCAATCAATATTACTCCTTGGGTTATGTATATAATATGTAGCATGCCTTGATAACCTTGTAAAGTTTGCTTCATACTTTGCGACATTCTCATCCTCCTTTTTCCTTAGACTCATAAATTTCCTTTCCATATCTGCTCGATGGTCATGAGGAAAGTATTTTTCTAAGAAAATTTCTTTAAATTCCCTACATTAAATATTTGATACTTATTCATCTTCCTTTTTATTTTGAATCAATTACCACCATTGATCAGCATCTCCCGTGAGGCAATAAACTGACATAATAACTTTTTCCTTTTCGCTACTCCACAAAGCATGAAATATTTTTTCTCTAAGGAACTTATCCATTGCTCAACTACCAATGGATTTGTACACAAATTGAATGTTGGTGGTTATTTCCTCATGAAGCGATCTAACATTGATCCTCCACGTTGTGGATCAGGGTGCTTCATACGGGTAAAGTTATTATTTATAATCTGAGTGAGTTGTCCCAGTATGGTGATAAGCTGATCAGCACCAGTTTCATCACCAGCTCCACTATAATTATATTGAGTAGGAGGGAAATACCTAAATGGATACGTGTGTTGATACCATTTCCATTTCTTCCACTAGGTTCCATTTCTAAACAGTGTCATAAACTAGATTAGTTTATCAATTACAATACATAATTCCAATCTTGTAAAATACCTAACATAAATTGAACAATTTATGGATATAATCCATAATCATTAAAATGTTTTCTTTGATGAATTATATAATCATAAAACCTTCATAATGGTTTGTAAAGAAAATGAGAATTATCCTAAGAATATCCCCCAGAAGTGTCGTAACCAAGAGTGAAGCAAGGCCCATTGTCGTGCACCAGTTCCCGTTCTAGTCTAGCTCAAAGTGGTGTTTTCGGGTCTTACCCCTAGGTACATCTATTCCAGAGCCTCCTCTACCTGATCGTATCTAGAGAGGGATGTATTTCTTGGAGAACTCACAAAATCTCTACATTACCAAAATTCTAGGAAGTTCTTCTATACTAATCCTCAAAGTTTATCTTAGGGTAGTGTGCTCTAATCAGAGTTTATCTAAATCTAATTTCCAAGGTTTTTACTAAACTTCCTCTGATACCAACTGTAACGCCCCGATCCTATTTACCCAGAGTTAGTGCATTATTACATAACATTGGAATGATCACAAGGGATCAAATCCCGAAAGAACGATCAGTTTAGTAGCCTTGGAAACACTAGATACATGCATAAGATTTATATTACATTATAAAATGAAAAACTACAACAACATTTTCTCCATATACCACACTCATATCCCCTCAGAATATCCTAGTAGGTCAGTCATAAAATACTTCTTCACATCCTAGAAAAAATAAAACATAGAAAGGGGTGAGCTCAGATGCTTAGTAAGGATAACAATATAGCAGAAACTTTCATAAATAAGCATAAACATTTAAGGAAATGTATAAGACTAAAACAAAATCCTTTTAAACTTGAACATAAGCATAATATGGAAAATATAAAATCAAATAATTCCATTTACTTATTCACATGGATATTCTACTAGTCAAATAATCACATGAAATATCAAATAGCCACTTTTATAATGATGGAATGCATAATGCCACACTTTCATAACCACATAGTCAAGGCCTTGTGCTAAAAGTAAAAATAAGATTTTGTCCAGGCCTTGTGCCAAGACACTAGTTTGTCTCATGAGACCTACCGATGCATCAAGGAGCTATAGCAGGCTCCACCCGTCACTTACTAAGTCCAATGCATTCCTCATATGAAAAGGTTTTAAACATAACATAAACATTCGTATTAAAACTAGCATACGAAATGTCAATACTTTATCCATAAACCATGAATGGTATAAAAATAATACATCCACAATCAAACATATCACAAAACCATCAATATAATATGGAAGTTTTTTATCATAATAAATCAACTTCAAATAAGCTTAAAATACATCAAAGTATGTTACATAGATGAAATCAAAACTATTTGAAAGAAATATCTATTTTTTGAAATCATTTAAAAGTCACATAATTATAAAATAAAACCTTTATTTTTAAAATATTCTTATAATTTTGTAAGGGAAGCTTCAAAGGTGTAATAATGTCTGAGAATAACTGCACTCGCCGTATAAGTTAAAAAAGACATTCTTACCTTAATTTTGTCGAAAAGGTTATAAAGTACCTTGTTTAGAAAACGACGGAAAGATTATTTTCAAATCATATAAGGTAAAATAAGGTTATAAATGAATTTAACCCATTTTATAGTAAATATTAATTTTTTTTAAAATATATTTTTAAGAAACATGGATGTGGATGATAAAGAGGTCCGAGTAGATAATAACGTAAAAAAAATATCAGATAAGTAAAGAGATTGTGAAATTAACCCTTACCTTGAAATTTTCCTTGGTCAAGGGTACGTTAACCTCCTGTATAATAGTTAAATAATTTTTATTAAATTATAGAAGAAACATATACATAAATATAATATCATATATGATCTTTTAATATTTTTTTTAATAATATTTTAGTATTATCGTCGTTTCAGGTGTTAACTGATTAGTTTTCCTTTATATGTTTTGATACATAAGCCATGTTTATTATGGATAGGATGTATCTTATTCATATCCAGAATGATATCAAATATTTAAACATTATTTTTAGTCATCAAATGAAAATTAGTCTTTAATGGTTACAATGGGGAAATGAATCTTATTGTGTTCGTGGAAACAGTATTCCGTACGTACGTACGAGCGAAAATTTCATTCTTTTGATATTAAAATTGTATATAATAGGATAGTATATCATATATACAGAATCATTATAATTTTATATATATTATTTACATAATTTATACTCATTATTATACCCATCTAAATGATGAAATGTTTGAATAACAAACTACACCACGACGTGGAGACGATAAGCCGTACGTACGCACGTGTGGTGACTTTTTCATTCATAGGATGGATAGAATAAAGAATATTGTTGTGAAATTTTTATAATAACATCAAAGTATATAGAATATATTGTATTTATTATTTTATAATGGAAAAAACAAAGAAAGAGGAAGTGGAAGAAGAAAATAACTTGAAAGAGGTGATGAAATATTTACCTCTTCTTCGGGTTCTTCCTTTTAATTTGATAAAAAGGGCTCCTTAGGTTGTCTTTATGACTAAATAAAGGCCTCTAGGATGAAGTGAGGTAATTTTAGAGGATATTTGGGCAGGGTTTTTTGTATCCAAAAGGCTTTGAAGTTGTGAATTTGAGATAAGGGAATGCGCCCTTTTATAAGAGGGGTGAGGGGTACCTTAGAAAAAACTTAAAATATTATTTTATAATAAATTCATATTCAGTTGAAAATGGCTCCAAAGTGACTTATTTAGAGGATAGGGTGGGTATTGGTAGAAATCCTTTCAGGAAACAGATTTTAGACAAGTTTAGGTGACCATATTAACCTTATCATTTATATTTAACTCTTAGTTAAATAGTTTGACATTTACCATGTCTATTTGTATTTTTATATTATATGGTCAATAAACTTACTATAAAATTCCAAGAGAACCCCAAGTGGTTCATTATTGATATATATATATGTATACTTATCTAGTTAATTTGGACGAACCTTATATTTCTAGGAATATAATATCAATTAATAATATAATATTTGTTTTAAAAATTCTTTTATGTCAATTTTGACACTATTTAGTAATTGATTTTAGTTAAAGTCCTAAAAAATTTATTAATTAAAAATAAATTCATTTAATCAGTCCTAACATTTCATAGTAACCTATAAAATTATTTTATGTCATAAAAATATTCAAATTATATTTATTTTAACATTTATAATACCATTTATTTGATTCTTTCATTAATAAGGAAAATACTGCATCATCATTGTGTCATAAATAACTTTAATTATTAAATGTCTAAAAATTATAAATAAAATACCATTATGTATGAAATAATTTTATCTTTATAATTAATATTTATAGTTGAAGATATAACATATATAACCCTATGTAAATTTTTTTTAGTAAAAGATATATGCTTATGTGATTTTTGTATTTACTTTAAATTAATTAATATAAAGTGTCATTATCACTTGCAAGTGGCTACATGGGGTCCCAAAATCAACACAAGGATGCCCATGGTCGGAAATGTATTATAAAATAGGGTTAGGATAGGTGTTAAGGTAGTTATAATATTATTTGTTACCCTTATTTACAGGATTTACCCTTTAACCATGGTAAATAAAATATTTACCAAAGTAATTATTCAAAATGTATAAAAATAAAAGTTACCTATTTACACAATTTTAACCACTTGATTAAAAATATGGAATCCATTTTTCTAAATTCAAAACACCGAAGTGGTAAAAATTAATTTAAAATTAATTCCCACTGTTAAAATAAAAAACGTGTTTTTAAGAAATAATAACTATCAAAAGATTGACACTTGTTTTTGTCCAGTTTAAATTTGAATTTATATATAATAACATAAATTATATTAAATGATAAAAATATAATCTAATGAAATATTAATACCACTCAAATTTATAATTTAACACTATAATTTATTTCCATTTAAAAATTTGTTTTTAATTAAAATTTCGTATTTTTCACTATTTATAAAAATATGAATGTTATCAGAAAAATACAAAAAATTTATCCTAAGATAATTTTGATATTCTGAATCCAAAAATGAAGTCTATTTTGAAATATAAAATTTATAAAATTTTAAAAATCGGGTATTACTATTCATAATGGCTAGTTTGATTGGTCGCATTGTGTTAGAATCTTGAAGTCACGTACAATGAAACCTATTGCATTATTCAAAGGGAAACGTACCGTGGAAGCTTGGGGTGTTACATTATCTAATCATGACAGTAAAGTTTTTAGTTAAATAGAATGAGTGTTCAGATATTCAGTTATCCATATTGATTATTCTTTATGTAATCTTGGTAGTCAAATTATTTAAATGGAATGTGTGTTCATTTATTGTACCCTTCCGTCTTGAGTATGATTATTGATTCTTGATAGATTCTTCTATACTCAACCTTTATTATGAATTTTTGCTCACCCATATTTTGTTTCCTTTACCAAGAACCCATGAAGTGTACTAATAATTATATGAAAGGATATTGTAGAGGGAATAATTATGTTCTAAACAAAATATGTTGTAATTTTTGTATTAAAATTTAATAGGAAAATCAATTGTGCATATATTTTATCATGACTACTAAACTATTTGGTACTTTGTGTCATGATCGATTGTATCTAGTGCCAATGTGATAAAGTATATACTGATTCTAAGTTATTAGGGTTGGGTTCATTATAGTTGGTATTAGAGAAGGTTTAACAGAAACCTTGTGAACTAGATTTTGGAAAACATAGATTAGGGAACACAACCCTATGATAGAACTTGAGGATAAGTATATAAGAATGTCCTAAATATATGGTAAGTTAGAGATTATGTGGGTTTTTCTGAAAATACATCCATGTCAGGATTCTACAAGTGGATGTGGTTCTGGAACATATGCAGCTAAGGGTAATAACTCTAAAAAAGTTAAATTGGGATTGACTAGAGAGTTTCTTTGTACAAGATAAAATGTCTTACTTTTCACCAGGTTTGATACACCCGATGGATATGATTTTTATAATTCATATTTTCATTACAAACCATTATAAAGTATTTGAATAGACGATTACAATGAATAAACGAGGTTTAACCTAATGTGTCTTATATTGGAAAGAAGGTTTCATGATTGAGACATACTATAAATTATTATATGGTTTCCAACCAAGGTTATTATTTCCCACACTTTGATTTATGTTTTTAGTCAATGGATGGATCCTAAAGGAATCGTGTCAACATTTTACATGAAGGAAAATGTGGCGACAATGAGAATCCAAATGAGATGATGATAGTAATAAAAGGTATGGTGATTATGCCTAACCAGTTTTATCGAAATATGACTAAAAACCAATACATTATCAAATTCCCAGACTCACCAAAGAATAGGAGGATGGAGTTATCTAAGATCTCAAGTGGTGGAGACCATGGAGGGACAAATTCTCAATTTCCTTCATGTAAGAAATGTGGAAAGATACACCAAGGAAAGTACCTCAAAGGAATGTGATTTTTTGGAAAATATAAGAATAAAAAAAATGAATTTTAAGGGGAAAATGATGAGTATGATGGAAGGAAATAGATTTCATCAAAGGGATCCATTTTCAGTTTGTTGTCTTAAATGTGGGGAACCTGGGCATTATCTGAGTCAATTCCCCCTTCTAAAGTTTATCCCCTGGACCAAGGATGGAAATATGTTGAAATTAAATGGTTGAATAATTTATGTATTGTAATTAAAAAAATTAAATTATCGATTTATTTTTTTACCAAAGGTATTTTGGTTATAGAAATCATAAAACATCTATGGATTATGTAAAATTTCAAAAGTATATATGTCTTCATTAACTTAAGAGTTTTAATTCCATCATAATTTATGAGTTTAAGGTTGACCATAAGTTGAAAGTCTTAAAAACCTCATTTCAAAACATGTGTGATGTGGATATGACATGATTAAGGATATTTTTGATTTTTTTTTTGAAATACAACCCATTGGTTTAGTATATGAAAAAGTTATTTGAAGAAGAACACGTTTTTTTGACTTAAGATTAAAGGTACTGGTAACCTATATGGTTTATCTTATCTTGATGTTTTAGTAATTTTGGGAAATCAAAATTCCGAAATGTTATAGGAATTATATTAATATAGTTTTAGAAAAAGGATAACCCACATACTGGGGGACAACCCATCACATTCGATAAGGTAGTGGGGCTTGAATCCACAACTAAAGGACGATACAGGTTTATCACTTACCACTAGACTACGTACTGTTTTGTTTAACATGTCATTTTTTTACTTAAATGATTCTACGGATAAATATTAATTTTAAAACAATGGAGTTACTGTTGAGGTTTAAATATTGATGTATTATATTGGGAAATATATGCTAATAATATCAGTTTTGGAAAATATTTAGAGATATTTAGATGGACTTGTCACTATTTTATGAATTTTATGATATGTTAAAAATTAATTTCAGTGAATCAAGAATAAAAAATTCATTCTTTGATATTTTTTTCTTGGAGTAAGAGTTGAAGTAAAAATTGGTCAAAGCACAACCCAAATATAAAATTGTGCATATGAAATAGAAAGATATCAAGTAAGTAAATTTCCTTATGTTCTTAGTATATATTGTTAAATAACTCCTCAACTATAGAATAAAGGATCTTTAATAAAAAAGATTTATCCTATTAAATTCACATTTTATTAATCAAATTATCTTTTAAATCATTACATATTTACGGTTTTTAGGTCCTTAACATTCAATTAGTCATTCACTTTCTTTTGATCAATGATCTTTATCACTCTATATAATAATTTACACTTTTCTTCCGTTTACACATCTTCACTTCCCACCCATGTTCCCCTAAATTGAAAATTAGTTATGTGTTATTATAGAAAACCTTCATATTTCCCTTTCTCTCTTTTCAAGATGAATTTTTATTAACCCTTCTACAATTTTGGTTTTTTAACAATGGTATTTCCAACTATCAAACCCTTGATTACCAAGATCAAGTTTTAATTATGAGGATGAAATTTATTAAAGGTGGTTAGACTGTAACACTCTAAGAGTTTAGAAAAATAATACTGGGTTTGATAGAGTTTATTACATGAAAACCAAGTTAGATGTGCACGTAACACCCTGAGACTTTGTGATATATTTCATTCTCTTTGATAGCTTATTGAACATACAACCCCGAGTCTTAATGAACAATAATATAGTATAGTAGTACATCTTAGAAATTAAATTGGAGTGTATGAATATTAAAAACTAAATTATTAGAATTATGGTTATATTTTAATTATAATTAAAATAATAATCATTTAATAGGAAAATTAGTGTTTTTTGAAAAACAGTAACTTTCTGAAAGACAGTTTAGTCACGCTTTGCGCACATAATTTAAAATTAAATTTTACCACTTTTAGAAAATTTATCTGATAAAATTAACTTAATTTTGTAAATAAGAATATTAAAATTATCTTAGGGTTATTTTTTTAATTTTTCTAAAAATTTTCATTTTTAATGAATAGTGAAAAATATTGATTTTTATTAAAAACTGAATTTTTGTTTAAATAATTTACAAGATTAAATTATATTTTAAATTGGGTTGAAAGGAAATTTATTTATATTGTATTAAAAATTAACTTATTTAGGTCATTCTAATAAATTTGAAATTTAATTTTGATGTTAAAACCTTATATAATTATAAAAAGTTTCTCTTTGGACACCATATTTTTTATCATGTCTGCAGGTATGTAACAACCCAAGAATCCATGGTACGCTTCTCTTTGAATAATACAATAGCTTGCGCTGTACGCAACTTCGAGTTGTAACACACCACAACCAATAAAACTAGCCTTTATGAATAGTAATACCCACATTTTGAAATTTTATAAATTTCATTTTTCAAAATGGACTTTATTTTTGGATTCGGAATATCAAAATTATCTTAGGGTGAATTTTTGGTATTTTTCTGAAAACTTTTAATTTTTGATGAATAGTGAAAAACAATGCGTTATTGTTTAAAACTGAATTTTTATTTAAATAAGTATTTATTTCATTTAAATTTATTTTAATTCAAAATAGATACATAATACCTATATTAGTTCAATGTAATTCATTGGATTCATTTTATAATAAAATTAGATGTAAAAAATTTTATTGATCTTTTTACCGTCTTTTACCCACCTTTTAAGCATGTTAGAAAATTTGCATAAAACATAATTTTTTTCTTCTTTGAATTGAATTTCAGAAATCCAAGAGACACAGTTGATATCAGTACGTAAAATGTGGTTTAATAAGATTAAAATTAATTTTGGTGAATAGTAACTTTTGACTTTTATTTACCATAGTCAAAAGTAAATAGGGTAATTAATGGTAAAAATGATATTATTATTACCCTAACACATTTTCTAATTATATTGGATAAGTGTATTTCAACTAAAATCAACTTTAGTAATAAAATATGATCCCTTTGGTCCACTTGGATTAGATTAGAACATTTATTATTATTTTATTTAAAGAAGAGTTAAAAGTGTTAAATTCAAATTTTCATAACTAAAACTTTTTTAATATTCAGTTAAAAATAAGATAAATTAGACTATAAATTTTTATTAGAAAGATAAAAATATTTCCTATATAATGGTATTTTATTTTTACTTTTTAGACATTGAATAATTAAATTTATTTATGACACAATGTTGATGCATTAATTACCTTATTAATGAAAGATTAAAATAATTGATATTATAAATATCCAAATAAATGTAAATTGAGACTTTTGATGAATTCCAAGAATTTTATCGGTTAATATGACATGTTAGGGTTGATTAAATGATTTTTTAAGTAATAATTTTGTTAGGACTTTTACAAAAATCAAATACTAAATAGTGTCAAAATTGACATAAACGAGTTTTTAAAACAAATACTATATTATTAAACAATATAATAGTCTTAAAAATCTAACATTTGGAAAAATTAATTATATAATAATAGATATGTCATTAATGAACCACTTGGGGTTCTATTGGAATTTTATATTAAGTTTATTAACCATATAATATAAAAATACAAAGAGATATGGTATATGTTAATCTATTTAACCAAGAGTAAAATCTAAAAGATAAGGTTAATATGATGACCTAAACCTATCTAAAACCTATTGTTTGAGATTTTTTCAACCCATACCCACATTATCCTTGAAATAAATCCTTTTTGAGCCATTATAAACCTAATATGATTGTATAATAAAATAATATTTCAAGCTTTTCCTAAAGTAACCCCCACCTCTCTTATAAAAGGGTACTACCCCTTCCCACAAAATCACACTTCCAAAGCCATTTGGATCGGCCAAAACCTGCTAAATTATCCCTCTAACTACCCTCAATTTAACCTAGAGGACTTACTTTGATCAGAAATCCAACCTAAGGAGCCCTTTTGATCAAATCAAATGGAAACACTCGAAGAAGAGGTAATTATTCCATCACCTCTTTCAAGTTATTTTGTTCTTCCACTTCCTTTATTTTAAGTTTCCATATGAAAATAATAACTCCAGTAACTTCTACATACTGTGATTTTATTATAAATATTATACAACCATATTCATTATTCTATCCTTCCTATGAATGTCAAAGTCACCATACGTGCGTACGTACGGCTTACCATCTCCACATTGTTGTGTAGTTTGTTATTCAACCCTTAATTATTTTGGATGGGTATAATAATGAGTATAAATGATGTAAATAATAAATATAAAATATTAATTATTATATATATATATATATATTATATACCATCCAATTATATACGATTTCACCTTCAATTGAATGATATTGTCGCTCGTGCGTATGTATGGATTATTGTCTCCACGAACGCGGTGAGATGAATTCCCCATCGTAACCATTCAAGAATAATTTTCATTTTATGATTAAAAATAATGTTTAAGAACATAATATAATTATGAATATGAATCAAATACATCTTATCCATAACAAACAAGACTTTCATAACAAAACATATAAAGTAAAACGAATCAGTTAACACCTGAAACAATGATACTACCAAAATTTTATTAACAAAGCAATATTATATGATCATATATGATATCATATTTATGTATATGGTTCTTATATTGATTAATAACAATTATTTAACTATTATATATAAGTATAACATACCCTCGACCGAGGAAAATTACAAGGTAAGGGTTAAATTTCACAATCTTATTATTATCCGAGGTTGTTCATATGTGAGTATCTACTGGGACCTCTTTATCATCCACATCTGTGTTTCTTAAAAATGTATTTCAATTTTTTTTAATATTTCATAGACTATGTTTTGAATTCATTTATACCCTTGTTTGACCTTCTATGTTTTTAAAGGAATCTTTCTGTCGTTTTCCAAACAAGGTACTTATGACCTTTTCGACAAAATTGAGGTAAGAATGTTTTTTTAACTTATACGGCGAGTGTAGATATTTTCTAGAACTATAACATCCTCTAAGATTCCCTTACAAGATTATAATAATATTTTCAAAATAAATGTTTTCTTTTATAATTATGTGAATTTTAAATTATTTAAAAAAAGAGATATTTCTCTCAAATAGTTTTGATTTCATTTATGTCAACAACCTTTGATTGATTTTACACTTGTTTGTAGTTGATTCATTATATAAATATTCCATATTGTATTAAAGGTTTTTTGATATGTCTGACTGTGGATGTGTTATTTTTATTCCATTCATGGTTTATGGTTAAAGTATTAACATTTTTTATGCTAGTTTTAATACGAATGTTTACATTATGTTTCTACCTTTTCATATGAGGAATGAATTGGACTTAGTAAGTGACGGGTGGATCCTACTACAGCTCCTCGATGCATCGGTAGGTCTCATGATACAAACTAGTGTCTTGGTACAAGGCCTTGACAAAATCATATTTCTAGTCTTGGCATGAGGCCTTGACTATGTGGTTATGATTTCCGGCATTATGCATTCCATCATTATGAAATTGGTTATTGATATTACATGTGATTATTTGACTAGTAGAATATCCACGTGAATAATAAAATGGAATTATTTGATTTATATTTTCCATATTATACTAAATTTTAAGTTTAAAAAGGCTTTTGTTTTAGTGTTATACATTGCCTTAAATGTTTATTCTTATTTATGAAAGTTTCCTCTATATTGTTATCCTTACTGATCATCTGAGGTCACCCCTTTCTATGTTTTATTTTTTCCAGGATGTGAAGAAGTATTTTATGGTTGACCTGCACGGATAGGATAAGGGATATAAGTGTGTTCAAAAGGGGACAGAATGTTGTTGTTGTTTTTATTTCATGATGTAATGTAAAACTTTTGTATGTATCTAGTACTTCCAATGCTACTAAACTGATAGGTCTTTCGGGACATTATTACTTGTATCATGACAATGTTATGTAATAATGCACCGACTTTGAGTAACTAGGGTTGGGGCGTTACAGTTGGTATCATAGGAATTTTAGTACAAACTTTGGAATATAGACTTTGAAAAACACTGATTAGAGAACATTACCCTAAGATAGACTTCAAGTATTAGTATTGAAGAACTTCATAGAATTTTGGTAAAGTAGAGATTTTTTATATTTTCCGAGAAATAACTCACTGTATGGATACGATCAGGTAGAGGCGGCTCTAGCATAGATGTACCTAGGAGTAAAAACTCTGACAAGGAGTTTCAGGTTTGACCCGGAGTATCCTAGTTCACGACAACAGGCCTTGCTGCACTCTTGGTTACGACACTCCCATGGGATATTATTAGGATAATTCACATTTTATTTACAAACCATTATAAAAGATTTATTAGTATATACCTCCTCAAAGAAAACATATTTATTATTATGGATTATATCCATAAATTTCTCAATTTATGTTAAGTGTTTTACATGTTTGGAATTATGTATTTCTATTCATAAATTAATCTAGTGTATGCCATTGTTTAGAAATGGAGCCTAGTGGAAGGAATGGAAACCTTATCAATGCACGTAATCCATGTAGGGACTACCCTCCTACCCAAGATAATTATAGTAGAGCTGGTGATGCAACTGATTCTGATCAGCTTATCACAATACTGGGACAACTCACTCAGGTTATGAATAATAACCTTACCCATATAGAGCACCCCGATCTACAAAGCGGAGGATCAATGTTTGACCGCTTCATGAGGCAAAAACCACCAATGTTCAATGGGACTATAAATCCATTTGTATCTGATTAATGGATAAGTTCCTTAGAGAAAATATTTCATGCTTTGGGGAGTAGCAAAAGGGAAAAAGTTGTCATGACAGTTTATCGCCTCATGGGAGATGCAGATCAATGGTGGTCATTAATTGAATACACAAAGGAGGATGAATAAGTATCAAGTATGGAATGGAGGGAGTTTAAAGATATTTTCTTAGAAAAATACTTTCCTCATGACCATCAAGCGGATATAGAAAGACAATTTCTAAGTCTGAGGAAAAAGGAAGATGCGAATGTCTCAAAGTATGAGGCTAACTTTACAAGTTTAACACGACATGCAAAAAATTATATTCGTAACCCAATGAGTAATATTGATCATTTATTTTATTAGTTAAAACCATTTTTCCATCGAGAATTAGTCTCACAATCCTTCTTATCATAGGAATATATAGTCTCATGTGCTATCAAGATAGAAAAATAATTCTCTAAGTCTTATGACTTTAAAGAAAAGTAAGAGAAGAAGAGATCTATTGAACACTCTGGAAATGGAAGTAAGGGGAAGAAGGGAAAAGTTGAATTTCCATACTGTAGTAAATGTGTGAAGAATCAAGCTATTAATTTCTTGAAGGGAATGGGAGTCTGTTATAAGTGTGGTGAAAAAGGCCACCAAGCTCGTGATTGTAAAGGGAAGAAAGAGGTTGTGAATGTTGAATGCTAAAATTGTAAAGAAATGGGACATTATGCAAACGAATGTCCTAAACAACAAGGAAACCTACCTTAGAAAAGGCCAAGGGAGAAAGTCCAAGCTTACATGATCAATACTATTGAGGTTTAAGCTCCAAATGACGTGGTGGTAGGTAGTTTAATGGTTTCATCAAATTTACCCAATGGTTTATTTGATTCTGGATCATCTCATTGTTTCATATCTTTCCATTTTTCTAAGAAAATTAGATATTTCCAATTTGATTTAACAAGGGAGTTGTCAGTCAAAACTTTTAAGGGAAGTATCATTGCAACAATTTTTTTGAATCAGTTCCCATTAGGGCATATATACATTATTTATCATCTAATATCATCATCATACCCATGATTAAATTTGATATAATCCTCATTATGGATTGGCTTTCGGACCATGATGTGAAAATTTATTGTAAGAAGAAGGAGGTTACTGTTTTCGATGATGATATCGAGTACCTTATCTTTAGAGAAGAAACATCATCACCTAATTCTTATCTAGATCCACCCCCAATAGATCTACTAAATTAAATTATTGGGGAGGAAGAGAGTGAAGTAACTATGGGAGAGGAAAGAAATGTTCAAATAGAGGATGTAACTATTGTGCAAGAATATGTTGATGTGTTTCCAAAGAATTTACCTGGACATCCATCAGAATGAGAAATTGAGTTTTCCATTGATTTAATTCCTAGTTCAAGGACCATATCAAAGACCCCTTATAAAATGTCCACATTGGAATTGGCATAACTAAAGAAACAACTACAGTAATTGAGTAATAAAGGATTTATTCACCCTAGTGTATCTCCATGGGGAGCCCCTGTTCTCTTTGTCAAGAAGAAAGATGGATCTACGAGGTTGTGCATTGTATATAGGGAGATCAATGCTATAACAATAAAGAACAAGTATCCCCTACCTCACATTGATAATTTATTTGAAAAAATTCATGGAGATCAATATTTTTCAAAGATTGACCTTTGATCTAGATATCATCAGTTGTGTGTGAAGAAGGAAGACATTCCAAAGACAATATTTCAAACCTGGTACATGCATTATGAGTTTACGGTAATGCCTTTTGTACTGACTAATGCACTCTCCATTTTCATGGATCTAATGAAGAGAGTTTTCAAGGAATATCTTGATGACTTTGTTGTGGTATTTATCGATGATATCTTAGTATACTCTAAAATCTATGAAGATCATGAAAATCACTTGTGCATTATGCTAAAGAATCTTAGAAGAAATGAATTATATGGGAAGTTTAGCAAGTGTAAATTTTGGCTTCAAGAGAATTCTTTTCTTGGCCATATTGTCTCTAAGGATGGAATCTATATTGATCCTTCAAAGACACATGCAATCCAAGAATGGACAGCACCAACGAGTATAACTGAGGTACACAGATTTATTGGTTTAGCAGGTTATTATCGGCGCTTCTTCCATAATTTTTCCTGATTGGCTAACCCATTAACCAAGCTTACACGTAAATGGGTTAATTTTTTTTTGAAAAAAAGAGTGTGAAGAATTTTTTGAAGAACTGAAGAGAATATTATTCAATGCTCACATCTTGATTCAACCATCAGGTAATGATGGATTTTTTATTTATAGTGATGCTTCAAAGAAAGGACTTGGTTGTGTCCTTATGCAGAATGATAGAGTTATTAACTATGAATCACGAAAACTAAAAATTCATGAACAAAACTATCCTACTCATGATCTTGAGTTAGGAGCTGTAATATTTACTTTGAAGATATAGAGACACTATCTCTATGGTGAAAAATTCAAGATATATATCGATCCTAAGAGTTTGAAGTATATTTTCTCACAGAAAGAACTTAACATGAGGCAACAACAATGGATTGAACTACTCAAAGATTATTATTGCACTATAAACTACCACCCAGGGAAGGTAAATAAGGCAGATGATGCTTTGAGTAGAAAATATCATGGATTTCTAAACAAGATGAGAGTTGAAAGGGATTCTATGTACATGGATCTAGTAAAAATGGATATGGGAATAATCATGGAAGGTGATACATTAATATTTTTTCAAATGGTTTCCAAAACATCTTTAGTAGAAAGGATAAAACGTTATCAGGCTGATGATGAGGAGTTTCAAAAGAAAATTAAAGCTATGAATGATGGTAGATTGATCGAATACGTATATGAAGATGGGATTTTGAAATTTAGGAAGAGACTTTGTGTTCTCGAAATAACCGATCTAAAAAGGGAATTGTTGGATGATTCTCATAGCTCCAATTTCTCAATACACATTGGTAGCATTAAGATGTATAGAGATTTGTAGGAATATTTTTGGTGGGACAACATGAATAGGGATATTGATGACTATGTGTCAAGATATATGATTTGTCAACTGGTGAAGGCTAGAAGAAAACATCGTAGGGGATTCATGCAACCTCTTCCCATACCTGAGTGGAAATGGGATGATATTACAATGGACTTTGTCATGGGGATACCAAAGACTCTTAGAAGGGACGATGCAATATGGGTCATTGTTCATGTTATGGGCATGTTATGCCTCTAGGCCTTCATGTCATGTATTTCGGGTCATGTCGAGCCTTGTGACTTGGGCCTACGGGTCATGTATAGGTTCCCCTTCAACACTTAAAAGGGGGATTATCTATAATAAAATAAAAAGAAGCCCTTTGGGCCATTCGGTCAATATGGGTCATTGTTGATCGTCTTACCAAACTCATCTCATTTTCTTGCTATAAGAGAAGATTTACCACTTGAAAGTTTAGAAAGACTATATATTAATGAAGTTATAAGACTTCATGGAGTACCCCAATCGATTTTTTTTTATCGTGATCCCTATTTTACATCATGACTCTGGAAAATTCTCCATAAGGCCTTTGATACTGAACTTCTTTTGAGCACTGTCAACCACCCTCAAACTAATGGATAATCAGAATGGACTATTTAAACCTTATAAGACATGTTGAGATCTTTCTCACTTGACTCTCAAGGTATGTGAGATCAATATTTACCTCTGGTAGAATTTTCTTATAATAATTTCTTCAATTAAAGTATTAATATGGCACCATACGAAGCGTTATATGAAAAGATATGTCGCACACCAACTTGTTGGGGTGATTTTGGTGAAAGAAAACTCATTGGCCTAGAACTTGTTGAGGAAATAATAGAAGAAGTAAAGATTATCCCAAACCACATCAAAGCATCCAAAAGTAGGTAAAAGAGATATGCTGATAATCGAAGGAAGGATTTGTAATATCAAGTAGGAGATCATGTTTTCTTGAAGGTATATCTGTTAGGATGGTATGACTGAGTATGATATACTCTATAATAACAAATGTAGGATTGAATAAGTACAATGAGATACAAATACAAGAGGGGGGGGGGGGATTGTACCTTTTAAAAATTCCCTTAGGAAATTTTGGATAACCAAAATTCACAACACCTCTAAGTTCTAAAGACTTTCTTGATTCTGGAAAAGTGATTCCAAAAATGAAACTTAACAAATGTTTTCACCAACTAAGATTCTACCTTATAGCATATAGAATCTTACTAAATCAGAGTACAAGTAAGGAAGTATAAGAAAGTTATACTTTCCTTAACAATACAAAATGCAGCGGAAAAAAAGTAGTAAAACTACGAGTAACAAGTAATAACTTTTTTAACCCAAAGAGAAGGGTATCTAACAACCTTGGATAAGAGGTCCCTTGATTTATACTTTCAAGAAAGTATGTCTTACCCACACCAGGGTAAGCCCTCGATATGAAGATTGGAGTATATCTTGTTATCCCTGCAAGCCCTCAAATATCAGGTAGTCGACACCTTTGTATTTCTCAGCAAGGAAGACCTCAACTTCAAGGTGTTGAAACCTATGTCTTCCTATCCCCGGAAGCCCTCAATTGTAACCAGCAACAACCGGAGTCGCACAAAGAAAGTATGCACAAGGAAAAGTTTGAATAAGCTGTTCAAAATTTATGCACGAAGCTTGAGAGTTGATAAGAGCCTCTCTCTATAGAAATCACTTCAGGAAGTTCTGATCACCAATATTCCAAAAGTCTCGAACACTTTCAAATGAGCTCTTATTTATAGGTGAAGCTCCAACGGTCGTCTCCCTCCTCCAACGATCATATTTCTCCTTGAATTTCGAAGGGACCTGTACACGTGTTACTAAACCAATGGTTAGTCAATAAATGAAAGAACGACATCGTTTTGTAATGAAATAAGTGTAAGAATAAGTAAAATTGAAGTTCGGAATGTAAGAAAATAAAAGTTCGGAGTCTAACCAAAATGGAATTCAGAGTCTATAATAAAGAGATATCCAAATTCTGTTTTTTAGGAATCTAGAACCTGAATTCTGTAGAAATTTGGAGTCTAAATTTCAAGGAAATTCGGAGTCTAGTTTCACCAGAATTTGGAACTAGAATTTACAAAGTTCGAAGTCAGAGTTCATGGGAATTCGGAGTCAGAACTCATAAGAGTTCGGAGTCTGAATTCAGAGAACTCGGAGTGAGAACTTAGATAAGTTCGTAATCAGAATTCGAAGTCGAACTACATAAAAGTTTGTATCCATAATTTGGAGTGGAACTTCATGAGAGTTCGTATCCAGAATTTAGAGAAGTAATTCTTGAGAGTTCGTATCCAGTATTCGAATTGGAACTTCATGAGAGTTCGTATCTAGAATTCAGAGTGGAACTTCATGAGAGTTCATATCCAAAATTCGGAGTGGAAATTTATGAGAGTTTGTATCTAGAATTCGGAGCGGAACTTCATGAGAGTTCTTATCCAGAATTCATAGTGGAACTTCATGAGAGTTCATATCCAGAATTCGGAGTGGAACTTCATGAGAGTTTATATCCAGAATTCGGATCCTAAAACAGAATGCTTCATATCTAAGTATTATATGATTCTGATATTTTAGATATGAATCCGATTTTTATACTGAATAAAAATATTGATATAAACAATGAAAACATGGTAGGGTTAAATTCCTTTGAGAAGGAAATTTTCCTTATATAAGTAAAATATATATTTACTTAAGTATAAGGTGTTTGTGATTTTCAAAAAAAGAAGGAATGGAAAATTCATAAGGAAAACTTTATTGACTAAAAAATCTCCCCCTTTTTGGAATGCACAAAAAACATTTCGAAAAAGAATAAAAGGACTTAAAAAAATTTCTAGACTTTGAAATTAAACCTTATCTCCCTTTGTTTATGGATAATGGTGAATACGACTAACTCCCCCTTAGGATTTGAAACTCTAAGGATCATATTCTAGATTTCTGGAAATGATTTTTCATTATCATGGGAATGAAAAACTTCATAATGAGAAACTCCCCCTTACTTAAGGATAATTATTCTTAACTTAGAAATTTTTCCTTCTCCCTTTTAGATTTTTCCTTCTCCCCCTTTTGAGTAGTTCTTTTTCCTTCTCCCCCTTTGTGATTTTCAAAAAGAATTTAGGGAATGAAAAAAAAATAAAGTACCATAAACATTAGTAAAGAAATACAAACAACACAAGCAACCAAAGTTTTCATTAATATTGAAAAGATTTTTACAAGGAAAGACAATACAACAAAAAATCGGATTGGTCTATTTGTCTTCCTTTTCCTTGGGGATTAACTTTTTCAACAAGGTTTTCAGCTTCTTCAAGTCTTTCTAGTTCTCCTCAGCTTGCTTTTATAAGGCTTTAATCCTTTCATCTTGAGCCTTCAGAGTCTCAGACTGTTCCTTAATAATTGCATCCTACTTCACAAGCTTTTATTCGATCTCAATTCAGAGATCTCTTTCCCCTTTCCAGCTTTGAGCCACAGAATGAATCTTTCCATTCAGATCCTTCACCTGTTGATTCTGAGTATTTTGCTCAAGGGTCTGCTTTTTCTAAATATTCTTCATCTTGGAATCCTCAGTATCAAAATCATCTTTTACATCATTCTAAAAATGATCATGCTCTGCCATGTCATCATCAATTTTCATTGACCATAGAGTGGTTTTGATGTAGGATTTTCTGTGAACATCATAATTGATGAGAAAATTTCTATGCTCAGCCTCAATATTCACACACTTATCCATCAACATGGATACAGATTATGATTTCTGATTTAAACTGTGTTAAAGCATCTAGCACCTGGAGTCTATGGTGGGAAAGATCGGAATTGTATCCACAAATTTCTTCAAAGACTCAACAACAAAATCATGTCACAGTGCTAATGATTCGAAATCAGACACCTTGCTCGGGGATTTTTCTTCTTCAATTTCCACTAAATTTATTTTAGAAGATCCCCCAACATGATTCTTCTTTATGATATCTTTTA
The DNA here is from genome assembly GCA_963277665.1 of Viscum album. Taxonomy (NCBI): domain Eukaryota; kingdom Viridiplantae; phylum Streptophyta; class Magnoliopsida; order Santalales; family Viscaceae; genus Viscum; species Viscum album. Next base: position 9,017,036 of record OY728143.1, on the reverse strand, counting down.
TTGGGGTTTCCATAAGCACTTGATTACCCTTATCAACTTTTGGAATGGGTTCTTCAATAGGAGATTCTTCCTCACTTTCAGATAGTTGAACAATTTTGTCTTCATCAGGTTTCTCCTTCTCTGGTCCTTCTTCAAGAAAGTAATTCTCATAGCTTTCTTCCTCAGATAATTCATTTTATTTCTCTTCTTCCTTGTCATCATCTTTCTTACTATCTTTCTCATCTCCATTTCTCGGAGTGACAATCTTTGAGGACTCGGCCTCAGAATTTTGGAGCGGTAGTATTTTTGATGGGATTTCCTTCTCTTGATAATCCTCAAATTCTTTAATCGAGTCATCTAGATCACCACTGTCTTCTTATACTTCTTCTTATTCTTATACTTCATCCGGTTCTTCTATTATTTTAACAACTTCTTTATCTTTATGTTTTTTGGGAGTGACGTAGTTCTTTCCAGGGGTCTCTGGTAATGGTTGGACAACAAACATTTCTGGTATACGAATCTTCTCAGAAGCTACTTCTGTGTCTCTCAAAAGATATTGTAGAACTTCAGATTCAGACATATTCTTCTTCATCTTCTTCTCTTTTTCTACCTTCTCAAGGTATTCAATAGTCTTCTCCCTTAAGGATTTAGCTTCAGCAGGGTCCAATCTGAATTGAGGTTCCCCTTCTTTCCTTTTCTCCATATCTTCCCTCCATTTAGCAACCACCTCATCTGGATATGCTTTCTGTTTCTTCCTCTTGGGAGGTGCGGATTGGGTTTCCTTAGTTTTAGGGGTATTTTCTTCATCCACCACTTGTTTCAATTTCCTCTTCTTTCCAACCTTCTTAATTGGCTCAGCTTTCTCCACATTTTCTGGAACAGCTTATGCCTCCTCTTCTAGCAGATCGTAAAACCCACCTGACTCTTTTGAAAAAACGGCTTTCATCCTCTTTAAGTTGACATCACTTATCAGCATCACCTTACAATTTCTCGGCTTGGAGGTGCAAGAAATCTTGAAAGAATCAAGACACTGAATAATAATCTTGGAGAGATGAGCATGATATATAACAATTTGAGCTTTCAAAGTGCCATTCTTGATGTTCTGAACTGTAATAAGAATGTTCCTCATCATATTGATCTTTCTTAGATTTACCAAGAAATCCAAGATGTAAATATCAATTTTCTTTAGGTTATCCTAATCACCTCTTCTCGGAACAAAAAACCCTTGAACCCACAACTGCAGAATTCGGTTGTTAGTGGAGCGATGGGACATCTTTGCTGTTTTATCATCTTTAAGTCCAAGACATTCCATTGACTTCACTTTTCTGAAACTTTCTTGCACATCTGCTAGCTTATGTGAACAAAATTCAGCTTCACCATCATATGATAATCCTACAAAGCTTGAAGCCTTGGTGTAAGAGAGCTTGTAAGTCTTTCCATAGCTCTTAATGGATAATTTCTCTCTTCCATCTTCTTTATAGAAGGAAATAGACTCATAAAATTCTACATGAAAATCCGTATAAACAGCATGCTGATCCCCTGGTTTCGATACACAGAAATATTCCCATCCATTAAGTTTGATATTCTTAGAAATTAGAGAATCATACTCCTTGAAAAAATTCGGATGGACCAACCTTTCACTGTAGACTAACCAATTTGAGATTGGATTCATAGAAGACATATCTTGGGAAGTGGCTTCTACAGACATTCAGAATGGAGGAGCACTGAAAGATTCAGAATGGGCTTTAAGAACGAGACACAGCTTCGACACGCAAGGGCTTTGAAATAGATGTTGGACAACCATCGGGGGTCCCCTTTATATAAGCGATGGTGGTGACCTTTGAACTTCCAAAACCAATCTAACGGTTGAAAAACTATTTGATCTGATCTGAATATTGAAAACATACCCGCAAGGAAATCTTGAATCCGATATTTTGAGGTTTTAACAAAAAACATTCAGATTTAAGAAGAAACAAATCCGAGAAATTTTATAAGAAAAAGAGACTACCATCAACTAAAAATGATTACGAAAAATTAAGTAAGGAAGTCATACCTTTCAGATTGGCTAGGAAGTTTATTAATAATAGGTGATATTCTTCTTGAAGAAAATTTAACTATGAAAAACTTACTACAAAAAACTCACTACGAAAAAAAACTTACTACGAAAAACTTAAAGTCGAAAAGTTTATTGCAAAAGCTTTGAGTACCAAAACTCTAGTACGGAAAGTATTAGTATGAAAATTCCCATTAAGAAAATTCTCATTACGCAAATTATCATTACGAAAATTTTTATTTCCAAAATTCTCATTACGAAAATTTTCATTACGAAAACTTCATTACGAAAATTTTCAGTACAAAAAATTTTGAAAGGCTAATTATGAAAAATTTTGAAAGGCTAATAAAAAAATGTACTCCCCATATGAAAAGGAGTTTATTACTGTATAGAGAATGGTTCAAAAAAAAGTTAATGAAGGAAGATTACTTCATGGTTATCATTCCTAACTTCTGTTTAATGTATTCAAATCTACCGGAAGGTAAAGATTTTGTGAAAATGTCAGAAAGTTGATCTTGCGTTCCGATAAATTGAAGAATGATATCTCCTTTTTGTGTGTGATCCCTAAGAAAGTGATGCCTAATATCTATGTTCTTTGTATGAGAGTGATGTGTAAGGTTTTTACTAACAGCAATGGAACTTTTGTTATAACACAAAATTTGAGTCTTAGTAAAACTCAAGCCATAGTTTGTGAGTGTGTGTTGCATCCACAACACTTGGGCACAACAACTTCCAGCTGCTACATATTCAGATTCTGCAGTGGAGAGTGCTATAGAATATTTCTTCTTACAAGCCAAGAAACTAACAAATCTCCTAAGAAATGACAAGTTCTAGATGTACTCTTTCTATGCATTCTACATCCACCAAAGTCAGCATCTGAAAAGCTTTTTAAAACATAATCATTTCCTGAAGTATAAAATAGTCCTAAATCCATGGTTCCCTTTAAGTAGCGAAAAATTATTTTCACTACCTTTAAATGAGATTCTTTATTATTGGATTGATATATTGAACATAAGTATACTAAAAACATCAAGTTTGGACAACTAGATATTAAGTATATTAAGCTTCCTATCATACCTCTAAAAGATGTTTGATCCACTGGTTTCTCAGCTTCATCAAGATCAAGTTTATTTGAGGTACCAATGGGAGTACTAATACTTTTAGTGTTGTCATATCCATACTTTTTAAGAAGATCTTTAATATAATTATGTTGGGATATATAGATTCCTTCTAGTTTTTGGGAAATTTAAAAACCAAGGAAAAATGTTAACTCACCCATCATACTCATTTCAAACTCAGATTTCATTAGATCCACAAAGGAATCAGTTAAATATTGCTGAGTTGAACCAAATATAATGCCATTAACATAAATTTGAACAATAAAAACATTTTTCTTATCTTTCTTTATAAAAAGGTTTGGATCTGCATTTCCATTAACATAGTTATTTTGAAGCAAAAATCATGTAAGTCTATCATACCAAGATCGAGGGGCTTGTTTAAGGCCATACAAAGCTTTGGTAAGTCTAAAAAATTGATCAGGATATTTTGTGTCTTTAAAGCCAGAAGTTTGTTCAACAAAAACTTCCTCTTGAACATAACCATTAAGGAAAGCACATTTCACATCCATTTGAAAAAGTTTAAAATTGAAGAATGCTGCAAAGGCAAGTAAAATACGAATAGATTCAAGTCTAGCTACTAGATCATAAGTTTCTTCATAGTCTATTCCTTCTTGTTGATTATATCCTTTAGAAACTAATCTAGCTTTATTTCTTATGATTATTCCATTTTCATCACACTTATTTCTAAATACCCATTTTACTCCAATTATAGAAGTTTTCTTAGTTCATTCAACCAAGGCCCAGACTTTATTCCTTTAGAAATCATTTAGTTCATCTTGCATGGATTTTATCCAATCATCATCACCTAGAGCTTCATCAATGTTTTTTGGTTCTAATTGGTTATGGAATGCTAGATGTTCTACTTCATTTCTTAAGGAACTTCTAGTCCTTACAGGTTGATTGACATCACCAATGATACTATCACTGGTATGATTCTTAAGAAATGTTTGGGTTTTGAAGAACCTGTTCATCAACGTTAGGTAGGAATTCTTCTGGGGTAAATGTTTCAGAAGTATCTTCTTGAACATTTTCTTTATCAGAAGGATTTTCTATCAAAGGTGGATAATCAGTTTTTGAAAACACATCCAAAAATGTAGGTTGAGGTTGTTTGAAAACAAAGGGACCAGTTTCATCAAATTTGACATGTATTGTCTCTTCAACAGTGAAAGTGTTTTTTTGAAAACTCTATAAGCCTTAGAAGTTGTGGAGTAGCCTAAGAAAATTCCTTCATCAGAATTTGGTGTTAATTTGTGTAAATTATATTTATTATTCAGAATTAATACTTTGTAGCCAAAAACATTAAAGTAGGAAATTCTAGGTTTTCTACCATTCCATAACTCATAAAGAGTTTTATTAAGAAAAGGTATAATCAAAACTCGATTTATAGTATATCAAGCAGTACTTACAGCTTCAACCCAAAAATGTTTGGCAACATAATACTCACTCAACATGGTTCTAGTTATCTCTTGAAGAATTCTATTTCTTATTTCAAAAATTATATTTTGTTGAGGTGTTATGGGTTCTAAGAAGTTGTGAGTAATACCTTTTCTAATAAAAAAGGTTTCAAAATCAGAATATTGAAATTCTCCTCCATGATCACTATGAATAGTTTTCAATGGAAGGTTTTTCTCGTTTTTGACTTGGGCTCTAAAAATTTTGAAATAAGAAAAAGCTTCAAACTTCTTTTCTAGAAAATAGACCCATGTAAATCTAGTGTAATCATCAACCAAAACAAATACATGATATTTTCCCCTAATGCTTCCAGCTTGTGTAGGACCAAAAAGATCTATATGCACTAGCTGTAATGCATCAGTTGTTGAGACTTCACCGATTGATTTAAAACTTGATTTATGTTGCTTTCCATATTGACAAGGATCAAAAACTTTTGAAGAATCAAATCTAAGCTCCGGTAGATCCTTAACTATACCTTTCTTATAGAGTTTTCATAAGTTCCTAAGGTTGCAGTGTCCTAAATTTCTATGCCATAACCAAGAATGTTCTTCCATTACACTAAGGCAAGGTAAGTCTTGGCTCCTAAGGTATTCTAAGTTTAGTATGTAACCATTCTCTTACCTATTGGAAGAAAGAATAAATTCTTCCTTGGAATTGTGTACTAGGCACTTATCATTCCTAAAATTCACAAGGTTTCCTTCATCACATAATTGGATTATGTTGATGAGGTTGTGCTGAAGACCCTTAGCAAACAAAACATTTGAAATCAAGGTTTTTCCATGAAGAATGATGTTACCTATACCAATAATTTATCCCTGAGCATTATCTATGAAAGTTACTTTTCCTCCTTTCGTCTTGATAATATTTTCAAAATAGATTTTGTTACCCATCATATGTCGGGAACATCCACTATCCATGTACCAAGTATTCTTGTTGGTAATTTCCCTATTTTCCAGAAAATAAGAAAAAGTTAGGTTTTCGGGATCCAGATTTGCTTGGATCTGAAAATTTCAGAAAGTAAAATTTTGGGTACCCACATCTTCTTAGAAAAATAATCCTTATGAAATCCAAAAGATTGGGTTTTGTTTAAGGAACAATTCTTTTCCGAGTGACCACCACATTGACACTGTAAAAAATGGGTCACTTTGAGGAACAAAGTAGTTGTTAATAAAAATCGGTTTAGAACTAGTGTAACCAAAACCAGAATTATTCCTTCGAGGTCGGATTTGTGAATAAATTTTATCAAAATTTTCCTTACCATGGGTAAAGTTTGACAAACACTTCCTCAAGGAAAATATTTCATATTTGAGTTTGATAACTAAGTTCTTATCTTCAAAAACATTTGAACTAGAGCTAGGCTCGAAAACATATTTCTTAAAAATTACGTTTTCAATATATTTTAAAGTTTATTCTTCTCAGAACTTACATTCTCAAGATTTTTTGAAACACTTTCAAAATCAACATTTTTCTTATCAAGATCTTTAGAAAGATCTGATATTTCCTTAGTAAGAATAGTATTCCTAGAGTTTTCCTTCTCAATATTTTTCATGAGTTTTGAGTTCTCAATCTCAAGAAGTTCAGAAAACCTAGAAACTTCTTCATAGGTAGGTAATGTATTTTCTTCATCAGAAGAAGATTCTTCATCAGAAGAGTTATCATATTTACTATCATTAGCATTTAAAAAAACGTTGGTCAAGGATTCAGCATTGTGTACCTTAGCCATAAAGCAATTATTATAAATAGGTAGTCTGGCTATAAGACCAAGATTCTTATGTCCAGAAGATTCATAATCAGAAGATTTATCTGAAGAGTTACCACCACGGGAACTCCAGGTGTCATTAGCTTTCAGAACTTTCTTAGATTTCAACTTGTAATATTTCTTTTTGTTCCTTTTAGAATTCCTCTCTTTTATTTCTTTTCTCTTAAGAATAGGACAATCAGGTCTGATGTGTCCATCTCTCTTGCATTCATATCATGTGACCTCTAAATCTTTCTTATCTTTCCTTTCCTTCTTCTTATACTTTTATTGGAGATTTCTCTGTCCAGCTATCTTGTTCATACTTCGAGAAAGATTAGCTAACTCATTTTATGAGACTTCACTCTCACTAGATTCGGATTGTATAATAACTTTCTTAGATTTGGATCTAGTAACTCTTTCAGGAGTATTAACTTTCATGTGATTTGAAGTTGTAGTAAAAGCAACACTACGATTCCCATTATTTTTCTTTATATTGTCATCATCTCTCTTCATTCTAGTCTCATGTTGAAGAAGAGTTCCAAATAGTTCATCAAGAGAAATTTGAGTAACCTTTCTTTTTTCATCGATAATAGTTCTCTTTGATTCCCACTCATTGGACATGATGTCAATAATCTTGTCAATAAGGGCTTCATCATCTAGACCTTTCTCTCCCATAGATTGTAATCTATTCACGATAGTCATGAATCTCTGTTTCACCTTACAAATTGGTTCTCTATATGGAAAATTGAAACCATGATACTCAACTCTAAGCATGGCTCTTCTAGTCTCAATCACTTTAGATGTACCAAAATGTCTAACTTTGAGTTTCTTCCATATACAATTAGCTTTTTCAAAAGAAGAAATTTGGTTATATATGTTCCTAGTCATTGAACAAAGAAAAGTATTGCGTACCTTATAGTTGAGTTAGTATTAATGATTTTATTGATTAGTAAAGGCACTAACTTCCTTGTCAGGAATTTTATATCCTCCAGTAAGAATGACAAAGTTATCTAACTTAGTATTGATAACGAAAGTCTTCATACAGTCTCTCCAATATTCATAATTATTACCATAAAAAATTGGTGGTCTAGTAGGATTTAAGTTGTCGATAGAACCAACATTTAAACCTACCATCCTTAAGAAAGACTTTGGAACACAAACTTGTTATAAGTGTAAGTTTGTAAACAAGAGATAATATTCTAAGTAATAAAAATTGTATCTCTAAGAAAAAAATTGAATCCGAACTATGATTTCAAAAAACAGATTCTGAAAAGTATGAATATGGAAATATGAATCCGAATGATCAATTCTGAATGTTATAAAAAAATCTTCTGAATCTAATCGTGAGATTAATTTAGATGGAACCAACCCTCTGATACCAATTTTTTGGATGACATGACTGAGTATGATATACTCTATAATACCAAACATAGGATCAAATAAGTACAATGAGATACAAATACAAGAGGGGGGGGGGTGAATTTTACCTTTTAAAAATTCCCTTAGGAAATTTTGGATAACCAAAATTCCTAACACCTCTAAGTTCTAAAGACTTTCTTGATACCAAAAAATTGATTCCAGAAATGAAACTTAACAAAATTTACACCAACTAAGATTCTAACTTATAGGGTATAAAATCTAAGTAAATTAGAGTACAAGTAAGGAAGTATAAGAAAGTTATACTTTCCTTAACAATACAAAATGCAACGGAAAAACAAAGTAGTAAAACTACAAGTAACAAACAATGACTCTTTTAACCCAAAGAGAAGGGTATCCAACAACCTTGGATAAGAGGTCCCTTGATTTATACTTTCAAGAAAGTCTGTCTTACCCACACCATGGTAATCCCTCGATACGAAGATCGGAGTCTGTCTTGCTATCCTCGCAATCCCTCAACTATTAGGTAGTCGACACCTCTGTCTTCCTCAGCAAGGAAGCCCTCAACTTCAAGGTGTTGGAACCTCTGTATTCCTATCCCCGGAATCCCTCGATTGTAATCATCAACAATTAGAGTCGCACAAAGCAAGTCTTCACAAGGAAAAGTTTGAACAAGCTGTTCAAACTTTCTACACGAAGTTTGAGAGTTGATAAGAGCCTCTCTCTCTAGAAATCACTTCAGGAAGTTCTGATCACCAAAATTCCAAAAGTCTCAAACACTTTAAAATGAGCTCTTATTTATAGGAGAAGCTTAAACGGTTGGCTCCCTCCTCCTACGGTCATATTTCTCCTTGAATTTCAGAGGGACCTGTACACGTGTCACTCAACCAACAGTTAGTCAATAACTGAAAGCACGACATCGTTTTGTAATGAAATAAGTGTAAGCATAATTAAAACTGAAGTTCAGAATGTAGGAAAATAAAAGTTCAGAGTCTAACCAAAATGGAATTCGGAGTCTATAATAAAGAGATATTCATATTCTATTTTTTAGCAATTCGGAACCTGAATTCTGTAGAAATCCGGAGTCTGAATTTCAAGGAAATTTGGAGTCTGGTTTCACCAGAATTTGGAACTAGAATTTACAAAGTTCAGAGTCAGAGTTCATGGGAATTCGGAGTCAGAACTCATAAGAGTTCGGAGTCTGAATTCAGAGAACTCAAAGTTAGAACATAGATAAGTTCATAATCAGAGTTCGGAGTCAAACTACATGAAAGTTTGTATCCATAATTCGGAGTGGAACTTCATGAGGGTTCATATCCAGAATTCAGAGTAGAACTTCATGAGAGTTCGTATCTAGAATTCGGAGTGGAGCTTCATGAGAGTTTGTATCGAGAATTCAGAGTGGAACATCATGAGAGTTCGTATCCAGAATTCGGAGTGGAACTTTATGAGTGTTTGTATCTAGAATTCGGAGTGGAACTTCATGAGAGTTTGTATCCATAATTTAGAGTGGAACTTCATGAGGGTTCGTATCTAGAATTCGGAGTGGAACTTCATGAGAGTTCATATCCAGAATTCAGATCCTAAAACAGAATACTTCATATCTAAGTATTATACGATTCTAAGATTTTAGATATGAATCCGATTTTTATACTTAAGAAAAATATTGATATGAACAATGAAAACATGGTAGGGTTAAATTCTTTTGAGAAGGAAATTTTCCTTATATAAGTAAAATATTTATTTTCTTAAGTATAAGGTGTTTGTGATTTTCAAAACAAGAAGGAATGAAAAAGACATAAGGAAAACCTTATTGAATCAACAATCTCCAGGGAAGGGTGATATACGATTCAGAAAGAGGGGTAAATTATGTCCCAGGTACATCAGACCTTTTGAAATTCTTGAACGAATTGGAGTTGTAACTTACCGTTTGGAAATGCCGCCAAGTCTCTCCAAAGTTCATGATGTGTTTCACATATCACCATTGATAAAATACATGCCTGACCCAACGCATGTAATCACCTATGAAGAAATAGAATTGGAACCCAATATATCTTATTGGGAAGAGCCTATCAAGATTCTTGATACCAGAGAACAAGTGTTGAGAAACCGGACGACTCGTCTGGTAAAAGTTCAAAGGATAAACCATAAGATGGATGAGGCAACGTGGGAACCCGAGGAACTTATGATGAAAAACCACCCGAATATTTTTGTGTAGTAGTATTCTAGAAATTTATAGGAAGAAATTATTTGAAGGTGGGGAGAATGTAACATCCTACGCTTCCATGGTACACTTCTCTTTGAATAATATAATATCTTGCATTGTACGCAACTTCGAGTTATAACACACCACGACCAATCAAACTAGCCGTTATGAATAGTTATACCCACTTTTTGAAATTTTATAAATTTTATTTTTCAAAATGGACTTCTTTTTTAGATTCAGAATATCAAAATTATCTTAGGGTAAAATTTTGTTATTTTTATGAAAACTTTCAATTTTTGACGAATAGTGAAAACATTGCGTTATTGTTCAAAACTGATTTTTTATTTAAATAAATATTTATTTTAATTATATTTATTTTAAGTCAAAATAGATACATAATACCTATATTAGTTCAATGAAATTCCTTAGAGTCATTTTATAATAAAATTAGATGTATACAATTTTATTGAACTTTTTACCGTCTTTTACCCACCTTTTAGGCACGTTAGAAAATTTTCATAAAACTTAATTTTACTACTTCTGTGAATTGAATTTAAAAATTCCAGGAGACATGGTTGATATCATTAAGTAAAATTTGGTTCAATAATATGAAAATAATTTTTTTTGTGAATAGTATCTTTTGACTTTTATTTACCACAGTTAAAAGTAAATAGGGTAATTAAAGGTAAAAATGATATTATTACTACCATAACACATGTCCTAATTCTATTGGATTAGTGTATTTCGACTAAAATCAACCTTAGGAATAAGATATGACCCTTTTAGTCTACTTGGATTAGATTAGGGCATTTATTATTATTTTATTTAAAGAGGAGTTAAAAGTGTAAAATTCAAATTTTCATAACTAAAACATTTTTAATATAGGGTTACACATAAGATAAATTCGACTATAAATATTCACTATAAAGATAAAAATATTTCATACTTAATGGTATTTTATTTATAATTTTAAGAAATTGAATAACTAAATTAATTATGACACAATGATGATGTAGTAATTACCTTATTAATGAAAGATTAAAATAATTGATATTATAAATATCCAAATAAATGTAAATTGAGACTTTTGATTAATTAGACGAATTTTATAGGTTAATATGACATGTTAGGTTTGATTAAATGAATTTTATTTTAAGTAATCAAGTTTTTATGACTTAAAAAAATCAAATACTAAATAGTGTCAAAATTGACATAAATAAGTTTTTAAAACAAATACTATATTATTAAATGATATGATAGTCCTAAATATATAAGGATCATCCAAATGAATTATATAATAATATATATGTCATTAATTAACCACTTGGGGTTCTATTTTAATTTTATAGTAATTTTATTAACCATATAATATAAAAATACAAGGATACATGGTAAATGTTAAACTATTTAACCAAGAGTTAAATCTAAAAGATAAGGTTAATATGATGACCTAAACCTATTTAAAACCTATTAGTTAAGAGTTTTTTGACCCAGACCCACCTTATCCTTGAAATAAATTCTTTTTGAGCCATTATAAACCGAATATGATTGTATAATAAAATAATATTTCACACTTTTCCTAAAGTGACCCTCACCCCTCTTATAAAAGGGTACTTATCTTTCCCTCAAAATCACACCTCCAAATCCATTTGGATCATCCAAACCCTAATAATTTATCCTCCCAGCTACCCTCACTTCAACCTATAGGACTTAACTTGATCATAAATCCAACCTAAGGAGCCCTTTTGATCAAATCAAAAGGAAACACTCAAAGAAGAGATAATTAGTACACCACCTCTTTCAAGTTATTTTCTTCTTCCACTTTCTTTATTTGTTGTTTCCATACCAAAATAATAAATCCAGAACCTTATACATACTGTGATGTTATTATAAATATGGTATAACCATATTCATTATTCTATCTATCCTATGAATGAAAAAGTCACCATAGGTGCGTACGTACGACTTACCGTCTCCACGTCGTGGTGTAGTTTGTTATTCAACACTTAATTATTATTTATGGGTATAATAATGAGTATAAATGATTTAAATAATAAATATAAAATATTAATGATTATTCATATATGATATACCATCCAATTATATACAATTTCACCTTCAATTGAATGATATTTTCACTCGTGCGTACATACGGATTACCGTCTCCATGAACGTGATGAGATTCATTCCCCATCATATCCATTCAAGAATAATTTTCATTTTATGATTAAAAATAATGTTTAATAACTTAATAATTCTGAATATGAATAAAATATATCCTATCCATAACAAATAGGACTTACATAACAAAACATATAAAGGAAAACGAATCAGTTAACACCCGAAACAATGATACTACCAAAATATAATTAACAAAGCAATATTAGAAGATCATATATAATATCATATTTATGTATATGGTTCTTGTATAATTTAATAAAAATGATTTAACTATTATACAGGAGGATAACATACCCTTGGCCAAGGAAAATTACAAGGTAAGGGGTAAATTTCACAATCTCTTTATTATTGGAGGTTGTTTATATGTGAGTATCTACTGGGACCTCTTTATCATCCACATCCGTGTTTCTTAAAAATGTATTTCAAATTTTTTTTAATATTTCCTAGACTATGGTTTAAAGTCATTTATACCCTTGTTTTACCAAATATGTTTTTAAAGGAATCTTTCTGTCGTTTCCAAACAAGGTACTTTATGACCTTTTCGACAAAATTAAGGTAAGAATGTTTTTTTATCTTATACGGTGGGTGAAGATATTTTCTATCGTTATAACTTCATCAAAGCTTACCTTACAAGCTTATAATAATATTTTATAAATAAATTTTTTCTTTTATAATTATTTGACTTTTAAATAATTTAAAAAAAATAGATATTTCTCTCAAATAGTTTTTATTTCATCTATGTCAACATCCTTTGATGGGTTTTACACTTGTTTGAACTTGATTCATTATGATATAAATATTCCATATTGTATTGAAGGTTTTGTGATATGTTTGACTGTGGATATGTTATTTCTATACCATTCATGGTTTATGGTTAATGTATTAACAATTCATATTCTAGTTTTTATACGAATGTTTATGTTATGTTTCAACCTTTTCATATGAGGAATGCATTGGACTTATTATGTAACAGGTGGAGCCCGATATAGCTCCTCGATGCATCAGTACGTCTCATGAGACAAACTAGTTTCTTGGCACAAGGCCTTGAAAAAATCTTATTTGTAGTCTTAGCACGAGGCCTTGACTAAGTGGTTATGATGTCCGACATTATTCATTCCAACATTATTAAATTGGCTATTGATATTACATGTGATTATTCCACTAGTATAATATCCATGTGAATAAGTAAATGAGATTATTTGATTTATATTTTCCATATTATGCTGAATTTTAATTTTAAAAAGGCTTCTGTTTTAGTATTGTACATTCCCTTAAATTTTTATACCTATTTATGAAATTTTCCACTATATTGTTATCCTTACTGACATCTGAGCTCACCCCTTTCTATGTTTTATTTTTCCTAGGATGTGAAGAAGTATTTTATAGTTGACCTGTAGGGACAGGCTAAGGGATATGAGTGTGTTCAAAACGAGATAGAATCTTGTTGTTGTTTTTATTTCATGATGTAATGTAAAACTTATGTATGTATCTAGTACTTCCAAGGCTACTAAACTAATCGGTCTTTCGGGACATGATTCCTTGTATCATGCCAATGTTTTGTAATAATGCACTGACTCTGGGTAATTTGGGTCAGGGTGTTATAGGGTATAATTTGAAATTGGATTCTTTCACTTCAATGAATTGAATTTGAAAAAATGGATTCAATATTTAAAAACATAAAAATTTATATTATATAATAAGTTCAACTTAATATTTTACCATTATGAATATTAAAAGATGAAAAATTAATTATTGTAGTTAAGGTAAAATATGATTTACCGTGGGTTTAAACTTGGAATATAAAGGTTAAAGTGGCATACCAATAAGTAAAAACCCATTTTATGGATATATTTAGACTTTATAAAATATTAGGTTCTATAATGACCTATTTTGGAGGCTTTTGGAATGATATAAATGTGGTTGTAATTGATTATTTTCATCAATTATGTGTGTGTCATCTCCCCCACTTATAAAAGGCCACCCCTACCCTCCCATATTCACACATTAAAATCCATTTGGTTTAGAAAATACCTTAAAAAATAACTTTCTTTCTCCACTAAAAACATCATAGATCCATTTTTTTGATTATAAATACATCATCGGGATTGGTTCAGTGCAAACCTAAAGAAGTTTTCTGAAGAAGAAGTAACGTTCTTAAATGATCATTTTAATTTTGTTTCTTTTTCCACCTCCTTCAAATATTATTAAACCATGACTATATTATAAACTCAGTATCTTCAATATAGTAATATTTTATTATGTTAAGGGAATTGCCTATGTCACGACCCATCCCAATGGGGCCCGTGTTGCGACTCCCCAAGCCCACCTCAATAGGCCAGGGGTTGGTGACTAGCATCAAGTAGGCATATCACTAACATGGAAGGCATTGCCTATGTACCTATAAGAAACACACACATATCCAAGCCCAAAAAGTGATGAAATGTAGAAACCACTAAGTAAAAAATGCATGTATAACACTATATCCCACAATCGGAGTATGATAGAAAGTAATGTAAAGTAAATAGGGCCATAATACAAGCCCACCCCAAAGAGTTTGTAAAAACAAGTCCAACCTATAAGAAAAAGGTATTGGGACTACTGTATATATCCATAGAAATAGGCCTCAGTATTTTTGTCTCACAAAGCATTGTCTAGTCCTGTTCTGCCTAGGACTTCATCAAAAGGTCAACCATCTACACAAGGAACGACACATATAGGCAAAGGGTGTGAAGGGGTAAGTATAAAAATACCCAATAGGACACCTCAAAACCACAAATAAACACAAAAAAGTAAATTTAAATCATCTATACATAGGTGTACGTCTAAAACACATATAAAAAGAATATCCAGATATACTCAATCCAAGACACACAATCTAGAGGTAAGTCACAACCACTGCATACCAGCACTAGGAATTCAGTTAGAAGATTCCACGAAGCACACATTTGGGAGAACACACTCCTGATCCCAATAGCACTTGCGATATAAGTCTAAGAGGAACTGCTCATCGAGAACCATCCTGAGAAAAAGATACCATGATAGATCTGAAGAGAGATATGATACAATAGATGAGGATCATAGCCAGGGCCATGGGGTGATACCAACAACTCAATCTGGATTAACATGCTAAGTAGAGGATTGGTGCCCACATAGTGTTGGTCACACCGATACTGAGAACTCCACCTAGGCATGAAGAATGAACATTGGATCCTGCTCTAGGCCTCTTGGGGGATTCTAACAACTTTATCCAGGAAGTCCTGCTGAAGGGATCGTAGTCCTAGGAGTAGGAAATGATTCATACCGACCTTTAGGGAAATGATAAAGAGAACAATCCACATGTAGAGACCCGAAGCTTGACATACATGGACATTACATTACTTTAGTATAATACTTAGTACATAACAAAAAAACACACACACACAAGGACCGTAATAGTTTAGTGTCTTTGGAAACTCGGAATATAATCTTCTAATCATGGTGAAAAATCTTCACAATCTCCCATAAAGATATTCCCCCTTTTTTTTACCTAAAACCTTTCTTTATATCCTGGGGAAAAGAAAACATAAAAGGGTGAGCTCAAATTCTCAGTAAGGGTAAACAAAATAAATATCAATCACATCATATTCATAAGAATATAACATTTGGAAATCTTAACCTGCAAAAGAGAGCATAATTTCATAACATGGGATAAATCATAGTAGTGAAATGAAATCCCAATTATCATAACTTAAAACATGAAACTTTGTGGCATACACACATAATCATAGAGAATCATTTCTTATTAGTCAAGACTCATTTCTAGGACTATCTTAGTGGACAAAGTCCCATTCTGAACTGAGTTCACTCCTCGATTCAGTCCTCTTTCACTGAATCGGTATAACCTACCGTTCCAGCCATGTCTATCTCATGAGATATTAAATCTTTACACAATGAATTGGAGGGAGATATAGGTCCCACCCATCTTATAATGATACCATTCTTATGTGTGCCACAAAATCATAAATCATACATCATTGCATAACCCATGTAATAAAAATGGGATTCTTAAACAACATGACATCATAAAACAATTCATATAAGATAAAGGAATTAATAAAAATAATTCCATCACAACATAATCAAATCAATGTAATAATAGGGATAGAAACAAAACCCTATATTATCTTATGTGGAAAATAATTTTTATAAAACACTTGAACTCCATTCTTGAGGAAAATATCCTTTCTACTTCAAAAAAATTTTCCTTTCTTAACATGTCATACAATTTTAAACTAAAAGAAGTAGATTAAAAATAAACTTGAAAACTTGTAAAGGAAGCTTCTTGGAAATAATGTTTTAAAAATCCATTCATTCCATATAAGTTAAAAAAAACATTCTTCTCATACTTTTGTCAGAAAAGTCAAAAAGTACCTCGTACGAAAAACGACAAAAGATTCCTTTCATATATTTTACTAAAAACTCACCAAAGGGTAAAATTGGATTTAAAAAATTGTAGGTGGATGGAAATAATATTACATATTGAGGAAACATGGGTGTGGATGATAAAATACACCCCAGTAAATTCCGAAGTATAAACAATCTCAGATAAAAATGAGATTGTGATATTTTCCTTACCTTAGGTCCGATTTGCTTCGTAAGTGTCCGAACCTCCTGTATAATGATTTAAATAATGTCATTTACTGATTCCAGAATCATAATAATTGTTATTATATCATATATGGTTCACTTATGACTTTATATTACCCGTTCTTTTGTAAATTCCATGTTAAAGAGCGTTTTGGGTAAAATTGTTTCATTTATCGTCCGTGTTTTGACCTGTAATTATTCATATGATTACTTAGATCATGATTACTTAATTCCAGAATATAGAACATGATTTATATATAATATATATTCAGAATATACATATATATAATAAATCAGTAAATGGAAAGAAATACACCGTTCATGGAGACGGTAGGCCGTACGTACGCATGAACGCTGTTTTCGTTTCCTTATTGAGTTGAATGGAATTAAGTAGATGAAATACATTTATATACAAATAAATACAGTATCATTATTATGTCATATATATCATGATTAATTATTATATATACTTTATAATCATTCATGAATCGTTAACATGGAGAATGAATCTCATCGCGTCGTGGAGACAGTAGTCCGTACGTACGCACGAGCGATGATATCGTTCTCATGATTGTGGAATTTTATTGGAGTGTATGTATACTATTTCAGAATCAATATCACTTTAAAATAATCATATATAGTTATTATGTACAGCATTATACCCATCCAAGTAAGGTGGTGGTCGAAAATAGATTTCACCACGGCGTAGAGACGGTATTCCGTACGTACGCACGCGCGATGATTTCATTTTCCGTAGGATGGATAGATGGTGAAATAGGGTTGTTTAATAATTATAATAACATATCAGTATATTATTGATACTGATGTTATTACTTCATAATGAAACAACCTAAGAAGAATAAGTGGAAGAAGAAATAAAGTTGAAAGAATCGGTAACGGAAATTACCTCTTCTTTGAAGCGCCCCTTTGAGATCTCCTTTTAGGGAACTAAAATTGGTCTTTGAGGAATACCAGAACCTCTAGGATGTTGCTAGGGAAGTGTAGAAGAGAATGTTTCAGGGGTTTTCCGAGCTTGAAGGCTCAAAGTTGTGTGAGGAAGAGAGGGAGGAGGTTCCCTTTTATAAGGGAGGAGAGGGGCACCTTTGGAATAAATAAAAATATTATTTTATTATAAAGTAAAATTCGGTTTTTAATAGCTCCAAATTGAGTTATTTTTAAGCTAAGGTGGGGATGGGTCGAAATCCTATCATCCAATAGAATTTTTACAAGTTTAGTTTACTATTTTAACCATATCATTTAGTTTTAACTTTAAGTTAGATAATTTTACTTTTACCGTGTCTTTTTGTGTTCTTACACTATAAGGTTAATAAACTTACTATAAAAAGCCAAAAGAACCCCAAGTTGTTTATTGTTAATATATATAACCTTATATAAGTCATTTGGACGAACCTTAGTTTTTTAAGAATAAAATAACAATTAATAATATAATATTTGTTTTAAAAACTATTTTATGTCAATTTTGACACTATTTAGTAATTGATTTTTTGTGAAATTCATAACAGAATGATTAGTTCTAACCAAGTTTATTAAATCAATACTAACATGTCATATTATCCTTGAATATTAGTGTAATTCATAAAAAGTCTCAAATTACATTTATTTGGGTATTTATAACATCAATTAGGTCAATATTTCATTAATAAGATAATTACTGCATCATCGTTGTGTCATAAATAAATTAAATTATTTAATGTCTAAAAATTACAAATAAACTATCATTATGTAGGAAATATTTTTAGCTTTATAATGAATATTTATAGTCGAATTTACCTTATGTATTACCCTATATTAAAAATGATTTACTTATTAAACTTTGATTTTAACTATTTTAACCCTTCTTTAAATAAATTAATAATAAATGTCCTAATCTAATCCAAGTGGGATTAAATGGTCATATTTTATTCCTAAGGTTGTTTTTGGTCAAATTACACTTATCCAATAGAATTAGGACATGTGTTAGGGTAATAATAATATCATTTTTACCCTTAATTACCCTATTTACTTTTAACCGTGGTAAAAAAAGTAAAAAGTTACTATTCACCAAAAATTATTTTCATCTCATTGAACAACATTTTAGTCCTTGATATTAACCGTGTCTCTCATATTTTCGAAATTCCACTCACAGGAGCGGTAAAATTAAGTTTTATGAAAAATTCAGTTTTTTAACTACCACTTAGTGGTTTCACTATTCATCAAAAAATGAAAGTTTCCAGAAAAAATACCAAAAATTAGGCCTAAGCTATATTTGATATTATGAATTAAAAAATGATTTCTATTTTATAAAATTCAAAACATATCAGTTACATTAACTTATTTAAAAATTAATTCCCGTCATCAAAACAAATAGCGTGTTTTTAAGAGATAATAACTATCAAAAGATTGACACTTGTTTATAACTGGTTTAAATGTGAAATTACATCCAATGACCAAAATTGTATTAAATTGTAAAAATATATTCTAAATATACTTTAAAACCACTCAAATTAATAATTTATCACTATTTATTATTTCTATTAAAAAAGTTGTTTTTAATTAAAATTTAGTAATTTTCACTATTCATCAGAATATGAAAGTTATCTGAAAAGTACCAAAATTTCACCCTAAGCTAATTTCGATATTTCGAATCCAAAAATGAAGTCCATTTTGAGAGATAAAATTTCTAAAATTTTAAAAGGTGGTTATTACTATTCATAACGGCTAGTTTTAATAATATTTTAATAGCATATCGTTGTTTAGTGAAACTCAGTATTGCGTACTACACACGTTATCGAGGAAGGTCGTGATTGCGTGTAATGCAAGGCAAGTCAAAGATGTGTGTTGTTCAAGATCCTTTTGGTGTAGCGTACAACACAAGACATTAATGAAATTAAAAAGAATATTTTTCATAAAATCTCAGGGTGTTACACGACAATGATAATTTTCCATGATATAGAGGATAAGTGACTCAATCCATGTAAGAAGGGGTTATACGACATGTAGTAGGGTCACATGACATGTCCCTTTACCCTTGGTACTACCTGTGTATAATGGAATGTGTCTCTAGACCATGTCATGTAAAAGAGGGGTACAAGGGATGTACGTTGTACTACACGTCGTGACCTTGTATCCAGGGTCTCTCCCATGTAATCAATCATGTTCCAGCACATGATGTCAACCCATGTATCTGTGCCTGTGTACTGGTACGTGGGTTAGTTCGTGTAACCAATCTAGGCTAAGCCGTGTGGAGGAGTACATGTCGGGTATGCAATCTGTGTACCCCACCATGTGTCCGTGTACCTCCCATTTACACACAGAGTTGTCCAACAGGGGGAAACACATCGTGTAGTTGGAGCTACACTCCATGTGTATCGAGTTTTCTAGAAAACCCATCTCCTTCCTCCCTCTCACTTCAACCGATTCTCCGAATCCTGTTCTGGTGGACTGTTCACCTTGAAACATCATATCTATGGTTGTTTCATCATCGCGACACCAAATAAATGGGGATCAGGCCTTCAATTGGCTCAAAATTCTAGTTCCATCATCCTGACACAACTCACCTAAAGAATGGTAACTACAGAATTGCTTTTATCCATCCACTGCCATCATCGTCACACCTCCATTGAGTCATACCGATGTTGGATCTCCAGTATTGGATCATTGCGCCAAGAATCGAAGGTGAAATAAAAGATTGTTCAAAGTTCAGTGAAGAATGAATAACATTCATGGAGAATGAAATAAATAAGGGTAGAAAAATGCACAAGGAAAAAACCTATGGAATGAACCTCGACTATTGTTCATGACAACCTCGATCCATTCCCATAAGAATGATAAATGAATCAAGAACAAATCTCTAGAATCAAATTTTCATGACCTCACCCTACCCGGGCTCGAGCCGCAACTACCCCAAGCCCGCCTCCATAGGCCAGGGGCTGGCAACCAGCGCCGAAGGCACAATAACTCGGGGATGCCTTTTCCTAAGTACCTGTACACACACATGTAGCACACTCAATGAAAAATTGCAGAGTAAAAGAGAAAAGACAGGTAAAGTAAAGGGAAACTTCTATAGATAAACCACAAAGTGCATCGACCTCTAAACAGTACAAAGAAAGTGTTGAAGGTAAACTGAAAAAGAAAAGGGGGGGGGGGGGAAACACGCACCCATCTAGAAAAGTGCCACAACCTAGAAACATGTGAACAAAAGTAAACAGCTGGAAGGGTCCCCCACCTGGAACCCGACTACGACCACCGCATGGGGTCCAAGATCCTGAACTCCTAAGCTCCACTGAAGTCACGACCAACCTGTCTGTCGTCTACAAGTGTACACCAAGTGCGGGCAAAGCCCAACCAGGGTTGAGTATAAAAATACTCAGTAGGATACCCCAAAGGCTCGACGGAGCAACAAAGGAGGTACCGAAGGGTGAGCACTAGATCGAACAGGAGAAGTAAAGGAATACAACAAGGAGTGCAGTAAAGAGTACGATAGAGATTCCAGCTCAACCCAACAAGAGGAAAGAAGGTATACTCGTCCAGGCACAAGGAGCTGGAAATGGTGAGAAGATGAACTTCCCATCGAGTCTTCTCTACATATAGCAGGAGAGTAGACTCATCCAACCACGAGAAGCTAGACACGGAAATCACGTGGCATACCCCGCGCATCTTCACCTCTCCTGGAGGGAGATTAACCAAGACCAAGAAGTGGGTATTAGAACAAGGTATGTACATATTCATATGCTCAAAAAAGAAGCCCGAACAAGGTCATAAGGGGATCTCCAACCCGTAGATCAGCCCAAGAAAGTGAGTAGCCAACAGTCCTAGAAGTAAACACCATCGATGCCCAGCATCCCTCACGTCTGCCCCGAACTGCAAGTCAATGGCTCAAATCATCGTACCTTGATACTATCCTCTTTGGGCGGCACTGACTCACCCTCATGGTTTTAGGTTGCGTCACAAGGATGCGTCTTGGTGGGGAAAGTGCCCCTCGTACTTGGGAGTTCTGGGGGAACGTCAAGCCACACCTCGTCACTGCCCCGCAGTCGAAAGGTCTCCTCAAAGTCGACAGGCGACCCCCTGCCCAGCCCCCCTGGAGGGTGATACCTGGAAGTCGACGGGTTCCCACTCGAGGGAGACCCGACAAGATTCGACGGGTGCCACACTTCCCAGTCCCATAATAGGGTAATCCACTGGAGGGTGACCCGGATAAAGTCGTCGACGGGACCACTACCCAACCGAGCTAGAGGTAACCCAGCTAGAGGTAAGTCCGGCATCGGGGACCACTGCCCATCCCAGCTCGAGGTAAGCCTGACATCAGGGACCACTACCCAGCCCCGCTGGAGGTAAACCCAGAACTGCTCTGGCCATCCCAGCTGGATGGTACTGCTCGGTGAACACTGCTGTACTGACCATCCCTGTTGGATGGTACAACCGGCGATCCCCACTCAAAACAACCTCAACCCTGCTAGAAACAACCTCCTGGGTAGAGGATCAGTGCCCGCGTAATGTGTTGGTCACACCGAATCCAGAAGAACTCTACCCGGGAACACGAAGTGACGGGAGAATATCCCCAGGCCTCACAAGGCGATCATGCTCCAATCCTCTGAGTCACTATCGAAGCGGACCGAGACAACTCATCCCAGAAAGTGGGAAAACACCCACACTGTACGAACACCCATAGTCGCAAATGGTGTCGCAGTCCAGTGAAAGGGACATAGTACTGAAACCCCTTACAATAGAAGAAATAGAGGAACCAAACCATCTCTACTGACCAAAACCATCGAGAATAGAACCAGGGGGAAAACACTCAACCCTGCTGGTCAAAACCATTGAGAAGAGGACCAGGGGAAAACTCAACCCTACTGGTCAAACAAACGAGCACAGAGCCAGGGGAAGACTCAACCCTGCTGGTCAAAAGTCAAGAACTGAGGAACCCTCTACGTCGCAAGATGTCAAAAGTATATAAAGCAGAACACGACACGCACATGGGGCCCACACGATGTGTGACCCCAAGTCAACCCCAACCAAGAGCACAAACATTCTTAGGTACCAACATCCACATGTACCTCCTAGCGTTCCTGTATACTCCCAGAGTATACCACGTCTCCAGCCCAAAGGCTAACGTGAACACGTCACCCAACGTCAACGTGAAGGCGTGACGTAACAACTCCAACTTGCCACCTCATCAAACTAGGCATGACCAACTACATCTCTTAAAGCATATACTTCACTCTCCCAGGAGTGAACGCGATCACACGCCAAGGGTTCCCTACAAACACCGCAGGAAGAACCACCACCAGTATACCTTTCATATTTCCAAATTTAATAAGATCATGTAAGAGAGTCCGCTCACCTAAACAGATTACACCGTTGTAATCCTCGCGGAAAGACAAACGAGATCAACTACTTACTCGCCTCCAACGGATATCCGACAGAAAAGTCACCAACACCGCTTTATGCCCGAACGACGTCCCGTGGTCCCGAGCCTCAGCCCCAAAAATAGTCGGGCTCATCACACCATTGCGATCCCCTCGGGAAAACACGTTAAAAGGACTGCTCACTTGAGTGCAACAGATATCCAGAAAAAAACATGCATTCCGGCGCACCGCACACGAGTGTTGCTACGTGGGACCCACATCCCGGTCCCAAAGCACCATGAATGGACCACACTGTTGTGATCCTCTCGAAAAAGTACACAAGATGGACTATTCACTTGTCCAAAATGGATACCCGGTGATAAAGCTGGAAATCACCGTCAACTCCTGAAACAACCCTCGCGGGGCCCGCACCATCATGCGGAATTAACGTGGGCAGACTGCGCCAATGCAATACCCTCGAAAAAACACTCAGAATCGACTGCTCGCATGACCAGAACAGACACCCGATGAAAAGGTTATAAAGTGCTGCGTACAGCTCGGAAGACGGTCCGTGGGGCCCATGCCTCAACTTCGGTTTCGACGCCCGAAACCATATTGGAAAACCCCGGCTCGACGCCAGGGTCGCAACGCCACTGACGACGCTCAAAACAGACGTCAGACGCGTCTGTGCCGTCCAAAACAAGATCCCCTGAAAAAACGTCAATTCACTTAAAGACACGTTGCGCCTCTGAGGCCCCTCATTTCGGGAGTTAAAAACCCCCGAAACCATCTCAAAAAGTTTGTCTCAATTTAAGGGACGCGTCGCCGCAGAAGGTTCCCAAATCGGACATCCTTTATGATATGAAAATCATTTTCATAATCATAATAATAATAATAATAATATTATTATTATTATAATTTTTTTTATTATATATATATACATATTTTAAAACCCAGACCAGACCGGCCGAATGGTCGGTCTTCTCCCTCGTCAAGAACAGGACCCACATTTGCGGGTCCTCTGTCTACCAGCCGGGGTCCAAAGACCCCGATCTTCTCCGACAATGACTGACCAAAGTGCCGGTCCTCCTTCCCCTGTGCTCCGCGCCCCGCTTGTGCCTGCTGCGGACGACCGCCGCGACGCATCGCCGCGGCCCCTGCCGCTCCCCGCTCGACCTCAGCCGACGCCTCCTGCTCGGACCAGCCGAAGACAACCCGGCCACCACCGCTTGGCCTCACACCTTCGCTGCCGTAGACCGCCCGGAGCCGCCGTAGAAGACCACTGCAACCGAGCCGCCGCCGCGCCGAAGCTCGCCGGACCACCAGAACCCGCCGGGAAACACCTCCAAAACCCGCATTTTCACCGGATGTTTGCAAGCTCCTCGAAACTCGGATTTTAAATCCGAAAGGTGTGATGTAAAGCTCATAAAATATATTACACAATTATGGGATTCGTTTGTAGATTCGACAGAAATTCAATGCTAAATTTCAACTTGGATGTAGAGTTCGGAAATGAAAACGCATAACCGAAAACTCCTACCTGTTGGGCCTTGCCCGAAGCTTCACGGAGGGTCCACCGCTGCGCCGCTGCCTTGCCGGAGGGGAGGAGGAGAGGAGGAGTTTGAGGGGGATGCCTTGAGGGTTCTTCCATCAGATAAAAAAAAGGAGAGGGAGAGGATGGATTGGGTTTAAATTGGAAAACAATTTATTAATTAGAATTTAATTAATTTCATCCTTTATTTAACCCGCTTCCGTAACGCTCAATGAGGTTGAGGTTAAGCCTCCCCTAGGGTAAGAACCAACTCCCAAGTACAATAGAGGTATCATAATTTTAATCCGAGACCCCGTTCAAATGTTATTAAACTCAACGCCCGAGACCGCCAAATTTCAAAAACGCCCCTGGGGCCATTTTTTACAGGAGTCCCACGTCCACAAAACTTATACCCCTTATAGGGTAAACGACACGCTCCGAAATCAACGGTGCCCTTGGTTTTCCAATCCGAGAAACCTTTTACGAGATATTTGAGTTAAGACATTAAACGAATAAATTAATTATTTAATTTATCTGTTCCACGCTCTGATAGCGAGCGAGGGGTCCAAACGTCCCGCGCCGACATGTTTTATGTCATTCCTAGGGTAAACACCCCATTCCGGACCCATCCGTGCACTGAGATCTATGATATGAAACTTATCCCATTTATTTGGCGTTCCTAGTGTGAACGTAATGAAAACTTAATTCTGGCCACACCGGGGCTCGGAATCGCATGCTGTCTGAAGAGGCTGCTCTGGAATATTATCAAGATTATTGTAAATTCTTTTACAACAAAAACTGGGTTCTTACATCATTCCATCCTTAAAGCTTTTTTTCCCTGAAAAGAAAAACCAGGGAACAACTCAGGGTACTAAGCCCGCACCTGGCTCTCCCGTACCTAGAAGAACTCATACACAGTTCTGCGCCAATCCAAAGGATTTGATCTGTTCACGCGAGGTCTGCTCTCACCGATGTCGTGCATCGGGGCACACATACTTCTTCTCTGGTGAGTCACGTGGGAGATGTTGTCCACTGAATCTAGACTTTGGGGTTAGGGCAAGGTGGTAGGGAACCTCGCCATCCCTTCGCATGGTCTCAAACAGTCCGAAGGACCTCGGGGGTATCTCACCTCCCCGACCAAACCCCTACGTCGCACGCCGCGAATGGAATCACCGCCCATACCTGAAACAAGGCCCGGTGATTCCCTCCTTCATAATATCCATATGGTAAAACACCCAAGGATATCTGGTCATTCAAGGTTACATAGTCGATGTCTCTCAACCAAGACTCTCTTACATGCCCGGAAGCGAAGGATTCAACACCATCGGCCAAAGAAGAGGTCCTACGCCTTTTTAACTTACCAACACAGGGTTACACCGACACCCCACGCCACTCTGGTAACAACTCCAACAAGGAGTAGGGAGAAAAGGAATTTCACACACAGAGTCTATAAATTCTACTACAAAAAGTAGAAGAGCTGTAGAGCGTACCTCTTACCACCTCATGCTCTGAAGGATCGTAGAAATCCAAAGCTCGCGGCTGTCCGTGGTCCCAACTATCAGCTCCCGGAGCCTGATGTGGACCGCCTAATGGTGATGAGAAAACCTCCTAAGGCCGTCCCCCACTACCAGCTCCTCCCGCTCCTCTTCTAGCACCACCTCTATGGGTGCTACTCCGATCACGGCATTGCCTCTGCCACGATGGTGCACCTGCTGCCTGATTGAAGCTCTCTGCATGCCTGGTCGGGCAGTCCCATGCCAGGTGACCTCGCCCATCGCAAGCATAGCACCGAAACTCTCTGGGCTGCACTGGTGCCCTCTGGTGCCACTGTGGTGTACGACCATTCCCCTGAGTTCGGTTGTCAGAAATCCACCTGCGTCGAGGTTCTGCTTGCCGACACCCACTAGCTGTGGCAGATGTCTCGGCTCCAACGTGTCTGTTGTCACCACCAACTCTAGAACGTGACAGGAATCTCTCCTTCATCAGCACCTGCTCTAGCACCCCAAAATATGTGGAAATGCACAAGGGCACTATGACAACATGAATATCTCGGCGGAGACCCTGCCTAAACTTCCGCGCTCGGATGTTGTCGTCGTGGACCAAGTCCGGGTAAAAGTGTGCACGGTCTGCGAAACTAGCCGTGTACTCATCCACCAGCATCCCTCCCTGCTGAAACTGTAGGAGCTCCTGAATCCGAACGGAGAGTAAGCAGGAGGGGAAAAACTACTCACAAAATAGCAACAGAAAGTCACCCCATGAAAGTGATGACTAGTCAAGAAACTGAGTCACCAGACTCCACCAACGCCAAGCTACTCTGCGGAAAAGGTTAGTGGCCAAAGCCACCCTAAGATCTACCGGTGTCTGAAAAATCCTGAAAAGGAAAACCACTGTCTCTAGCTAAACCTTTGCTGCCTGAGGGTCTGGCTCACCACTGAACCTCAGCGGTCTCTGCCGCTGTAACTCACGGAATGCGATCAACCTGCGCTCAAGCCCCGTTTGCTCTGTTGAAGCTGTCTGTTGCTCAACAGGTGGGGGTGCTGCTACCGGCCCACTCGAAGAAAGGGGCTCACATGATGGGTCCTGGACTGAGGCCTCGTAGCTCACAGGGTCGTCGTCATGAACCCAAGCTGGTATCCTGGCTGGCTGTCTTCGCGGAGACATCCTGAATATTATCAAGGAGTGCCGCGATCAGATGAGAATATATGTATATCACAACAACAACAACAATGATGGGGAGGCGACTCAAGAAGGACAGTCAAGACTCAATCCTATGTGATGCACAAACCAATTTTCCCTGAAACAAGTGTCTCAGCATGCCGAGTCAACAAGCGGGTTATCAGGGTCCTGGTGAATGGATACGTCGGCCGCCGCACCATCACTGGACTCCCTGGCCTAAGAGCCGCTCTCAAGAAACATTAACACTATTTCCCTAAATCACAACAAATTCCTTTTTATTTTAGGGATGTCCAAACAACGTACCAAAGAATGAACCACCTCTGATAACACTTTGTCTCGACCCAACCCTACCCAGGCTTGAGCCACAACTACCCCAAGCCTGCCTCTATAGGCCAGGGGCTGGCGACCAGCGATGAAGGCAAAATAACTCGGGGAGGCCTTTTCCTAAGTACCTATACACACACACGCAACACACTCAATGCAAAAGTGCAGAGTAAAAGAGAAAAGGCAAGTAAAGTAAAGGGAAACAACTATAGATAAACCACAAAGTGCATCGACCTCTAAACAGTACAAAGCAAGTGATGAAGGTAAACTGAAAAAGAAAAGGGGGAAAACACGCGCCAATCTAGAAAAGTGCCACAACCCTGCAATAGGTGAAAAAAAGTAAACAACTGGAAGGGTCCCCCACCTAGAACCTGACTATGACCACCGCACGCGGTCCATGCTCCCGAACTCCTAAGCTCCACTGAAGTCACAACCAACCTATCCGTCGTCTGCAAGGGCACGCCAAGTGCGGGAAAATCCCAAGAAGGGGTGAGTATAAAAATACTCAGTAGGATACCCCAATGGCTCGAGGGAGAAACAAAGGAGGTACTGAAGGGTGAGTAGTATATCAAACAGGAGAAGTAAAGGAATACAACAAGGAGTGTAGTAAAGAGTACAATAGAGAGTCCAGCTCAACCCAACAAGAGGAAAGAAGGTAGACTCGTCCAGACATAAGGAGCTGAAAATGGTGAGAAGCTGAACTTACCGTCGAGTCTTCGCTACATATAGCAGGATAGTAGACTCATCCAACCACGAGAAGCTAGACACGGAAAGCACGTGGCATACCCCGCGCGTCTTCGCCTCTCATGGAGGGAGAGTAACCAAGCCCAAGAAGTGGGTACTGGAACAATGTATATACACATTCATATGCTCAAATAAGAAGCCCGAACAAGGTCATAAGGGGATCTCCATCCTGGAGCTCAGCCCAAGAAAGTGAGTAGCCAACAGTCCCAGAAGTAAACACCATCGATGCCCAGCATCCCACACATCTGCCCCGAACAGCAATTCAAGGGATCAAATCACCACACCTTGATACTATCCGCTTTGGGGAGCACTAACTCGCCCTCACGGTTTTAGGTCGTGTCACAAGGACGCATCTCGGTGGAGAAAGTGCCCCTCGTACTTGAGAGTTCTGGGGGAACGTCAAGCCACACCTCGTCACTGCCCTGCAGTCGAAAGGTCTCCTCAAAGTCGACAGGCGACCCCCTGCCCATCCCCGCTGGAGGGTGATCCCTGGAAGTTGACGGGTTCCCACTAGAGGGAGATCCGACAAGAGTCGACAGGTGCTACACTGCCCAGTACCGTAACAGGGTAATCCACTGGAGGGCGACCCGGCTAATGTCGTCGATGGGACCACTGCCCAGCCTAGCTGGAGGTAACTCGACATCGGGGACCACTGCCCAGCCGAGCTGGAGGTAAGCCCGACATCGGGGACCACTGCCCAGCCCAGCTGGAGGTAAGCCCGACATCGGGGACCACTGCCCAGCCCCGCTGGAGGTAATCCCAGAACTGCTCTAGCCATCCAAGCTGGATGGTACTACTCGGTGAACACCGCTGTACGAGCCATCCCTGTTGGACGATACAAGTGGCGAGCCCTACTCGAAACAACCTCAGCCCTGCTGGAAACAACCTCCTGGGTAGAGGATCGGTGCCCGCATAATGTGTTGGTCACACCGAATCCACAAGAACTCTACCAGGGAACACAAAGTGATGGGAGAATCTCCCCATGCCTCACAAGGAGATCACGCTCCAATCCGCTGAGTCACTGTCGAAGCGGACCGAGACAACTCATCCCAGAAAGTGGGGAAACACCCACACTGTACGAACACCCGTAGTCGTAAATGGTGGCCCAGTCCGGTGAAAGGGGAACGATACTGAAACCCCTTACAGCTGAAGAAAAAGAGGAACCAAACCATCTTTGCCGGCCAAAACCATCGAGAACAGAACCAGGGGGAGAACACTCATCCCTACTGGTCAAAACCATCGAGAAGAGGACCAGGGGAAAACTCAACCCTGCCGGTATAACAAACGAGCACAGAGCCAGGGGAAGACTCAACCCTGCTGGTCAAAAGTCGAGAACCGACGAACCCTCTACGTCGTGAGAGGTCAAAAGTATGTAAAGAAGAACACGACACACACATGGGGCCCACACGACATGTGACCCCAAGTCAACCCCAACCAAGCGCACAAACATTCTTAGGTACCAACATCCACATGTACCTCCCAGTGTTCCCGTATACTCCCAGAGTATACCACGTCTCCAGCCCAAAGGCTAACGTGCACACGGAACCCAACGTCAACATGAAGGCGTAATGTAACAACTCTAACTTGCCACCTCCTTGGCCTAGGCATGGCCAACTACATCTCTTAAAGCATATACTTCACTCTACCAGGAGTGAACACGATCACACGCCAAGGATTCCCTACAAACACCGAAGGAAGAACCTCCACCGGTACACCTTGCATATTTCCACATTTAATAAGAACGTGTAAGAGAATCCGCTCACCTGATCAGATTACACCATTGTAATCCTCGTGGAAAAAACACGTGAGATCGACTACTTACTCGCCTCCAATGGATATCTGACAGAAAAGTCGCCAACACCGATTTACGCCTAAACGACGTCCCGTGGTCCAGAGCCTCGGCCCTAAAAACAGTCGGGCGCATCAAAACATTGCGATACCCTCAGGAAAACATGTCAAAAGGACTACTCACTTGAGTGTAACGGATATCCGGAGAAAAAGATGCATTCCAGCGCACCACACATGAGCGGTGCTACGTGGGACCTGCATCCAGGCCCCAAAGCACTACGAACGGACCACACTGTTGCGATCCTCTCGAAAAAGTACACAAGATGGACTATTCACTTGTCCAAAACGGACACCCGGTGATAAAACTGGAAATCACCGTCAACTCCTGAAACGGGCCTCGCAGGGCCCGCACCATTGTGCAGAATTAAGGCGGGCAGACTGCGCCAATGCAATACCCTCGGAAAAAACTCATAATCGACTGCTAGCACGCCCCGAACGGACACCTGATGAAAAAGATATAAAGTGCTGCGTACAGCTCGGAAGATGACCCGTGGGGCCCACGCCTCAACTCCAGTTTCGATGCCCAAAACCATACTGGAAAACTCCAGCTCGATGCCAAGGTTGAATCACTACTAACGACGCTCAAAACGGACGTCGAACACGTCCGCACCGTCAAAAACAGGATCTCCTGAAAAAATGTCAATTCACTTAAATATGTGTCGCGCCTCCGAGGCCCCTCGTTTCAGGATTTAAAAACCCCCAAAACCGTCTCAAAAAGTTTTTCTCAATTTAAGGGACGCGTCGCCGTGGACGGTTCCCAAATAGGACGTCCTTTATGATATGAAAATCATTTTCATAATAATAATAATAATAATAATAATATTATTATTATTATCAACCATTTTATATTATATTATATATATATATATATATATATATATATTTAAAACCCAGACCAGACCGGGTGAATGGATGGTCTTCTCCCTCATCAAGAACAGGACCAGCATTTTTGGGTCCTCTGTCTACCTACCGGGGTTCAAAGACCTTGATCTTCTCCAGCAATGACCGACCAAAGGGCCAGTCCCTCTTCCCCCATGCTCCGCGCCCCGCTGGCGCCTGCTGTCGACGACCGCCGCGACGCAGCGTCGCGGCCCCTACCGCTCCCCGCTCGACCTCAGCTGGCGCCTCCTGCTCGGACCGGCCGAAGACCACCCGGACACCACCGCTCGGCCTCACGTTTCCACCGTCGTAGACAGGCCAGAGTCGTAGCAGAAGACAACTGGAACCGAGCCACCGTCGCACTGATGCTCGCCAGACCGCCGGAACCCGCCGGGAAACACCTCAAAAACCCGCATTTTTCGCCGGAAGTTTGCGAGCTCCTCGAAACTCAGACTTTAAATCCAAAAGATGCGATGGAAAGCTCATAAAATATATTACACGATTATGGGATTCGTTTGTAGATTATACATCAATTCAATCCTAAAATTCAACTTGGAAGTAGAGTTCGGAAATGAAAACGCAAAACTGAAAACTCCAACCTGTTGGGCATTGCCCGAAGCTTCACGGAGGGTCCACCGCCGCGACGCTGCCTTGCCGGAGGGGAGGAGGAGAGGAGGATCTTGAGGGGGATGCCTTGAGGGTTCTTCCACCAGATAAACAAAGGAGAGGGAGGGGATGAATTGGGTTTAAATATTAAAACAATTAATTAATTAGAATTTAATTAATTTCATCCTTAATTTAACCCGCATCCGAAACACTCGATGGGGGTGAGGTTAAGCCTCCCCTAGGGTAATCACCACCTCCTGAGCACAACGGAGGTCTCAGAATTTTAATCCGAGACCTCATTCAAATGTTATTAAACTCAACACCTGAGGTTGCCAAATTACGAAAAAGCCCCTGGGACCATTTTTCACAGGAGTCCTACACCCGTGAAACTTATACCCCTTATAGGGTAAACGACATGCTCCAAACTCAACGATGCCCTTGGTTTTCCAATCCGAGAAACCGTTTAAGAGATACCTGAGTTAAGCCGTTAAAAAAATAAATTAATTATTTAATTTATTCGTTCCACGCTCCGATAGCGAGCGAGGGGTCCAAATGTCCTGCGCCGACATCTTTTATGTCATTCCTATGGTAAACACCCCATTCCGGATCCATCCGTGCACTCAGATATCTTATCCAAAACTCCATTTAGGAGTTAACCCATTTATTTGGTGTTCCCAGTGTGAACGCACTGAAAACTTAATTTCGGCCACACCGGGGCTCAGAATCGCACACCGTCTGAAGGCGCTGATCTGAAATAATATCAAGATTATTCAAAAGTCTTTTGCAGAAAAAACTGGGTTTGTACACAAATTTTGATAAATCCCAAAAAAAATCATCCCATCCT
The DNA here is from genome assembly GCA_963277665.1 of Viscum album. Classification (NCBI taxonomy): domain Eukaryota; kingdom Viridiplantae; phylum Streptophyta; class Magnoliopsida; order Santalales; family Viscaceae; genus Viscum; species Viscum album. The sequence goes on along the minus strand of OY728143.1, from coordinate 8,984,507 downwards.
GAATGAATAAATTATCCGTGGAGTTATCTATTCATGGATTAGTCCATGTTCATCGTAAGAATAAAAAATTGGGAAAATAAATGAAATAAATTATCCTAACTAGATTCAGATCATTCACTGACAAAGATCAGTCTCCCCATCATCATCGCAGATCGTCTGGTTGAGAGAACTCTCAATATCTCTCTCTCCAAACTCTCCAGAGGATTATTGGGTTATGAGGCTAACCGTGGAATTCTGATATAAGGACCTATTTAAAGATTCATCTCACTGCATCGATGATTTGAAATAAAATAAATTTCCTTAATTTATTTTATTCATTTAAGCATTCATGATGACTTCCCATAATCTACTTGCACCGACCAATGTTAGGTCTCACCAAGGGTAAATCCATTTTTCTGATCAAAATAGGCCCCTCATATTTCTGATATGGGCACCTATTTATTTGTTATTACACTTTTTTCAGGAATACCACACATGCATGCTGTTTAATGTATTTAATATATTTTAGACATTTATTCTAGGAACACCAGGTCTTGGAATAACACTATGAATCAATTCCTAGTATCAAAATTAATCCATATAATATTTTAAAATAATACATGGACAATATTATTCATTACATTCTCCCCACCATGGGGATTTATGTCCCTGACAAGCCAAAACAAAGGAAACTCAAAAATATGAGGGTAATGAACATGAATCCGAGCCTCTTGCTCCCAAGTGCTCTTCTGTTGATTCCTATGATACCATCAGACGCACACCAAATGAATTGAGCACATATGAAGGATCCTCTCCTATCGATCCTCAATCTCTATAGGGTACTCAGCAAAAATCGCTCCATCCTTGATATCTAGCTTTCCCTAGTTGATGAATTGTGACGGGCCATGCACGTACCTCCTCATCTAAGACATGTGGAAGACGTCATGTACCCAATATGACTATAGAGGTGTAGATAAGTGGTATTCCACCTCTCCAACTCTATGTAGCATCTAAAAAGGGTCGATAAACCTTGGAGATAACTTTTCACCCTGACCAAATCTCCACAATCCAAATTAAGGTGAAAACCGTAGGAAGACATGGTATCCATCCTTAAACTCCAAATGAATTCTTTTCCTATCATCATAAGAATTATGATGACTCTGTGTAGTCTTTATCTTCTCCTAGATGATATGCACATTCTCTGTAGTAGCTTTCACCAACTTTAGGCCCATGAGTGGTAACTCTCCTGAGTCAATCCAGCAAAGTGGTGACATACAATTTCTATTGTATAAATCCTTAAATGGTGAAATACCAATGGTGGAATGGTAGCTATTACTATATAGAAACTCAAACGGTGGTAGGTGATCCTCCCAACTATGGCTAAAATCAAACATGCATTCTCATAGTATGTCCACTAGGACCTGAATGGTCCACTCCGTCTGACCATCCTCTTGTGGGTGAAACACTATGCTCAAGCGTAATTGGGTCCCAAACACATCTTATAATCTCTTCCACAAACGGTATGTAAAGAGAGCTTCATGATATGAAACTATCATCAATGGAACTCACTGGAGTCAAACTATCTCCTAAACATAGAGGTGTCCCAAGCTCTCTGCTGATCTCAGCACTCAAATAGATAGGAAGTGGGCTGACATGGTGAGTCATTAAATGATCACCCAGATGGTATCGTTCACCCTATAAGTGCGTGGTAATACCATCACGGAATTCATTGATATACCATCCCACTTTCATTCCATCAACTCAATGGGTTGAGCTAAACCCGCTAGAACCTGGTTCTCAGCCTTCACTTTCTAACAAGTAAGGCATTGAGAAACAAAATCTTCCAGAATCTTCTTAATCCCTTGCCACCAAAACTAACATCAGAGGTCCTGGTACATTTTTTACACACATAGATGTACCACCAAAGGGGATGTATGAAACTCCCTTAGAACCTCCTCCTACAATGCCACTGATACCACTGTGCATCTTATGAAAAGAACGATGTGCTCCCCACCAATAGAAAATCAATTAAGAGTATGCCCCATGGACATTTGAGCATGTAAAGTCTCATAGTTAGTATCCCCAAGTTGTTCCTCCCTAACTCATTATAAGAGTGGATGGGTAAAAACCATCGACTAGAGGTAAGCTTCTCCATCTCCATCCATAAAGAATAAATGCAACAAGGTTAACTATTTGTAAGACTCATTCAAAAACTACGAACTATATCTTATACTGAGAGAATCTAAAACCACTTTCTCCTTCCCATGAGTATAGAAAATATCAAAGTTGTAGTCCTAGAGAAACTCTATCCACCTCTTTTGTCTCAAGTTCAGATCATTTTGGGAGAAGATATACCTGAGACTCTTGTGATCAGAGTAGATGATAAACTTCTCACCCATCAGGTAGTGTCACCACATATCCAACGCGAAGACCACCACTACCAACTCAAGATCATGGGTCACATAGTTCATCTCACGTGGTCCCAACCAGTGCGAACCATAGGAAATCACCAATCACCTCTGCATTAGGATACAAACAAGACCGATTTCTGATGCACTATAGAACACTACATACTCGACACCCTCCTCTAGAAATCTCAAGATTAGATCACTCATAAAACTCTTCCTCAACTATTGAAAAGCCTGATGAAAAATATATATCCACATGAAAGGATTCCCCATTTGAGTGAAGGATTTCATAGGTGCTGATATCCTGGTGAAATTAGGTATGAATCTATGATAATAGCCTACTAGCCTGAGGAAACTTCGCACCTCCATCATGTTCTTAGGTGGCTCCTATACTAACACTGTCTTGACTTTTTACGGGTTCAATACCACTCCATCCATTGAGATAACATATCCAAAATAGTGTAATACCTTAATTAATAATAGGAACATTGGTAGTTTCCATAAATCTGGTTCTCTCAGAGTACATCTAGAACCATCCTTAAGTGTCTCATGTGATCCTCCTCAAACACTGAGTACAAAAGGATATCATCGATGAAAATTACCATGAAATATTCTAAGTAAGTTTTAATGATTAGGTTCATGAGTCCCATGAACACTTATCAAGAATTATTCATGCCATAGGGCATCACTAAGTACTCATAATGATCATAACAGCATCTAAAGGCCATCTTTGGTATATCCTCATCCCGTACTCGCAACTGGTGATAGCCTGATCAGAGGTCACATTTTGAGAACCACTATGCCCCTCTCAACTAATCAAAGAGGTCATTGATTTTTGATAGTATATACTTAATTATTCATAGTAACCTAGTTCAAGCACCCGTAGTACACACACAAACACAAGTTCTCATATGGATTTTTGAAAACAAAACTAGGGCTGCCCAGAGTGAAACATTGGGTCTCATGAATCCCTTCCTCTACAAGTCCTCCAACTGTACCCTCAGATCGTGAAGCTCTGTGGGAGCCATCCAATAGGATGGTTTAGATATCATTGCTTTCTCGATGTGTTAATTAATGAATAATTCTATCTCTCAGTGGGTAGTTAAACTGGTAAAATCTTCAGGAAAGACATCTTCATACTCCACCACTAATGTTGGAAACTAGAAAATCATAACATCTACTACACATAGGGCTAGGTTGTCTAAATGTCGAGTAATCTACACCGTCTTATACATGAGTCCATCCTATGCTTCCCGAGTTTCCTTTTCACAAAAAAAGGTAAACCTCATTCCATCATTGCAGACACATATTACCCTTTTCCAAAAATACTCAATCTAGGTATTGAATGTGGATAACCAATCCATACAATGAATGATGTTGTAAGTCCTAGACACCACCACCAAGAGGTTCCAACCTAAACTCTCATATCCAAGGGTTAGGTCACATTGTTGACATAGATTTGCGATCATCGAGTCTTCTCCAGTATGTGTCTCCAAGCGCATGGGTTGAGTCAATGGTTCATCTAGAATCTATAGGTATCATACTAGATATGTGATGAGAAAGGAATGACTAACACCTATGTCAATCAGTACAGAAGCTAAAGTTTAAAAGAAATAGACCGTACCTTGAATAACTAATAGACCCCAGGGGTCATATGACTTGACCACATGAAGTTGTACCCTACCCTATACTCCAACTCCCTAAGACTAGCGTAGACCACGTGGGGGTGGTGGTGGTAGAAAGTCGAAAAGTAGACCACCTCCTGCTGTTCTCCTAGCTCCTCTACCAAATCTACCACCCTACAGATATGAATTCTCTTGTCATTGTCTCTGCCTCGGTGGTCCATCCACTATGTCCCTATCAGTAGCATACTGGGTTGGAAAATATTGAGTGAGATTTTTCCTACCATCACATGAGTAGCATCACCTCTATCTAGGATGACTCGACCTGACCTGTGATCCTTGAATTGCAGATCCTCTGTCCTAGATCCTCCTCCTAAAACATATTTGATGCCTATGTCATTGAGAATGACATTGGCTCCCTACTTCTTAGGTATATGCTCCTACTTTCATACAGTTGACTATCACCGATTGTATCTTCTCATCTAAGAAGCATTCTACCACCAAATCCCACCCAAGAACCCCAAAATATGTTAGAATGCATAGAGGGTTAGCACTATCTATGATGTCTCTACACATGTCTCTCTCAAAGGTATGATCCATGATGTAATGATATCTAACCATATTCATCGAGTACATAGAAAGGTTGGTGAAAATCAATAAATAATCATCCATTGACATTCTGTCCAACTCAAGCTAAAAAAGCTCTAGAATAAAAACTACTCTTAGAGTAACTGGTGAGAACTCCTCTCTAAAGAGGTGCTCAAACCCTGCCCATAAAAGAGTCACCTCCTCATGAGTCTGGATGAAAAAACTCCACTATCTTCTCATTGAGTTGTGTAGAAGGCTCACTTATAGAACTACCATATGATCTGCTGGTGTCCTGAATATATGAAAAAATTGGGTAACCACCTCAAGATAGTCCTCATTCGCTTGAGGGTCGAGCTCACCTTACAACCTGAGGGGTCTCTATTGATTAAACTCAGGAATCATGCTCAACCTACACACCTCATCCGTTGGTATTGGAGATACCACAGGCTTCTCAACAAAGAGAAATTATGGATGAAACACCACCTGGAGGTAACATATGAGGAACTGGTCCCTGTATCGAAGCCTCATCATTGAGGGAATTATCCTCAGGATCAAGATGATGAATCCCAGCTAGTATGTGTCGCAGAGGAATCCTATAAGAAAAAAATGATGTACCCGAGTAAATAAGTATATCTATATAGCTGAATCAAGAAGGTAATGGAAACCACAAACCATTCCTATATGATGCATGTACCATTATTTTACCTACAACCAATGTTATCATCATGTACTAAGTCTAAAAACAGGTTATCAGAGTCTTGGATAACATATATGTTTTTCTCCACACCAACACCGAAGTCCTTAGCATAAAAACCAAACTCAAAACACTTGACATTGTATCCCCAAAATAATCTCATAGACTCTAGGTCCTAAAGTAGAGACGACTCCTCTGATACTACTCCATCACAACTCATCCTAGTGGGGCCCATGCCACAACTCCCCAAGGCCACCACCAATAGAAAATGGGTTGGTGACTAGTACTGAGTAGGCATATCTATAACATGGGAGGCATTTTCTATATACCTATATACACAAAAACATCTCCAAGCCCACAAAATAATGAAATGTAAAAACCACTAGGTAAAAAATGCATGCATACCACTATATCCCACAACTAGAGTATGGAATAAAGTAATGTAAAGTAAATAGGGAAAAAATATAATCCCACCATAAAGAGTCTATAAACACAGGTCCAACCTGTAAGAAAAAGGTATTGGGAGTGATGTTTGTAGCTGTAAGAATACACCTTCATCTATTTGGTCACACAAAGCACCGTTTGGTCCTGGTCCACCTAAGACTCCATCAAAATGTCTATCGTATACAGAAGACATGACATGTGTAGGAAAATCCTATGTAGGGGTGAGTATTACAATACTAAGAAGGACACCCTAAAACCACAAAGCAATACAACGAAGGAAAGTACAATTAGATCTACATAGGTATATTTCTACAACACATATAATAAGAATATTAAGATATACTCAATCCAAGACACATATTCTAGTGCTAAGTCACAAACACTACATACAAGAACTAGGAATTAAGCTTGAAGATTTCACGAATAACCCATCCGGTAGAACACACTCTTGAGTATGATAAAACTGATGATGTCTATCTGAGAGGCACTACTCATCGAGAACCATCAGGAGAAATAGATATGATAAAATAGATGAGGATCAAATCCCGAGCCATGGGGTGATACCAACAACTAAATCTGGAATAACCCAATAAGTATAGTATTGGTCCTCATGTAGTGTTGGTCACATTGATACCAAGAACTCTACCTCGGCATGAATAATGAAAAGAGGATCCTACTATGGGCCTCTCAGGGGATTCCAAAAACTCTATCTAGGAATTCCTACTGAAGGTATCATAGTCCAAGTACTAGGAAATGATTCATACCGACCTTCAGGGAAATGGTAAAGGGAATGAACCCTAACAAAAATTTTCCAAGATATCAAGGAAAATTGTCTCAAGCCATGTAAGAAGGGGTTACATGGTGTGTAGTAGTGTCACATTCCATGTCTCTTGAACTTGGGTACTACTTGTTTACAATGACCCGTGTCTCTTGACCATGTCGTGTAGAAGTGGGGTACATGGCGTGTAAGTGGTACCACATGTTGTGTTCTTGTATACGGGGTCTTACCAATGTAATCATCCGTTTTCTAGTAAACAGTGTCAACCCGTGTATATGTTCCCATGTAATGGTACATTGGGTAGTCTATGTAAAAAATCCAGGCCAAGCTATGTGGTGGAGTAGACACTGTGTATGCAACCCGTGTACTCTACCCCGTGTCTGTGTACCTCCCTTGTACATGCTGATTTGTCCAACTAGGGGACACATGCTATGTACTGAGAACTACAAACTGTGTGTATTAGGTTATATAGAAACCTGTCTTCTTCCTCTCACTAGCTTCAGTCAATTCTGTGGATCTTGTTCTGGTGGTCTGTTCACCTCAAAACTTCAGATACAGGGTCGTTTTGTCATTACAACACCAAATGGATGGGTCTCAGGCCTTCAATCATCTTGGAAATCCAATTTCATCTATCATGACGCAACTCAACTGAAAAATGGGTGCTCCCAAATCACTTAGGTCCACCTTCCTCAATTGCCTTCAAACCTCCATTGAGTCATCCTGATTCTGGATCTCCATTTTCAGATCATTGTGCCAAGGATCGAAGGTGAAATGATCAATTGTTCAAAATCGGGGGAAGAACGAAGAACACACTTGAAGAACACAAGAAATCGAGGGAGAAAAATGAAAAATGAACAACCCCAAGGAATGAACCTTGACCATTTTTTATTCTGGCCTTGATTACTTACTGTAAAAATGATAAAAAAATCAAGAACAAATCTCTAGAATCAAATCCTGATAAATCCCACAAAAAATCATCCCATCCCGTATGTACGAATAATCCAAGGGATAATATATTCGTGAACTAGTCCGCATTCATCATAATAATAAAAAATGAGGAAAATAATCGAAATAATTTATCCTACCTAGATTCCAATTGTTCATTGATGAATATCGGTCACCACATCATCATCATTGGCGAGATCCATCAAGATCAGCATTCGTCGATCATCGATCTGTGATTCCATCATCGCCTGCTCAAAATAATTCTCTAGATCTCTCTCTCTCTCACAAAATTCTCTATAGGATTATAGGGTTATGAGGATAACCCTATAATTATATCATAAGGACCTATTTAAATATACCACTCATTGCATCAACGATTTGAATTAGAATAAATTTCTTTAATTTATTTTATTCATTTAAGCATCCATGACGACTTCCCACAATCAACCCGCTCCGACCATTTTTAGGTCACACCAAGGGTAAAGCCGATGTTTTGAAAACAATGGTACCCTTAGATTTATAATTAGGGCACCCATTTAGATGTTATTACACTTTTTCTAGAAAACCACACACACATGCTATTAAAAATATTTAATATATTTCAAACATCTATTTCGAGCACATTGGGCCTTGAAATCACATGTTTTTTCAAAGCCTGGTCTCAAAATTAATATATATAATTTTTAAAAATAATACATGGAAAATAAAATTCATTACAACCTATAACCATCCCTAATTCCTTCAAATGGAAAACAAAACTGTTGAACGAGAGGACAACAAACTACCGCCTCACGAAGCAATGTGATTTGTTTTGAACTTACACTTTATATAGAATAAAACAAGGATAAATGTTTTTAATTTATCTTATATATATGAAATTCTATTGATTATATAAGAATAATTATTACCCTTTACTTACCCGTACACCCATTAAGAAAATGACAACATCGCTCATGTGTTCATATAGCCTACCATCTCCACGAAGCGATGTGATACATTCTCAATGTTCAAATTTAAAAAACTATTCTCAAAGTGTTTCTAATTAAAAAAATTTCTTTTATAAAATTATTATAATTATAGTGATTGGGTAACTACATAATATCAAAAATAACTGGAACTTTTATGGAAAAACAAGCATGAGAAAACAAGGAAATTTAAACCCACAAAATGAAAATAATAAAATATTATTAACAAAAGGGTAGTATAGTGTTTTAAGGGGATCATATATTATATTATAAATATTAATATGGTTCTGATATAAATTAATAAAATATATAAATCTATTATACATGATGTTTAATCACATTTAACCAAATGGTTGTGTGAAGTAAGGGAGTTCATCTCAATTTCCCTTCATTGAGGCATATTGTAATGTTTTGCGTATAATTTCTTTTATATAGTGGTTATACATACCATTTTCATGTAATATGATTAATAATTAATAATTCATGGTATTTTAAGTTTTAATCTTAATTATTATATCTATGGGGATTTGAATTGAAAATTAAAATGTGGTAAATAATTTCATAACTCAATTTCATTTCATTAGGTTATATTTCTTGTTCATTAACCTTTACATTGTAATATTATGTGTGTAAAGAATTTTTACTATGTTATGTTATAATTAAACTTATTTTATAGGGAATTAAATTTGATACACATAATCGATTCATTGATTAATTATCTCTTCAACATCATGATCTTTGTATGGGTTTATTTCATAATCTCATTATAATAGGGATTATTTATACATGAATTTCCATTGAAGGAAATAGTTTTATTACTTTCTAAAAATAGATTTAATTTTATTCTACTGTAGTTATTCATGAAATTTCCAAAAAATATTTCCATTTCCCTCTCTTTGGTGATTAATTTTTTTAGAATTCTTTTAAGGAATATACGACTTTATTTTTACCTTAGGTCAAAAGTACTTTTTGTTCCAAAACTAGGTTTTCAAAAAATGTTTTTAAAATTATCCAAATGATTTATTAAGAAACTTTTTCCAATGTTTTTATTTTTTAAGTTTTTTTTGAAATGAATCTTAATGCTATTTTCCAAACAAGTACCATTTTATCTTTTATTGAAAATGTGAAAATAATCATTGTTTTAACATCTACAACATGTATGGAATTTACCACCACCATGACCACTAAATTTTGTAAATTTTACATTGAAATATTCAAATGTTATTTTCAAATAAAATTATTTTCAAAATATTTTATCAACGTTTATTTAAAAACATATTTTTAAAGTGAAAAGGTTATTTTACTCAGGAATGGTTTAATTACATTTTTATTATATTTCAACTCATCAAAAACATCAAAACTTAATTTTAATTATGATCCAATGATGATATGTTGTATTGATACCATAATTATTTTTTATATGGATTTTTTTACATCACTTTGAATAGGGAAAGTATTGACATTATCATTCTTGATTAATTTATGTAATAGCTAAATTTCCCTTAAAATATTCATTTTATTGTTACAATTGAACATTAAATTTCCCTTATATATCAACATTATTTATCATGGATATATTTATTAGTTAAAACATATATATTTTATACATATGGTATTTTAATTTTAAAGTTATATGATTGATTGAGAAAAATATTGTTAATATGTATTCCTTACTCAATATTGATTTTTTTGATAAGGCATATTGATACCTGAGTTAAATTAATTATTTGATATATGAGGAATTATTTGAACATATAGATATGGTTGGGTCATAGTTATAGATACCCCCTAAATGAATCATTAGTAACATGAGACAAATCATTTGGTTGGCCCTAATTAAATGTGTTTTTTGTGTATACCTACCTCTCATTTTTTAATTAACTTGTGAAGGTTCTTGAAAGTAGAGGTATCGTGATGCCTGAGATCATGACATCCAATAATTAACCATTTACCTTATTTAGAATTATCTAATTATTATCCATGATATCTTCATAATGATATTATCTTTGGATACTTTTTCATTCTTAGTTTATTAATTAAATGGCATGCATTTCAATTATTTACCATTCCATATTGATTATTCCTTATCTAATAATGATAGTAATGTTATTTATTAAATGAAATATGTGTTTAGATATTTACCTTGACATATTTATTATTCCTTATCTAATAAGAATTGTCAAATTTATTAAATGGAATGTGTTTTCAGATATTTTAACTTTCCATGATGATTATGCTTATTAATTCCTGATAGATTCTACTACAAATAACCCTTATTGAGAATTTGATATCACAATTATTTTTTTCCTTTCCCAATAATCTAGGATGATAAATAAGAATCATATTCAAGGATATAATAGAGGAAATAATTATGTTCTTAAAAAATATGTTTTAATTTGTGTATTCAACTGTTAGATGAGAATCATGTATGTATCTAGTTTACCAAGACAACTATACTATTCAATAATTTGGGACATAATTTCTTTTATCTAATACCAATGTAATAAAGTATAAATCTTCTCTAAATTACTGGGGCCAAGGTTTTTAAGGTTTTTCATTAAATTTCTAATTGCCTTTGGTTTGTATTTTTTAAATTACCATCATGATGATTTATATTTGGTTCATATTCCATGTTTGATGTATTTCATGGATTGGATTGGAAATTTTGGTGTTTAATGTGGGGTTTTATAAATGGGTGTGGTTTTAATTCCTAGAAAGTATTTGATAAAGTGGATCAAATAGGTTTGTGATTTTAAGTGGACTTATAAATTGGTTTTAGAAAATGTTTTACCATGGAAAATGTTTTTTAACAAAATTGGGAATGTTTTTTTTGTGAAATCAATTGTGTTATATCCTCATTGATATGGGCACTTGTTTATGATATGTTAGCATGGAGTATCACATGGGTTAACTGGGGTGTGAGTGAGGGGTTTTTTTGAGGGACTGTGTGAGCCATCAGAGGGAGGACCGTGCAAGCCTCCAATTTGGTTTCCAACAAACATAAAGAGCCTTTCGGTCAGAAGACCATATGATCTTCCGTGTTGGTCCAGGGGAAAACCATGAGAGATTAAATTTCTTAGATAGCTAGTATACATGTTTACTCACTCATTATAGTCATGATGGTTAGATTCCTTAGGTGCACATTACTCATGCTGACTTGGTTTACATGATTTATACATTTGATTAGTGACACTTTGATGTGATGCGATGTATTATGCCCATTGTTCATTTCCATTTATATGGTTATATGATGTTGATTTTATGATCACCTTTAATATTATTTTTTGTTATATTTGTGAATGTTGTGCCCCGTGGCCTTCTTTATCTATTTTATCCATGTATGTAAAGTGTTTTGGAAAACCATGTTTTGTTTTAAAATGGAAAGAGAAAGGGGGTTTAAAGGTTTACTTGTAATTTGTTTGTTTTCAAGAGGTTTAATTTTGAATATTTTTTCAAAATTGTTTATTTTTTGGTATGGGTAAAATCCTAAAATATTTTAATGGTTATATCATACTAGGTTTCATGCCTCACACCATTCTTGGGACATTTTGGGAATTTGTAGATTTCTTTTTGTAGGACATAGATAAATGTAAGGGAACCATGTTCCAGGGTGGCTCTTCATGAATAATGTCATCTAGTGTTTTTTTGAAAGAGATGTGGAATCGTAGGTATGGAAGCATGTGGAGTCAATTTTGGTATATTTTACCCATTGGGTTGTACTTAGGCCTTGTTTTAAATTATCCCCCTTTTTTAGTTTTGGGGTTGTTTTTAGATACAATGTATATATGTCTTGTTATGGAATGTTTAAACTATGATGTTATTTTTTTGATATATATATGTATCTTCTACTATTTAATCTAATGATATTTTTGTGGTCATTACATTTTATTCTTGGGTCATGCCAGTTTACCTATGGTGAAATCATTCCAAGGTGATAGTTGGTTATTCCCAGTGCATGTATCCAGCCCATGGTGATTGGGAATGTGCATCGGAACTTGTGGCGGAATGACCCTGGTGATGAGTTGGGTCAACCTGATTTGAATTTTTAAAAAATGGTATCAGAGTAGGTTTTTATTTGGCATGCAGTGGTAGTTGGGAGTTTGGATTGTCGGGACTCGAGTGGTATAAATAGGGTAGTGCCTAGATACCTCTTCTTCGTGTCGAACCTTGAGTTTCCATGGGTGGTCTAGGATTTTGGTTTTTTTCAAGATGATTCAGGGTTGTTTTGGATGATATTTAAAGGTTTTTCATAGTTATTGAAAATTATCAAGGTAATCCTAGGATCCGGTTGAGTTTTGGAGGTGAAATAGGGAGGTCTGGAGAAGCAACATGGTTAGTGTGAACAGTTAGTAGTAATTATGAGAAGCCCATGTGGCTTTGCCTCCATCACTAGTGAAACATTCATGATTGGATCCTAGTTTTTAAAAATATACAGAAAAAACATGATATATGAAAAATTCTTGAACTTTTATATGTTTTGGTTCCTTTGTTGTTTGGTGTTATTTGTGATGTTAGTGTAATTTTCTGATACCCATCACGAGGGTTTATTTAGATCATTGTTATTGTTTAAGATTTATTTTTTCTTTATGGGGATTATGTATTATATCTAGTAGAAAATTAATCCCAAAAGGATCTCATACAATAATTGAGAGGGCACCGCGAAGGGTACCCCATAAGAGAACCATCATATTGATCCATCTTTGTCAGAGTAAGTGATACGTATGATCAAAACATTGGCTCAAGAGGGTGGTCATGAGTAGATATAAACCATGGAACATGATCAAGAGTTTTCAACTCATAATCCTACTGTGTTATATGGAGATAAGGGACCCAGTGATACCATGGTGTTTTTGGATCATATCGTGCCGATCATTAAGTTTTTGAAGACCCCAGAAACCTCTAATGTGATATTTGATATGTTTGTCCTGGAAAGACATGGTAGAAACTGGTGGGAATCAATAGTTATCTCAGAAAATCATGAGGATATCATATGGAACAATTTCAAAGAATAATGTAAAAAGTAGTTTTATTTGGATAACTTTAGAGTAGAAAAGGCCAATGAGTTTGTACAGCTAGATCAGGGTGATCATTCAGTGATGTGTATGCCTCCATAATTATCGAGTCAGTTCATGTATCTCTATATCCCATCACAAAATATTATCTTAAGTCTTAGTATTTTTAGATGGTCTTGGGGATATAGATTAGATATTTTCTTATTATTCTATGTCTACGAACCTATTCATAGCTCTCTGATAAAGACGCAATGGAAGAAATAGATTTGATTGGAAATATAGGTCTCATTAGTGTTACATTATTTAGAAATAGCGGGAGTTCTTTTTTAAGATAGAATAATAAGTGAGATGAGTCTTAGAGAGGTAGAGGAAAAACTGTCCAGAAGACATTAGGATCAGTTTTTATGGATCCTATGGGGTGTAGAATAGTTTTTTGTTTTCATCATGAGAATGTGGGACACACTATAATGATTTTTTGAGAGAATCCAAGGATGTTCAATGAGTGTGGGAAGTTAGTTCATATATTTTCCTTCAACCTGTTGGCTTTTCATAGGAGTAGTGTGTGATCCACATTTACAAAAGTCTCTTAGGTGAAGTTAGAGGCTTCCAAGGGTAGAGGATCTTAGCCGCGTAAAATGGGGATTATCACCTGGGGAAGAAATAATAGGGTGGGTCTAAGTTTGGGTGTATTCATGTAGTATTGGTTTTTCCTGATAAGTCAAATTCTAGGCCGACCACCATTTTAGGTATGATGATTATTGATTCTTCTATGAAATCAGTTTTATTTGACATAGGTTCATCCCATTCTTTAATTTCACTTAATCTGATTGATTCTTTTGGTATGCGGGATGAGTTTATGACATATGTTATGGATTTTATAGCCTCTTTGGTTAGGGAGAAGGATCAAGGTTTCATGTTCCTTGAGTTTTGTGTTTTGGTAAATAGCGTGGAAGTATCATGGGACTTCTTTATTTTGGAAACTGATGGTTTTGACCTTATTATCAACATGGATTGGTTGGTCATCTTTAAATACTTTTTCAAATATTATCACTATAGGGACCAATTCCTTACTCATGACAGGAGCACTCATATATTCTAGGGTGAGTGGGATCCTTGTTCAGTGAGGTCATGACATGTTTCTTATTATTTGGTCTTGATATCATGATAGTTTTCAAGGTTTTTTCTTGAGACTATTAGTATGGGTTAAGTGTGTGATCTTCCAGCGGTCATGGTGAGGTACCTAGATGTGTTTGTAGAGTATTTCTTAATACTAATTCCCTAGTGATAGGTCTAATTTATTCTTGATCTTCTCATTGGGATGATATTGATCTCATTTCCATCATATCAGATGGCTCTATTTGAGCCGATGAAGCTTAAAGTTTAGCCATAAGATCTTGAGGGAATGTGTTTTATCCATTTTAGAGTGTCACTATTGGATTCTATAATTCCATTTTCAAATAATGTGGATGTTATCCTCCAATGTTTCTTGGAATATTATATTCTTAACTAGGTGACCATAAATTATGAATACCATTTGCCTATAATTAATGATTTTTTTGACTAGCTCACAGGGGATTAATGGTTTTCAAAGATTGATATGATATTGGGGTTCCACTAGTTGATGTCCCAGGAAGAGGATGTTCCAAAGTCCTATTTTCAATTATGGAATAAAAATTTCAATTACTTTGTTAGGTCACTTGGTATTACCAATGATCTGGATATTTTTATGTTATTAACGAACCAGATCTTCCATATCTTTTTGGACTCCTTCACAATCATGATTGTAGATGAAATTTTGGTATATTCTAAGATAGAGGAGGCACTGAAAATATGGATGTATTTTGGGTTTTTTGAGAGAGAATAATATATATTACAGGATTCCCAAGTCCCAGTGTTGTATTTAGTAAGATATATTCATAATCCATGTGATTTATTAGGTAGTGTTTTAAGTGGATCTAGAGAATGTTTGAGTAGTCATGTCTTGGGAGGGGCCCAAGAATGTGTTTGATATATATATATTTATGGGTTGAATGGATATTATAGATGTTTTTTTGAGACTTAAATAGCCTATCTTATCCCTTGATGGATTTTGAAGGTGTGAGGTTTGAGTGGTATGAGAAGTGCCAAATTGATTTTGAGTTGTTGAAAACTCATTTAACGTCCACACATGTTTTGATTCATGCTGAGTATGGGAGTGTTTATTTATTAAATTGTGATGTTTCTAATGTGGGTTTGGGATGTGTTTTGATTCATGGAGACCATGTGGTGACATATGTCTCATGATAGGTATGTCCACTTGAGTATAATAACCCCACCCATGACCTAGAGTTGTAAGCCGTTATGCATGCACTAAAATTGTGGTGACACTATCTCCCTGAGGATAGATTTATAGTGTATTAATATCATAAGAGATTGAAATATATTTTCACCCAGAGGGACCTAAACCCCATATAGTGACACTAGGTGTATTACCTTCAAAATTCTGATTTCAAGATTTCATATACACGTAGAAATGAAAATGTGGCCACCGATGTAATGATAAGAAATCTTCTAGTTCAGGCTATTCGGGAATCAACTGATGAGTGGGGTCTATTGAGTTTGTATTATGATATGAGTCTATATATGAAAGATAATGGAGGTAAGGTATTCTTGGCTAGTGTGTAGATTATACCCTCTCTCATTGATCTGGTTTGGATGGAGTAGTTATCTAACTCCGAGTGTGAGCAGATTAACAGTGCCTTAAATGACAGGGAGACCTTGGGTGATTGGTCCTAGTCTCCGAATGTTTCTATTATCTTTTATAAGACACTGGTTGTTCCTTTGATCTCTATGAAAGAGGTTATGAATGAGGAACATCATTCTATTTGGTCCATTCAACTCAGGGAAACATAGATGATTTATACCTTGAGAGGTAAGAATTGGTGGGCCGATATGAGACATGCAATAAAAGACATTGTTTCTAAATTTTTGACCTTATATAAGATCAAATTAAAGCATCTGAGGCTAGATGAGTTGTTACATCCACATCCCATTCTAGTATGTAAGTTTAGTGAGATCTGTATGGATTTCATGATTGAGACACCTCATACTTCAAGTAGGAAATATTCCATATGTGTGGTTGTCTATCATTTGATGAAATCAGCATATTTTCTTCCAATCAGAGAGTTGATAAAGGTATAGGACCTCAGATGTTTTAATGTTGAGAGGTTTTCTAGCTTCATGGAGTTCCCTTAATAATATTGTGAGACCAGGATTCCTATTAGACATATCATTTTTGGAAGTTACTCCAGGTGTATTTGGGAACCCAATTGAAATTGAGCACCACATATCACCTACAAATGAATAATAAGTCTAATAAGACCACTCAGATGCTCAAGGATATGTTGTAGGCATGCATGGTTGATTTTAGAAGTTCATAGGAGAGTCACCTACAATTGGATGAGTTTTTTGTAAAAAAGTAATTAGTAATCAATTTGGATGGCCCCATTTGAGGCATTGTATGGGTGACCATTCCATTCCCCATTGTGTTGGGATGAGGTGGGTGAGTGGTTATTGATTTAATTGAGCCTCTTCCTAGAGATGAATGAGACAATGTGACCAATTTATAAATTCATAGTGACAACACAATGTTTCCATAAGTCATATTCTAATCATCTTCATTTTCCGTTGGAGTTTTAGGTTGGAAATCAGGTTATTCTTTGGGTATTAGTTCAGTAGGGTCACCATTGTTTGGGAAAGGAAGGGAAGTTAAAACAATGTTATGTCAGTCCATTTCATATTGTGGAGTATCAACAAAAGGTATCCTATTAGTTATAGTTTCCACTATAGTTGAACTTGATCCACAACATCTTCCTTGTCTCCCAACCAAGGAGTTACCATTCTGACCCATCTCACATGCTAGAGTAAGAATATTTGGAGTTATATTGTGATACAACCATAGTGGAGTAGCCTGTTCCTACCATGGATATTCAGAATAAGGTGCTCCATGGGAAGGTGATACCATTTTTCTATGTTCTCTAGAAGCATGTGGTCAATATCCACAAGAAATAGGAATGAAAAACATTGGTGAGGGAATAGCGTTCTCACCTATTTTATTCTAGCAAAGCCTAAGGACTTTCTAGGTGTATAAAGTGGCATGGGGTGGAGTTTGTGAAACCCATTAGGTCACTGGAACATTAATTTTTAAGTTTCATTTGTCCTTTTGTTTTTTCATAGAGTTCCTAGGTGACGAGGGATAAAACCAGAAGTTTTTCTAGAGACAGACCAATGTGCATAATTAGCACACCGTTTTTCTATCATTATAGTAACCATGCAAGTAGTGCTATGGTTTTTGGAAGTAAAATTTCTCATGGCCTGATCATGGTTCTAGAAACTATATAACATCCCATAGGAAATTGTACATCCTGTTTTGGTTAGACAATGTCACTTGTATGGTTGGATCAGGTTTTCCTAACTGTGCAACCAAACTGTGCAGCCTTGTCTATCTATTTTAAAAGTGGATTTTTATACTTTTACCTTATCTAATTACTGTAGTTTGGGGGTTCTATTTTCTTCCCCCATGCATGGATCTCCTCCTCCTTGTAAATGGAGATCTTCCCCTCCCTCCTTGGTGATTTTCTCTTGGAAATATTTGTGGTTTTTCTTGAGGAATGTTTATTTCATCCTCCTTTCCCCTCCTCAAGCCATGTTCTTCCATTTTTTTTGGATTATAAAATCCTATAGGTGATGTTGTTTGAATATAGGGAATTTAATGGGGATTTAGGTTTTATTTATTATGGATTAGGTGTTTGAGGCTTGGTTTAACCTATTCTGAGTGGTCTTCATCTAGGGAGATGAGCTTTGAACCGAATCTGAGGCAGGTGTCTCTATTTAAGTGTTTTTTCCTTGGTTTAACTTTTAAATATATGATCTATATTAGTTTGTATTTTATTTTATTTTCATTATAATGATTTATATTTCATTTTTATTCCATGTATGATGTATTTCTTGTATTTGATTGGAATTTTGGTGTTTAAAGTTGGGTTTTTCAAATGGGTGTGGCTTGTAAGCCCACAAAGTATTTGATAAAATGGATCAAAGTGGTTTTATGATTTTAAATAGACCTCTAAAGTGATTTTAGAAATGGTTTTATCTTTTAAAAGGAGTTTTGATAAAGTTGGTCCTTTTTGTGAATTGGATTGTGTTACATCTTGATTGATATGAGAACTTTCTTGTGATGTGTTGTCTTGGAGTAGCACATGGGTTAATCAAGGTGTGAGTGATGGGTTTGTTTAAAGGACCATGTGAGACTTTGGATGGAGGACTTTGTGAGCCTTTGATTATTTTTCCAGGGTTCTAATAGATCCTTTGGGTAGGATGACATGTGATGTTCCATGTTAGGGTCAGGAAAGACCATGAGATCTTACATTTCTTATATAAATAGCACACTTGTTTACCCACTCATGATATGATTAATGGATAAATCCCCCAAGTGAAAATTACCAATGCTGTATTGGTTTATATGATTTATGAATTAGATTAGTTCCACTTTGATGTGATGAGATGTACTATGCCCATTGTTCATTTCCATTTATATTGTTATATGATGTTGATGTTATGTTAACCTTTATAATGTTTTTTGTTATATGTGATAATTTTGTGTAACATACCAAACTTGAGTATCCTAGATTCAGTAATTATTTTATTATAATGGAATAGATACTATAGATCACATAACAAAAGATCAATCAGAATGGTAGTATTGTAGAACTAGATCCATATATGGTACCCTTATTACATTGTAATTAAACCTAGAACATAACAATGGAAAATAAAATGATTCCTCTAAATTTATTGAAATATGTCAACTTCATAACCTAAGGAATGAAAAAATTAAATGGTGGGAAACAATTCTCAGTAAGGGTAACGTGAATAAATTATAAGTGCAACAAATTCAATAAGGTATAATCATAATGGCAAGGTAAATAACTGGAAAAGACATGCCATCAATAAAATAAGAATGTAAATGCATCCATATTTTTTTCATAGTGAAAATATCATGGAAATTAATAAATTAATATAGAATAAAGAAAATTCTTAGTCACTGGATTCCATGCATCTATAATATGATCCATTATATCAGTTGGAACCATGGTCTTCTATGCACGATTTGGAGTATGGTTTGTGTTTGTTGTCAATCATCAATGGAAGTTCAGATCATGTACCAGCAAAGAGATCATACCGTTCAAGAAGAAAACAGTATTGAAGGTGGCGCCATTTCCCAGTGTTTGCCAAATTTTTGGGGTCCAACATCTAGAAGTTGTTGAGCATCGCGAAAAGTGAATTTCCATGAATATAATAATTAAATATGGCAAAGGAAGGAATTTCGTGAAGAGAGGATGCATGGTTTGGAAATCACGAAGACTAGAAAAATGGAGGCGGTGATTTTTCGCGATTACGTCAAGCTTTGTGAACGACAGAGGCTGGAGAGCTTCACGGTGATGAAGGGCTTTGTGAGCGAGCTACGCGGCGAAGGCGCGAAAGAATGATGACAGTGATACTCTACAATTACGATGAGCTCCGCGAACGGAAAATTTCCGTAGTGCTTCGCGATTTTGAGAGAATTTCGGCGGGAACTTCGGAGCTTCGCGATTTGAGCTGACGTGGCGCTGACTTCGCGCAGAAGGGTCGAGGGTCGGTGGAATCGCCTATAAATACAGGTCGACCCCCTCAAGAAAAGTAGAGAGAATTTCAGAGAAAGTCCTTTGCTCTCGGTTCGCAAAGGTCTCTCGTGAAGGCAGTGTGCTTCGTGAAAGAGGAGCTTCGCGGCGGCTATTTTTGCTCCGCGAAAGTCGTGAACCCCGCGTAGGCTCAGTGAGCTTCACGAAGAGGTAGGAGCTCCGTGATAGCCAAGCATTGCGAAGGCTGGAGCATCGCGAGAGTGCTTCGCGATTGAGCTTCGCGAAAAGTCAGGGGCTCCGTGAAGGCTTGTTTGAGCTTTGCAAAATTGGGAGCCTTGAGAAGTAGGGTGCTTTGTGAAGGCTTTTTCCAGAGGTTGTTTGCCCAGTGGACAAGGGAAAAGGGGGTTTTCATCAGTGGTTGGAATTTGGACATTAACAGAGCATTAACTCAGAACTATGATGCAAGAAAATTCTCATGCCGAACAGGAGACAATGAACTTCATGTCTATCAATTTAAGAGACCTTCACGTCTATAAAATGAGTGAGACTTCACCAACAACAGTGAGCCAGGGGGAGTCAACGGGAGTGACCCGAGGGAAGCAGTGAGCTATCCCTGAACCTTTGTAAAGGCAGTGAGCCTGGGACAGAGTGACTACGCCTGAACAATTGTAATCTCCAGCTAGTGAAGCATAGTGGATTTTGGTACGACCGACAACTTGTCGGCGTATGCTCCTTGGACGTAGCCCTTAGTGGTGAACCAAGTAAAAAGGGCTGTGTCTTCTCTGTGCATGTGCATGTTTTCTTTCTGATCTTTTTCATCATACAGGTTCAACAAGTTCCTACCAACGTGGGAACAAGATCCATCACTTTAAAAGAAAACGTTGTCACCCTGATTCACCCCTCCCCTCTCAGGGTGTCCCGGGGTCCTTCAAGTGGTATCAGAGGGAGGTTGCTGGTGTTGAATCTGACCTTTTTCGTCATGGAAAATGCGGTCAATGTCAGGGGAGTCCCTCCCTTCTATGGAAGAAATTTCAAGATCTGGAATAACAGAATGATATCTCATATAAGATCTCTTGGAATGGAAGTTCTATTTTCTACTATGCAAGGAATACAAGTCACTGATCCAACAGGCCTAGCTATGACTGAAACAGATAGGAAACTTCTTGATGCAGATGCTAAAGCACAGAATGCACTCACTGCAGCCCTTTCTGATCATATCTACCTAAAGGTGATGAATTTCACCTCAGTAAAATCCATGTGGGATAAACTTGAGAATATTTATGAAGGAGATAGCAAAGTGAAGGAGGCGAGACTACAAGTGCTGCACAATCGGTTTGATGATCTGAATATGCATCCAGACGAGAATGCAGACTCTTTCTTCAATCAAATTACTAAAGTGGTTGGAGCAATTTGGGGTCTAGGCGAAGAAATCAAAGACATTGATATTGTAAAGAAAATAATGAGAAGACTTCCACCTCTGTATAATGCGAAGGTGTCAGCCCTTGAGGAAATAGATCTTTCCAAACTTTCTCTAGATGATCTACTGAGCAGCTTGGTAGCATATGAAATGAGAGTCAAACTAGAAGATGTTACGACTCGGGTGAGCAAGGAAATGGCATTCAAGGCCATGGATAAACTGAAAATCTCAGAGGATAGTAGCGGTGAAGATGACGACGAAAAAGAAATTATTTCTCTCATTGAAAATAAGTTCCTGAAGGGGAAAGGGAAATTCAAAGGGAAGTTACCTCTCGCGTGTTTCCATTGTGGTAAAGTTGGGCACATTGCCTCTCAGTGCTTAAAAATGATCAATGATGAAGATAGTGAGGATGAAAACTTCAAGAAGCCTCAGAGAAGGTTCTTCAAAAAGAGAGACTTCAAATCTGGTAAGAAAATGAAAAGGAAGAGTTTTGTTTGTGAAGAGGAAGAAGATGATAATGAATTCTGTGATGAAGAAGAACCAGAATTCAAAACTGGGAACCATGTTTCTATGATGGCCACTGTTGAAAAGTCAGAAGATACTGATGGAGAAAAACAACTGAGAACTTGTGTAGATCCTGAGATGAAACTTAAGGATGCGGTTAGTAAGCTTAAGATTAAATGTAAGAGCTGCAATAAGTGGAAATAAATTGTAGAAGAATCAACTGAATACGTTGATCAACTTGAAGCTGAAATCGAACGACTCGAAGAATTTGTGAAGGTACAGTCTAAAATAATTGAAAGCAATGATGATGTAGTAGATCTGAAGTTGAGAGTTGAAGAGAAGGAAAAGGTCATCAATGACCTCACCTCTAGACTGGATGAAAAATCCATGACTTCTGATGGTCTTGAGGAGGAAGTAGTTACTCTAAGGAGTAAACTGGAGACTGAATCAGTTCCAAAAGAATCGAGCAAGAAAATACAGTTTGGAATATTCTCAGATGCAGAATTACTAGCAAGAGCCATGTGAGGTTCAGATGGGGTTGGAAAAATCTTGAGTGATCAAAGACCCGCTTGCATGGGAAAGAGTGGAATTGGCTGTGAGGCTGAGACATCAACTGCTGGAAGTGAAAAGATCCAAAAGAAAGATAAGATGAAAGTTGACCATGTTGAAAAGTTACCTAGAGTGCCGAGAAGGGAACCCTCAATCCAAACTAAAAGGAGACCTGAGAATTATCCTCAAACATTCAGAAATGATAGACAGTCTCACTATTCTCCCAAGGAAGAAGGTATGAGGAGAAATTCATGTGAGAAGAGATTTCCTCTCATGCAGTGTCAGTTCTGTGGCTATCTGGGCCATACCATGTCTTATTGTGAAGAGGCAATAAGCTATCTGAATGGAGAAGATATAGAAGCTCAAAAAAGGAGAACAATTTCATATCCTAATTCTTATAGAAGAAATAATTTCTATGGATATTGTTTTTGTTGTTCTAACTTTGTTCATAAGGCCGTTAATTGCAGGAAGAGAAGGGACATGGACACCTCATACCGAAGTTCAAGACAAGTCAAGTCTCATCAGCAAGACAATGTTGCTCTTTCAAACAGGTTTTCACCTCTCAAAGAAGACTTTGACTATGAAGAACCTGGGTATGCAGAAGATATAATTGAATGGCCATCATTTCTTTATACTCGATCTAATGTCTCATGGAAGGAAAGGAAGAATGTTGAGAAATCCAACCTTGCAGAGGTGGCCCTCAAAGCTACAAAGAACAACAGTACCTGGATTCTGGATAGCGGTTGTTCATCTCATATGACAGGTAATTCTGTCCTACTAACAAATATCATAAGGAATGTCGATGGTATAGTAAGATTTGGTAATTATGGGGCTCTGAAAATCAAAGGGAGTGGAAGTACCGAATTAGCTAATGGAGAACTAAAGAAGACTGAAGTCCTTTACATAGATGGCCTAGGTCACAATCTCCTCAGCATGAGTCAACTTTGTGACTCAGGACTTATTGTTACGTTTAATCAGAAAGGCTGCACTATCAAGGGAAAGACTGGAAATTCACTTATGAAGGGATACAGAATAGAAGGCAACTTGTATCAGGTTTATAGTGAAGAAAATGTATGTTACATGACTGTTGAAGAAGAAAACAACTTGTGGCATCGGAGACTAGGACACATCAATCAACAAGACATGGAGAAAATATCAAAATTGAGAATTGTCATGGACATTCCCAACCTGAAGCGTGAGCGTGAAAAATCTTGTGATGCTTGTATTCATGGGAAGCTAGTCTGCAGTTCATATCGGCCAAAGAAGAAAAGGGCATCTCACCTTCTTGATCTGATTCGTACAAATGTTTGTGGGCCAATAAATGTTTCTAGAACTCATGGAGAAATGTACTTTGTCCTTTTCATAGATTATTACAGTAGAATGGCATGTGTGATGGTTATTCACAGGAAACGAAAAGTCCTTGACTGCATGAAAACATATCAGCGAATCGCCGAGAATGATACTGGACGAACAATCAAAGTGTTGCGATCTGACAATGGAGGAGAATACACGTCCATTGAATTTGAGAATTATCTGGAAAATCATGGGATACAACATGATGTAGCTTCTGTGAGAACTCCATAGTAAAATGGAGTTTTTGAACGTAGGAATCGACATGTTAACAACATGGAACGAACTATGATGATAGAGAGTCGTATTCCACGACATTACTGGAAAGAGGCTGTGCAAGCTGTAGTGTACATTTAGAATCGAACAGAACTTTATATGGGTGAGACGAAGACACCATATGAATTATGGCATGGACAGAAGCCTCCTCTAAAATACTTTCGTTTCTTTGGGAGTAAATGCTTCATCAAGAACAAAGAAGGAAATCAAGGGAAATATGGCGACAATGTAGATGAAGGAATTTTCCTCGGTTACTCAATGAAAATCAAAGCCTACAAATGTTTCAACAAGCGTTTGGGAAGGATTGTGGAAAGTAGCGATGTTAAGATAATTGAAGATAAAACCAAAAATGCTTGAAGGACGTCATATGATGATGTGATAGAAAGTTAGGAAGAATGTGAACGTGAAGAAAATACAAATGAAGAAATAGAGGAAGCTCTTCAAAACACTCAGCAGTCACATCATGATGTTGACTCAGAAGAAGAATCTGAAGAAGAAACTATGGCTGAAGAGAATACTACCGAACCTCGCAGGAGAAATCAAAGAGCTGAGATTGATCCATCCAAGAAAATTGGGGACAGGAGTGCACCCACTCAAACAATAAGGATAAGGAATACCACGCAATCTGCATTTCTATCAGTTGTAGAGCCATCCTCATTCGAAGAATCCGCAAAAGATAAATCTTGGGTGAAAGCCATGAATGATGAATTAGATCAGATTGACAAGAATCAGACATGGGATCTTGTCCAGAGACCTGAAGGTCACAATGTGATTGGTACCAAATGGATCTTCAAAAATAAGTTTGATGAGGATGGAAGTGTCATCAGAAACAAGGCATGACTGGTATGTAAAGGATACTCCCAGATTGAAGGCATTGATGTTGAAGAAACCTTTGCTCCAGTGGCTAGACTGGAGTCAATCAGGCTTTTCCTTGCCATGGCACTCCAAAAAGGATATAAAGTATATCAAATGGATGTCAAGACAGCATTCTTGAATGGTGTACTCGAAGAAGAAGTCTACATTGAACAACCAGTGGGCTTTGTTTTGGGTACTGATGAAACAAAGGTCTACAAACTGAAGAAATCTCTATATGGTTTGAAGCAGGCACCATGGGCGTGGTAATCACGACTGGATTCATATCTCAAGAAGTTGGAATTCAAAATAGGAGGAGTTGATCACAATCTCTATGTGAAGTATTCTCCAAAAGATCAATTCATGGTTATTGTCTACGTTGATGATATCATATTTGGTGGCAGAAGGTAGAAATCAGTGGATGAATTTGCCAACCACATGAAATCAGAATTTGAAATGTCTATGATTGGGGAGCTCACATATTTCTTGGGGCTTCAAGTGATTCAAAAGAAGGAATACACATTCATTTCTTAGAAAAAATATGCAAGAGAGTTGTTGAAGAAGTTCAATATGCAAGACTCCAAACCAATGTCAACTCCGATTGCAATTGGAACTAAACTTGGAAAGCATGAGGATGGGAACTCTGTTGATCCCACCATGTACAGGAGGATCATTGGAAGCCTACTGTACCTGATAGCGATAAGGCCAGATATTGTCTTTGCAACATGCCTTGCGGCCCGCTTTCAGAGTAATCCTATAGGAGGAACATATGGCAGCAGTAAAAAGAATCATGAGGTACATTCAAGGTACACATAACTTCGGGTTATTTTTTGCTGCAGGCAGGGACAGTGAATTATTAGCGTTTTCTGATGCTGACTGGGCTGGTGATGTAGTAGACAGAAAGTCCACTAGTGGTGGAGCTTTCTATATTGGGCTGAAATGTGTTGGCTGTTTGAACAAGAAATAAGAAAGTACTTCTCTTAGTACTACTGAAGCTGAGTATATCTCTGCCACAAAGGCATGCACTCAACTGCTTTGGATGAAGCAGCAACTAATAGATATTTGTGATAAGGTGCAGCAACCAATTGTGATTTACTGTGATAACAAAAGCGCAATTGATCTTACGAAGAATCCAGTTCAGCATTCTCGTACAAAACAAATTGAAATACGGTATCATTTTATCAAAGAAAAGGTTGAACAAGGTGTGATTAGAATGGACCATGTTGGAACTGATGAGCAAGTTGATGATATCCTGACCAAGCCACTGTCTACGGCTGTGTTTGAGAAGCATCGGTTGAACCTCAGTGTTCAACCACCTCCTACTACATAAGGAGGCTCCGAAATTCCCCTCTCCCCATTTGTTATTACTGTTTTAATCTGTTTATGGCTATGATGCAGGTTTATGGGGGAGATACTATCCAAGGGGAGTATGGTTTGAGCTGAACATGAAAAATTTACTAGTCTTTGGATTTATTGTCAATGGGGGAGAAAGGAGAATGTAATACATTCAGGCAACTTTTGTGATGATAAGAATGAGAAGGAAAATAGTGGAACCCAATTCAAGCCTCCTCTCTTGTTTTCTACACCGATATTTGCTCACATAGACTTCGAGTGTTGGCTGAGTTGATTCCTGCTTTTTTGATGGAGATCTATTGAATTTATTTTCCGATTTCCAACAAACCCAAAGGGGGAGATTGTTGGAACCATGGTCTTCTATGCACGATTTGGAGTATGGTTTGTGTTTGTTTTCAATCATCAATGGAAGTTCGGATCGTGTACCAGCAAAGAGATCATACCGTTCAAGCAGACAATAGTATTGTAGGTGGCGCCATTTCCCAGTGATTGCCAAATTTTTGGGGTCCAACATTTGGAAGTTTCTGAGCATCGCGAAAAGTTAATTTCCATGAAGATAATAATTAAATATGGCAAAGGCATGAATTTCGCAAAGAGAGGATTCATGGTTTGGAAATCACGAAGCCCAAAAAAATGGAGGTGGTGATTCTTCGCGATTACGTCAAGCTTCGCGAACGACAGAGGCTGGAGATCTTCGCGGCGATGAAGGGCTTTGCGAGGGAGCTACGTGGCGAAGGCGGGAAGGAATGATGATGGTGATACTCCACGATTACGACGAGCTCCGCGAACGGAAAATTTCCGTAGTGCTTCATGATTTTGAGAGAATTTCGGTAGGAACTTCGGAGCTTCGCAATTTGAGCTGACGTGGCGCTGAATTCGCATGGAAGGGTCGAGGGTCGGTGGAATCTCCTATAAATACAGGTAGACCCCCTCAAGAGAAGTAGAGATAATTTCAGAGAAAGTCCTTTGCTCTCGGTTCACAAAGGTATCTCGCGAAGGCAGTGTGCTTCGCAAAAGAGGAGCTTCACGACGACTATTCTAGCTCCGCAAAAGTCGTGCGCCCCACGTTGGCTCAGTGAGCTTCGCGAAGAGGCAGGAGCTCTGCGATAACCAAGCATTGAGAAGGCTGGAGCATCGTGAGAGTGCTTCGCGATTGAGCTTTTCAAAAAGGCAGGGGCTCCGCGAAGGCTTGTTTGAGCTTTGAAAAATTGGGAGCCTTGCGAAGTAGGGTGCTTTGTGAAGGCTTTTCCCAGAGGTTGTTTGCCCAGTGGACAAGGGAAAAGGGGGTTTTCATCAGTGGTTGGAATTTGGACTTTAACAGAGCATTAACTCAGGACTCTGATGCAAGCAAAGTCTCATGCCGAACAGGAGACAATGAACTTCATGTCTATCAATTGAAGATACCTTCACGTCTATAAACTAAGTGAGACTTCACCAACGACAGTGAGCTAGGGGGAGTCAACGAGAGTGACCCGAGGGAAGTAGTGAGCTATCCTTGAACCTTTGTAAAGGCAGTGAGCCTGAGACAGAGTGACTGTGCCTGAACAATTGTAATATCCAGCTAGTGAAGCATAGTGGATTTTGGTACGACCGACAACTTGTCGGCGTATGCTCCTTGGACGTAGCCCTTAGTGGTGAACCAAGTAAAAAGGGCCGTGTCTTCCCTGTGCATGTGCATGTTTTCTTTCTGATCTTTTTCATCATACAGGTTCAACAAGTTCCTACCAACGTGGGAACAAGATCCATCACTTTAAAAGAAAAATTTGTCCCCTAATTCACCCCTCCCCTCTCAGGGTGTCCCGGGGTCCTTCAATATCATCAAGAGGGTTTATGTTTTTGGCTAAAAAACCATATGATTCTTCATGGAAACAAACACGAAGGGTTTTTCACCAACTATTTTTTCCCATAAGAACTATAGATGAATCCATGGGCTATCTATAATAATGACCCATCCATCACTATAATTCAAAATCATTCTTCAAACATAGATTCAATTCATGAATTATCAAAATAACCGTATTTAATACAGGACAAGGATTCATCTGTATTTTCCCAATTAAGAAAACATTGAAAGAGAACACTATATGTAAAAATGGTACATGAATAGGGAAATAATAATATCCATGTTACATGAAATATTGATATTTAATGAAATATTCAATTAATTATGATCACTAATGAATGGGGAGTATCCATACACCATAAACAAGGAATAAGTGACGAATAATGCACAACCAAAGGGAATATCACAAGGGTATCCATGAATGAATGGATTTAAATAATACTTGTATGTTAATAATGGAAAATAGGCATATATAATGACAAATTAAGTCCAAATAAAGTGAAAACATGTAAAATATGTGTTTAGGAAACATTAAAAATGATCCTATTTAGTGAGATTTAAGGGAAAATACTAAAGAGACTTTAAAACTAAAGAAGAATAATTGATTTCATAAAACCAAAAATGAAAAATTATAGTTTATAATGATAAAATGAGTGATTTTTTAAATATATTAGTATCCTAAAATATATTATGGATGGTACTTGAAAATGGGTAAGAATTTGGGAAGTCCCCTTTAATTAGGATTGCTTATTGGGATGAATTGAAAAGGGATCCTTATAAAACAAGTATTTCATATAAAAGAAAGAAGAATTGAGATAGGTAAATATAATTGGAACATACACATACAATGTATTAATATTACATAATAATAAGTAATAATTACATTAGGGTAAGGAGAGAGAAAGTGTAACCTAAAGGAAAAATAGAGGTTTGGGGAGAAACCCTTACCTTATATCCAAAAGTGTTATGCACTTGCACTTAATGTAATTGATAATGAAATTAGATTCCATAATAATTAAATTTATAACCTATTAAACATGTATTTTATTTATTATAATTTTATTAAGTTCATTTATGGCCTTTTTTATGCGTTATAAGATTCAATTTTGTCATTCGAGAGCGCTCATTTCCTAGATTTTCATGATTGGTTCACTTGTATACATGTATGGAAGATCATGTAAAATGGGAAATGATTCTCTAGAATTGAAATTTTATGTTATTAATATATTTAAATAAGATTAAATTTTCTTATATTTCAATTTTTTCTAGATATGTGGATTATTCATTATATAAATTGTTAATGATGAACGTTAGTTTATTTAGGTGAATTTTCGATTATCACAAAATAGTTCTGTTTTTTATTTAATATTAGGTATATATACTAGTTCCAGAATACTAAACATGTTTTAATATACACTGTAAAATGTTTTTAACCATTAAAATGGTTTTATATCCATCCTTGAAGTGGGTAACAGAAAATGAAAAATGCATCGTCAACAATGGTAGTAAATCAACACATCACGGATGGTATTTTCATTTTTAGAATAAAAGGGAGAGGAGAAGGGGTTTGAGGATGGATTTTCGATTAAAATAATAATATTAATATATATATAATATAATATAGTTATCATTCATGTTTGTATAGAGTAAGATATGGAATGTTATGAAAATAAAAGAAAATAAAAAAAATAAAGGGATTGATTAAGGGTTTTACGTCTTGAATCCTTCTTGTTGGGTCTTAAGAGACTAGGGTTTGGAATTTTGTTAAGACCAAATTATTGGGATAGGGGGTCGGGTTTTGTTAAGAGGTTCTGATAAAAATTGGAGACGATTCACAGCTTATAAGGCATGAGGAGAAGGGGTGGCGAGGGGTGGTATTTATAGTGGAGGAGAGAGGTGTTTTTTGATTATTTTTTTCATTAGTTTATTATTTTGGATCAATACATTCAATAGTGATGATTATTATAAATAAATATATTAACTAATTCATGTTATTTAGAAACAATGTATGCTTACATAATCCATACATCATCCACGACTCAATAATTCATGTATTTGGCTAAAATTTTAAATTAAAATAATTAGTGTATTTCACTATTCAAACAATTCAATTATTTCAGAAAAATCCCAAAAATTCATACTAATTTTTTTGGCGTTTATAATTCAAAAACGAACTCAATTTTTTGAAAATAGTTTTATGAATATGATAAATTCAATTTTTAATTAAAATCATCATTTATTAAGAAATAACGATTTTAAAATTATAGCTGATTTTGTGACAGTTTGAATAATTAATTAAGGTCTCATAAAATTATATAATAGTTATAAAGAAACAAAATATTAATTTTTGAATCTATTTTTATAAAATAAATTTTCTTTTAAATCATTATATTAATTATAAAATTGTAAATTAACATTTATATTTCACAAAAATACCAACAAATCTTTTTCATTTTTAAAAAAATTATTTACTTAATCTATAATATAATTATATCATATTTCCATTATATCATATTATTTTTATTTTCATCAATGAGGTCAATATTATAATGGTCACATTATACTTCCTAATGGTAATATTATTATTCCAACAGTCAAGTTACTACTTAATAATATATTACTGTTTGTTTAATCTTGGTGTTGTGCGCAACATAATATATCAAATGAATTGAATTTATTTAATAAAATAAATACCATAAAATCTTGGGGTTTTATATTCTTCCCTCATTTGAAAATTTATTCCTTGAAACTTTCATTAATATTTCCTTCAAAATAGACCAGGGTGGTTATTCTTCATAACAACCTCAGGTGCCCACATTCCTTCTTCTATTTTAAGGTTTCTCCAAAGAACATTTACCAGTCGAGTCATTTGATTTATCAATACTTGTTCTCTTATGTCAATAATATCTATAGGAACATTATAGTAAGATAAATTTAGTTAGAGTTCTATTTCTTCACAGGTGAGTACATGCATTGGGTTTGGAATGTACTTCTTTAACAATGATATGTGGAACCCATCATGATCTTTGTAGATACTTGGTGATATTTCTAATCAGCATTCTCAAAACCAAATTATTTCCATAATTTAAATTTTTTATGTACTTGGGGCTCATTTTACCTTTCTTACTGAACCTTATGACACCATTATATGGAAATACTTTCAAAAAGTCATGATCTCCCACTTGAAATTCCAAATCCTTTCTCAGGTTGTTAGCATAACTCTTTTTCCTAATTTGAGATGCTTTGATAGGATCCTAGATAGAATTTAACTTTATTTTTGTCTTATCAGTAAGTTCTTGGACTATATGTTTCCTCTCACAAACTTCAAGTCGAGAAGTTGGAGTATGACATATCTTTCCCTATAATTATTCATATGGTGATATTTTAATACTAAAAATGTAACTATTATTGTATTAAAATTATTCCAAAGGTAAATACTGATCAAAAATACCTTAAAATTCAAGAAATAATTACCTCAAAATATCTTATAATGTTTTAATATTCATTTCAAACCATCTTTTAGTTTGAGGGTGATGATCTATCCTCAAATGAAGCTCAGTATCCATAGCCTTCTGAAGACGTTTCCAAAATTTTGATATAAAATGGGGATCTCGATCAGACCTAATCAATATAGGTTCACCATGAAGTATTAAAACATTATTAATATAGAGTATTTCTAGAAGATCAAGAGGTAAATATTCTCTTATAGTAAGAAAATGTTCCAATTTTGTAAGATGATCAACAATAACCCATATTACATCATTACTTACAACGTTCCTTGGAAGTCTTGTGAAAAATTACATCATAATGTCACCCCATTCCACATAGGAATAAGTATAGGATTCATGAATCCTCAAGGATGATGTATATTAGCCTTAACTTGTTGATAAACTAGACAAATTGAAACCTAATCAGTAATTTCTCACTTTATATTATCCCAAAAAAATGTTCATTTAGATATTTATATAGCTTTATACTACCAGGGTGTATAGAGAAATTTGAGTTATGAGAATAAGCTAATAGTTAACGTTTTTTCTTCAGTATTGATAGAACACATAACCTCTTTCAAAATTTTATAAACCCATCCTCATACATTAAGTCTTCCAATCTTTCATCCTTAACAGCTTTAATTTTCATTTTTGAAAATTCTCATCATCAAATTGAGAGATTTTTATCACCTTTAATAAAGATAGTCTCACAATCATTTGAAAAATGAGTGATCTTTCTTCTTCCATAACAATTTCCAAATCCATAATTACTAAATCCATGAACAAAGGTTCTTTCTCAATCCTCATTTGGGTTCGAAGTCCATGATCTTTCCTTCTTATTGCATCTGCTACATTATTTTCTATTTTTTGGAGGTAGTGTATTGAGATATCATAATATTTGAGTAGCTCAAGCTAACTTCTTTTCCTTGTGTGGAGTTTTTTCTTTGTAAATATGTATTTCAAACTCTTGTGATATGTATATATCTCACATCATTCAACATAGAGATAGTGCCTCCATATTTTTATAGAAAAGATTACAACTACTAACTCAATATCATGAGTTGGATAATTTTGATCATTTGTATTCAACTACCTTGATGCATATGCAATAACTTTACCATTTTTCACAAGTACACCACAAATTCTATTCTTTGATGCATCACTATATATCACAAACCCAACAGTTCCTAATGGAAGAGTCAAAATTAGAGCATTGAACAATATTCTCATCAATTATTTAAAAAACTATGCACATTCTTTTGTCCATATAAACTTAACTCCTTTACATGTGATTTTGGTTAATGAGTTATCCAATCAAGAAAAATTCTGAATAAAATACTAATAGTAACCTTCCAAACCAATGAAACTATATACCTAAGTTATGTTTTTTTGGCTTATTCTATTCTTGGACTATATTTTTCTTCAAAGGATCATTTGAGATTCCAACCTTAGAGACAATATTTCCAATAAAAGATACTGTTTAAAGCCAGAATTCACACTTTCTAAACTTCCAATATAACTATTTTCTTCCAAGAGTCTTCAGAACAATACAAAAGTGGTTCTAATGGTGCTCATAGGTTTTTGAGCACACTAAGATATCATAAATAATTACCATAAAAATATTATCAAGATATTATTTGAATACACTATTCATTAGATCCATGAAAATAGAGTGTGAATTATTTAGTCCAAATGGAATACTTTAAATTCATAATGTACATACCTGTTTTGAAATGTTGTGTTTTGAATATCTTCAATCTTTACAAACAATTGATGATATCTATAACAAAGTTCAATATTTGAAAAATATTGAGTTCCATGAAGTTGATAAAATAAACAATCCGTGTGATGCAGATGGTATATGTTATTTATTTTATTAGAACTGATTTCTCTATATTCAATTAATAACCTTACAGATCCATATTTATTCTTAACAAATAGAATATGATCTCCCTAAGGATAAACAATTGGGCGAGTAAATCAATTATTACTCAAATCCTATAGTTGTTTTCTCAGTTCCACTAATTCCATAGTTTCTATTCTATAAGGAGTCTTTGATATTGGTCTTGCATCAAGGATTATATCACTGGTAAATTCAACTTCATGCTCTGGGGGTTCCCAGGTAATACATCATATTATTCCTATGCAATTGGTACATCCTCAATTTGAATATTTCATTCCTTATACCTATACATTTTTTTATCTTCCTCCAAAATAATTTCATTCCATAGATCTACTAGGGGTGGATCTAGATAAGAATCAAATGGTGAGGTTTCAACTCTAAATATAAGGGATTCTATATCTTCCTCACAGATCATAATTTATTCTTCTAGAAATAAATTTTCGCATCATCTTTTGAAATCCATTCCATACCAAGGATTATATCAAATTCAACCATGGGTATTATGATATGGTTAGAAACTAGTGAACTATTATGTTTTATAAAGAGGACTAACCAAATCATTTTTTGTGCAATGAGAATTCCATTGGGAGTTTTTAAAAATAAATCCATTATTAAATCAAAAGGGAAATGTCTAATTTTCGTAAAAAAATAGATAGATATAAATGAGTGTGATGATCCAGAATCAAAAAAAGCATTGGATAGATTTGAAGATACGATTAATGTACCTACCATCACATCATTTGGTACTTCTACTTTATCTATAGTGATTGTATAATCTTTTCCATCTCCACTTTTCCTCTTCTCTGGTAGATTCCAATGAAATTTGGGACATTAATTTGAATAATGCCACATTTCATTACATTTTAAGCATTGAACATCATTTATTTGTTTCTTCCCCATGACATCATTATCTTGATGAACATTTTCTCTACACATATAACTCTAATTCCTTTCATGTATTTCCCAAGACGATTCCTTTCACAATTTCCACATAATGGAAGTTGCTTCATTCCCTTCTTCTTTATTGACAATTATCTTTCTCCATGGAAATCAGAGAACCTCTTATTTTATTTATTTCCATTTAATATATATGATTTTGAAAATTCCTTCTTTGTTTTGATGGAACTTAATACTATTTCATCATTTGATGAAAATATTTTAGAAGAAAGTTCCCTTTAAGGATGTGGATTTATACATTCAAGGAAATGGTCAATCATTTCATGAGAATCATGTATGTAATGTATAACATACCTAAATTGTCACGGCCTGTCCCCCAGGGCCTGTGCTGTGACTACACCAAGCCCGCCTTCCATAGGCCAGGGTTTGGTGACTAGCACCGAAAGGTATATCCCTGAAAAATGGGAAGGCATTGCCTTTAAAACTGAAAACACATAGTCTAAGAATACAACAAGAAGAAACCATGAAGTAAACTACTATAGTAAAAAGTGTAATGAATATAAGGGGATAGAATACAAGCCCAACTGGAAAGTACAAGTAAAACTGAAAGAGAAAATAGCTTTGGGATCATCCACCGAGGATCCTAGCTGATGGGTAGGTATAACTCATTGTCAGTCGTCACTGTGGCACATCACGTCTAAATGTCCACCTCTGAGCACCATCCAGTCTTGGCTCCCTCAGCCTCGATCAACATTTTCCATCATCTACACAAGACACAACAAGGTACGAGCATAGCCTGTGTAGGGGTGAGTATAACAATTCATTTTTAGGGACCCCAAGACCCTCAAAGGTCTCCAAGAGTTCCAAAAAGTAAAAACCACAAATCAAGATGTCAATCAAAAGCACGAAGCAGTCATCAACTCTACATAGGTATATTCCCATACATATACCTAAGTTATCAAAATATACTCACTCCATTTATGAGGAAATATAAGGCTCCAACATTTAAGCCATTTTCATAACTGATCCACGAGGGGAGAATCCACAAAGGTAACACCATTAAGGTTACACCACGAAGGTAAAACTACCACAAAGGTAAAGACTCACCTCGCACAAGGTATAAATTAAGTATAGAAGTATAGATGATTAGAGGTATCACGGGATTATCTTATTCTTTTGAGAGGCTCTACTGCTGACCCACATAGGATCTATAGATGTTGACCCACATAGGATCAGTGAGCTCTGACCCACATAGGATCTTTAAATGCTGACCCACATAGGATCAATATATGTTGACCCACATAGGATCGATGTTATTTCTTCATATTATATCCAGCCACTAGATTCCCACACTAAGAATGCCTGATTCTAGGAGGATCCTATCCTCAATCCATTAGTTGTACCTCTACTATCTCGAAGTTCCACGATGAAGTATCCCAAAAGACTGCAATGTTGTAAGGGTTCCAACATGACAGACGACGCGTCAATCAGACGCCCGGTCTGTGAGTTATAAGTGTTTTAGTACCGAGGGCCCGGTTGGATTCGGGTTCGATCCAACCCGGATGTACTCCAAAATTTTCTAAAATCTGAGTGGATTATACCAAAAGAACCATCTCGCTCGAAGGATCTCTTCTCCATAGAAGGTTTGTCAAACAGACGTCTGGATTTCAAGTTATGGCCTTTTAATTGAAACTGGCCTGGATGGGTCAGGGTCCGGTCCGACCCAGTTCGGGTCGGCCTGACCCAGACCAACCTGAACCAGCCTAGTTGGGCTGGGCCATGGTTTGGCTCGACCAGTACAAGGTGCGGCCCGACCCGCATGGGGGGTGCGGTCCGAACCGCAGGGGGCGCGGCCCGACCCGTTAGGGGGGCGCAGCCCAGCCCGCAGAGGGGAGGAGCCCGGCCCGCAAGGGGGGAGTGTCCTGACCAACAAGGGGGTTGCAACCCGACCCACAGGAGGGCGTAGCCCAGCCCACAGGGGGGTGTGACTCAGCCCGCTCGAGGCACGGGACCCGCCCTAGCAGGCACGAGGGGGGGGGGGGTAATGCTTCCCCCTTTCTGCCGAATGGCTAAGACATTCAGGTAACAGAGTGGCGACACCAAGTTGTGCCGCCTGGTCACCGTGGGACCTTTAGTGGTGGGTCCCTCCTCTTCCGCTACAGCTTCGAGCCACTGCCATCTATAGCGGTGCATGACGACACGCCGCTTTTCCCCCGCGTCGCACAATGGCGTGCCACACTACCTCTGCGGTCGGCCAGTGCCGATCGCTCCGCCGACTGCCTCGACATAGTGTCACAGAATCCTCTTATGGTGCGTGGAAATGCACCACCTCTATCATGGTCGGCTAGTGTCGGCTGCCACCACTATCTTCCAGTGCCAATCGCCAGTGGCGCCATGCTGGCGGTTTTCAGCAGACCACTGGGTGAGCTCCGGTGGTCCATTTTTTCATCCAATTGCTCCTACGGACTTCCCGGGATGCCTTCTTCACCACTTAACGTTCTGTTCTGGGTTCCGTCCAACCCGAATAAAAAGTCCATGAAGAAAACATAGATAAAAAAAGTAGCGGAGGGTCCAGACCTTGTACGTTTAGCCCGTTCCCTCTATGTTAGCTTGATAACATGAGGGAAAAATAAGATTCAACAATTATTTTAAAACTAAACCAATTGAAAACCCTACCTCAAGATCGTTGGAGAACGTGTACATTTTAGGAAGAGTCAGTGTTCATCGTTTCCACAACAAGACTTCAACGACGCCGCTCAATCGTCGTTCTTCAGTTCTTCCTTGGTGAGGGGATTCATTCTTCGTCAAGAATCATCCCAAGATCAGGAATTTTCCAACGATTTTCCAAAACACCATGTTATAGTATAACTCTATAACATGTGATTAATAGGTTCATTAATTTGTGTAATTAATGAGCCTCATTAATCACATGAAGGGTGGTTACACAACCATTTTGTAACCGGGCATTTAATGTCCTTCATTAAATGCCAGACCACCCATATGGCCCCCACCATCAAAAACATAAAAGTGAGGTGGAAAGATGTTCTAAAAATAAAATAAAATAAATTTATTTTATTTATTCATCCATGAAAAAAACGCTAAACCAAATTTCCTCCTCGACCCACTACGGTCAAGGTTAAACCTCCCTTAAGCAAATCCTGGTGGTGCGAGTTCAACAGTTCCGTCGTATTTCAATTCTAAGAACCGGTTCAAAATTTTGGATTTCCCACTCACACATTTACTGAACGTACCTTAAAAAAAGTTCATAAATTCATTCCAGGAACACCAGGTCTTGGAATCATGTGCCATCAATTTTCGCAGACTCGTAATAATCCCACATAATTAAAAAAAATTACATGGAAAATCCAAGTCTTTACATTATACCCACCTTAGGGATTTTAGTCCCTGAAAGCCACAACATATACTGAGGAAAAAAATGGGGGTAATGAGAACAGATTTGAGCATCCCACTTGCATGTGATCTCCTAGAGATTCCTGTGTTGCCAACGAACACACACCAGAGGAATCGATCGTCCAAGAAGGACCCACTCCTGTTGATCCTCAATCTCCACTAGAACCTCCGTAAATGTTTCCCCATCATTAATGTCCTGCTCACCCCAGTCGATAATGTCTGATGGATCATGAACATACTTCCTCAACTATGACACATGGAAGACGTCATGCACCCAATTCATCTGTGGGGGAAGATCTAGGTGATACACCACCTCACCAACTCTAATGAGAACCTGAAAGGGTCCGATGAACCTCAGAGATCGCTTTCCACCCCGGCAAAATCTTTGAAAACCTTGTCGAAGTGAGACCTGTAGGAAGACATGGTCTCCCTCCTCGAACTCCAAAGATCTCTGTCTCCTGTCAGCATAAGACTTCTACCTTAATTGTGCCGTCTTCATCTGCTCCTGGATGATCTGAAACTTCTCAGTGGTAGCCTGTACCAACTCTGGATCTATAAGTGCTGACTCCCCTGGGTCTATCTAGCATAGAGGTGATCTGCATGGTTGACCGTACAAGGCCTCGAATGGTGCCATATCAATGGTGTAGTGATAGATTTTGTTGTACACAAACTCTACCAAGGGAAAGTGATCCTCCCAACTGCGTCCAAAATCTAGGACGCAAGCACGAAGCATGTCCTCTAGTATCTGAATGGTCCACTCCATCTAACCATCCGTATGAGGATGAAAGGCAGTGCTCAAACATATCTAAGTCCCAAACACCTCCTATAATCCCTTCCACAACCAGTATGTAAAACATGCATCATGGTGAGAGACGATCGTCGATGGAACCCCATGAAGTCATACAATCTCTTGTATATAGAGGCATCTGAATCCCTCTACTGATCCCTGTTCTCGGATGGGTAGGAAGTGGGATGACTTGGTGAGTCAGTCAAAGATCACCCATATGGAATCATGGCCCCTGTACATACATGGTAGTCCTGTCATGAAATCCAGGGAAATGCCATCCCACTTCCACTCTGATACCTCTAGTGGCTGCGCTAAGCCTGCTAGAACCTGATGCTCGACCTTCACTTGTTGAAAAGTGAGGCATCGTGAAACAAACTCTACCACTGCCTTCTTCATCCCTGACCACCAGTGTTGATGCCAGAGGTCCTAGTACATCTTCTCTACACCAGGATGTACCACTAGAGGGGACGTATGGAACTCCCTCAACACCTCCTCCCGTAGCACCACTAGTACCATGGTGCATCCTCTAAAGTAGATGACATGCCTGCCACCTTTAGAAAATCCATTAGGTGTCTGTCCTAGGGATATCTGGGCACACCAATCCTCACAGTAAATGTATCAAAGACGTGCCTCCTGAACTTGCTGAAGAAGTGGGGGAGTGAGAGTCATAAATTGGAGGTAATCTGCTCCATCTCTATCCAAAAAGGATATCTGCAATGTGGATAGCCATTCTGTCACCTCACTCAGTAGCTGTAGACTAGACCTCCTAATAAGTGTGTATGCTACTACGTTACCCTTCCCATGAGTATAGACTATCTCAATGTCATAGTCCTAGAGTAACTCTAGCCATCGTCGTTGTATCATTTTCAGGTCCTTCTATGAGAAGATATACATGAGTCTCTTGTGATCAGAGTAAAAAGTAAACTGTTCACCCATCAAGTAGTGCCACCACATTATCAGTGAAAAGACCACTCTTGTTAACTCTAGGTCATGGGTAGCATAGTTTTTCTCTTCTGTCTCAATATCCGTGAGCCATAGGCGATCACCGCCCACAGCTGCATCAAAACACAACCTAGTCTTGTCTCTAATGCATCACAATAGACTACAAACCCAACATCCCCTTCTGGTAGCCTCAAGACAGGGGAACTCGTCAGGCTCTGGCTCAGCTCCTGAAAACTCTGCTAGCATATCTCCATACACACAAAGTGTTGTCCCTTCTTCATCAATGCTGAAAAGGGTGCCTTAACTCTGGAGAAGTCAAGTACAAATCTTCTGTAGTACCCAAAAAACCCCAAGAAGCTCCGCACCTCAGTCACACTCCTGGGTGGCTCCAAAGAAAGCACAACTCTATCTTCACTGGACCCACTAGGACTCTAGCCTCTAAGATAACATTTTCCAGAAAGGTGACCTCCTGTATCCAGAACTGGCACTTTGAGAGATTACCATAAAGCTTGTGCTCTTGGAGTGTATCCAGAACTATCTACAGATGATAGAAATGATCCTCCTCCGACGCCAAGTATATCAAGATGTCGTCAATGAAGGCCACCACAAATCGATCGAGGTATGGCTGAAATATCATGTTCATGAGTCCCACGAACACTACAGGGGTGTTGGTCATGAAAAATGTTATATCCAAGAACTCATAGTGGCCATACCGAAATATTAATGCCATCTTATGCACATCCTCATCTCTTACCCTGAGATGATGATAGCCTAATATGAGGTCTATCTTTGAAAAAAAAATGAGATCCCTTCAGCTAATCAAAGAGATCATCAATTCTTAGAAGTGGATACTTTTTCTTTAAGGTCACTTGGTTCAGGCACTAATAATCCACACAGAGCCTCAAAATCTCATCGGCCTTCTTGGAAAACAAAATCGGAGCTGCCCATGGAGAAACACTGGGCATTATGAACACCTTCTTCTATAAGTCCTCCAGCTGTACCCGTAACTCACGAAGCTCTACAGGAGCCATCTGATATGCTGGTGTCGATATCAGTGCTTTATTGGGGTACATGTTGATGTAAAAGTCCACCTATCTTCATGGAGGTAGTCCTATAACATCATTAGGAAATACATCAACATACTGGTCCACCACTACAGGATATCTTGGACTCTCAACATCAACTACTCTGAGGGTAAGGTGAGATAACTGATGTGTAATCGGATGCACCCTACTCTGGGTAAGTCCATCCTATGCTGTAAAGGTTCCCTTATCACCAGTGAAGGAATACCTGGTCCCATACTCACGGACACACCACACTTTGTGCCTAATCTAGTCAATCTGAGCATGGACTATAGATAACTAGTTCATACCCAAGATGACGTCGTAAGGCCTCGACACTGCTACTAGAAGATCCCCGCTGAAGCACTCGAATCCTAGAGTAGTCTCACACAGCCAAAACCAGTGTGTAATCATTGAATCCCCTCCTGTAAGAGTCTCTTTCTGTAATGATCGAGCCAACATCTCTACCAGAGTCTTCGAGCTCTGAAAGAGGGCCACGGCAATAAAAGAGTGACTGGAACCTGTGTCTATAAGTACTACAACTAGGGTAGAGTAGACACAGATTGTACCTCGAATAATATCTGGAGCACTATGGTCATAGGCCTCAGCTACCTGGAACTGAGCTCATCCCTATCATCCTACACCCTGTGGTTGGGGTGGACCGCCTGGAGGTGGTGGCGGTAGAACTTCAAATCGCCGCCCACCGCCTGCTGCACTGCCAGCTCCTATGCCACTTCCGTCTGCGGCCTACGAGCCTCCCTATTTGAATCTCTACCTCTGCCTCGGTGGTCCATCGACCGTCTGCTGGTCGTCTATATGAAGTGTTGGGAGTCATGATCTATGTGACCCTGCCTTCCAAACGAGTAGCACTGTCTTCTCCTCATCTGTCCTCCTCTGTCCCGTGAGCCCCACACCGCCAACCTTATATCCTGAGGTCATCCACGAGAAGGTCTGGCCTAGTTAGGCCTCTGCATCATACTTCTATTGCCTGCTGCGGATGACTCTACAACCTGACGTTCGGTGGTGGATCTGGCCGTCGGTGCCTTCTTAGCTAGGAAGTTCTCCATCAAAAGTTCTCGCTCTAGTACCCCGTCTTGCGTCATAATGCTAAGCGATATCATCGATGATTTGATCTCCCAATGGAGACCCTGATCAAAGGTCCCATCCCTGAATAAAGGGTCCTATACCATTTTGGTGGACTATTCGGAGAGATTAGTGAACCTCGTGGAGTACTGGGCCACATTCATGCTACCCTACTGTAAGTGCATCAACTCCCATATACGCACTGAGCGTAGAGTCGCTGGAAAGAAATATTTCCTGAAAAGGACCTCAAAGTCCACCCAGGGTGGGTCTCCTCATCGTGTATCTAGAGTGTTAGAATCCACCATCCCCCAGCTCCTTCCTAGAAGATACTGGCAGCTAGGATCACCATCAAATCAGCTGGTGTCCCAACTAAGTGAAAAAATCTGGCCATAGTCTCCAGCCAGTCCTCACCTACTTGTGGATCTATCTCGCCTTGAAACCTCTGAGGCCTCTGACATTAGAACTCATGCATCATGCTCTATCGGCATACACTATCTGCTGGTAGGGATGGTGGAAATGACCTCCCAATGGGTAGTAGTGATGCTGGTACACCATTCGATGGTACTATCACTGAAAGAGGGCCCTAAACCGATGCCTTGTTGCTCGGTGGGCCGTCATCGTGTACTCTCAAGAATTTTGGCTGGCTGTCTTCATGGTGGCATCCTGAAAGGAAATAGAAGTGCCATTGTCAATATGTTATACCTGGTGAGAAGACTCAAATAGATCAAAAATAAAACACTTCTAAAACACAAGCAATCAGTGTTTTCATGTACTGAGTTGGAATTCATAATTTAGGGTCCTGGTGTATGGATATGTTGGTCGTTGCCCCAACACTGGAATCCACAAACTAAAAACCACACTCAAAAAACTTAACACTATTTCTAAATTGGAAAGATCAGAGTCTTAGTTCTTCGGTAGAGAAGACTCATCTGATACCACTTTATCAAGACCCGTCCCCCGGGGCCCATGCTATGACTACCCCAAGCCCACTTTCCATAGGCCAAGGGTTGGTGACTAGCACCGAAAGGCATATCCATGAAAAATGGGAAGTCATTGCCTTTAAAACTATAGACACACAGTCTAAGAAAACAACAAGAAGAAACCACGAAGTAAACTGCTGTAGTAAAAAGTTTACTGAAAGTAAGGGGCCGGAATAGAATCCCAACCGGAAAGTACATGTACAAATGAAAGAGAAAACAACTTTTAGATCATCTACCAAGGATCCTACCTGATGGGTAGGTACAAATCATGGTTAGTCATCACTGTGGAACGTCACATATAATGGTCCACCTCTGAGCACTGTCCAGTCCTGACTCCCTTTTCCTCGATCAACAATGTCTGTCATCTGAACAAGACACTACAAGGTGTGGGCATAACCCGTGCAGGGGTGAGTATAAAAATAATCAGTAGGGACCCTGAGACCCCCGAAAGTGTCCCAGTGTTCCACAAAGAAAAAACCACAAAGAAAGATCCTAATCACAAATCACTAAGTAGTCATTAACTCTACTTAGGTAAATTCCCATACATATACCTAAGTTATCAAAATATACTCGTCTCATTCATGAGGAAACATAAGGCTCCAACTTTAAATCCATTTGAACAACTGATCCACGAGGGGAGAATACTATAAAGGTAACACCATGATGGTAAACGTACCACAAAGGTAAAGAATCAACTCACACCAGGTATAAATTAAGTACAAAAGTATGGTTGATTAGATGCATCGCCGGATCATCTTATTCTGTTGAGGGGCTCTGCTGCTAACCCACACAGGATCTGTAGATACTGAATCACATAGGATCGGTGACTAATAACCCCCTCAGGATCACTGAGTGCTGACCCACATCAGATCAATATATTCTGACCCACATAGGATCGATAGATGCTAAACCATATAGGATCGATGTTCTTTCTTCACATTACAACCAGCCACTAGATTCCCGCACTAAGAACGCTTGATTCCAGTAGGATCCGCTCCTCAAGACATTAGTTGTACCTAAAATGCCTCAAAGTTCCACAAATAAGTATACCAAAGGACCAACTTATTGTAAGGGTTTCCACATGACAGATGGCGCATCAATCAGACGCCCGGTCTGTGAGTTATAAGCATTTTAGTACCGAGGGCTCGGTTGGATTTGGGTTCGATCCAACCTGGATGTACTCCAACTTTCTCTAAAATCCAAGTGTAGTATACCAAAAGTACTATCTTTCTCCAAGGATCCCAATTCTATAGACGGTTCGTCAAACGAGCATTTGGATTTCAAGTTATGGATCTTTACGTGAAATTGGCTTGGATGGGTCTGAGTTCGGTCCGACACGGCCAGATCGATCCGGCCCGACCCAGTATGGGTGGGAAAAACCCAATTTGGGTTGGCCTGACCTGGCTTGGGTTTGACCCATCCTGGCCCGAATTGGCCTGGGCTGGGCTGCGGTCCGGCACGACCCACAAGAGGTGCGACCCGATTCATAGGGGGGCGCTGCCCAGCTGTAGGGGGCGCAGCCCAGCCCGCAAGGGGGGGAGGACAGCCCGACCTGCAATGGGGGCACCACCTGGCCCACATAGGGGCGCAACCCAACCTACAAAAGAGATCAACCCAGCCCACAAAGGGTGCGGCTTTACCCGCTGGAGGCGCGAGGCCCTCCCTAGCTAGCACGAGGGGGGGGGGGGGGTAACTCTCCCCCTTTCT
This sequence comes from Viscum album, assembly GCA_963277665.1. NCBI lineage: Eukaryota > Viridiplantae > Streptophyta > Magnoliopsida > Santalales > Viscaceae > Viscum > Viscum album. The sequence continues at coordinate 8,940,010 of OY728143.1, read as the reverse complement.
CTCGAACGACTAAGTTGTTTGGGTAACGAATCGAAGACTTCACATAGCGCCGCCTGGTCACCGTGGGACCCGCATAGGTGGGTCCCTCCTCCTCCGATGTTTCTTAGAGCCGTGGACATCTCCAGGGGTGTGCTACGGTGCGCTGATCCACCTCCGCGACCGGCCGTTTCTGGCCACCCTGTTCGACTACCGTGGCTGAAAATCCGCATCCTTGTCCTCCAGCAGCACGTGATGGCGTGCCACATGGCCTCCGTAGCCGGCCGGTGTTGGTTGCTCTGATGACCGCCGTGGCATAGTGCCGTGACCTCCTCCTGTGGTGCACGACAGCATGACACCCCCATAGTGGCTGGTCGGTGCCGGCCGTCACCTTCATCTGCTGACGCCACATCAGCAGTCTTCCACGGACCACCGAGTGGGCTCTAGTGGTCTATTTTTTTTCATCTGACTGATCCTACAGACTTTGAGGGATTCCCTCTTCACCTCTTGACCCCCCGTTCTTATTTCCGTCCAACCCGAATAAAATGTCTGTGAATAATGCATAGATCAAAAAAGTAGCAGAGGGTCTGGGCGTTGTTCGTTTGGACTTCACCTTCCGTGTTAGCTTGATAACATGAGGGAAGAATAATATTAAACTATTAATTTAAAACTAAACCAATTAAAAACCCTACCTCAAGATCGTTGGAGAACGTTCATGTTTGAGGAAGATTCAATGTTCGTTGTTCCCGCAACAAGCCTTCAACGACACCGCTCAATCGTCGTTCTTCGGTTCTTCCTTGGTGAGGGGATTCATTCTCCTTCAAGAATCCTCCAAAGATCCATCCTTTTCAAATGATTTTCCAAAACCCACGTCAATGTATAACTCTCTATCATGTGATTAATAGGTTCATTAATTGGTGTAATTAATGAGCCTCATTAATCACATGAAGGGTGGTTACACAACCATTGTGTAACCAGGCATTTAATATCCTTCATTAAATGCCCGACCACCCCTATGGTCCCCACCATCAAAACTTAAAAGTGATGTGGAAGGATGTTTTAAAAGTAAAATAAAATAAAATAATTTTATTTATTCATCCACGAAAAAAATGTAAATACAACTTTCCTCCTCAACCCACTGCAGTTGAGGTTAAACCTCCCTTAAGTGAATCCCGGTGCTGCGAGTTCAATGGTGCCCTCAGATTTCAATTCCGAGAACTGGTTCAAAAGATAGGATTTCCCACTCGCACATTTACTGAATGTACCTTAAATAAAGTTCAGAAATTCATTTGGGCACACTGGGCCTCAAAATCACACGCCGTCAATTTTTGAAGACTCGTAATAATATCATATAATTAAAAAAAATTACATGGAAAATCTGAGACTTTGCATGGATTTTGTTGAAAAGGTATCCCCATACTCTACAACACACTCTTCTTTCATTTTCTTTAAGATAAAGATTTTTCTCTTCATTTCAGTTAATTTATCATGAGAGAAATATTTTTCGAATAATTTTTCTTTAAAATTTCTCTATTTCATTCCTTCTATTTCATCTTCCTCAGTATTTTGGATCAAATACCACTATTTATCAACATCTCCCTTGAGACAATGTACTACTATCACCACCTTTTCGTTTTCATTTCATCCAAATGCTAGGAATATATTTTCAAGTGACCTGATCCATTTCTTAGTTACCACTGGATTAGTAGTCCCACTAAAATATGTAGGCTTCTACCACATGAAACTATCAAGCATAGGTTTAGTATGGTTATTTTTTTAACCTGAGTAATCTATCCAAATATGGTCATGATCTTCTCACCTCTAAAAAACTATGTTGACTTTATTAGTAGAGAATTACCTACATTGAATGTAGGTATTGATTCCCTTCATTCCATTAGGTTCCATCACTAAATAATAGAACACACAAATATTTAGCTCAAAATCATCAAGATCATTGAGCTAAAAGTTCAATATAAGGGATTATTATAATTCTTATGTTTACTTGACATCTAGTTCTCATGGTTTCTAATAAACTTGCTCTGATACCAAATAAAACAAACTTGACCCTATTATCCTAGAGTTGGTGGATATTGTATTAAAATTACATATATACAAGAGATCAAATAACCAAGGATTGATCAATTTAGAATCCTTGAAGAACTAGATACATACATGGTACCATTATTACATTGGAAATTAAACATAGAACATAATAAAGGAAAATAAAATTATTCCCCAACACCTATTCAAAGATTTCATCTTCATAACCCAAGGAAGGAAAAAATAGAGGGATTGATCTCAAACACTCAGTAAGTTTAACATGAGTCAATAATAAGTGAAACAAAGTTAATAAGGAATAATAATAATAAAAATGTAAATAACAGAAAAACACATGACTTCAATAAAATGAGAATGGAAATGAATCCATAGATTTTGTCATAGTGAAAATCTCATGGAATGTAATGAATAAATACCGAATAAATAAAATTCTTAGTCATTGGGCTTCTTGTGTTTAAAACATGAACCATTATACCATCAAGACGGTTTAAGTCTATTAGTGAAAAACCATTTGATTTTTCTCAGAAACAAAGCTGAAGGATTTTTCACCAACTATTTTGTCTCATGAGAACTATTGAGGCATTGAGGCGATACCTATAATTGGGCCCCAACCATCACTACAAGTCCAATGCATTATTCATACATAGATTTAATTCACGAATTTTTAAAATATCTGTATTGAGTAGAAGATAAAAATTCATCATTATTTTACCAATTTAAACAACATTGAAATAGAGCACCATATATAAAAATGGTACATGGATAAGGAAATAATAATATTCATGATACAATAAATATGGATAATTAATGAAATATTCATTGAATAATGATCACAAATGAAATGGGAGTATACATACACTACACACAAGGAATAAATGTCGAATAAGTCATAACCAAATAGAATATCATAATGGTGTCCATGAAAGATTGTATTTAAATATTACTTGGTCATTTATAATGGTAAATAGGAATATATCATGATAAATTAAGTCCAAATTATATCAAAACATGTAAAATGTGTGTTTAAGAAACATTAAAAACAAGCCTCTTTAGTGCGGAAAATAATAAATTGAATTTAAAATAGAAAAAAAAATAATTGTTTTTATAAAATTCAAAATAAAAAATATAGTTTTACAAGATAAAATGAGTGATTTTAGAAAAATATTGGTATCTTAAAATAGATTATGTATGGTACTTGAAAATTGGTAAGAAATTAAGAAGTTCCCTTTAATCCGGCTTGCTTATCCGGAAGAATTGAAAAGGGATCCTTATAAAACATGTATTTACCTTAAAATAAAGAAGAATTGAGCTAGGTAAATATTTATGTAATATATAAATAGAATTTATGAAGAGTATATAAGAATAATTAATAATTACATTGGGGTAAATAGAGATAAATTGTAACCCGATGAAAAAAATGGAGGTTCGGGGAGAATCCATTATATTATGTACAAAAGTGTTTTCACTTGGAATTAATGTCCTACATAATGAAATTAGGTTCATTAATAATTTAATTCATAACCTATTCAACATATATTTTATTTATTATAATTTTATTAGGTTCGTTTATGGTTTTTTTGATTATTTATAATATTCAATATTGTTGTTTGGGAGCGTTCATTTCCTTGGTTTTAATGATTGGTTCACTTGTATACATGTACGAAAGATCATTTAAAATGGGAAATGATTATCTATAATTGGAATTATATGTTATTAATTGAATTATAGAAGATTAAATGATATTACATATCATATTTCTATATAATAGGATGATTCATCAGATAATAAAAGGGAAAATAAAAGTGGTTTGAGGATGGATTTTCAATTAACATAATATCATTATAGTATATATAAGATACTAGAGTTATCATCCATGTTTTGATGGATGTGGTGAGGGAAATATTAGAAAAGAAAAGAAAAGAAAAAAAAAATTAAACGGAAGGATTAAAGTTTATACCTATTGAATTCATCTCTTTGAGAACCTCTTTAAGGTACTTAGGTTTGGTATTTTTTGAGAATATAATACCCTAAACTTGGGTGAGGGGATTGGGAAGAGTTATGAGTATAAATTTGACAAGATTCAAGGCTTAGAAGGTGTGAGAAGAATATGTGGTATTTATTGTGTAGGAGAGGGGTGTTTTTGATTATTTTATTCATTAGTTTGTTATTCTAGATCAAGAGTATCAATATTAATGATTTTTCTGACTATATATAGTACTGAATTCACATGAATTTAAACAAATGCTTGGTTAACTCATCCGTACATCATCCATGACTCAATAATTCATGTATTTGGCTAAAATGTTAAATACCCAAAATTATTCTATTTCACTGTTCACAAAATTCAACTATTTTAGAAAAATAACAAAAAATCATCCTTACCAATTTTTGACTTGAAAAATTCAAAAATAAACTCCATTTTTTGAAAATAATTTTCTAAATATGGGAAATTTAATTTTTAATTTGAATCATCGTTTATTTGAAAAGTACCAATTTTAAAATTATAAATGATTTTGTGACACTTTGAAAAATTAATTAATGTCTCATAATATTATATTATAATAGTAAGAAAAAAATATTATTTTATGAATCTCGTATAATAAAATATATTTTATTTTAAATCATTATATTAATTATAAATTTGTAAATAAACATATATGTTTCACAAAAATATTGACAATTAATTTATCATTTTTAAAACATTTATTTACTTAATCTATGATATTACTACATAATATTATCATTATAAATTTTATTTATATTTTCATAGTTTAGGTTACTATTCTAATTGTCACATTACTATTCCTAATGCCCACATTACTATTCCAACTATCATGTTACTATTTAATAGCATATTACTGTTTGTTTAATCTTGGGGTTGTGTGAAATATAAGCTATCGAATAAATTGAATTTAGTTATGAATATACATACCATAAAATATTGGGGTGTTATATATTTTTTCCATTTGGACTTGTTTATTTATTTGATCTTTGCTTGAAAAGGGTTTTGGAAAACTATGTTTTGTTTTAAAAAGGAAAGGCAGAGGGGTTTTAAAGGTTTACATGAAATTATTTTGTTTTCAAGTGGTTAAGTTTTGAATATGTTTTCAAATGAATATATTAGATTTCATTGGTAAAATCTTTAAATAGATTCATGGTGGTATCCTACTAGGATTCATGCCTCACACCCTTCTTGGTCCCTTTTTTTTCATATTTTCTTTTTTATGAAACATGTTAAGGGGAGAGAACCATGTTCGATGGTGGCTCTTGTTAACTACCACTGTCTATTATTTTGTGGAGAAGATGTGGTCTTATAAGGATCATCTCATGTGGAATATTCTTTATAATATTGTACCCATTGGGTTGTACTTCATATTTATTTGGTATTATCACCATTCTTTTAGTTTTGGGGTTGTTTTTAGATACCACGTATATACATCCTTTTATGGAATCTTTGTATTGTGATGTATGTTTTAATTTATGGTACCTACTTATCTTCTTCTATTGACACTGACGATATTGGTGAGGCCGTCCCATTTTTTGGATGGGTCATGCCATTTTACCTATGGTGAAATTTTTCCCAAGAAAAAATCGGTTTTACATGGTGCTTGTCGCCAGCTCGTGGCGATTGGGAATGCACTTCAGGCTGTGTGGCAAGCCAACTCAGGTGACAAGTTGGGTCAGCATAAGATGGTTCATTACCCCATGCTTCATCAAATATAATTTCCTCATAAAATAAAATATTCTCTAATAACAAGAAGTTAACATTATGAAACTTTTTATGACCATTGTGAAGGTATTTTGATGACCTTTATGCAGGTCAAGGGTTCAGTGTTATCTTCACTTAGTTATTTTTATGACCTTTATGTATCTTAAATTTACCTATTGAAATGACACTAATGATATTTTTATTGAAAAGTCACATAATGTACAGACTTCAAATTCACACGTTCCGTCATGACTTCATATGATGTTTTAAGTCTTATAATCCTCCTAAAGTCATATGATCACGTACAATGTCATACGACCGACATAATAAATTCTCATGATGGATCATGAAGTCATAAAACTTTAAGATTGATAGGATCTTCACTCAAATTATTAAAATCCTAGAAGTATTAAAATCATCCAAAGTTATAAAATCATTTCAATGAATTAAAATAATTTCAGACGATCTTTCTCAATGTCTTACAATCTTATAATTCATATAATGAAAGACATACATCGCATAGTACTATGATGAAGTCATATGATCATCCTTAAATTCATACACTCGGTTCCTTTTCCATTTTTCTATCATGGATCAATGTCATATGATGTACTAAAGTCTTATGATGAAATACATACACTAGGATTGAATTCAAATTATGAACCTAGAATTATTATGATGAAACACTAAAAGTATTATGATCCATCTCAAGTATTATGATTATATAAGTCTTATGAAATTCATTATATCATATGAATTTAAATTAATATTATCTATTTAAAGTCATTTTATCTACATTCTTACTCAGTTTTGAACCAAAATCAATTCCACTTTCTCAAGGGAATCATAAAACCTTTCAAAACACCATCCAAGGTATTTATACACTAGTTTCAGTAGCCTTCAACAACTAAAACATGTGGATGGTTTATATTAGGGTTGTAAAGACTCTCCAATTATTTGACATTATTTTACCAAAATATCATGATTTTGTTTATCTGTTTAAGATAATGGTATTATTATTAATATTTTTTAATGGATTTTCTATAGGGAGTCAGATTACCCAAATTTCGACAATCAGGTTACGAGATGTTAAGATAGAGGAGTCACTGATAGAAGAAATTTTTTTATGTTTCAAGATCTCTTCATTTAATTTTTATTGGTAAGAGTGAGGAACAGTGGAACTATTTAGTCACTAGAGATATGAAATGAAGTTGAGGAATTCTATAGGGGATGTATAGTTTCATATTGTAACGAAAGGATAACCATGTTTGTAGGAACTCGGTGTAACCAGTTTACTGAGTCAGACCCTCTATATGAAGGGGGTGGGACCACATTGCTAAGGTGTATAGAATTTTGAGTGTATATTGTACTTTTCTATCAACAAGGATTACATGTCAATAGTTGGAAATTTTTTACTTCCAATGTAATAAAATATTACGATGTTCTCTTATGTACATAAGATTAAAATACAAACCGTGTAAAATTAATTTTCTTTATTTATGATTGTTTTCCCTTTTCATTTATGATTATGTGTGGATATTGAATTTTTTTAGTTGATTTGGGTGTATTAATGCTTCCAAGTTTTGATGAAATGAACTTATGGAGGATCCATACTGATGAACTTTTTTACCTTTATGATCTATCAGTAGAGTAACTTTTAGCGATTAAAGTTTATGATGGATTCCCAACAAGTGGTATCAATGATTAATTCACGATAAGAGGTGATAATCAACATACATATGTATCTTCTCTTACATGTCATGATGATTTTATTTATTTAGAGTTATTATATCAATTTCATGTTTTTATAATAAGTAAGGGTTATGGTGGGTATGTATGATGAAATAGACTTTAGTTTTGGGTGGATGCAGATGGAAGACTATCTGATTCAAATGGATCATGAAGTTCTATTAATGAGAATTAAACCGAAGAATAACGACAAGGATAAATGAGAGATACTGGATTGAAAATTTATTAGTTTGATTCAGATGATGTTAGCAAGGAATGTTTATCCCTATATTCTAGAGAAGAAGTGAACTGAATATTTTAGTGTAGTTTTGACAGATATACATGAGAATATAATTGGGATAAAAAAGTGATTCTAATGTGAAAACAATTTATGTTGAGACTATAAAATGGATATCATTGGAAAATAATTTGAATGATTTAAACATGATCTAGAATCATTTTTAGATAGTAAAGGAATCATTTTTTTGATAGTGTTTGGGTGATTTTTTTTTGTTTTCCTCTTTTCTAGAATGATAGGAAGAAATAGTAATTGAAGTGGGAAATTATATCATTAAAACTTATTTGGTATTTGTATACATTCAAAATTTTATTTTAAATTAATATCTCTGAAGGAAGTAAGTATAGTGATATTCTGGTAATGCAATGAATGTATATAGAAGATGACATCCACCTTAGATGAGGAACTAGGGGTGCTACGTTGATAAATCTACTGGGAGGATTTGAGGATAATTTACTAGAAACAAACCTATATGTTGGAATTTTGATAAGATGGGGATCCTCAATAAGGATTGTTTAAATCATGTGAGTAGTGAAATATATGTTTTAGAATTTTAGGTTATATAAACACCATATCTGTAGAAGGAAACACTATACTTCTTAGTGTTAATGTTCAAATGGAATCTTGTATTATTAATTTAAGAGCATCATTCTATTCCAAAGGAGACATAATATACACTAAATATTATGTTTCTGAAAATTTTGTAAAAGTGAATCATCCATATGATAATACTTTACCGATTTTGGGAACATGGATGTGAAAATCTGGTCTAAGAATAAAGTATTTATGATTTAGATGTTTTCACTTCATTTATGGCCTTTGGAAGGATTTAATTTCCATAATTTATTTGGAAGATTCTAGTTTAAAAAAAATTCTAAAGACTTTTCGAATATTACTCATGGATGACTCATTAATGATAATGGAGTAAAATATGGAAATCTTTACCTTACTTGAAGAACAAAAGGAGTCACAATGGTTATAGAATCAACCATTAGAAGTTCAAATTTGTGGAATTGGTCACTAGGTAATCTCAATGTGAAGTACATTAATATTCTATTACAAAATGGGATTCGAAAACTTGAGTTTTTTGGTCATTGATAGTTTTGAAATTTGTATACATGGAAGGTAACATAAGTTTTATTTTAATATTAATGGAAGAACATCTAATCATTGAAGTTGGTGCTTATACAAACTAATGTTTGGGGTGATTCCCCAGTCATATCATAAGAAATAACTTAATAACTTCTAAATTTCATTGAAATGTATGGTTTAATTTCTCAAAGAACAAGCTATATGTGTTTTGAATTTTCATTAAAAAAAATCAATGGCTGTGAGGGAAGTAGGTTATAATCTGAATAGTTTAAGATCTGAAAATATGGGTGAGTTCAATGAAAATATTTTATTAAATTACTATATAAACTATGGAACCAGACATGTGAAAATGGTTCCTGAAACGATGGAACAAAATTGTATATCATATAAGATTAATAATATATTTGTGGAGAAGGTGTACAACATGGGGAATAACTCTAGAATGCCTAAGTAGTTTCAGGATAAATTAGTGTATATGGACATGTATATGATCAACTAGAGTCCCTATTCAGAATTAGGTCAAAAGTTACTAGAAGAATGATGTTTTAGTAAAATTGTTGAACTTCATCACCTCAAAATATTTGTCTATGGTTTCCTATGTTCACAAGGATTCAAAAGATCAAGACAATATTGACACAATGTTACACAAATGTTTCATTTTTTGGTTATGAAAATGAAGAATTGTGATTTAAAATTTGGGATGAAATCAAAATTCAATTCATTATAATTAGAAATATTTTATTTAATGTGTAGTTTCTTTGGATGGACCAAATCTTGGTGACCAAGGAAGATGAGAGGAAAGAATCATCTCTAGTCCAAGTTGAGATGGGTAGAATTTTCAGAAGAATTAAACTACTAGAAAGTTTAGGGTGGGAATTGAATCTATTATAAATACACAAATTCTAGAGGAATGTTTATAGATAAGCATTAAAAGTTTATATAGTAGACTAGTGTATGCCATTCCATAAATATCAACGGTCCGTGAATCTTGAGTCATAGAATAGGTTGGTGATTTAACAGAAGTATCGGTACCAGAAAGAGATGAATCACAGGTTAAATTGAAATGATATTTTAGGATCATAAAACTAGTATATATGTATAAATTTTATCTTTACTTATTATTTTTAAAATATATTAGAGATCCTAGAAGTCCAAAATACGAAAAAAACCTCAATGATTTTTCTAAGTGGGAGCTTACTATAGTAGGGAGTTGGATTTATTATATGAAAATTAAACCTTAGAATTATCTAAACATCTATATAGAAATAGGGATATGAAAAATAAATGGATATTTTGATTAAAGGAAGAATTTAATATAAGTATGAGGTATAAGGCTAGAATATTATTTAATGTTTTCCAATAAAAGGGAGGATTATACAATTCAAAAATATTTTCACCGGTTGTTAAGAATACTACTATCAAGGTTGTGCTAAGTGTGGTTGTTACCAAAAATATCAATATTTATGAAATGAATGTGGAGTTGAAATTATTTGATGAGGATCTATTATAATAGATATATATGAAGCAACCCGATGGTTATATTGAAAAATATAATCTTGAATTGGTGTGTATACTAAAAAAAGACTTAATGTGTTGAAGAAAGTGTTAGATAAATGGATGTAGAAGTTGGATTATTTTATGATAGAGAAATGATTCATCTAGAGAAATTTAAATAATTGCTTCTATCAGAAGGGTATTAAGGATAAATGTTTCATTATATTTCTCTTGTATATGGATTATATGCCTCTTATTAGGATTAATTTATCACATATTATTTTGGAAATGAAATATCTTTGTGAAGATAAAAATATCTTGGGCATGCAGATTAAAAGTGATCAAAGTTATGAAATATTGGTACTTTCCTAGAAGGAGTACATCTAGAAACTCATTAAAATTTTTATTATGATGAAATTTAAATAAATTTATACTAATACTTTTTGTAATTTAAACTTATCCGAGGAGTAAACACCACAAATAAAAGAAGATACAAAGCACATGGATAAAATTCTAATCACATCTACCATTGGATGTTTTTTGTATGACATGGTGTACACTCATCTAGATATTACACATTTAGTAGAAGTTATTATCTAGTTTATAGAAAATATAGGGAATTAACATATGGAGGATATGAAGTGGATTCTACAAAATTTTAGAGGAATGATAAATACATCATTGTGACTCAGTTTGAAAGAACCAATACAAGGTTTTGTTGATGTCAATTTTGGGGAGATTCCGATACTCAGAAGTGTACTTATGGTTATGTATTTTGTTTATGTTGGAATGATTGTTATCTAGATATAATGTTTTCAACATTTTTTTTGATCTTTCATAAATGGAGGTTGAATATGTTGCAACAATAAAAGAAGGAAAATAAATAGTGTCTTTGAGGCATCTTGTTGAAGAAATCAATAAGGTCTAAGAAAATGGGAAACCTTACTATGATAAACAAAGTGTTATACACATGGTAAAGAATCATATTTTTCATGTGAGGAATAAAAAATTTAATTTATATACCATTATATCTAGAAGTTACTGGAATATGGGAAGATTAATCTGCATAAGATTTATAGAAAACAAAATCCAGTGGATATGTTCACTTATGTTTTGGTCTATGAAATTATAAGGATATATTTTGCTAGTGTGTGGTTGAGGGGAATGGAAAGTAAAGGAGAATAGAGTTTATTGAACTAATTGTATAGAGTGGAAGGTTGATAGTGTTCCTTGAAGTGGTTTTCAAGTAGGATATTTTTAGGTTTAAGGAGTATCTTCAAATCTCCGATATTAGTTTACCATAAGTATTTCACTCATTTCATCAGAAGAAGACACTTTCAGGGTGATCAAGTGGTTTTTATGATGGATTTTCATCTAGGTGTCAGACTACCAGAATTTTGGATAGTTAGGTTACATTATTTTTAGACAGATGAGTCACCAATATAAGAAAGAGGAATATATTTGAATCTCTCTTCAATTGGTACTTATGGATAATGATATAGATAGTTAAACTAAGGAATGATATATAGGATGGGTGGTTTCATAGTGTAATGAATGGATAACCATGTTTGTAAGAAGTTGATGAAACTAGATGACCAAGTGGAAACCAATATATAATGTTGTTGAGACCACTTGGCTATGGTGTATCGAATCCTCGAGTAAAATCTTTATACATAGATACACATAGATGAAAAATTATTACTTGAAATATTTGTAATTATGTGGTAATAAAATCTTACAGTGTTATTCTGTGGACATTAAATGAAAAATTAAAACCACATATAGTTGATGTTTTTTCTATATTTTTCCGTTCCTTTTCCTTGTATGCTTTTGTGTAGATTTTATATGTAATGCAGTGTTGTGGGTGTAGTAATACCTCTGTGTTCCTATGCACTAAACTTCCTAAGGATACATACCAATGATATGTGTTGAAATGATAATATGTTTTTATGATTATAATCACTTAAGGTGTCTCATAATATTTTATCTATTTTGATTTAGTTATTATAGTTAGATATCAAGATAGGAAGACATAAGAAAAAATAGAGGAGTTCAAAGGACTTTGAAAGTTCATTATAGAATCTTCAGGAACTTTTCACATTATGATTATCTCTCCCACATGGTGAAACATTATTCACATCATGAATTTTCACTACGAGTTTTAGGTCATGTCAGAAAAAGTTTTTTATAAGGACTAGTGATGGTGTTTTATTTTATAACTTTTATTCACATCACGTGTCTCTTTTAATTATTTGAAAGATTTATAGGTATATGTGTTTCACATAATGAATCTTATTTTAATCCATATATAAATTGAGGAAGTTTACATATTTTCTAGAATAAATACATTCACATCATGGATTATCAGTACACATCATGAAAGTGGTTGAGAAGGAAGTCAACACCTCCATTAATTATGTTCAAAATCTTATTAATCTGGTCTCCTAGAGATTCAATGAATCCAAATTAATTATATAATATTACCATAATCTATATAGGATATACATAGATACCAAAGGATTCTTGGATAATCATTACACATCTATACAGTTCTACGATGTATTCTGGCTTTTTAATAAACCATCAAAGTGATTTTTCAAGAGATCTCTAATATTCTTCCAAATTATTAATCTTTTAAATAAATCTGAGCTTCAACAACTTCAATTCATTTTCTATTTCCCTTTTCTCTTTGAACTAATCCTTTTCTAAGGTCTTAAAGGCTCTTCATCTTTTACCTCCCTCTCTCTCTCTCACTCTTCCATGTTCTTCTAAATCTTCTAGAGAGAGTATTGAGTTCATTGTAAGGGGTTTTTAAAAGAAAACCTCTATCATCATATTATTATTTTTATTTAGGTTCTCACAATAATTAAGGTGAGGGATCTTGGTTCTTGGTTTTAATTAAAACCAAGGATCTTCTTTTGTTTTTTAGTTTCCATTAAACACAATGGATTATTTCTTATTCCTTGGTTCTTGGTGTTATATTAATACCAAGGGATTTAAATATCCCCTTCAAGCCTTATAGAGGGGAGGAGACATAAGAATTCATTATTGAGATATTTCCAAACCCCCTTAGATATGTTTTCCTTTTTTTACTTTCCTTAATTTATTTTACTTGATGAATAATGTTTTAATTTCTTCTATATCATCTTTACATTATTTTATTTTTAAATTGATTGCTTCCAGGATAATCACTTTTATTTTATAGTACCATTTTTGAATAGTTTTCAAAAGTTAATTAAACCCACTTTCCATTTTATCTCACAACAATATTTGGTATCAATGTGTATCTTTGTGTTTTTCTTATAATAACCTACTTTTCAAAATTTGTTTTAATTTTAAAAATCATAACCGATTTCATTGTTAACTGTTTTTAAATGAAATATTTTTCAACCACCCTTGGCGGCCTTGAATGAAACTCTCTAGGTTGTGAACCTTTTTTTAATGGTTCAAACTATACTTATTGAAAAACACATATGTCCATTTTTTTGGTAGTATAAGAAACCATATTCAGAAAATGATATGAATAGATTTACAATTTCTAGATAATCGAATGTTAAATGGACTCTAGATGACATAACTTATTTTAAACTTAATAAAAAATATATGAATGATTCACATTATAGATTAGATAATAATGAGTTTAATCACATTTGTACTTGTAAAACTACTCATGAAATCTTGAAATTGTAAGAAGTTACTCTTTAGGGACTAAATAAATTTAAAGATATTAGGACTGATATGTATAGAAAAGATTTTGAAAGCTTTAGTATGCATCAAAATGAATCTATTACTGATATGGTTACATGATTTATTGATAATTTCAATGGAAGGAAATATATTGGTGATTATTTATCAATGAAAACTCTAGTAAATAAAATCCTTTTGGTTTTACTAAGAAATTAAGAATATAAAGTGGCAATAATGCATGATTTGGAGGACATAACGAAAATTAATTCTGATGAGATAATAAGATCTCTCATGAATTATGGGATATTAATGAAGCGAAAATATGAAGAAGTTAAGGAGAAAAGTGGATCTCTTTAAAATAAATTATTGATGAAACATAAAATCACGATGGAATGGATTATCTATCCAAGAAGTTGAACAAATTATTTAAAATAAAGAAATCATAGAAACATGAAAAAAATGAGGAAGATCAATGTAAACAAGAAGTTACATGTTTCAAATTGAATAAAGAAGGTTAACGTAAGGCTGATTTCCCATTGATAAAAAATATGAACAAGGAGAATAATAATAAAAACAATATCCTTGAAGGTATCAACTTGGAGTGTAATTATGAGCCCATCTACTCAATCAAATCAAGTTATGAAAGTTCCTAGTGTCTCATGGCACAATTCAATGTTAGTAACAAAGATAACTCAAGCTCTTCCTCATCATCCTCAAATCATTCTTTATCCTCTTAATATATTTTCTCTTTTTATTCCTATCATCTATGATAAAAACATCTGAAATATTCTAATAATCAAATAGAAGAAGGTTTTCTCAAACTAACTATAATGAACCAAGAGAATAAATAAAGTATAATAATTCTCTTAAAGAAAATGATCAAATCATAATATAAAATCCGAATTATCGTCAAAATTTTATGATCAATTAAATGTGCATGAATTAAAATATGCTGTCAATCATCTAAAAAAATATATCATTAAGTTCACCCAAGTTGAAAAAAATTAAATAAAAAATTGGACACTCAACAACCTGTAAAAAATCATTATGTATTTTTTTTCAAATAATGATAGTACTTATAAAAAAAATTTTGACAAGAAATTTCATAAAAAAAAGTTTTTTTAATTATTGTCATAAAGTTTTAAAGTTAATTCATGAATTTAATTACAAAAATTACCCATATTTCATCTATTATCTCATCTTAAAAATTGTTTTAAAAAAATTGTTTACCAAATTACCTATTATCTAACATATTTAAACCCAAAATCTGGGTACCAAAATATTACATTATTAATTTTTCATGAAATAATTTTTATTAAATTTATCCACAAAATATACATGGTACATGGATAATGAATGCTCTTGACACATGTTGGGAAACCCATATTAATTTAATAAACTTAAAAAATTTTATATAGGATACATTAGTTTCAGTGATAATTCAAGAAGTAAAATCACCCATATATGTACAATTTATTTTGTCAATTCAAGACATATAAAATATGATTTATTTGTTCATAGTTAAAAATAATATTTGGTATGAATTATCAAATTTTGTGATAATGGTTTGAAAATCTCTTTCAAAAATGGTTTTTGAAAAGTTTTTAATCTCAAGGAAAACGTTTTTCTACTTATTTTCATTTTAAAAATTCTTATATTATTTATTTGAATTCTATTTATTCTCAAAATGTAATTTTTTCGAGATTTCAAGACAGTGATTCATTTTTTGGAAATGGTCTCCTAGGTCATTAAATCACACCCATGCCTTGTTAATCTCAACCGATATCAACTAGTTTGATATTTACCAAAATTTCTTTTCAAATATAATATTTTTGGGATCATTACCAACTTAGTAGGAAACATAAGACCTATTTTAAACATAAATAATAAGTTTAAACCTATAAATCCATTGAAATTGTTATAATGGTTATTTTTGGAACAACTCAAGTCAAAATTATCAAAGTAAAATGATACTCTTTTTATTTTTATTTTTGACGATTATACACGATTCACTTGGGTCATTTTCTTGGAACAAAAATATAAGGCTTGTAAATTATTCATCAAATTCAAAAAGATGTTTTAAAATTAAAAAGATAAGAAAATATTTTTTATTCAATGTTATCATAGGGTGGAGTCTGATAAAAAAGTGTTTTAGGAACTTTATACTTCACAAGGTTATAATCATACTTTTTCCTCTCCTAGAACACATAAAAAAATGGGCTATTAAAATGATGGAATTGAACTCTTTAAGAAATCTAAAGAGACATCTTGAATTATTTCAGACACAATTATTACATTTTGGTTGAGGTGGTTAATAAAACTTGTTTTACCATAAAACATGTTTTCAAAAGGCTCTTCCTCAATAGGACCCCTTATGAACTTTGGAAAAATAAAAAAAAGTAGTATTTTTTAAAGTGTTTAGAGGTAAATGAAATATTTTTTACACTAAATACAACATAGATAAATTTGATCCAAAATCATAATAAGGAATATTTATTGGGTACTCAAACTCATGTTAATCCTACCAATTCTTTAATAAAATAACCATAACCATTGAAGAATCCAACCATATCAAATTTGTTGTAAACATTCCAAAACATTCATTCTTGTTCGAAGATGTGGATAACCTTGAATATTTTTATTTGAATAATCCACCTTCTACTAAAGTTACTATCATTGAAATTTATTCTATTTCTTTACCTAAATCACTAAAAAAAATCCAAAGACCATCCCTTGGAAAATATTATTATTTATATGATAGTTGGTACCCATACTAGAATATCTATCTTAAATGAAGTTGAACATCATTATTATCTTTCTTTTCTAGATCCATAAAACCAGGTTGATTCTATTAAATACGAATATTTGTTTTTTCTATGAAAGAAAAGCTAAATAAATGAAATAATAATGATTTATGGACTCTTGTTTAAATAATTAATGATTATCTTATTATTGGTACAAAATGGGGTTTTACAAATAAATTAGTTTAGAAAGGTAACATCACATGTAAAAAAGTTAGAATTGTTTACAAAGGATATAATCAAGAAAAAGGCATTAATTATGGTGAAACCATCACCCCTATTGGTGGGTTAGAATCAATAATAAGATTATTGGAATTCACTGCCCATATCAATTTTAAATTTTTTCAAATAGATGTTAAAAGTTATTTTTAAATGCATTTATGTCTAATTTTTTTTAATCAACCACCCAGTTTTGAAAATCCAAAATCTCAAAATTCCATTTTCAAGTTAATAAATTCTTTATATGGATTAAAACAACACCTTAAGTCTTGATATGAATGGTTAACTAGTTTACTTTTTTCAAATGATTGTAAAATGGTAAAATATTATTTTATATTATTGCTATTTTTTCGACTGATCTTTTAATTTTTCAAATATATATTAATGAAATAATTTTCGGATATAAAAATGAATCTATTTGGAATTATTTTTCAATTATTTCTAGAACTTAATTTGAAAAAAGTTTTATAGGTGAATTAAAATACTTTACTGGTTTTTAAATCTCTAAAAACAAAGATGGAACTTTTCTTAACTAAAGATAATACACTAATTAACTAGTAAAGTGTTTTTTCATGGATAATACTAAGGAAATAATCACACTCATGACTATGTATTGACAACTAAAATTCGATGATGTTGGTAAACTATTTGAGAAGAAAAATTATTGAGGTTTTATTGCGAGTCTACATTACCTTACTATGACCCATCTATACTTTATGTTCAAAGTTTTTCTCTGTTCTTATTTTCAAGATAATCCTAATGTATCACATTTAAAATCTCATAAAAGGATTTTTGAATTTTTAAAATGTTCTAAAATCATGATTTATTTTATCTTAAAAGAAACTCTTTTAAGCTTTCATGTTTTTACAATGCTAATTTTGTAGGATATCAACTAGATATGAATAGTACAAGGGAGACTTTTCACCTTCTTAGATAATTCTTAATCTATTGAAAGACCAAATAGGAGAGTTAAATGGACTTTTAAAGTTCATTATGGTAGCTTCATAAACTTTTCAATTCATGATTAAATCTATTACATCATGAAATATTATTAACATTATGATTTTTCACTGAGAGTTTTAGTTCACATAGAAAATGTTTTTCATAAAGAGTAGTGATAGTGTTTTTATTTCACAACTTTTATTCACATCTTGAATCACATTTCATTCATTGAAATATTTCTTAGAATATGTGTTCTAGGTTGTAAAGCTTCTTTAGGTCATTAATAAATTGATGATGTTTTCAAATATTTTGGAATAAATAAATTCATGTCGTGAGTTTTCTTTTTTATACCATTAAAGTGACCAAGAAGTTAGTCAACACCTTCATTCACTATGATAAATATGTCATCAATCAAGTATCCTATAGCTTCAATTAATTCTGATGAATTCCAGAAGATTTATAGATTCCATGGAGTCTATAAATATGGACCAAAGGAGGCTTGGGTCAATAATAAAAATCCATGAATTTCTACAATGAATTATTTATTATGAATATATTCTTGAAGTGATTTTATAAGAGACCTGAAAGTTTATTTCAAATTCTAATTATTTAATGAAAAATCAAGCTTCAATGAATTCAATCCCTTTTATATTTTCCACTTTCTCATTGATCCAATTCCTTATTATAATTTCATAAAGAAAATTCCTATTCTACCTTATCTGTTTCCCTATATCAGTATTTTATGTTATTAAAAATATTCTAGAGGTAGAATTTAGTGCTTTGTTAAGGGTTTGTACACAAAACCTCTATCAACATCATCATATAATATTTCTTCTCACCACCATTAAATTGAGGGAACCTGGTTCATGTTTTATATTGAAACCAGGGGTCTTATTTTTTTTATTAGTTTACATTAATACAAAGGGATTGTTGTTTTCTTCATTGGTTCTTGGTATTATATTATAAAAAAGGATATGCATATCCCTCTCAATCCTTCTTTTGGGGAAACGATGAATTGGATCATCTTTTACCAATTTACAAAATACTTTATCAATGTGTTCCATTTTAATTAATGTATTTTATTTTTCAAAATGCTTAAAGTTTTAACTTCTAATATTTCCACTTTAATATGTTTCTTTTATTTTTAAATATAATGATCACATGATAGTAAGTTTTATTTTATATCAATATTTCAAAAAATTGTTTTTAAAAGAAAATTATACCCCTATCTCCATATTTCCTATGACCTACAATATGTTTCTTTCTTCATGATATACTTGTGGATGAAATCCTGGGGATTTATGTTTATATTGTATTCACAAAAAGTTCCCCAATAATATCATCTATTTTTAATTATCTTCCAAGAATCCATGTATGGTTTCTTCAATATATTGGGTCATCAATATATTTAATTTCAAACATTATCAAATTAATATTATTTACTGATTCCATCTAGTCCACAATCATTTACACATGGATATATTCTATATAGTTCCCGTACTTTAAATCTCCCATTCAAGTTAGACTTAACCATTACAAATAACAACTAATAATATCTACACATTAGTTAGTACATCAAATTTTTCTAAGTATTATAGATACTACTAGAGCCATTTCTATCAACACTTTTCTTTCTTCGATTATGATCAATGCCTACAATCATATGGTTTTGTTCCATTCCATTTACCAAAATTTTAGTAAATTACTCCATATAACATATAATGGACTCTTCTTCCATATTCAATATCACATATTCCTAGAATTCTTAAATATCTATGCATAAATCATCATATATAATGGGTTTCTACATTAAATATTCCCAACCATGTTCTTCAAGAAATAAACAACTTAATTTTCTCTACCAAGAATGGGTAACTTCACTTCATGCATTGTGTGGATAATTAAATCCATCACTTCATTTCACTAAAAATTCATTGAATTAATTAATTTGAAATGAAAAAAATAAAAGTGTAGTAGAAATAATCCATTTGGGAACATTAATCTCCCCCTTTTGTAGTTTTTTTCAATATCACTTTAACATTAAAGTCAATTTTTATTTACTCCACCTTATTGGAAATAAATGAAAATGTAAATGTTGCACATTATCCGACATAGTCAATATATTTTCCACCCAAAGTTTCTCTAAAATAGCAAGGAATTTCATATCATCCAATGTCAAGTGCCATTTTCCCATAATTATCTTTCATTTCCTTTAGAGATGGAAAGAACCAAAAATTTGATACAAAAAATCCTTAAATAAGTTATCTCTTAGTCTAAATAGGCTATCCCAGTGTTAAAAAATAAGAGTATACTTAACAAAGAATCAAATTTATCCATATACATTTATTAATTTGGTATAAAATCTGATTTTCTTCACATAGGGGCTATAAAAAAATATTTGGAAAAAGTATAAACCAACACTAAACTATAGAAAACACATCAAAATTGTTCTTGTGAAAGTAGTTTTTATTCCACATTTAATTATAAAATCATTCCTCCATGATGATTTAAAAAATAAAAACCATAATAGGTATATGAGAGTGATAATTATACCTCAAACGTTATCATTTTCTGGGTATGTATAGATTCTAGTTTTCTTGAAAATAACAAATCAATTACAACCTTAACTTTTTCAATTCCCCCCTGAAAGAATGTGTCACCATGGTGACATTATTGCAAAGATAAACTCCAAGAATTTATTATACCATTTATATACTTGATACCAATTTATAATGAATACAAAATGAAATTTCACTTCATCATGATGAATGACTCACTCTGGAATCACCTTGAATTTTGTCTTCAAGATATAATCACAATGGTGTGAGATTAAGGTGCCTCTTCAACTATTCTTCAGTTATAATACGGGTATCAAACACTTCCTCAAACCATTAACACTTTTATTTGAAGATATAAAATGCATAATCTTATTCATTCTTACATCCTATTTTAGTTTCTAGATTTGAACATAATTGGATAACATAAAAGTAAGGACTAGTTGGAACATACCTAAATTTATCATATGTGTGTAAAAATATGTTTTTTTATTCATATAACTTTTCAAGACACTAATATCTGGTCTCAAAAGATAGATTTTTTTTCTACGCATCACGCTTTTGATGAGTGGGTTCTTCTCTTACATCAGATTTGATTCCCTATCTATTAGACTTATATTATTTGAATATGTTGACATGTTGTGCCAAAAATCTATGGAAATTACCAAAACCTCCAAAAAACCATAACTTTTCTACAAATCATGCTCTCTTTCTTATAGGAATAGTATTTTCACTTTTATGTGCATTCTATTTTTTGGACATTACATCAATTTTTTGAACTCTTTTGGGGGTAGAAATTGTTATAAACCTTATTTCATCATACTTTGATAGTGTAGTGGGTTTATCAACATTTTTACTAAATTAAAATTTTAGAAGTTTTCCTTTTTGTACTGAAATATTTTTCAAAATAGATTTAGTGAATACTATTCCATTGGGACTGTGGGTGATATTCTTCCTTGGGCTTGATGTGGAAGCTTCTCCACATGTTTTAAAGCTCTATTTACCAAGAATATGAGTCCAATTTTATTAAAAAAATTCTTATAATCTTGAGTGTTTAAAAATTTATTCTAAATTATTTGAGAAGATTCTATATTCATTGATTTGACCTCCATCTCTAAACATCTCAGGTTGAGGGAATATTTCTTACCCTAAAAAAACATTATATTTTCTTCCCAATCTCTTTTAAACTTCAAAACTTGATCCTCATGAATTGTTTTCTTTATTTTAAAGTCTTTTACGGTCCTTGATTCATTTGGATTTAACTTCTAATTGATATTTACAAACATCAAGAGTATATTTGTGTGACTCTTTTAGAGAATGGATCTTTTCTTTACAGATCTTACTAATAATATATTTTTTATTAATACAAAATTTTAATTTTTCTTTAGACATTTATATTTTTTTAAACCTACAAGGATTTATCCCTAGAATTCAAGTCTTTGATGAGAGAGTTTCATTTTTATGACTATCTTTCTAATGAATCTTTCATTACATTAGTATATTCCATTAGCTATGATTTTCATAATATATATCATGAATAAAAAAGAATATAAGAGTAACAACATTAGAATTAAATTTATTCATATAGTCCCTAACTACACAGTACAAATTGTATGAATATTTAATTAAATTAATCTTATCACAACATAAACTACTAGTACCAATATGACAAATATTTGATAGTGGTGGTTCTTATTTAATTGATCAAAATTTACTTAGCTTTAAGGAATTATTTTTTTATTCTCCATTATCTTGGTAAATACTTTAACATGTGTTAAGTTTCATAAGATGTCCAAAAAATGGAAAAAATCAATGGACTTTTGAACTTAAGTTCACTAGAAATCTGTGTCCATCGGTAGTTCAATAAATCATAATTTCAACTACCATTACATCTCTATCCCACTATAGACTGATAACATTGAGAAATATTTTTGCATCTTAATCCCCCCTTCAATGATTTATCTCTCACACACTTCAACTCAAATGAAAATATTCAAGTAAAGATATATTAATAGGAAAAAATTAAATGGACACAAAATATTACATGGTTTATACATTAATATTATGTCCATGGGATAAAAATGGAAAATGCTCTATTATCAAAAGTATAAAGGAATTAATCACTTTACTTAAATATTCAGTGATTACACATTAAAAAAATTTATACCTAAAGTATATTACATTACATTACATTACATTACATTACCTTACATTACATTACCTTACATTACGTTACATTACATTACATTACATTACATTACATTACATTACATTACATTACATTACATTACATTACATTACATTACATTACATTACATTACATTACATTACATTACATTACATTACATTACATTACATTACATTACATTACATTACATTACATTACATTACATTACCTTACATTACATTACATTACATTACATTACATTACATTACATTACATTACATTACATTACATTACATTACATTACATTACATTACATTACATTACATTACATTACATTACATTACATTACATTACATTACATTACATTACATTACATTACATTACATTACATTACATTACATTACATTACATTACATTACATTACATTACATTACATTACATTACATTACATTACATTACATTACATTACATTACATTACATTACATTACATTACATTACATGACATCACATTACATTACATTACATTAAATTACATCACATCACATTAAATTAAATTAAATTAAATTACATCACATCACATTACATCACATCACATTACATTACATTACATTACATTACATTACATTACATTACATTACATTACATTACATTACATTACATTACATTACATTACATTACATTACATTACATTACATTACATTACATTACATTACATTACATTACATTACATTACATTACATTACATTACATTACATTACATTACATTAAATTACATTACATTACATTACATTACATTACATTA
Source organism: Viscum album (assembly GCA_963277665.1). Taxonomy (NCBI): domain Eukaryota; kingdom Viridiplantae; phylum Streptophyta; class Magnoliopsida; order Santalales; family Viscaceae; genus Viscum; species Viscum album. The sequence continues at coordinate 8,916,481 of OY728143.1, read as the reverse complement.
CATTACATTACATTACATTACATTACATTACATTACATTACATTACATTACATTACATTACATTACATTACATTACATTACATTACATTACATTACATTACATTACATTACATTACATTACATTACATTACATTACATTACATTACATTACATTACATTACATTACATTACATTACATTACATTACATCATAGTAGATATCTCCACCTATCTTTTATAAAAGCAAGTAACTACAAAAGTTGATTAAAGAAACCTCCAAGAATCACAATCATTTATCCATTGACTTTACCATTCAATAATAGCTAGCACTGAATGAACCGATCCAGTGGGAACAGTATTCACTGGGACTAAAGACCTTTCTTCTCAATAAATAAATAGATTTTAATATATTGGGAAAATCATATGTATGAAGAAGTTTTTTTTGCTACTACTCAAAAAAGAATAATGTTAAATACATGATTTTAAAATTTTGGTGAATTAAAAATGGTAAAAAGAATAAAATTTATAGTCACACCAATATCACACTTAAACATTAATTTATAGAAACTATTTAATATCCTCTAACTCTATGAAAAACCATTTAATTAATTTTAATAAGAAATGTTCTCCACCTCCTCCTGTTCAACCAAGTCCCACTGAAACATAATGTTACCTCAGGCTCACATGGACTAATACCTCTATAAAAATGTAATTCAGATTTATCTTCCCTATAATATTCTATATATTTAACACCTTGTATTAAAACACTCTAAAAATGAAATATAATTTCATATTAACTTGATTCATTCTTGTATAATATTCTAGATTCATGGCCATGTAGATAACACTCCAAATCTTATAGAATAACATTATTCCTTCCAATTCTTTCCCGTGACCCTTTAACAAAAACTTTATCTAGATAAGCTTTCTTTCCGTATTATGTAGTTGATAAATTTTCTTATTAAATTGTAGAAAAAGTATCCATTTTATATAGTCAATTCATCTAGCTGATCACCATTGTATCATCCCATGTTTTGGACTGGTTGAAAATTCTATGTGAATTTGAACTTTTCTCATTTGGTGGATGATCCAGTTTTTGAGATGAGCATAATAAAATAATTACAAATTTTGTATCACTTGAAAGTGATGAATTTAGATTGGTTTTATGTCTAGGGATTTTTCATATTATTTTGAATGATTTTAGGATGCATTGGTCCCTAGAAACTCAGTTTTCAGAGGAAACCAAATCAGGTGCATGATTAATTTAGTCTTACAGATAAAATGTGTGGAACCTTTTCTTAATGGGATTAATTTGTTTAAACCATACAAACTTCTAAGAGTTACTGTGTATCCTGGTTTAGTAGAGCTGTTGGTCTCACACAGTTTGGTATAACCAGTCAAGAGGAGTCCCATAGACATACGAATGGTCTGCAATTTATTGCAGAGGTTGTGCATGAGATATACAAGGTTTTCCAAACTGTGCACGTATCCCACCTCCTTAGTTTCACATAACCAGTAGATAAAAATGGATTAGTTTAAAGGTTTTCCGAACTATGAGATCTAATAATTTTTTTTGTAGCCTCTAGATAGAGGATGCAGCATGGTTGGTGAACAGTTTTCCAAACCATGCAGCCAAACTATGAAGCTCTATAATGAGATAGAAAAGGAAATTTTTACCTACACCATATTTATTTATACTACCCTCATCTTTATTCACTCATGGATAATGGGAGGGGGGATATATGAGGGATTATTCCTATCCCTCATATTCTTTGAGCTAGTCTCTTCATCCAGTGTCTGATTACATCACTATCAGTTTCATTTTATAGGTTAAAGTATGATCTCTAACCATATTCCTTCCTTTCCTAGTTCATATCCCCATTTTATATGCTATTTAGAAGTGATATAATTCAAACTATTTATAGGAGGTTTGATGATTCTTCTGATTTCTTCTGTTCCTTATTACTTTAAGCCTTGATAATGGACGAGTGGACCGTAATTGGTATATGTTAGGTTTTCTAGTTTATTTTCCCTAAAATATACATCGTTCTTGTAGAATATCCATTATTTCATGCAATAGACCTTTTCGGGTGTTGCTCCTAAATTATTAAATGAATTCAATTAAATGGTTACACCACTTCTTGACTACCTTAGAAACCATATCACAGTTAGAGGTAATAACCTCAACCCTAATCACCCCATTAGGGTGACTTAAACAAGTTTTCCTTTAATGTTAATCAGCTACCTTGTGTAGTTTCACCCCGTTTTGGTGTTCCTTTTATTACATATGGTTGTGAATAATTTCATTCTCTAAATCACTTTATCGGGTAAGTGGCATGATTCATTATGTTTTAATTTAATAAATTAAGTTGAATGGAATGATATGGAGACTTAAAAATGTTTTCTATCAAAACCATTGTTTTAGTTTCACTGCCTTGAAAATAAAAAAGTGAATTTGTTTGATGATGTGTGATAATTATTGTGATATTTTATAGTATTATAGAGGCATGTTTAGTACATGGACTTTTTATTTATCATAGATGAGATTTATAATGACATGACATGGACATGGACATATTAATTAATTAATTGAAATACATTAGAAAGCATCCTCTGTGACTTGAGAGATGCTGATTTCCTCTTTATAGAACATAAGGACAAAAGCTCATAGGGAAAATGGATTTCCTTAGAATGGATTTTTTAGAGGGACCTCACTTAGTGTTTTGAACATGGTGTATCAAACACCCTTGGTTGAAGACGTTGGACATGACGATTCACATTGATTGGGTTTTTGGAAATGATGTTTCATTCCCCCTTGGATATGAGTTTGGGTATGACCCTTATCATTATCTATCACCAATTCTCGGCATGGGTTTCTTCATGATTAAGACATTGGGTATGATATCCCTTACATTTTGACATATGGGAAGGAAATCCCTTACAAATTATGATACTCTTATGACTATATAAGGATACATGATTAAATCAGTGGTTCTTGACTAGTATGATGTATCTATATATATGAATATATATGCTTAATTTTATAGAGAACATATATACAAACACACTTATATATATACATATGTACAGAGTGACATGTTTAGAGATATCCTAGCTAAGGATGAAGCAGGTATAGTCGACCGAGTGTCCTTGAGAAACATGATCCTAATAGGTGGTGGATCAAGTGATGTTTATTTTTTTACTAAATTCAAAATACCCTAAGATTTTTTACCACCTTTGGGATATAAACTCTATTTAAAGTTAGTGAAGATGAATCTATCTTAGTTTAAATAAACAATCATCAACCACATGCCTGAAAGTAATGAATATAAGAAAACTATATTTTTAAAAGGTTTGGTTCAAATACATAGTACTTTCCATAATTGGTTATTCATCCCAATCACAGATTCTACACTATAATCAATTTTGACTATAATTATTATTACTTCCCACACCTACATAAAGTCTCACTGTATATACAGTTTATTAATTCTCACAGGACTTTATTCAATAAATTCTCACTATAGTCGTAGAGTCTTGCTATTGTCTCCCTGCATGCCCCGAGTTTCCTAGGATTATGAATTTACACAATGTATATGGAAGTGTTTGTTTTATCTCCTTATTAGAAGTAGATAATAGACTAGTGTAGAGATATCTACATATACATAGAATGATATTTTTCTTATCACTATTGTGACTTCAAATACCATAATTTCTTTAGTGTCAATTGAATCTTTTTATTCACTTACAACACATCTTCAAAGATATTCAGAAACCATTCACCTGGAATTATTAACTCTAAATTGATCTTTGAGTGTCTTAACTCCAACTTATAAGATACATGCATAATAGGATAGTCTCTCCTCAACTTCTGATCACTAATTTGTCTCACCTAAACTAGACTCATAATGTGGCCATATTCATCTTATGTTTCATTAGATTTGAATCATATTTGATTTTAATATTTGGATCATTATTAGATCCTCTTTAATCCTAGAGAGCTATTTTGGTTTTATTGGACTACAATGATCATATCTCAATTTTATAATGCACATATTCTCCCCCCTTTTCTTTTTTAAATAGGTCACTAAAATAACATATTCCTAATATAAGAAATATATAATATATCAAAAAAATCTTGTTCCCATGATCCTCATTAAATTTTATTCTCATATTTCTGTATGTGGGTTTATCCCACAATCACCATATATATTCTTTTCTCCTCAACAATTTTCTCTTAATAAATTATAGGATAACCCTTTCCTTTTATTTATTATTTATTTTCTCATTTATCTCGAACAAATCCAGTATTCTAGATTATTATAATAGGCCTTGAGTTTCCTTTATTCCACATCATCATCTTTATCACTAAAAAATCTTGGTCTCACATTATTTACCCTATAGAAACATTATTCATATTTCAATAGATATTCTAGATTATTCTACTGTAGGCTTAGAAATAATATCCTCAGATTATAAAATATTATAGAATACTCAGAAGTTACCCTTGCACATATTTTTTATAACCATTACATAGGTATTTTGATGACCTATTCATAGTCTAGTGATTCAATGTTATATTTACATAGGATATTTTTATTACCTTTACACAGATGGAATTTAACATTATGAAACTACGATTTACTATTTCAAAACACAATAATTACCTTTACATAGAAAATTAATATAGTGTACAAACATCAAATTCATATATTCTATCATAAATACATGTGATTCTAGAATTATAATAATACCATTTATTTTATTAAATCACTTCCAATTTCATTTGATTAGAATAAAAAATTCTTACGATGGATCATGATGCCAAACGATCTTCTAAGCCACACAATCTATACTCAAAGTATTATGATCTTATGATGCCTTACTATCAGATAAAAGGATTATGATAAAGTCATATGATCATCTTCAAATTCTAATGATAAGGGAATTAATATGGTGAAAAAACTATCGTGTATATTCATATAATAAAGTCATATAATCATCCTCAAAGTCGTACACTCTATACGTTTATATTTTCCTATCGTTGCTCAAATTAAAATGATGTACTAAATTCTTACAGTCAAATAGTTATGCTAGGAATGAAGTCATATGATTAACATGGAATTAATTTGATGAAGGACTCAAAGTCTTACAATCCATCTCAAGTATTATTATTATGGAAGTCTTATGATGTTATCTATGTTTTATGAATTTAAAATAATACAATGTTTTTAAAGATTAATGATTTGAAGACTAACTTAGTTTCAAACTAGAATAACTTCTACTTTCTTCTAGGAATCTTTAAACTGTTGAAAACATCATCCATGGTATTTATAAATGCATTTTAGTATCCTTGAACCATATAAAACATTTTATTATTTCTGATATAATATAATCTCATGAAAATACTTATTCATAAATCCATGGATGGTTTATTCAGAGTCCTAGGTCTTCAGCCTCATAAATTTTAACCATAATCCTATTTATATTTTTCATTAATTTTTGTATCTCTTTGCTTAGGTAATTGGGGATGGATTATCCACAGCTCTATAACACTTCCTATTCAAGATAGCTTCAACCGTTATAAATAACTGCTCAAAATCATTATACAATGGATTTTATCAATAAACTTTTCTAACCATTTTAGAAAATATCTATAGATTTTCCACAAACACTTTTCCTTATTATTCCGTGAATATCAAAACATAAAATCATTTTATTTTTTTTCCATTCCATTTTTGAAAATGTAAGTAGGACACTCCATATAAAATCTAGTTGAATTTTCATCTGCCTTCAAAATCACATTAAAAAACTCCTTAAAGTTCAGTGTAATAGTCTTGAGATATAAGGGAATGCTACATTAATGCTATACAAACTTGTTATTTACTAAAAAACTATATGATCCTGGGTTTTATTATGGGGTGAAAATATCTCTACATTTTGTTTAAATTATTAATTACAGCCTAATGTGAATACTCTTTGAGGTCAAGTGTGTATTGGAGGTGTCCAAGGTTTGTTCGGATCCTGAAGCCCAACTTTTTAGAAAATGAGCGCATGACACAAGGTTAGTAGAAACCATGTAGGAAAGGTATCGTGGTTAGTAATAACCATGAAAGAATGGAAAATAGGTAGATACAGTCCACACGGTTTGTGGAAACCATGCGTATGGAGTCACATGACCATGCAAGCCTCCTAGAATTTTTTAAGGACTAATCAAATAGTTTGTGAATGGTTTGGATAACCGTTCATGAAAACCATGTGAGCCATCCCTCCTTATAGTAGTGGAAGCATAATGGGCACACAGTTTGGTCAACTGTGTGGCCAAACCATGTGGCCTAGATTTTTTTTAAATTACCAAATTTACCTTATTTAATGTTATAACCAAATTAGTTTTATTGATTTTATCCCATGGAAAACCACTTGATGTTAAAAGCATCATTTTGAGCCAAATTATAGGATTTGATCCCTCTTTTTCGTTTGATCTAAGAATCAAGCACTATTTGTCTTGTTGGATCTACGTTGGTGGGTACTTGATTCATTTTGTGACATTATTCTTTATTTTTAGTATCGATATAGTTATTTAGGTGTAAGGTTATTTTCCATATTTTCATGGTCTTCATACATTATTTTTTTCTTCATATTTGATTTGAATCATAATATGATACTGAATGATAACTCTACTACGGTACTATGGTAGGTGGTCTATACTTTTCCAGAGTGGTTTGGTTCTTTATGGAGCTAGTTTCCATTATGCATCCCACCGAATTTTCCCGTGTGACCCTAAAAATGAATTGAACAATGGTGTTAAATGAAATGGAACATGTTAGGGTTTCCCTTTAGTTCTTTTAAGATGTGTTGGATATTTTTCCCTAAAAAAGGCCACTCATGTGGTGTTCCATGTAAATTTCATATGCCAATGACTTGGTTGAACCAGCCATGGGGTGTTGTTAGTGCTTGCATAGTTAGAGGAATTCTGTTAATAATTGAAATGAATTGAATTTCTTGATTATAATATGGGTTTCCACCCTTTCAATGTGTTAGCATGATGTTTTTGAATTGAATTTCTTGAATGGGTTATTTAACAACTGTGAAAATGAGTGGGTAAACTCCGGGAATGCGAATGATTGTGAATTTTTATAAGAGTATGTGAAATCATGGAATGAAATGATAAATGATTTGAATGTTGAATGGTTATATAGGATTCCATGTGTGTGATAACCCATGGGTCTTTGAAATGGTAGATAATTCATTGGACTTGTATTATCAATGGAATCTAATTTTGGGGGATGCCTTGGTCCTTGGGGTTGGATCTGGTTTGTTTGGGTTTGCAATGGACATGGTCAGTTGACATGCTCTTTGAAGCCCTATTCAAGCCAAACCAAGGTTCCATCGAGATAATCTTAGGACTCGATGGGGATTCCTTGGTCCACTATACCCTGGATCTGGCCCTAAGGGTTCTGAAACATGATTATACAACATGACCAAGGTGAATGTGATACGCTTGGTTATATGGAATTTATATGGTAAATGTGATATTCTTGATTATACGGCTTGGCCATTGTTGTTATCGAACTTACAGATTATATGGAAATATCATGGTTAACATGATATATATGGATGTATGGTGAGGCTGTTTTAGTTTTTTTTGTATTATTGTAGTTTCCTTGTTATAAAAGTTTGACCCATGTTTTGTAGGGATCCTTGTTAGGCTATAAAATATCACTAGATTTATATTATCTAGACCATGATCACTTTAATTTTATTTTCTTCACACCTGTGATATGTATTTAACTCTGTTTTACCATGTTATATTGTAGATCTAGGAATTGATATAGACCTTTGGATGGTTAACTAGTAGGATTATATCTAAAAACATGTTTGGGACACTGTTGGGTACTTGAATATTCTTTTTCTATGTAGGTAGGGACTGGGGAAAGCACCAAAATTTTGATGCTTGATTTGTTCCATGCTTAGAAGTAGGGGAGCGTGGGACCAAGATAAGGCTCGTGATGCTATTGGGAGATAATGATAGTTGGTATTTTTGGTATCTTGATACATGTATTTTATGAATACCATGTAGACCTATTTTTGATACCTTATAGAAACATGAAATTATCATCAATTTATATGATATTACATTAGGAATTTCTTGTTTATATCTATCATGTATATGTTTATATAATTATTGACTGACGTACTGATTTCACTATTTTATTTGTATGATTTATACTGATGTGTTACACTTTGGTAATGAGGTAATATTTTCCCTATAGACATACCCTAGGAACTCTCTACTAGTCGGTAGCCTCTGACATTTGGGTAGATGTGCTTGAAGCCATGTGGAGAACCAGGATCGGGGCACTATTTAGTGGCAACCGGGTCTGGGACATTACAAAGTGGTAATAGATATTTTATTTTCAATTTTTCTTTACTATTTGGAGAAAATAAAAGGTTATAAGAAGGAATTAAAATTTGGTAATGAGTTGTGCCTGGGCGTAGCTTACCCATGAATAGAAAAAATCCATATTGACTCAAATGAAAAATTATTGTTTTTTGGATTGTGGTTATTTTTGTTGATTTAATTCCTCCATCAAGTTATGCACTTGGATTTTGATGTGAATATTGATATGACTAAGGGTTATATTTTTTTGTAACCCAATTAGATGAGGGTATTCCATCTCATGCATTATTTTAAGAACATTTCAAGATTGACTTTCCATGAATTATGACATTACATATATGGTGAATTTTTTGTCTTAAAGATATTGTGATAGTTTCCATGATAGATATACCTGCTGATTTGATATATGATCTATGAAAAATATTGGGAAACATAGTTTGAACATAAAGTTTCTACTATAACCTAATAAGTATTTTACAGATTATGATACAACAAACACCCAAATAATCCAATTTTATCACATTGAGTCATGGACTATGAGTCACAAGGAATGGAATGTGTTATATTTTGGATTAGGTGGATGTCAGATTTTGGTTAATAAGGAGTATGGGACCTTATGTATTTGGAGGTGATACACCACTAGGTTCAACCTTTTAAAAGTGAATTGTGAGAAAAATGTGAAGTGAATATGAATTCAAATGGAAACTGAGATTTTTTGAACATAGACTTGACCTAGACCTGGATTTTGGGTGGAAAATAGGTAGTATATTTAGTGAATTTTTTGAATGTATCTTTTAAATTCCTAGATTTAGGAGAATGATATGTGGTAAGACCTAGTTATAGGATGGTTTTGACTTATACTATGCTTTTATCTATGAAAATTTTTACCATCATTTTCCAAGATCTTTGTTTTTCATTATAGAGACATACCACCACAACGTCCCCCAGTCATGAACCAGGAGGGTGGAGAAGAAAAATCTATAGAGGATGTGGTCCATGGGATACCGAAGGATCCTCTTATGGTGACAGCTGTGAAAATAATAGTTTTATCAGACACTAGTGTTGTGGCACAGTTCCCAAGGGGTCTTTTCGCTTCATTGAAACTTTTCATGGGGCACCACAACCTAACTTGTCTATGGATGAGAAGACACATGTGTTTCTAAAAATAAATCCTGACACATTTTTAGGGGATGGTGGTCCACAAGTAGTTGAGATGTGATTTGAGTCTACACTATCGATATTAGATAATCTAAAGACACCTCTTGATAGGAGAGTGAAGCTTGTGACTTATATTCTTCAAGGAGAAGCAAAGCACTAGTGGGATGTTCTGAAACAGGATGAGAGGCTGTGAGAAAAGGGTTGGAGGGATTTAAAAACCCAATTCTATGACTTCTTTTACCCTAATACTATTAGGGAATACATTATTAGTGAGTTCATGCATCTGGAACGGGGTGCTATGACAATTACAGAGCACTCAGAACAATTTACATAAATTCAACATTTTTCATAGATGTACCTTTTTGATGTGTTATCTAGGGGGAGGAACTTTGAGGAAGGTGTCTAAAATGTCATTTGGTCTCAAGTTAACATGTTTATATTGAAATCTATTATAGAAGTTATAAATCAGTTGCTAACTACAAAGCAAAACTCGAGGGAACATGGGGTTGCAGATCAGAGTAGTGAAGTCACCTAACCTAGTGGTTCAATATATTCAGGCAGGAAACACCATTTTGAGGCTTCTTGTGACATGAGTACTAGCTTGGCCGATAGTGGTGGCAGTGAAATTTTCTTTCCTCAGTGTAGAGTAAGGGGGTACATGAGGAATTAGTGATATCTCAACCCATTCGAGTGACGAGCTTGCAGAAGGATGTGACACATGAAACATTTATGAAGGAAATTCCCTCTAGCAGTTAGTGGTAGGGGTTATCTCTGAAAATTGGTTTTGGAGAAGGTTTCACAGCTCGACATCAATAAAGGATATGCAATAGTATCAGTCGATCGGGTTGAGGTGGTGATGGTCATGGCCAAGGAAGACAAGCACCAGTTGTACTGAGACAAAAGAACAAAGCTACTATGGGTAGTTAGATTCTATCGTAAGGTTGTAGTTCAGACTATATATATTCTGTATAGACTTCCCTTGAGGAGAAGGGTTCCAAACCGTTTACAGTGAGGGGTATGATCTTAGTAGAATCAACTCCAATATTTTCTCTTTTTTAAATAGTTGCATCACATGGTTTCATATATCTAAATGATCTGGAAAGCCTTAATCTTGTGGTCAAATTTTCTTAGGGCTTTATGACACGTGAAACTATGTTGGGGATCATAATGGAGGATGGACGTCAGTGGAGAGAGTTCCCCCTTGAGGGTTGTGGGTGTCACTTTATATATAATCTTTATGTCATCGAGATGATAGGGTTTGATGTCATACACAGAATGGAATGGCTAGTGGATTATCGAGACTATGTTGATTTCTATCACTAGAGGGTGAATGTTATATCACTAAAAGGTCAAATTTGTACTCACAAGGGTCAATGGGATGTCTAGTTCATCCAATATGGACAACAACATCACGGGTTGGGTGGGATGACAACTCAGATCACTAATTTGTATCTGGATGATCAATGAGTGCTTCAATCAGACATTCCTCTAGTGGTTGATTGTTTTAGGGATGTTTTCTTAGATTATTTTTTGGTTTACCTTCCGAGGGAGAGGTTGATTTCTCTATAAAGACAATTATAGGAGAAAAAATAGTTTCCATTCCTTATAATAGGATGGATACAAAAGAGTTGTAGGAGATCAAGAGGTAGCTAAGTGATTTAGAAGAAAAGTGGTTTATTCAAAATAGTATTTATCTATGGGGTTCATTGGTCCCTATTTAAAAAAAGGTGGATGGTACTCTTAGGATACACATGGATTACCAGAAATTTATCTAGATTAAAATGAATGACTAGAATACATTTCCACTGCTAGATGAAAAATTTGAACAAATTTTTGGAGCTTGTGTGTTCTCAAAAATTTATTTAGTATTCGAATTCCATCATGTGTGTGTTTGACCTATAGAAATACCTCATATAGACTTTCGTAGTAGGTATGGTCAATATGTGTACCTGTTCATTGTGTTCAATCTCACAAATATGCCATCGAGTTTCATAGTGCTGAAGAACTGAGTTTTCCATCCTTATCTAGATTCATTTGTTTTGGTTCTCATGGATGACATTTTGGTGTATTCGTACAATCGACATGAAAATGAAAAAATATTGGGATCATTTTGGTTACATTGAGAGAGAGTCAATTATATGTTGAGATTACAAAGTTCCACTTATGTATGGATAATATTCTCTTCCTAGGTAATATTATCTAAGATACAAGAGTATAAATTAACATAGGGAAGGTGAGAGCTATTGTTTCTTAGGATCATCCCCAAAATGTCATTGATATATGGAGTTTCTTAGGGAATGTATGATACTAAAAGAATCTCATACAAGAAATATCATGCTTATCAACACCATTGATGGGATTTAATAAGCAGTGTGTGAAGTTATTATGGCCAGATACCTATGATACAACCTTTTAGGAGCTGAAAGGGTGATTGAATTCAACACTAATCCTAATTCTACCAGATTAGGACAGAAGCTACACTATGTATTATGACACACTAGGTTTCAGGATTTGATAAGTGCTGATATAAGGGGATATATTCAAAGAGTATGTGTCTTGATAGTTGAGGATGCATGAGAGTAACTTCTTGACACAAAATCTTGAGTTTTCTATAATTCTTCATGCTTTACAATGTTGGAGAAATTAGCTACTGGGAGAGAATTTTTTGGTGTACATAGAAAAAAAATTCCTCATATACTTATTTACACAACATGATATGACTCTGATACAGTGAAGGTGGGATGAGTAGTTACAGTCTTTGGACATTGATCTTGCCAACATTTCTGGAAATGGAGATGAAGTTTTCGATCCACTGAGTATGAGAAATCAGACACAAGAAGTACATAAGGCCAGTAATGAGTGTAAGTTTATGGACTTTTTTATCTGTGATTCACTTGGAGGTGTAGGATAGTAAATGATAGACTATTCTTTCATCCTTAACTATGACCTATGCCCTGCTGAATAGAGTGAGGATGAGGAAAATATCAGATTCTGAGGGCTAGATCCAACGAGAGTGTTTGGTAAGTGAGGACCCACCTCCTGGTTGGAACATAATAAAGGATGAGATCCTACATATCCATGACCACACTTTGGGTTTTAGTGTAAATACATGAGGACATGATGTAGGATTTTCATACCCCAATTTGGGCAGTGCACCCTAGAGTCACCAATATGTACCATGACTTATGCTGTATATACTGAAGGTTGGGTATGAAATGTGAGGTAAATAGCTTTTTTACAATGTGTTCCACATATTAGTAGGTAAATTCAGAATATCAGAAAACATATATCAATTTATTGCAGTTACCTATTCTATAGTGTAAATGAGATGATGTCGTGATAGATTTTGTGACCGGTTTACTAAGGTTGCCTTGAGGTAGTGATGTTGTGTGGGTTGTTTTTGATAGGCTCATGAAGGTTTCTCATTTATTACTGATAAAGGATAACATAAATGTAGATGAATTTGAGAGGTTTTATATCAATGAGATACTATGCCTTTATGAGGTCCCTCTCACTATTTTTTTTGATAGGGATTCTTGGTTTACATCTCATTTTTAGCAGATATTGCAGAGGGGACTCAATACATAGGTGATTCTAATGAAAATATACCACCCTTAGACTTATGTTCAATCAAAGAATAAGATATAGGTTCTTGAAGACATTCTACAAGAAATAATCTAAGATTTCAATGGCTCTTGGGAAAGGAATATTCCCTCGGTTGAGTTTTCCTATAGTAGTATCTATGATAAAACTATACAGATGGAAACATATGAGGATTTGTATGGTAGGTGATGCTAATATCCCCTATGTTTGTTAAAGGTAGGTGAGTCATATTTACGATGACCACATATCATGGAGGATAATTATGAGTAGGTCCATTTGATTTAAGAGATATGGTAAGATTTCATCAGGATACATCGGGTCATTCGAGATTATCAAGAGAGTCAGGATGGTATACTATCAGTTGTAGTTACCTTAGATTTTCTGAAATATGCTTGATGTATTCCTTGTATCTCAACCGCATCATTATCATTCAAACCCACCTCATTATTTTCTACCCAATTAGGTTGATTTAAAGGTAAATGTATCCTTTGAGGACCATCCTATTCATATCGTTGATAAGAGCATGGAGGTTCTCAGAGGTTGGTCAGTTCCTCTAGTATGGTTTCTATGGATGTATAACTATTTATAGGATGAGACATGGGAGTGATAGGTTGATGTACATGCTCAGTGTCCAAATTTATTCTCAAAGGAATCTTAACCACCCTTGAGTGGGAAATTTCAGGATAAATATCTTTAATGAGGGAATACGGTAAGGTCATAGGTTTTTATAAGGGGTACGAATATATTTAAATTTGATTTAAATGTTTAATTATTATGTAATGTGAATACCATTTGAGGAAATTGGTTTATCAGGGTTGTACAAGTCTTATTTGGAGCAAAGAGCCTATCTTTTTAGAAAAAGTAGGGTAGGTCGCATGGTTAGCAGAAATAGTGTGGGTCAAGTTACACATTTACTACTTTCCATACGAGTCTGGACAATAGGGAGGTATAAGATGTAAAAATTTCGGAAACCATGTGGATGTAGGTGAACTCGTATGAGGGGCACCTATAATTTTTATTATATCACAATGAAAAGGTTTATTAATAGTTTAGAAAACCAAATTTGAAAACCGTGCGAGGAGCCCCTTGTTACAGCAATGGGCACAGAGTTGGTGCATAATTTTGTCAAACGTGCAACCATACTGCATGAACCATTATTTTTTTTTGAAATTTCAAAATTTTCCATACATAATGTTATAACCTAAAATTTCCTATTCATTTTATCCCATGGAAGGCTACTTGATGATGGAAGCTTCATTTTTAGCCAAATTCTAGGCATTGATTTCTCTCCTCCATCTGATATCAGAATCAATCACCATCATTCTCATCAGATTCGATTTGGTGAGTACTCAATTCCTTTTGTTTTGTTATTAATTATTTTGATTTGAGTTAAATCAGGAGATGATACTAGATGACAACTCTTCTACAGACCTACGATAAGTGGTCTATAATTTTCCTAAGTGGTTTTGGTGATTTATAGAGATTTTTTTCATTGTGTTTCTCACTTGATTTTGCAGCACAACCCCTAAAATTAAATAAACAATTGAATTAATCAAAATGGAACATGTTATGGATTCCCTTTAGTTCCTTTGAGATGTTTCAAATGTTTTTCCCCAACCAAGTCCACCTATGGGGCATGGAATATAAATTTCTTATGCGTATGACTTCTTTTGACCACCCATGGGGTGTTTTTAGTTCTTTCCTAGTTAAAGGAATCCTGTTAATAATTGAAATTAATTGAATTTATTGATCATAAGATGGATTTCCTCTCTTTCTAAGTGTTATCGTGATGTTGTTTAATTGAATTGCATGAATGGATTATTTTGAAATTATAGAAATGGGAAGGTAAAATCATGAAATTTAAATGATTGTGAATTGTTATATGAGTGGGTAAAAAAGGTATGAAATGATAAATGATTTTAAAATTGAATGGTTATATTGGAAATGATGTGTGTGATACATTATGGGTCAAGGAAATGGTAAAAAATGAATTAGACCTATATGCTCTGTGGCTTTTGATTCCGTGGGATTCCTTGGGCCTTGCTTCCCCTAGATAAGGTTTGTTTGGGATCATAGTGGACATGGTCTATATACATTCTACTTGGATCCTAATTGAAGATTAACTGAGGTTCCATCGAGATTATCTAATGGACTCAATGAGGATGCATTGTTCCACTATACCTTGGATCCATCCCTAAGAGGGCTGACACACTAATTATATAGAATGATCATGTTAAATGTGATATTCTTGGTTATACTACATAGACATGGTAAATGTGATATGATTGATAATACGACTTGGTAGTTGTTATTCGGACACTTACAGATCATATAGTATGACCGAGGTTGACATGATATTTATTGATGTATAGTGAGGCCATGCTAGTTATTTCTATATTTTTATAGATGCCTTGTTATAGTATCTTGAACCATGTTTTGCAGGGAGCCTTATTGGGCTATATAATATCACTATCTTTGTAGAATATATTCCATGGTCACTTTACTTTTATTTACTTCTAACCTTTGCTATGTATTTTACCCTATCTTAGCTTGTTATATTACACAACTAGGACTTGTTATAGACCTTTGTGTGGTTACCTATAGGTATTATACCTCAAAACCTATTTTGACCACCGTTGGGCACCCAAATAGACTATTTTGTTGAAGGTAGGGACTGTGACAAGCACCCACAATTCGATTCTTGATTTGTGATATGCTTAGAAGAAAGGGAGAACGAGACCGAGCTATGGCTCATGATGCTATCCGGAGATAGTGTTTATTGGTCATTTTGGTATTTTGATACATGTATTTTACTGATTCCATGTATACCTATTTTGGATGCTTTTTAGACAGATGACATGATCATAATTTTATATGAGATTACTTTTGGAATTTTTTATTTATATCTATCATATGGGTGTTTATCTATTTTTCTAACTATTATAATGCTTCCTCTTTTCTATTTGTTTGATTTATAATACTATGTTACACTCTCATAATGAAGTAATAGTCTCCCCATAGACGCACCTTAGGCCCTCGCTACTAGTCGGCTACCTCTGGAGTTTTGGGAGATGCGCTTGAGGCCAAGAGGATAATTGGGCACAGGGAACTATTCAGTGGAATCCGGGTTTGTGATGTTACAAAAAACAAACTTAATTTTCCCTACCATGCATGGGAAGATTCACTTCATTGATTGGGTGGATACTTCATTCTGTCACCCCACTTCATTACACATGCATTGACTTTATTAATTCAAATCGACAATAAATAGAACACAAGAAGAAAAAATCTATTTGGGGACATAAAATAGTATAGGATTCAATAGGCTCACAACTACCATGGATTACTACAATTGTGTTTTGGGTCCACTACCCATACTAATTTGGAATGTGATTCAATTGGTTCACACCCCTTAAAATATTTCTAAAAATATAATAGTAAGGAAAACATTACCCTATAATATAGTTCATAAATTTTTCTCAGTCTTCTTACGACCTTGTATCTATAACTAACAACAATTTTCTCCACTGTGTCTTCTCAAGATTCACAACAGAATTTACAAATCCTCTTTACATAATCCAATGTATTAGTCTAGATTTCATCTTATTCTATTTTATCTCTCTTTATATGAAATATTTAATGTATGGTCAATTCTTTAATACTCAATATTTTTTTGAGGGAATTCACTTCCTTTTTAAAAGTCTAGATATTATATACACTTTTCATCAAGGATTCTTATTTATCCCTATGAAATAATATTTTTCACTTTTCTAAAAATTCATTATAGTATAGTGAAAGAACGCCTTCAACTACCTCACTAAGGGCTCCAAAAATTATCTTTCACCACTTTGGTCAAGGCACATGTCCCATGTGTTTTTTGTTCTCTAAAATAAAATCATACCTGATACACCATAAGGCATGGCCACTTTTCCATTAAAAAATGGACACACACAAATTATTATCCTTCATTAAATGGAAAGAACATTCACTCTTCACATAGCTAGTTCTATTGGGTAGATTTAATTCTCATGATCTATGTTACGAACCTCCCTAATGTGACCATGCTGTTAAGTTCATCAAAACAAGGACTAAAGTTTTCTCCTTAGTCATGAGAGGATGGAGATTAACATTGAGTATATATGAAATAATTTATTATAGTTTTCCATCACTTTACTTCTAAGGGTCTCAAATATTACTCGAGAGTTCTTCGAGCCAATTCCTTATCCTTCCCTTTATTTCTATGACAGATTCTATCCATTCTGTGGTGAAATCAAGCAACAAGAGCCTCTATCATCCTCCAATATATGTTTATCTTATTATTTTTCTATAATTTACCTAATCTATCCATGGTGTCCATGTTTTTAATATAAGGTGTAAATATATTAATTTTTTAGATTTTAGTGCTTAGGATTCACTTATATAGCCTCAATATCAGTTTTCTTGGTGAATTGATTTTATTTTGTGAATTCTTAGTTGGTGTTTCTATTACAACTCCACTCATTACCATAAACCATTATACTTGATTCTATTTTGAAATATTCTTCAATTATTTAATGTAAATTTTGGTAGTTTTTTCCATTTTTAAATAAATTTTATATTTAGAATATTAATTTTTAATTTATTTATATAAAATATATTTATACATGGGGAAATACAGTCCTTATATGATTTTTCTGTTTCCAATGTGTGAATTAATAATTTTATTCTAAGATATACATTTTTTGGATTTTTATTATCGTAAATTTTATTTCAAAATGATTTAAAATGAATTTTGATAAAATTTTCAATCTTTCAATCAAATTTAAAGAATTTTTATCTTTTAATATTTATTTCATTTTATGTTGATATCATATTAATTTCATTTTCTTCTGGTAAAATTCTATATACGGTTATCCATTATTATTGGCACGTGAAATGTTTTTATCAATGATAAAGGGACTATATTTATGAAGTGATTTTAGGATTTTGAGTTGTTTGTTTTTGTTGAAATTATTATGATGTTATATTTAATTTAAAACTTCATGAGTAAGATGATCATAGAGGGTACCATTGATGTAATCTCTCCATAAGTGAGGCCTATATTGTGCATAGTTGGTGGGATCCCCTGATCAGGCTTATATTATGCGAGTCAATTGAGAGGGTATGATCACATTACTACATGTTGGGTGCTACAATTTAATGGAATTATATATTGGGTACCTAGAGTATATTAATCAATGTTGGAATTTTTATTTTGATATTTATTCTATAATGGTTTATGTATTTTTTAAATTTCTCATTACTTGGTTTTAAATAAACTTTTTATCCTAAAAAAGATAAAATATGTATTTCCCAGTTACACTTAATTTTATTTAAAATGATTTGAGACTATGAATTGATGTCAATTTCCATTCATTCTCATCTAAAAACATGAATGTTGGTTTTTGAATTTGAGTGGGAGTGTATAGAATGTTAAGAGGCATCCTATTTAGTTTTTTTCTTATTCCCTACTTTCAAATTTTGTTGGGTATGCAGACTTGGTTTCACCTGACACATGTAAAGAGAAGGATAAAATTTGATCTGGTGTGGGTTTGTAGTGATGATCAAGTATAGAAAAGGTGACCTGAGATGGGAATTTCACATGTCACATAGAAAGTAATAGTTTTTAGTCCCAATTTTCTATTTTATTTTGGGGATTTTATACTCATCCTTATTGACCATCCATACATTTATTTCTCTATTTTGTATCCCTGTGATAATTGGATATGTATGATTTACACCTAAATTATATTTATGTTTTTAGGGTTTATGGTTTTAACTTATTTTATATTTTATTTTAATGTTATTCTATGTTCAATTTTATGTTATTTTTGAAATGTGTTTCTCATAAGTTTGATAAATCCAATGTATATATAAGTCATCCCAGATTCATAGTAGGAATCAAGCACATACTTTTATATTATTTAAAATAAGGATAAATCATTCTTAATGAGTATATTTAACACTCTTGGGTCTTATGCGATAATAAGGTTATTGGGAACATTATTTAGGGCCTTTGACAGGTTGGTATGGTTATTAAGACAGGATAACCAAGGTTGGTTTATTTAAAAAAATTTCTTATATGCAAGGTTTGCAAATGATAATTGGGATATTCAAGGTAGATAAGAGATACTGTTATCTAAACTCAAAGGGTAGGCTATATATAAGTTTTTATACAACACATTCATTTAAAATAATTTGAGTATCAAGGGAATTTGGGCATGTATATTTTTGGTAAAATATTTATTTTATCAATAGTTTTTTGTTTTATTTAATTTTAATTAGTTTTATTATTATTTTGAATGAAGTTATATGGTTTATTTATAGAAATATAAATTTTGAAGAAAAAACTAGAAGAAATAGAACGTTTCATTGTCCTAATAAGTGGGACACAAATCATGTATTTTGACCATTCAACACACACTAGGGACTCCATAGGGGTTTTCATGCATGGATTCATCGTCCAGAGAATGCTAATTCCCAACCATTATTTTTTTCCTCAATAAATAATTCTTTGTTTAATTTATCTCCCCTTGATCATATCTGAAATGATGGGGGGTATTTATGATTAATTTGATGTGATTTAATGTGACTTGTATAATGTGATTAGATTACTTTATTTGTAATGCCCCGAACCGAGAAGCCTAGAAACAATACATGATTGTATTACATTGGAATGATTATGAGGAATCAAATCCTAAAGGACTGATAAATTTATCATTATTGGAAATATATATTACAAAAATTATACCCGTAATACATTTGTAAAACAAAATAAAACATGCTACATAATAAACTGAAATAAACTGTATCCTTGAAAGCTTATTCAAAGTTCTCTACTTTATAACCTAGGGAAATAAACATAATAAGGGTGAGATTAAATACTCAGTAAGGGTAAATAAAATAGAAGCAATAATTACTCAATATAAATGGAAGGGTAAAAAAATGAGCACACTTTCCATTTTCACAACTAGAGAAGGAATAATTAGCATGGAAAAGAAAGAAAATGAAATACATGCCATATGAATAAAATGAGAATGAATTACATCCATAGACATGTCAACACAAAATATCATGGAGAAATAATAACTGAAACAAAATTATGGAAATTATTTCTTAGTGGATGTCAAGTCTAAGTCACCTGAAAATCTATACCATCAAGACCTTTCACAAGACGAATTAAAACTATAGATAGAATCCCATTTAATTTGGCTAACTTATTTGTCTCATGAGAACCTATTAATGCATCAACGAGCTATATAAATACTGGTATCCACCCATCATTACCAGTATAAAACATTCCTCATATCAATTAATGAAAATAAATAATATACCTTACCTAATATCCATATAAATAATGAGTTTTTATAAATAATTCCCTATTTATTCAAATAACTATCAAAGTGAACACCATATGTAAAATGGTATACAGTTTAGGCAATACTAATATCCATTGTATGAGAATACTGATATTCAAGTAAATTTCCAATGAAAAATTATTACAATAATTTGATTGTTTAAATATAAAGTAAACAATCAAAAAAGGAAGTGAGATTGCAAATATAATAATTAATAACATTATTTAGGATAATAATCTTTAAAAATTCCAAAGAGTCTCCTACCACTTTGAAACATTTGAATCATAATATATAGAAAGGTATGCCATTAAATGAAACATATAATATCATGAGAATAAAGGGATTTATTATATAACATTAAAAATATAGTATATGCACCAAATAAAAGTGAATTGGTGCATAATAACAAATATGTCTCAGTGGAATGTAAATTGAGATGAAATTCCCTTACCATAACCTTTCTTTTTGTTGTGTGGTATCGAGACTCATGTATAGTGGTTTAAAATATGTTACTAATATATACCATAACCATAATAATATTCATAATACCATATACTAACTTTATATAAGATCTTTGTAACTATTTTTATAACAATCTTTCATTATTTTAACTACTTTGGGTGTTAATTGACTAGTTTTCTCAAGTATGTTTTGACTTGTGATTTATTTTTCCATTTAATTAGATCATGATTTCATCATATCTAGAATATAAACCATGAATTAATTATCATATATATTTAGTATATATGTATTTATAATAGTCCATATTATTTGGAGATTAGAAATGAAGTGCACCATTCATGGAGACGGTAGGCCGTACGTACGCATGAATGCTACTTTCATTTCAACGTTTTATTAAAATAATTAAAATTAAATGATACATATGTTTATTATAAATAAATTATCATATATAAGTTATATATGTTACACATTTTTATTAAAACCATCCTTTTTATGTTACTTGTATGGCATGAACGAGTCATATCAATTTGAGGGGGCGGTAGTCCACACTTCTTCAAAAACAAATTATCGTATTTACACAGGATGGAATGAATAAAGGTATGTTATAAATAAAAATTATAGAAGAATAAATATTTTATAAATATCATATATAACATATATAAATATAGTTTCTATCATAATGGCCTCCATGATAGGTTATAAAGGAAAAATGAACAGTCATTGTTTCGTGAGGCAGTAGTTATCCATACATAGAAATTGTATGTCCATTACCCATTAGATGGAGGTGTGTATAAGTGTAGTTAGAACCCTTTGCATAAAAAAATCCTAGTATATTTAGGATACATTTTTATGTAATAATTTAATAAATAGATTTTAGTGGGCTGATAATAGAAATGAAACTAGAGAGATTGAGAGAAGACGTTGCCTCTTAATTGGGTAACTTATTTTGGTTTGTACTAAAAGGATTACTTGGAAGGATTTAAGACAAAAGGGAGGATTCAAGGTAAATTGGAGTGATTTTTGGAATCAATATGGCCATATCTTGTCCAATCATAAGTATCTTGAGAGGTGTGAGGAATGGGGATAGGTGGTGTCCTTTTATAAGGGAGGAAAATGAATCACTTGGTATTTTTAAAAACAAGTTAGGTGCACCCACGTTTTCCCTTAAAAAGTCTTCAAAAACCAACCATTATCAATACTGGAAGGTTCATGGATTAATTGTGTCCATAAAATGAGTGTTGTACAAGTGTCTAGGTCATTTGGGCCATTAAGTTAATGGTTTAGTCCTTTATTAATCTTAATTTTACCTTACTAATTATTATTAATTTTAGTTACATAATATTTTTGGTCAAAAAAAAGTAACCATTACTATATATTTTAAATTATTATGATTCAATATATGGAATATATTTTTACCAATTCCAATCACATAAGTGGTGGAAATTAGTTTAAGATTCATTGCACTGGCGGGATGAGAATGCAGGGTTTTAATGTAAAAACATCTGAAATATTGCTATGATTTTATAATAAATATCAATTTGATATTTATTACCATGACATAGATTTTATTAATTGATGAAAATATTATATAATTAAACATTAAATATGATTAAAATTATAATTTAACCTTATAAATAAACTATATTAAAAATCATTTTTGAACTAAAATTATGTATTTTTAACAATCCATTATAAATGAAATGTTTCACAAAATAATGAAAAATTAACCCAAACATAATTGTCACCTTTATATTTCAAATATTAAGTTTATTTTGACATATTAAATCAATTAAAGTATCGAAATTCAAATTTAAGGTGAATTCTCCATTAAAATATAGTAAAATTTCCTTTATAAAAATATAGGTTTTTTGTGTGAAATAGAGTTTGTTATTATATAATTCGTATAAAACCTAATGGATTAATATCAAAAATATTTGATTGAATATATAACATATATATTTCATTAAAATCATTTAAAACTATAATTAATTATTTTTTATTAAGATGAAACCTTTTTTGAAGCATAAAAATAATAAAATTTATTTTTATATACAATTGGTTCTTATTTTTGTTTGTCATTAACTGGAAACCCATGAATTAATTTCATATTTATATAAACCATTGGTTTTCATGTTTTAGTTAATAATATTCATAAACACTAAAATAATTGCTAGGTTATATCATATTATATTAAATAAAAATATTTTTTTAATACATTGTTATTTGGTGAAACTTAGTCTTGCGTGGAACACAATCTATCGAGGATGGTTGCTATTGCTTGTAATGCAAGAAAACATAGTGTTGCATTAATTGAAATATATATAGAATATACTAAATATTTTAAAATACCAAATAAACTATAAATTTTTTCTACATTATATTCTGCCACACACTTGGTGACATGTGTCATGAACGCTATAGAATACAACGTTTTACATTAGAATTTAGGGGTGTTACATTCTACCCACCACAACTAAATTGTTTACTCTCAATTGAAGAATGATATAGATAATAGAATACTTTATATTTTCTATGTTGAAATCACACACCATGAGAAGGGTTTGTAAAACGTCATCTAGAAAAGGGAGAATGATAGGTGAAAAGTTCACATGAACTATCATATTACTAAGTATCCAAGTTGGAGAACATTAGTGGAATGATGAAATATTTACTTGGAGGGAAAAAATTTAGAGGGAGTAATTGTGTTCATTAATAAAAAATAATTGAGTCATCCATGGAAAGTTGAGGTCCTAAAATCCATAAATATGTAATGATTTCAAAGACAACGAGTTTAACAAAAATTAAGGTATTGAGACAATATTTTTGTTTCCAAAACCTTTTCCTAGATTTTAGGAATTTATCCACTCTTTATGAATATAAGTAATAATATGTTACTATAAACATAATATTTTAGTTTGTTTAGGCCTTGAACTATTTCTAATTTATATTTTATCACATGATGTATTATATGGTTGGGTAATACATCAAATCTAAAATATCATCCAAATATCATCTTAAACCATTTTATAAATAGTTAACATTTCTAAGAGATTATGATCTATTACTTTGAAATGAATGTCCCTGAATTTATAAAAGTAAATTATCATTATCCTTTAATCAACATGAAGAAACTCTAAATTTTCACATTCCAAACAAGTTAATAACTTCATCATGTATCTTCTTGAAATATGGTAATAACTCAAATTACCATAAAAACTCATTGGAAACATGCATTATTCCTTATTCATTAAGTAAGAAACATGTTATTAGATATAGTAATCAAATCAAAAAGTGTTATAAACTCCATCAATGATATTATAGACCACTTGTCGATAATTAATTAATCAGTTCTAAGGTAGTTATCATTTTTCCAAATTGATAATTTCTTCATCATTATCTCAATATCAGGAACATATTAAGGGTTTCCTTTCCCTCAATTAGATGTTTTAAAAAAGTTTAACTTTTTACTGAATTAATTTTCTTGGTACCATTCTGTATATGATCTCTAATCCTTAACGAAAAAGTACTATAGTACAATCCTTATATATTTAATAACTCATACGATAAGAAAATCATAAATAAAATACTTTTATAACATATTTCATAGATCTAAATATAGAAGTACATTATTCATTTTAATTCAATAGTATCAACAAAATAAGCTTGACCTTGATCCCTTAGCTTCCTTTTATGTATATTATCTTGATTATGGGGGGATTAATTTGCCTAGAGCCCCAAAATCCTTATAGTTATAACATTTATTAACAGTATTTTCCTTATTCACTTTGGATTGTTTTTCCTGTTGACTATTTTCCTCAAACTTATAAAAAAATCCTAATCCTTTCAAGAATTTACTGGGGTGATTATTTCCATTGTTATCACATGTTGAAAATACTTTTTTCCCTTTATCTTTATTGAATCATTCCTTTTTTCATGGTGTTAATAATATCTCTTCTTTTATTTGTTTCACTTGAATCTATAGAACTTGGATAATTGTTTCTATGTTTAGATAACACATAAAACTATTTCATCACATGAAGAAACGTTTTGAGACACTAGCGCCCCTCATAGATTTGGAATAAGTCCTTCAAATAAGTGGTCGATCTTGATCTCTGTGTTGCATATATAATCTGTAGAATACCTAGATAACCTCGTAAAGGTAGTTTCATAATGTACAACATTCTCTTCTTCCTTTTTATTTAATCTATGTAACTTCCTCTTCATCTCAATTTTTTGATCATGAGGAAGGTATTTATCGAATAATGATTTATTAAAAGTCATACATTACATGAGTTTAATTTATTCTTCCACCCTTGTTTTCTAGATAAGAGACCAACACTTTTCATCATAACCTTGGAGACAATAGACTAGAAATGTAAGCTTTTCCTTCTCACTGCATCATAATGCCATAAATATCTCATCTAGAGACTTAATCCATTGTAAAAATACCATTGAATCAGTATTCCCACTATATGATGTGGGCCTTTGTCACAAAAAGAAATCCAACATAGGATATTATCTTTGTAAAATAGGTCTCTCTATTTGAGTAAGGTTATTTTGCATAACCTAACTAATCTTCCCTAATATACCACTAAATTTATCAGTAATAATACCAGCTACATTAAATTCCTCAATAAGGAAATATCTATATTTTCCATGAGTATTTACACTATTTTTCTTTCGAGGAGCCAAATATAAAAAATGGAATGAACAAGATTATCTCATAATATGTAATTCCAAATATGGTATAGATCATAACATAAATTTATGCATCGAAAATCAAATAATCATAAACATTGGTTACTTTGGGGGAATCTTTCCTTTTAAATCCTTCATAATGGTAGGTAAATAAAGTGTGAATTATACTAAACATATCCCCTAGGAGTATAAAACTAGGTTTATAGTAATACCCATTGTCATGGACCAGGTCACCCCAAGTTAGGCCCAAAACACCTTTCCAGAGTTATTACTCCTAGGTACATCTATTCTAGAAACATATCAACTTGTAGTATCTAGAGAGACATGCATTTCCAGGAAAACCCACATAATATCTACCTTACCAAAATTCTAGGATGTTTTTCTATACTCATCCTCAAATTATTTTTAGGGTTATCTTCTCTAATATACGTTTTCAATATCTATTTTCTAATGTTTTTTCTAATCTTTATTTGATACTAACTCTAACGCCCCCAACCCATAAGCCCAAAGTCGGTGCATTATTTTATTACACTAGAATGACTAAAAGGAATCAAATATTAAAGTACTGGAAATTTTAGTAGACTTGGAAAGACATATTACATACATGATACCCATAATAAATTGGGAAAACAAAATAAAACCTGGAACACCATAAACTGATATAAACCGCATCCTTGAAATATTATTCAAAGTTATCTTCTTTGTAACATGAGGAAATACAAATAATAAGGGTGAGATCAAATTATTAGAAAGGATAAATAAAATAGATTTTATAATGAATCAATCTAAGTGTAAAGGTAATAAACTGAGCACACATTCCATTTTCACAACTAGATAAGGCATAATTATCATGGAAATGTAAGAAACTGAAACACATTCCATAAATGAATAATCTGAGAATGAATTACATCCATAGATATTTCGATGAAAAATAACATGGATAAATAATAAATGAAACTAAATGAGGGAAATTATTTTTTAATGGACGTCATGTCTAAGTAACATGAAAACCTATTCCATCAAAACTTTTCACAAAATAGTTTCAAAATACGGATAGAAACACGTTTAATTTGGATGACTTATTTGTCTCAAGAGAACTTATTGATGTCTTGAGAAGCTATATAAATTCTAGTCTACACCCACCATTACCATTAAAAGGAATTCCACTTATCAATTAATCAAAATAAATAATACTCCTTACCAAATATCAATATAAATAATATGTTTTTATCAATAATTCCCCAGTTAATCAAATATCTGTCAAAGTGAACACATTATGTAAAATGGAATATGAATTATGAAATATTAATATCCATTTTATGAGAATAATGATATTCAAGTAAATCTACAATGAAAAAATTTTAAAATAAAGTGATTATTACAAAATAAATTTAACAATCACAAAAGAATGTATGTTAGAAAGATTAAAATTAAGAACATACTTTTGGAGAATAATCTTTAAACATACCAATGTAACTCGTACCACATAGAATCATTTGAATCATAATTTGATGAATGATATGACATTAAATGAAACCTATAATATCATTAGAATAATGGGATTCATGAAACGACATGAAAAAAGATGTATATACACAAAAGTAAAGTGAATTGGTGTATAATAACAAATAAGTCTCAATGTAATTTAAATTGAGATGAAATTCCCTTACTTTGTCTTTCCTTTTTGTTGTGTGGTATTTATACTCCAGTATATTGGTTTAAAATATGTTAATAATATATAAAATAATAATAATATTCACAATATAGTATATTAACTTCTTATAAAATCTTATTACACGTTTGTTAACAATCATTCATTTTTAACTGCTTTGGGTGTTAAATGACTAATTTTCTCAAGTATGATTTTAATTTTGATATGTTATTAAAATTAATTAGATCATGGAATAATAATCTAAAAAGTTGAAAACATGACTTAAGTATCATTTATATTCAATATATATGTATTTATAGTATTCTATAATATTTAGAGACTAGAAATGAAGTGAAACATTCATAGAGACGGTAGGCCGTACGTACGTATGGATGCTACTTTCATTTTATTATTGTATTAAAATAATGAAAACTAAATGATAAATTTGTATATTATAATTAAATTATCATATATATATTACATATTTTTATTAAAACCATCTTTTATACATTCCATGTATGACATGAATGAGTCATATTTCTTTGAGGGGGTGGTAGTCCACAATTCCTCAAACGAAATTATCGTATTTTTACAAGATGGAAAGCATAAAGGTATGTTATAAATAAAAATTACAGAATAATAAGGACATTATATATATACTATATAACATATATAAACAATGTTTCCATCATAATTTCCACCATGATAGGGGTAAAAAAATGAACAGTCATTGTTTCAAGAGGAAGTAGTTTTCTATACACAGAAACAATATGTTCATTACCCATTAGATGGAGGTGTATGTAGGTTTAGGTTAAAAATTTACATAAAAAATAATAGTATATTTATTATACGGGTGTTTTTATATAATAATGGAATAAAGTGATTTTAGGGGGTGGAGAATGGAAATGTAACTAGAGAATTTGAGAGAAGATGTTACCTCTTAATCGGGTAGCTTCTTTTGGTTTATACCAAAAGGATTCTGTGGAAGTCATTATACACCTATGGGGGATTAAAGGTCTAGGGGAGGTATATTTAGAGCCTATATGGGTATATAGTGGCTGAACCAATGTGGTTTGAGAGGTGTGAGAAATGGGGAGAGGTGGTGGCCTTTTATAAGGGAGGAAAATGACCCATTTGGTATTTCTAAAAATAAGTTAGGTGTACCAACGTTTTTACCTATCTAAAGTCTTCAAAAACCAACCATAATTAATAATAGAAGTTTAATGACAAAATTAGTTCCATAAAATGGGTTTGGAAGACGTTTTATAGGTTATTTGGTCTCTTAAGTTAAAATTTTAGTCCCTTATTAATCTCAATTTTACCTTAATAATTGTAATTAATTTTAAATACATTCACAAATATTTTTGGTCAAAAAAATGTTGGTATTATTATAAATTAACAATTATTGTGATTCCAAATATGGAATTCATTTTTCTAAATTCCAATCATATAATTGGTAGAAATTAATTTAAAATTCACCCCACAGGCGGGATGATAATGTGGGTTTTTAGAGTAAAAACATCTGAAATTTTTCTATGTTTTTATAATCAATTTAAAAGTGAAACTGATTCCAATGAAATAAATTATATTAATTGATAACAATATTATCTAATTAAACTTTAAATCCAATTAAATTTATAATTTAACCATACAAATAAATTACATAAAAAGTAGTTTTGAACTAATATTCTGTATTTTTAGCTATTCATTAAAAATCAAATGTTTCAAAAAAATATCAAAAATTCACCATAAACTAATTGTTATGTTTCACTTTAAAATATGAATTTTATTTGACATATTAAATCAGTTATAGTGTAAAATTTAAATTTTAAAATCGATTCTCTATTAAAAGGTGGTAAAATTGGCTTTATAAAAATATAGGTTTTTATGTTTAAAATAGAGTTTGTTATTATCTTATGCCTATCAAACCTAATAGATGAATATAAAAAATATTTTAGTTCATATATAACATATATATTTCATGAAAACCATTTACTAATTGCATTTATTTTTATTAAGATAAAACCTCTTTGGAAGCATAAAAATAATAATATTTCTTTTTTATATCTAATTGATTATTATTTTCCTTTCACATTAACTGGTAACCGATGAATTAATTTTATATTTATTTAATACTTGGGTTTTCATAATTAAGTTAATATTATTCATAAACACCAAAATAATGGATAGGTTATATCATATTATACTAAATAATAATATTTTAATAATACATTGTTATTTGGTGAAACTCGGTCTTGCGTGCAATACAGGATATCGAGGAAGGTCACTCTTGCGTGTAACATAAGATAACTTGGTGTTGCATGAATTGAAATATATATATATATATATATATATATATATAATATTGAGTATATTAAAATAATTGTAAAAATATAAATTCTTGGGATATTATATTCTCCCACACGTTTGGTGATGCATGTCATACATGCTATCAAATATAATGTTTTACTTTAGAGTTTTTATGTATTATATCATTGAGTTTTATTTGGTTTATATGACTTAATATATTTTATGTTTTTTATATATGTGTCCTGCTATAATTTTTTATTAAAAAAAATTATATATTTGTGAAACCTATAAGTTTCCTAGTGAATTTATAATAGGAACATGGGGATAATTGTTATAATACAATATTCTTTTTGATTAAAAATTATTGGATATAGTTGTTTAGACTATATATGTAGTGGAAAGACAACCTAATCCTAGCCTATCTCATGTTAGAGGCTAGGATCAAGAATTGTTTAGTTTAATTCTCTTTCCTTGAGAGGTGAAAAAGATACTCAAGAAGTAATTGAGTGGATAGAGAATATAAAACACATGTTTGATTTTATCAACACTCCAAAGGCATATATGGTTAAATTCACTGACATCAGGGTTGATTTTTATATAAAAAATGAATGGAATTAGTTTTAGTGGATAATGTGAATGATGGAATAACTTGTAATAACTTTAATAACATATTTAATTAGTAGTATTATTCTAAAAATATAAATCCAATGAAAGAGAAAGGGAGTTTATGCATCAAAATAATTATAATTATATAGAGATTAAGTATGAATTTTTTTCAACAAGATATTTAAATTCATTATAGATATTTTAATTAATGAAACTTGAAAGGATCAACATTTTAAAATAGGTACCTTCTCTAATATCATAATAAAGTTGTTTTTCCTACCTCACTTCCAATATGAAAGTGATAAATAAGGGATTAATGGCGGAGAAAGATTTTTCAGGGTTATCTATAATGGGTATCATTGTAATTTCACTTGGAAGTAATGAATTAATCATATTTGGAAATAATATAAATTAAAATGAATTCCTGGGACAAATCAGAGGTAGTGTCTAGAGACCATATCATTATACTTTATCAGCTTGTACCAGAAATATAAACCATGTATGCTAATAGTGTGGTAATCAAATGCAATAAAATAATTTTTGATATGAAGCCCTTAAATATTTTCATTCCTATGGTTCAATTGTTCATCTAAAAATTCTATGTAGGATGAACTATCAACATAGGAGTGGGGATGGTTCTATGGATCTGAAGGGACACCAACAACAATATGATTATTCTAAAGCAATGAGACGTCATTCATAGGAACAAAGAGTAAATATAATACCATCACATGTGTATAGATATCTGTATAGTGAGAAATATATTAGAGGTAATTCTAAATAAAAACCAAAACATAGGTAGTTATTTAAGCAGAGAATACACCTAATAAGTCTAAATTTGCTCATTATAATGTCCAAGGTAAAAATCTTAATGAATCTTCTTAGAATATTTCATTATTTGATAAAGGACCCACTTTATCTTTTATCTCTACACAGGTAATTCACTTATTGAATCCTCCATATAAGAATTTTCCCTATATCATGGAGTTTTTTACTCCACTTGGAAAGAATATATAGTTGATATTTAGATATCCCTACTGTTTGATCATAGCCTATGATTTTATTATCCTTGATACTGATTTTTTTTATCTCAATATTAGAATTAATTAGATGATAGAGTAAAACGACCACATTGATAATCATCATAGAATAATGACCTTTGATTACCCTATGGTAAAGTTCCTATACAAGTTAATGTTCCACTAAGAAGGGGGGGTGGTTGAATCAGTGGTACATTTTTTATAGCTTATTTACAAAATTAAGATCTATGCCTTTTTAAGGTCTTTATCCAGTCACTTTAAATACTCCCAATCTTGGTATTAAACTATAATTTAAAAATGGAAAAAATGAATTTTTTATTAGGACCAACCCCAATGTGGTACTTATTAATTTATTGGTTTGGGATGAGTTCTGAGACTTAGATTGTCACTGTAATTTTAAAGTGATTAAAAGTGAGGGGAAGTATTATTAATTGAATCTTATTGGGCTATATATTCTAGTAAAAGACTTGAGTAGTATACATCCTTGAATATTTATAGAGTTAATCAAACTAGACGAGTGTTATTTATATAGTAATAATAGGCATTTAAAGAGTTATATTGTAACACCCCGAGATTTTATGAAAAATATTATCTTCATTAATGTCTTGTGTTGTATTCTACACCAAGATTACCTTGCGCTATACGCAACACCGTATTAGCTTGCAGTATACGCACCACTATTCTTGGACCGTGTTACACACAATTTTGATAATAGTTATTCTACGCAACATTGAGTGTATATATATATATATTCAATGTATAAATAAAATATGGTTGGATTCTGTTATACGCAACAACAAAGGAGTTGTGCACTACACGCAACCCTGACTTGGCTTGCATTACACGCAATCACGACCTTCCATGATAGCGTGTGTTGTACGCAATACCAGGTTTTACTAAACAATGATATATTATTATAATATTCTTATGAACTAGCCGTTATGAATAGTATTAAATAAATTTTGAATTTTATAACATTATTATTCATCTTACACATTTCTAGAACATGGTATAAGAACAAAATAAATTTTTCGGGTAAAATAAGTATTTTTCAAAAAATGCAGTTTTGCCACCTTTTGATGGCGCACTCACTTTAAATATAGTTTTTGACATGTTTATATGTTCAATTTGACAAAATAAAATTCTTCTTTTGAATCAGGATGTAAAAATTTACATTAGATAAAGTTTTGATATTTTTCCGATAACTTTCATATTTAAATGAATAGTAAAAACACGATATATTTTAATTAAAAACAACTTTTTCATCATAATATATTATGTGGTTAAATTATAATATTGAATGATTTTAAAGTATAAATAGAATATATTTTTACCATTTAATATAATGTATGTCATTATCATTGATTTTACCTTGAATTCGTAGGTTAAATCAATTCAATCTTTTGCAATGTTTTAAACAAAAACCCGTTTTTATTCGACAACGAGATTAATTTTAATTTAATTTCTGAAACTTCTGTGTATTGAATTTTAAAAAATGGATTCCATATTTGGAATCAGTGGGTCTAAATTATGTTAATAGGCTACTTTTTATTTTTGGGAATTATGAATAGTAACTACGGTAAATTTTATTTATCATAGTTAAAGGTAAATCAGGTAATTAAGGGTAAATATAATGTTATAAAATTACCCTAACACATGAAAAAATTCTATTTGATGGCTAAAAGTAAACCCATATAAACTAAGGGTCGGATTAGATTCATTTTATGGACTTTTGACCATGAAAATAATTTAATTATTATTAAAACCAAAGAAAGTGACAACATGTCACTTTCTTAAATCTTATAAGTATAATAATTTTAACTTAGTGATAAACATCATAAAACTTCGAAAATGAATAATATCTAGAAACCTAACAAAATTATCTA
Source organism: Viscum album (assembly GCA_963277665.1). Taxonomy (NCBI): domain Eukaryota; kingdom Viridiplantae; phylum Streptophyta; class Magnoliopsida; order Santalales; family Viscaceae; genus Viscum; species Viscum album. The sequence continues at coordinate 8,883,312 of OY728143.1, read as the reverse complement.
CATCATGAGAATTTATTTATAATTTTTTGGGATTAAATAGTTATCATTAATTGTGACACAATAGTGATGCAGAAATTATTTATCTAGTGAAAAATCAAGAATATAGTTTTTATTAAACTAATAGTGACCATAAAAGGCACAAAACCCTGACCAAAACTTTTTGGTCATGTAAATTGAAACTATAATCATCCAATGGTCTAATATATGACCATTTGGAGTCTTATACAAGCAATTATGACACTTATATTATTTTATTTTAAATAATTCCAAAGTTGTCACCTTCATAATTTAATAAATATAACAATTTAAATATTGTGATTTTAAGATGATAAATTCGAGTAAAAGTATTATTGTGAAAGTTAATATATTTATCTTCATCATAGGATTTTATTTTAAATTTTTATGAAACAAATAAGTATATTAAATAATTATACAAAAATGATGTAATAATTATTTTATTAAGAGATAAACCAAATAAATGGTTTTAAAAATAATAAAATAAATATTATATGAACTATTTAATGTGATAAAATAATTTTATAGACACATATGACCTTTTATTAATATATTAAAGCTTTTATTTTGAACATATCTTCTGTATATATTTTATTTAAATTTAAATAAATGAATAGTGTTAAAATTGACACTATTGTTATTTTATAAAAATAACATATTATAAAATTGTTTAAAAATCACAAAAATATTTAAAAATTATAAATTTAAATTTATATGGTCTATAATGTTATAAAGTAAACAATTATGGAAAATTCACAACAAATAAGTAATTATTTGTTATAATTTAAAATTTAGAATTTTTTTACCACAAATAAACTTAAATAGATTAAATAAGGATAAATCAAAATGATATGTTTTAAAATAAGATCCAAACATGTCTAAATTTGATTGGTTTATGAGATTAAAACCCTATCTCATCTAATCTTAGAATATGAGTCATTTTTGGAGTTTTTTTAAGTGGGGTTAGATTTATTATAAATTAATATTTTTAAGAATTCCAAAGGTGCCCCTCTCCTCCCTTATAAAAGGGCACCTCCTCCCTCTCCTCCTCACACCAATTTGAGCATTCAAGCTCGGAAAAACCCCACCAAAATCTCTTCTCCACTACCCTAGTATCATCTTAGAGGTCCTGGTCTTCTTCAAATACCACCCTCAGTTCTTTAAGTGGAGGTTAAGTGAAGGCGCGTCAAAAAGAGGTAATATCCATTACCAATCTTTTTCAAATTCTTTATTATTAAACTTCTTCTTCTTTAGTCATTTCATGATAAAGTAATAATATCAGTATTTCTTATATACTGATATGTTATTATAAATATTAAACAACTCTAATTAACCTTATATCCATCCTACGGAAAAAGGAAATCACCGCGCGTGCGTACGTACAGAATACCGTCTCCACGCCGTGGTGTAATCTATTTTCCACCACCACCTTACTTGGATGTGTATAATGGTGTAAATAATAACTATATATGATTATTTTAAAGTGATATTGATTCTGAAATAGTATACATACACTCCAATACAGTCCCACGATCATGAGAACGATATCATCACTCGTGCGTACGTACGGACTACCGTCTCCACAACGCGATGAGATTCATTCTCCACTTTAACCATTCATGAATGATTATAAAGTGTATATAATAATTAATCATGAAATATATTACATAATAATGATACTTTATTTATGTGTATATATGTGTATGTCATCTACTTAATTCCATTCAACTCAATAAGGAAACGAAAACATCGTTCATGCGTACGTACGACCTACCGTCTCCATGAACGGTGTATTTCATTCCATTTAATAATTTATTATATATATATATTCTGAATATATATTATATATAAATCATGTTTTATATTCTGTAATTAAGTAATTATGATCTAAGTAATCATATGAATAATTACAAGTTAAAACACGAACGACAAATGAGACGATTTTACCCAAAACTCTACTTTAACATGAATTTACAAAAGAACGGGTAATATAAAGTCATAAGTGAACATATATGATATAATAACAATGAATATTATTCCGTAATAAGTCAATGACATTATTTAAATCATTATACAGGAGGTTCAGACACTTACGAAGCAAATCGGACCTAAGGTAAGGGAATATATCACAATCTCATTTTATCCGAGATTGTTTATACTTTGGTATTTACTAGGGTGTATTTTATCATCCACATCCATATTTCCTCAATATGTAATATTGTTTCCATCCACCTACAATTGTTTAAATCCAATTTTACCCTTCGGTGAGTTTTTAGTAAAAGATATGAAAGGAATCTTTTGTCGTTTTTCGTACGAGGTACTTTTTGACTTTTCCGACAAAAGTACGAAGAATGTTTTTTTAACTTTACGGCATGAATGGATTTTTAAAAATTATTTCCAAGAAGCTTACTTTACAAGTTTTCAAGTTTATTTTTAATCAACTTCTTTTAGTTTATAATTGTACGACATGTTAAGAAATGAAAAGTGTTTTTTAAGCAGAAAGGATATTTTCCTCAAGAATGGAGTTCAAGTGTTTTATCAAAATTATTTTCCATCTAAGATAATAAAGGGTTCTATTTTTATCCCTATTATTACATTGATTTGATTATGTTGTGAGGGAATTATATTTTTATGAATTCCTTTATCTTATATGAATTGTTTTATGCTGTCATGTTGTTTAAGAATCCCATTTTTATTACATTGATTATGCAATGATGTATGGTTTATGATTTTGTGGAACACATAAGAATGGTATCATTATGAGATGGGTGTGACCTATATATCCCTCCAATGAATTGGGTAAAGATTTTATATCTCATGAGATAGACATGGCTGGAACGATAGGTTATACCGGTTCAGTGAAACAGGACTGAAACGAGGATGAGTTGGTTCAGAAAGGGACTTTATCCACTAAGATAGTCTTGGAAATGAGTCTTGACTAATAAGAAATGATTCTCTATGATTGTGTGTGTATGCCACAAAGTTTAATGTTTTATGTTATGATTATTGTGATTACATTTCACTGCCATGATTTATCCCATGTTATGAAATTATGATCACTTTTTCAGGTTAATATTTCCAAAAGTTATGTGCTTATGTATATGATGTGATTGATATTTCTTTTGTTTACCCTTACTGAGCATTTGAGCTCACCCTTTTATGTTTTCTTTTCCCCAGGATATAAAGAAAGGTTTTAGGTATTAAAAAAATAAGATCTTTATGGGAGATGTTGAAGATCTTTCACCAGGATTAAAAGATTATATTCCGAGTTTCCAAAGACACTAAACTATTACGATCCTTGTGTGTGTGTTTTTGTTATGTACTAAGTATTCCGCAAATGTAATTTAATGTCAATGTACGTCAAGCTTCGGGTCTCTACAGTTGGTATCAGAGGAAAGGTTTAGTCAACCTTTGGAAACTAGGATGCGAAAACGTTTGTGAGATCCCTAGAGATATTTCTAAGGTATGTCTAGGGATGCCCCTAACGATAAGTATACGTATAGGATATAGTCCTAGAACAATGGTAAAAATATTAGATTAAACCAAAGATGTTAGATATTTAAGTTACTCACCCTTTATTATGATTTTTACCTCTCACACTATTCTTTTTGGGTTTTAGAAAATGGTTGTAAACAAGATGATTCACGATAATGGAGGATATGATGGACAATGGAATGATATTCTTCATGAGAAACCAAATGAAATGGGATTTGGAGGTCCAAACATCATTATTATGCCGAATCATCAATCTCATAATAAGATGAATAAAGTAAAATTTGGTAAGTTTCCTGACTCGGATAATAAGAGAAAGATGGAGTTTCATGATGATCATAGAGGAAAGAAAGTTCAATTTACCCTATGTAAATCATGTGGGAAGAGACATCAAGGAGAATGTTTCAAAGGAACTGGAAGATGCTTTGGGTGTGGAAAAGAGGGACACAAAGCCAGTAAGTGCAAAGGAAAAGTTTCAGTTAACACCAGGGATGAGGATAATGGTATTGCTACGACATCAAAAATGGTTAAATGTTTTAAATGTGGAATGTACGAGCATTATGCAAACCAATGCCCTAAGGGAAAGTCTCATGAAGAGAATCAGTATGGTCGTATGGGTAGTATTTATGTTGATGATGATGAAGAGACTACAAATGATATGTGAGATGAAAGAATTGTTGAAACCCAGTCAATGGTTTAAAAAGGTAGTGGATTGATTACATGTTTATCAAGTGTAATGTTGTATAAGTAATCTCATGGTACAATGGAATAAAGAGACATCTAAGGATCGTTACATTGTTTTCTTTCCTTGAGTTTTGAAAGTGTATGATTAATGCTACCAGTATCCATGAAAGGTTATTCAGATATTTTTTGGAATATAGAGGATATGCGCATAATAAAGGGATAAGGAGAAAATTAAATGTTTGATAGTATTCATGAGCTCATGATTGATATAAGGACTAAGTGATATCATGGTTTTGAGTATATAGAATTTTGAGGATTTTGGTATGTGGAAAGTGTTAACCTTTAACTGCATTCATGTTTTCACTAAGGTTCAATGGGTATTCAAGAGAATAATGATTAAGGCCTTCGAACGTTTGTAATGTGACCAACAAGACATATCTTATGATATATGGGGATCAACGATGGTATTAACATGTTTTTTATATGAAATATCTGGTAATCTTCTTCACTATAATATGACAATGGACTGCAATATTATGGATAAGCCTAAAGATTAGAATGGATTATGTTGGACATAAGTTAGTATTGATTAAGGATAGAACCTTTTTTCGATATTATTGATGGGATGATATAGTAATGTAGTTTTAGAAAAAGGACAACCTGCAGGACGGGCGACAACCCATCGCGTCGGACAAGGCCGTGGAAATCGAACCCACAACCGAAGTGCGACTGGCCTTTATCGCCTACCACTGGCCTACAGGAAGTCCATGTTTAGTAGAAACTAGTTTTATTTTATTAAGCAGTATGATATATAAAGTATAAGTTCATTTTTGGAACCATATACGATTAATCTAACCATAAGATGGACTTATGACTTTTGCTAACCTTTTGTTTGAAAGAGATGGAATGACCCATCATTCTATCACATGATCTGCTAACACATCATGAATAAAAAATTCAACTTCATTTCTTTAAGGGATGAAGTGGAAATTGTTCAATTCATGAACAACAGTAATATTGTACCAAAATCATGTAAGTATTTCTTTTAATTCATCAACATTAGGGAAATGATCCTGAAAGCCAAAAATGTTGTCCTAGTTCCCTTATATCCGATGAATCATATGGTACCTTAGATCATCACAAATCTATAGCTTTGTGATTGTTGGCTTTTTCATAGCCATGTTCTCTACCACTCTCCATCAGAACCTGATGGTTAGATTTTTCTTCCATATCCATATTTTCACCTATGTTCTCCTATGTGGAAACCCAATGACGAGTTAATTTGGGTAACCGTTACACTTCATACTTTAGTTTTTAAAGACATGTTTTGGTATTCCTTTTTACGATGTGGGTTTCTATCAAAGATACTTTCAAATAGTAAACCATTTATAACCCCGATGAATTTCGAGGGCGAAATTCATTTTAAGGGGGGTAGAATGTAACACCCCAAGATTTTATGAAAAATATTATTTTCATTAATGTCTTGTGTTGTATTCTACACCAATATTACCTTGTGCTATACGAAACACCGTATTAGCTTGCAGTATATGCAACACTATTCTTGGACCGTGTTACACACAATTTTGATAATAGTTATTCTACGCAACATTGAGTGTATATATATATATATATATTCAATGTATAAATAAAATATGGTTGGATTCTGTTATACTCAACAACAAAGGAGTTGTGCACTACACCCAACCCTGACTTGGCTTGCATTATACGCAATCACGACCTTCCTCGATAGCGTGTGTTGTACGCAATACCGGGTTTTACTAAATAACGATATATTATTATAATATTCTTATGAACTAGCCGTTATGAATAGTATTAACTAAATTTTGAATTTTATAACATTATTATTCATCTTACACATTTCTATAACATGGTATAAGAACAAAATAATTTTTTCAGGTAAAATAAGTATTTTTCAAAAAATGCAGTTTTGCCGCCTTTTGATGGCACACCCACTTTAAATATAGTTTTGGACATGTTTATATATTCAATTTGACAAAATAAAATTCTTCTTTTGAATCAGGATGTAAAAATTTACATTAGATAAAGTTTTGATATTTTTCCGATAACTTTTATATTTTAATGAATAGTAAAAACACGATATATTTTAATTAAAAACAACTTTTTTCATCATAATATATTATGTGGTTAAATTATAATATTGAATGGTTTTAAAGTTTAAATAGAATATATTTTTACCATTTAATATAATGTATGTCATTAGCATTGATTTTACCTTGAATTCGTAGGTTAAATCAATTCAATCTTTTGCAATGTTTTAAAGAAAAACCCGTTTTTATTCGACAACGGGATTAATTTTAATTTAATTTATGCAACTTCTGTGTATTGAATTTTAAAAAATGGATTCCATATTTTGAATCAGTGGGTCCAAATTATGTTAATAGGCTACTTTTTATTTTTGGGAATTACGAATAGTAACTACGGTAAATTTTATTTACCATAGTTAAAGGTAAATCGGGTAATTAAGGATAAATATAATATTATAAAATTACCCTAACACATGCCAAAATTCTATTTTATGGCTAAAAGTAAACCCATATCAACTAAGGGTCGGATTAGATTCATTTTATGGACTTTTGACCATGAAAATAGTTTAATTATTATTAAAACCAAAGAGAGTGACAACATGTCACTTTCTTAAATATTATAAGTATAATAATTTTAACTTAGTGATAAACATCATAAAACTTCGAACATGAATAGTATCCAGAAACCTAACAAAAGTTTCTACATCATGAGAATTTATTTAGAATTTTTTGGGATTAAATAGTTATCATTAATTGTGACACAATAGTGATGCATAAATTATTTATCTAGTCAAAAATCAATAATATAGTTTTTATTAAACTAATAGTGACCATAAAAGGCACGAAACCATGACCAAAACTTATTGGTCATGTAAATTGAAACGATAATCATCCAATGGTCTAATATTTGACCATTTGGAGTCTTATAAAAGCAATTATGACACTTATATTATTTTATTTTAAATGATGCCAAAGTTGTCACCTTCATAATTTAATAAATATAACAATTTAAATATTGTGATTTTAAGATGATAAATTAGAGTAAAAGTATTATTCTGAAAGGTAATATATTTATCTTCATCATAGGATTTTATTTTAAATTTTTATGCAACAAATAAGTATATTAAATAATTATACAAAAATGATGTAGTAATTATTTTATTAAGAGATAAACCAAATAAATGGTTTTAAAAATAATAAAATAAATATTATATGAACTATTTAATGTGATCCACTAATTTTATAGATACATATGACCTTTTATTAATATATTAATTCTTTTATTTTTAACATATCTTCTATATATATTTTATTTAAATTCAAGGAAATGAATAGTGTCAAAATTGACACTATTGTTATTTTTAAAAAATAACATATTAAAAAATTGTTTAAAAATCACAAAAATATTTAAAAATTATAAATTTAAATTTATATAGTCTATAATGTTATAAATTAAACAATTATGGAAAATTCACTACAAATAAGTAATTATTTGTTCTAATATAAAATTTAGAATTTTATTACCACAAATAAACTTAAATAGATTAAATAAGGATAAATCAAAATGATAAGGTTTAAAATAAGATCCAAACATGTCTAAATTTGATTGGTTGATGATATTACAACCCTATATCATCTAATCTTAGAATATGAGTCATTTTTGGAGGTTTTTAAGTGGGGTTAGATTTATTATAAATTAATATTTTTAAGAATTCCAAAGGTGCCCCTCTCCTCCCTTATAAAAGGGCACCTCCTCCCTCTCCTCCTCACACCAATTTGAGCATTCATGCTCGGCCAAACCCTTACAAAATCGCTTCTCCACTACCCTAGTATCATCCTAGAGGTCCTGGTCTTCTTCAAAGACCACCCTTAGTTCTTTAAGTGGAGGTTAAGTGAAGGCGCGTCAAAAAGAGGTAACATCCATTACCAATCTTTTTCAATTTCTTTATTCTTCAACTTCTTCTTATTTAGTTGTTTCATGATAAAGTAATAATATCAGTATTTCTTATATAATGATATGTTATTATAAATATGAAACAACTCTAATTAACCTTATATCCATCCTACGGAAAAAGGAAATCACCGTGCGTGCGTACGTACGAAATACCGTCTCCACGCCGTGGTGTAATCTATTTTACACCACCACCTTACTTGGATGAGTATAATGGTGTAAATAATAAATATATATGATTATTTTAAAGTGATATTGATTCTGAAATAGTATACATACACTCTAATACAGTCCCACGATCATGATAACGATATCATCGCTCGTGCGTACGTACGGACTACCGTCTCCATGACGCGATGAGATTCATTCTACACTTTAACCATTCATGAATGACTATAAAGTGTATATAATAAGTAATAATTAAATATATGACATAATAATGATACTGGATTTATGTGTATATATGTGTATGTCATCTACTTAATTCCATTCAACTCAATAAGGAAACGAAAACAACGTTCATGCGTACGTACGACCTACCGTCTCCATGAACGGTGTATTTCATTCCATTTACTAATTTATTATATATATATTCTGAATATATATTATATATAAATAATGTTTTATATTCTGGAATTAAGTAATTATGATCTAAGTAATCATATGAATAATTACAAGTTAAAACACGAACGACAAATGAGACGATTTTACCCAAAATTCTACTTTAACATGAATTTACAAAATAACGGGTAATATAAAGTCATAAGTGAACCATATATGATATAATAAAAATGGATATGATTTTCTAATAAGACAATGACATTATTTAAATCATTATACAGGAGGTTCGGACACTTACGAAGAAAATCAGACCTAAGGTAAGGGAATATATCACAATCTCATTTTATCCGAGATTGTTTATACTTTGGTATTTACTGGGGTGTATTTTATCATCAACATCCATGTTTCCTCAATATGTAATATTGTTTCCATCCACCTACAATTGTTTAAATCCAATTTTACCCTTCAGTGAGTTTTTATTAAAAGATATGAAAGGAATCTTTTGTCGTTTTTCGTACGAGGTACATTTTGACTTTTCCGACAAAAGTACGAAGAATGTTTTTTTAACTTTACGGAATGAATGGATTTTTAAAAATTATTTCCCAGAAGCTTCCTTTATAAGTTTTAAAGTTTATTTTTAATCAACTTATTTTAGTTTATAATTGCACGACATGTTAAGAAATGAAAAGTGTTTTTGAAGCAGAAAGTATATTTTCCTCAAGAATGGAGTTCAAGTGTTTTATCAAAATTATTTTCCATCTAAGATTATAAAGGGTTATGTTTTTATCCCTATTATTACATTGATTTGATTATGTTGTGAGGGAATTATATTTTTATGAATTCCTTTATCTTATATGAATTGTTTTATGATGTCATGTTGTTTAAGAATCCCATTTTTATTACATGGATTATCCAATGATGTATGGTTTATGATTTTGTGGCACACATAAGAATGGTATCATTATGAGATGGGTGGGACCTATATCTCCCTCCAATGCATTGGGTAATGATTTTATATCTCATGAGATAGACATGGCTGGAACGGTAGGTTATACCAGTTCAGTGAAACAGGACTGAAACGAGGGTGACTCGGTTTAGAAAGGGACTTTATCCACTAAGATAGTCTTGGCAATGAGTCTTGACTAATAAGAAATGATTCTCTATGATTGTGTGTGTATTCCACAATGTTTAATGTTTTATGTTATGATTATTGTGATTACATTTCACTGCCATGATTTATCCCATGTTATGAAATTATGATCTCTTTTGCAGGTTAATATTTCCAAAAGTTATGTGCTTATGTATATGATGTGATTGATATTTCTTTTGTTTACCCTTACTGAGCATTTGAGCTCACCCTTTTATGTTTTATTTTCCCCAGGATATAAAGAATGGTTTTAGGTATTAAAAAAAAGAAGATCTTTATGGGAGATGTTGAAGATCTTTCACCAGGATTAGAAGATTATATTCCGGGTTTCCAAAGACACTAAACTATTATGATCCTTGTGTGTGTGTTTTTTTTATGTACTAATTATTCCACAAATGTAATGTAATGTCAATGTACGTCAAGCTTCGGGTCTCTACATATATTACGTTTTAGTGTGAGTAAGATCTTTAGTTCATTTCAAGATGTCTTTGTATCTAAGAATAATATCATCTTTATTATGAAATATCTTCAACTACTAGAAAAATTTCAATAGAGGAGAATACACTTTGGTTATCCCACTATGTCTTTTAGATTACTCAGAATTTGAATGTGAGTATTTACACACACCTCAATCTTATTTCTCCTCCAAATAAAGCTGTCAAAGTGACTAAAATAGAATTTATTTCCTTGACATAGTTGATTGGAGTGGGTATGAAACTTTTTGATCCTTTTACCTTCCTATGTCTTCAATATAGTAGCTTTACAACACATCACAGTACCGAGTTCCCTTTATATAATATTTTTATTTTTCATTTCACCATTAATATTCACATAATTTCATGATTAATATTTCTATAATTTCATATGGAAACATCCTATGATTTTCTACAACATGCTCATTTTTGGTCAACAGCTCCTAAAAAATTCTTCATATTCGACTGTATTAAATAATTTCTAATATTTTTGTTTGAACTTCAAATATATTTAATCCCATGATCCTCTATTTTATTCTTCCACATCTCATGGCTAGAATCACATATTGACAAAAAACCTATGAAAATTTTAAAATTTATCTTCAGTAAAGAATCATCACATTAGACAATCACTAAAGATTTTTATAACCATGGAATCTTACACTTTATCAAGGATCCTCTATATAACCCTAATTATTCATATATACAACCCCTAAAAAACCTAATAAACTCTTACCTTATACATTTTTTTCATACCGATGAATCTTTTGAAAAGTTGGAATAACCCTTATGTTTCTTTGACGACCTTTGAAAAAACAATTTTACTCTTATGAAAATTTGTATAACACTTTTTAAGTACATGAGTGGCCTTATATTTTTTTTATGACCCCTATGAAACATAGGATCTCTCCAATACTTTAGTAGGAAACTATCTTAGGATAATTCTTGTAATCAGTTCCATTTAAATTTTCTTAAGTTAAAATTCAAAATTAATATTTTTTATTCCATCAATCTCAAAACATATTAAAAAGGTACAAAATTTCTCAAATATTCTCTCAATAATCTTCCAATACTTTTAACTAATGGTTTCGAACAATAAATACAACATAGTTCAATAATTCCATTGAGTTTATCAATCTCCACTTTAAATTTGTTGTCAAAAACCATAAATAACACAACTAATCAGTAAATCATAGACATTAATAGAGATAAATATCCTGACACAACAATTCTAGATAAATTAGTGATTTTGAGAGACTTATGTTCCTCGTTGACAATAAAAATCTAAACAAGTAATTTCCCTAAATCCATAATCACCTCACTTTTCAACCCCTTTTAATAAAAACCAAATCCCATGGATTCAAGAAATATTAGGATAGATGATAATAGACCTATCATAGGGACACCATCAAATGTATTTTTAAACATAAATTAAGTACAAAAATTTTGAACATGGGTTGTCTCTAGAGAGGTGACTGTTTTGTGTGTGTTATTCCCTTGTTTTGAAAGTGGTTTGTCTCTTGAGGGTGTGGATTATTCTATATTTCCATCTTAAAAATTCTTATTATTCAAATATTACCTTAATAAATTGATATATTTACGTTTTTTTGAAGAAAAATGAATGAAACGTTCTAACGCTTTGCAAATCCAATGAAAAATCTGTTCTACTCAAGGGTTTTCTTAGGGTTGAGTTGTGATATGATTTGGACTGGTCATTGAAGTGGGCTTCCAAATACTGGTCCTTGTTATCAATGCAATTAGGTTTCAATGAATTAGTACTATAATGATGGGTCTTTATTCAAATAGATTAGAAATAATGTTAATTCGGATAATCAAGATATTTTCCTAACAAGCATCTTTGATTTGCACATGGTTATTTGTTCGTGAAAATTACACTTCTTTTTTTGATGTTCTTAAAAAAATTCATGGTAAATGCCTATGAGGGATCCTTTGAATAGAATAATGAGTACTAACATAGTGGCCCTTGGATCAGCCTAAATTCCTAAGTAAACTCTTCAAACACTACCTTCGATCTTCTAAAAGTTGATTTTTTAAACAGAGGAATGATGATGTACATTGGGTAGTAAAGATTTATGATCTGTTGAAAGTAGTGCACTCAACTCAGCAAAGTCTTAATTTTCTAGATAAAGAATTATGATTTTCTCAAAAAAGACTTATATTGGAAAGTTCTTTAAGAAATTAGGAAAACCCCATAGCCTTACACTCCTGGGAAAAGCATTATGCCCAGATGTAAAGTATTACGATCACTTCCAAAGCATTATGGTGGGATGGGAAAAGGCCTTATGATACTAAGTTTTCATTTTATTATATATTTGGAAATTTATACACTTAAAAGTGAAGTATTATTCTCAATAAAATAGATTTACAATGATGATAACAATATTTATGATGGGTTTTAGGCATCCTTATGTTCTTCCACCTTTGTTATTTTTTCAATATAAACCATGAAATACCTTTTTTAGTGTAATATTTATCATAATTAAGTACAAAATGAATAAAAACAACAAAAATTATATTTAAAAACCTATAAACAATTAATTTTTGAAATTATTCATTTTATAGATTTTTATTAAAATCCAAAGGATGTATCAAAAAATTAGAGACCATGGTTTTAGCTATTTGAATAATAAATTCCTGAATTGAGCAAAGAATAAAAAATGTATGATTTACCCATGATTGAAATTAATTTGGGGGGATAATTTCTAATGAAATATAGATAAAAAATTGGGGCAATTTAGCTCTCATCACCCCCACACATAAACTATGGAACACCAAATCAATTAAGTTAATTCCATTTATTTGAAGAGATAGTCCTTCCTAGAACTAAGTAAAAAAATATAGAGAAATAAAATTACTAATTCCTATATTTTCTAGTTTATCATTCCCTTTTTATAATTTCGATTCATGCCTCCATTTCAAATCAAGAAAGTATTCCATGTCTAGGAGTTGGATGTGTAGATTTAAGTGGAATTAAAATTTTAACATGTGGTGCCTCCATTTATCCATTTATCATAAGTTCTATATTAAATAGTTCTAATTTACACTTAATTGATAAAAATAAAATGATATTTTTATTAATCAATTTCAAACTAATTCATCTAGCTTCAATATTTTCCTCCCTTGAATGAATTCATTTTTGAAAAGAAGTTACTTATTAAAATTTTCCCATCTGTGATTTTTCTGAAAACATATTAAATATATATATAAATGGAATTTATTAATCACATGCATAGTTCCAAATTTCTCATAAATTTATTATGGTATCCCAATTTCGCATTTTATTATGGTTTTAAAGGATTTATATCAATTTCTTTTGAGTTGTCTCTCTAAGGTGTTATTTTTCACTTAGGCCAAGTTACAACAGAATAAGTTCCAAATTCCAGTGACCTAATGTATGAATTTCAATTCAGTAATAATTTCATAATTAAACATTATTTATATAATTCCAAAACAAAATTTCCATGAAAAAAATGGGGAAACACAATTATAAATTATTCAAATCTCACAATTATAGAACCATTGAACTCCTTCAATTATTGCATGATATTTTTTTGGTAGAACAACATTGGGTATCGAGTTTATTTATACTAAAACATAGTAGATGTTTAAAAACAAACAAGAAAACATATGTACATACTTTTATAGTATTTCTTAACATTTTTATATAATTTATTTTAAGAAAAATCAAATAAAAAATATAAAGAAAAAATGGAATATATATTTACATCTTAAGCTACTGTTCCTCTCCCTACACTTATCTAAGATACAATTCCAAATAATTCCATCATGTACCTTTTCTAGGGAAAAATATTTAAAGAGTAAGTATCCTGATCAATATGTGAAAAATAGACAACTTGAAATTTATTTATTCAATGGATGTAGGGAAGATCTTGGATTCCTCTATTAGATGTTTCCAAAAGTCCTCATTATAATGCTATAATTGTTAGTGATTCACCATGAATGACTGCTTTAAATATTATACTTTGATCTAAAATTTTCTAAAATGAAGTGTCTTAGTCACTATATAAGGTCTAGTCTACATGGAATAAAGTTTATCTGATATGAAGTTCATCCTTGAAGAGAATAATTTCACTTTTTCTTCAATTTCAAATATTTTTTCGATAAGATTATCATGGATATATTTATAATTCTATTTATAAAATAGTTTATTATCACATTATTCCATCCTTAGTTCCTCAACCTATATCATCTACAACATACTCTACTCTAAACCTTTTCAAAATTCTAGTTTTACCTTCTTTATGGACCAATATTCCATATGTAGAAACTCAACAGGAAAGTTGAAATGCTTTCCATAAAATTTTTTTGTACGGGGAAACACCTAAGGGGGTTTTATAGGTAGTCATATATATATATTATAATAAGGAATCTTATAGATTCTTACTCCAGTACATTTTATTGGTTTATACTATATTTGGTATATAGAATCACAACTTTTAGTTCCTTAAACTTGAGGGAAGCGATCAGTGTAGTGGTCCAATGAGTGACATAACTAGATGATCGTAGGGGATTTAGAAAGTGCAGCTCTTGAAATTTTTTCAAAGATTTGTTTCTTATAAGAGATGTTATGTCACGACCTGTCCCCCAGGGCCGATGCTGAGACTACCCCAAACCCACCTTCGATAGGCCAGGGAATGGGTAATAGTGCCGAGTTGGCATATCCAACAAATGGGAGGCATTTTCCTAAGAACCTACACACACACACACAATTCTAATCTAAATGTGGTGGAAAGAAAAAAACTAAGTAAAGAAAAAGAATAAATACCACTAAAACCCAACAATAAAGTACACCAGAAAATAAAGCAGAAAAGTAAAACCGGGATAGAATACAAGACTCGAAAAAAAGAGTCGGTAACACAAGTATTAAAGCTCGTCCAAGGAAAACCCCACTTGATCCAACAACATGGTACAACACTGGACTGCTATCTATAATCCATTGGAACACAACTCTGTTTATCTAATCACACTAGACAACACCTGGTCCCAGTCTTCATGGAACACTGTCAAATAGTTGACCATCTGCTCATTCTAGGAGAACTCACTCCTAGAGCCATGAATTCATCGGAGACTCTAACGATGAGTTGGACCCCACCAAAAGTGAACACACTGAGAACTACCAGAAGCACACTAGTCAGGTCAAGTCCTGAAAGAAAGAATATGAACTCGATACACAGACAAGGGGTCGTCACCCCAACTCACTGGGGGACTCCTTTCCGAACTCAAAATATCATCATATATAGGGGATAGGTGACCCCATAAATATTGGTCACACCTTCTCCAAAAACCCTATCTAAGGAACCTTGAAGAGAAGTGAGGATTGACCAGACCTCTGGGTGTGTTACATGCTCTAGCCCGCTGAGTCACTATCGAAGCCAGGTTGAGACAACTCAATTCAAAAAACAGGTCATCCTCTATGACAAGAATATAATGCCACATCAGACCTTCATATTAAAGACCAAGGGTATAATCTCAAACTCTATTTTCACCCTTTATGATGGGATAGAGATCCTTAATCTGTCTCTCATAGGAAAAAAGGAGAATGATACCATCCCCCGATGGTCCAACTAAAAACCCACCAATCCATCTCAAAAGGACCACCTCACCACAAGGGTCCCAATACCATAGACATCTTGTAAAAAAACGCTCTGTTTTAAAGATACATCCATTTTTATGAAAAGGGCCAATATGGGTCTGGGACGAGTCCAACACGACCCAACCCAGTCAGCCCACATCCCACGGGCCAACCTCCTCCAGAATGTGGCCTAGCCACATGCCGTATCACCCTGAGCATTGATTCATGCCACCCCCATACAGATTGGTGTGCTCACATGAACCGAAAATCTCGCATGGGGCTCGACTGCATGTGGCTGGTCAATGCGGGTGACTGTCCTCTACCGCACTAGCATGCGGCCACTACATCGTTCCCCCATTGGCAACCACCGTGTTGGTGGCCCCTTCTGTGGGCCACCATATTTTCTCTGGTGCTCTAATTGTTGATATGAAAGATGTTACATGATCCTCAAGTCACTACCTTCACTGTCATTTGCTTAGATCCATGCCACAATCCATCCTGGTTGAAAGATGTTTGAGTGGGGATATCTACCACACCACTTCGATCCATCTACCACTATCATTGTTTCACCTCCATTGTACCGTATCCATACGAGGTCTGCGATATCAGATCATTATGCCAGGAATCTATTCACAACGTTCGATCAATCCCGAATTGTCACGTCATGAGCCAAATGAAAAATGCCCATGAAGAATGAAGAACAGAGGGTGAAAGGCATGAAACAACAAAGTGGAATAGACTTCGATGGATGTTATGTCGATCATGGTTCATTTCCATTAGAATGGTTAATGAAAACCCACAACAAAAGTTAACCATTATCAGATAAAAAATACCCAATAAACATCACAAGGTAAAACCCAACCAGAAATACGCATAACCCACGGATTAATCTATTGGTATATTAATGCATGTTTGTCATGGGGATAAAGAATGGGAAAGGAAAAAAGATTAAAAATCACAACCTAACTCGATGTTTGTATATGTTGTTAGTGAAGAATAGAGTTGTTCCACCATCATTCTTCGATCCTAGATCTATAATCTGCGATCTGCCAGTGTTTGTCATAGTTTGTTGTTCACCAAAGGGAAGGAACCACCAATTCCATTCTCCAGAGTTTCCATGTAATTCTAGGGTTATGTGTTAACCCTAAATTTATCTTTAATTCGGGAGAAAAGAAAACAAATTGGCTTAATTGTAGTGTTGAAGCGGTGCCATGCTGTTTCATTTACGAAAAAAATGGGATGACTCATCACTGCATCACATATTCACTACGAAATGGTTAAAAAGAAATAAAATGAACTTATTTATGTTTATTTTATTCTTCTTTAAAACGTCCAAAAATTAACTTTCACAGTCGACCAGCACCGGTCGATGTTAGGACCCACCTAAGGAAAACATCACATTACAAACTCAATTGTGGTATCAGATTTCCAATCCGAGTCACCATTAACAAGTTATTAAAATATTAGAATAAAATAATTTTATTTAATTATTTTATTTACGGTTACATCCTTTTTAGGTTTTTCACTAGAGACCCGTTCCAAATAAAGATAATTCTCACATAGGATAAAATCTCAATCTTGAACGTAATGGTGCCCTCATATTTATGATTCGACCACATTTTTAAGAATTATTATACTTCTTCAGGAAAACCACTCACATGTGGTATTAAAAACTAAACAATTTTTGTTGAACCGTTCAAGGAGCACCGGGCCTTAGAATCACACGCCATCTCAGTGCCTGGTCTCATAATTTTCCCAATTAATTTGTAAAAATAAACCGGAAAAAAATCCCTGTCATTAAATTCTCCACATATAAGATATTTATGTCCTCAAAATCCAAAAAAGGGCTACACAAAAAAAGATTATTGTACGAGCATGAACCTGAGCCCCCCCCCCCACTCGCATGTGCTCTTCCTTAGATTCTTGTGCTACCACTGAGAATGCTCTAAAGTAATAAACTACCCAAATAGGGTTATCTCCTACAAATCCTTGTTTTCCATGGCTAGGATGCCAAGAAAACATCACAATAAGAAACTATCTTCTATGGTATTCAATTGAGTCGATCTATCTCCTGCATGTTGAGGCATCCCAAGCTCTCTGCTGAACTCTGCTCCAGAAAAGCTAAGAAGTGGCTGACTTGGTGAGTTGATCAATGATCACCCAGATGGTATCATTTACCATGTACGTACATGGTAAAACCATCATGATGTCTTTCGATAACCTTTCTAACTCCCTTCTTGGGACCCCACATAAGAAAAGAGAAACCCCTTCCAAGCACAGGGGCTCAACATAGATAGTTGAAAAACCACAAAACTAATTCAAACAAGTGATTAGATTTTATATCTATAGGTAATCCCAGCTTCAACCCATTCCATCATACTCAGTGTATTAATTCTCATCCACATGAATATCCCAATGTATCTCGCCACTCTAGGAAACCACTAATACTACCATGCATCCTATAAAAGGAATAAAGTGCTCCCCACCTTTCGAATATCCATTAGGGGCATTCACCGTGGAAAACTAAGCATGTAAAGTCTCACTATTTGTATCACTAATCCATGCATCCCTGACTCACTATAAGAGTGGAGGGGTAACAACCACCAACTGGAGGTAAGATTTATCATCTCTATCCCTGATGGATAACTATAACGAGTTCAACTACTCCATTGTCTCGTTCAGAAAATATGAACTGGATATCCTACTGAGATAATCTGCTACCATGTTTCCATTATAGGAAATATAGACTCTCTCCAAGTCATAGTCTTGGAGGAACTCTAGCAAAAACCTATGCCTTATGTTCAAAACCTTCTGAGATAAGATATACTTGAGACTATTGAGGTCTAAGTAGAAGATAAAATGATTGTCCATCAGGTAGTGTCAGCACATCTTCATTGTGAAGACTACTATTTCCAACTCAAGATCATAGGTCACATAGTTTTTATCTTGTGGTATCAACTTATGAAAACCATAGGAAATCACCGCTTATCTCTATATCAGGATAGAACCATGTCTGGTTCCTGATGCATCACATAACACTATGTACTTGACTCCTTCCTCTGGAAAACTCAAGATCGGTGCAATCATCAAACTTTGTCTTAACTTCTGAAAAGATTACGTGAACCTTTTAATCCACATAAAGTGATGACCCTTTCAACTAATCAATGTGTTCATCCACCCTTTTTAGTGGATACTCATTATCCATAATCACTTAGTTAAAGTGCTGGTAATCCATAAATAACCTCGAACACTAGGTCCTACTAAGACCTTCCTCTACAAGTCCTCCACCTGCACCCTCAGCTTGCGAAGCTATGTGAAATCCATCAAATATATTGATGCTGATATCGGTAACATCATGGCGAATAGAAGAATACAGAAGTATATCTCTCTATGGGGAGGTAAAACTAGAAAAATCATAGGGAAAAAGGTCCTCATACTCTACAACAACTGCTGGAAACTGAAAAATCAAAACATCCACTTCCATATGGGTAAGGCTAGACGACTAAAGAATGATCGTCTATACCCTCCCATGCATCATACTATCCTGTGATGCCTGGGTTTCCTCTTTCACAGACCAAGGAAAACCCCATTCCATTTCTGCAGACATACCATACCCTTTTTCCTAGAAGAGCCAATCCAATCATGTAATGTTGATAAATAATCCCTTCCAAGAATGACATTGTAAGGCCTCGACACTACCACCAAGAGGTTCCAACCTTGACTCTTGCTTCAAGGGTCAGATCAAATTGTCAATAGTAGAGTGATTATTGACTTTCCTTCCATAGGTATCTTTAGATGGAAGGGTCAAGTCAATAGTTTAACAATAAAATTTGGGTCTCGAAAAAGATCCGTGTTAGGGAAGAATGATTATATCCTATGTATATTAATACAATACCTAAGAGTAGAAATAGACTGTACCAAGAATCATTACTAGAGTCCTTGGGTCATATTCCCTGACTGCATACAGTTACCCCTCCCTTTTCCTCTAGCTTGCTAGGCTTGGTGTGGACCACTTGGGGGTGGTGGTGGTAACATGTTAGAATGTACACAACCTCCTTATATTCTCCTAGATCCAATTCCATGTCTATATCCTTGAATATCCATCTTTTCCTATCACTATATCAGCCTTGATGGCCCATCCACCGTTTCGCTGGTGTTCCACTACTAATATTAACTGGCTGTATCTGCTCAACCAAGTGACTTTCAACCACAATGGTTCACTCTAACACTCTAGCATAAGTAAGAATGCATAGTGTAATAAAAATGGAACATATGTCCCTAAACACATGTTTCCTGAAGGTCCATGCCATTAAGCATTGGTCATGTATCGTATTAATTGAGTTGCTGAAAAAACAAGTATTCCTTGATGAATACTATGATACTGACATGTTGTCATGCCAGAGCTATATAAGCTCTTGGTAACACATCTACCTTAGCCTTTAAGGTGATAACTCATTATCTAATTTTTTTTCTCAAACACTATCCATGTAAGATTCACCTCATCGTAATATGGGGTAATCTAAACCCCACCATTACCCTACTGATCCACGTAGAAGTCACGTCGCCAACACTACCATCTGATATGATGGTGACCTGTCAGGATGGAAAAATAGTTCACCACCTTAAGCCAGTCCTCAGCAACCTGAGAGTTAGACTCACTTTGGATCTTGTGGGGTCTCTATCACTGATACTCATGAAGTGAACTTAGCCAGTGCATATCATCCACTAGTACTATAGGTACCATGTGCTACTCTATAGGTGGTGGTATAACTAGTACACCACTAAGAGAAGATGTATTTGGTACATATCTCTATATTGATATCTTGTTACCCCAAAGATAATCCTGGTGAACACGTGGTGGAATCATAGCTGGTTGTCTATGTGGAAGAATCTTAATGTAAAACTAGATGTACCATGGTCAATAGAGTATACCTGTTGAGATGACTCAATAAGGACATGGAAATCAAAACCCATTCTTATATGATACATGAGACAACATTTTCCACCTGAACTAGTGTTTTCATGCACCAAGTTGAAAATCAGAATTTAGGGTCCTGATATATGGGTATGTCAGCCACTGTACTAACAATGGATTCCCTGTCCTAAAAGATGAACTTGAAACATTTAACACTATTTCCCCAAACCAAAACATATAGAATCCTGATACATATGGTAGAACCAACCCCCTTTGATACCACTCTATCACGACCCATCCCCTGTGGCCTACGATGTGACTACCCCAAGCCCATCTCTGATAGGATAGTGTCTAGCGACTAGTGTTGTGTAGTCATATCCCAAAAATGGAAGTCATTTTTCTAAGAACCTATACACATGCACACAATTCCAATCCAAAGATTCTGGAAAGTAAAAACACTAAGGAATGAAAAAGCATACATACCACCATAACCCAACAACAGTGTATGACATAAAGTAAATCAGTAATGTACAACTTGGCCAAAATACAATCACATTAAAAATAAATAGTCTGTAACATAGGTACTGAAGCTTGTCAATAGAAACGCCCACCTAATCCAACTACAAATTATGACATTTGACTGTTGTTTGTAATCCATCGATAGAAACCTCAGTATGTCTGATCACACTAGGTCCCACCTTGTCCTAGTGTACTTGGAACACTGTCAAAGATTTGACCATCTGCACAAGACAAGACATACGTGAGAAAATAATGTAAGGGGGTGAGTAAAATAATACTCCGAAAGGAACCTTGAAACACATAGTAAAATACCACCAATGAAACACCAATAAGAAGATACATCTATCTCAACATAGTCATATTTCAACAATACATATAACAAGGTCATCGAGGTATACTCATAAAGGATTCCAAGACGCAACATCTCATCCACTGCTAGCCATATAGTTCCACTCAAAAAAAGATTGATTCTAGGAGATATAATTCCTTGATCTATATGATAGTAAGCACGTAGAAATTCCTAAAAAAAGAGTCTAAGATAAAATATGGTCTTGATACGTCTTGAAGTTTCTCTTAGAAATCTGGTCTCGCTAAGACAATGAGTCGCAATATCACATCCAATCCATGGTCATTGGATTCTGCTAAAGGAATTCTCATTCTGGAAGAACTCACTCCTTGAGCTATGAAGTCATCAAACACCCTCAAAATGAGGTCCGTCTAGTTTGTTCCCCATCCAAGAAGAACTCACTGAGAACTACCTGAAACACACTGGTCAGATCAAGTCACAAAGCAAAGAATTTGATCTTGATACAAAGATAGGGGGTCTTATGCCCAGGGCACACTAGGGGACTCCTAGACCTACTGGAAACATAATCTTAGATTGGGGATAGGTGCCCGTGTAAATATTCTTCATACCTTATCCACAAAACCTATCTAAGGTACCACAAAGAGAAGTGAGGATCGAACGAGCCTCTCGGTGAAATACACGCTCCAGCCTACTGAGTCACTTTCGAAGCCGGGTTGAGACAACTCACTTCGGAACATGGTTCATCCTCTATTATAGGAATGAGAACCTGTATTGAACCTTCATAGGAAATACCAATGGTATGATCTGAATCTCTACTATCACCCTCTATGACTGGATCAAGATCCTGCATCGATACCTCATAGGAAAGACAAATATAATTTTACAAGCCTCTATCGGTCCAACTAAAAACACACCTAGCCATCTCAAAAGGACCTACTCATCACAAGGGTTCAAATTCCGTAGATGTATTGTCAAATGGATGCTCCATTGGAAAGATACATCCATTTCTCTGAGAAATGGCCGATCCAGGTTCGAGACAGGTTTGACCCGACCGGGTCCAACCCACTGGTCCAGGTCTGGCCCAACCTATTGGGATTGGTCCATCCTAACCCATTGGGCTTGGCCCACTAGGCTCATCTTGATGGACTGACTGTGCAACAACCCACAGCTCGCTAGGTAGGTGGACCTAGCTCATCGGGCAGTTCGGCGGCCCAGTTCTATCGGTCCGACCCACATCACACGTGCCTACATCCTCCACCATGTGGGTAGAATGTATGCTGTTTCACCCTCGATCGCTGGGGAATGCCACCCCAATCCTGCTCGGTCCACTCATGCGGGCCAGGAATCCCACACGCGGCTCATACACATGCGGTCGAGCAACACAGGTAGCCATCCTCCACCGCTTTGGCATGCAGTTTCCACCGCATGCCCCATAGGCCTTCGTCTTGCCCATTGCCCCATTAATTGGCCATTGAATTCGCTCCGGTACTTTGATTGTTGATCTGAAATATATTCTGCAATCCTTGGGTCGCCACCTTCACTTTCATGGGCTCAGATCCATGCCACGATCTACCCCGATACGAAGCTGTTTGAACAACGATATCTCCTCCACTACATCGATCCATCTACAACCATCATCATGACACCTCCATCATACCACATCCATCCTAGGTCCTCAGTATCAGATCATTGTGACGAGAATCAGTTGTATAACCATTGATTGATCACTAATTGTCTGGTTGGGGGCCAATCGAAGAATTCATATGATGAATGAAGAAAGGAGGGCGAAAGGAATGAACCAACAAAGAGGAACATACCTACATCGATGTTCATGTCGATTATGGTTCGTTTCTGTTAGTATGGTTAACAAACCCCACAAAAAAGGATAATAAATATCAAATAAACATTAACCAATAAACCTCGCAAGGTAAAAACCAACCCACAATACACACAACCCGGGGATTAATCCTTTGGTCGATTAATCCACATTCATCATTAGGATAAATAAAGGAGAATGAAAACAGATTAAAACTCACACCCTACCTCGAGTTTTGGATCTTTCATTGGTGAAGAATGGAGATGCACTACCGTCTTTCATTGATTCTCAATCTTCAATCCATGATCCATGATCTGTGATCCACGATCTTCCAGTATTCATCATCCTTTTTTGTTCTCCAATAAGAGGGAACTTACAATTACTTTCTCCAAAGTTTCCAAGTAATTCCAGGGTTATGTGTTAAACCTGAATTCCTATTTAATTAGGGAGAAAATAAAATGCATCATCCTGATTACAACATTGCAGCATCATCATGCTATTTCATTTAAGAAACAAAATGGGATAGCTCATCACTACGTCAAAAAGACTCTCCAAAATGTTTAAAAATAAATAAAATTAACTTCTTTATGTTTATTTTATTCTTATTAAAACTCCCTAGAATTAACATTTTCATTCAACCCAAGCCAGTTGGTGTTATGCCCCACCTAAGGAAATCACCACATTAAAAACTCAGTGGTGGTCTCAGATTTATAATCTGTTTCACCATTAATGAGTTATTATGATTTTAAAATAATATAATTTTATTTAATTATTTTTTTATGGTGACATCCTTTTCATGTTGTCTCACTGGAGACCTATGACGACTAATGTTAAGTCACACTGAAGGTAAATTCCTCATCTAGAATGTAACGGTGCCCTTATATTTCTGATCTGAGCACCCATTTAATAGTTATTCCAATTCTTTAGGAAACCACTCACACGTGGTATTAAAAACATAATAGTTTTCATTAAACCATTATAGGAACAGTAGTCCTCATAATATCATTCCATCTCAGCACCCGATCTTTGAATTTTCCCAATTAATTTATAAAAATAAACTGGAGAAAAATTTAATTCATCACATGTTATTTATTAAATTTTATTTTTATGTGAAGGAGAGTTATAAATTTTCATCTCATTTAGTTTTACTCCTTGTACCAAATTCCTTGGAGTTTTAGGAAATATGCATGTTCAGTTCTCTAAATACAACATGAATATTTTTTATGAATGATACTCCAAAAAAAGGATCTATAAATTTCATATAATTTTCCATAAATACTTGGTATAATAATAAAAATAAATGATGGTCTTAAAATGGTTGATGTGGGTATTATATTTTCAACCTCTGGAATCATTACCAAAATTCATAGAGGGTTTCTATAATAGAATTCTTGATTCTATAAATTTTATTACTAACCTCGGTAATCCTTGAGGATGGGGTTTTTCTAAGGAAAACCATTTGGGATAATCCTAGGACGTGACTTACTAGGATGCATATTTTATAGCCACACCATTGATGATCCTTCAAGATATATGGTAAATAATTTCCAACTGAATTGATCTTATGAGTATCCTATTAGATTGAAATTAATAAATTAATTGTAAAAATATTTTAGATTTTGGTTATTATCATCTTCTATCGAGCCATGAATCAATGGTAGGAGTTGGATCATTACTATTTTAAGTTCAAATACATGTTGATTATTTGGTTTTTGATGCAAGTTATCATTATGGAAATTAAGTGCATATAATTATCCCAAGGTTTTTATTTTATTGATCTAGATTTATATCCACGTTTTCACATCATACAATGACTCTTGAAGAAGAAGTTAACGAGGAGGGGTAAATTTTCAATGGGATAGTGAAAAATTCTCTTTCATGTTGTTTAATAATTTATAGGGTCCTGATTCTTTTCAACATAGTTTGAGAAAAATTTGGGTTAAATTGACTGAGGTTAAATGTACTAGATATAGTCATGTGCTAATTATAATTTTTAATAAATATTTTACACAACACTATCTTCCTTGATATTAGCATCCTGTTGAGGAGTGACCTATCATGGGGCCACCAACAAGTATATTTTTATACCTAAATTAAATGTATTAATAGTGGAATCATGATATCTCTAGATAATAGAGTGTTTTGGGTGTGGTATTTGTAATAACCCGAATCTTCAGTTCAGGTATGTTTTTCCTTTTCTGGTCGTTTTTTAGAAAAAGAGGAAAATATGGAATTTTTCAAAGTACATGTTGTGTACTTTATAAGTACACCCCATATACTTTGATTCAGCACAAGGCCGTGTGTTGGCCGTGTCTAGGCCACACACATGGTGTGTAGCAGTGATGTGGAGGCCACTTAAAGCGGAGTACGGAAAGGCCAAGTACACACCGTGTACCCCAGAAGTACACACCGTGTAGTTTTTTTTCATTAAATGGACCGGGGTCGCGCCTAATCGACAAAAACACATTCTTCTCCAGGTTCTTCGACCGGGAGCATCCGTACGACCGCGAGCATCCCCCGATCCCCAAGCCTCCATCTATTTGCTGAATCAGCCGCTGTCGATTGCATTGGAACCACAACGGTGTGGTCATCATTCTTCTTGATTCTCATTCAATGATTTCCCCTCTTTCTCGAGATATCGTGGGTTGAACGTTTTGTGCATTTTCGTAGATCTACACCGTTCTAAGGAGAATCAAGCCTCATGGTCAAAGTATATTGATCTCCTGGCATCATGGTAGGTGTTTTGTGCCTTACCAGTCGATGTCTTTGAGTTTTATGTGAAAATTCCACCAATACCCGTGAATGGGGTATTGCGTGATTACCTTTTTCCCCCTATTGTTTTCCTTCCATGATTGTATTCTTGTGTAGAGGTAATTTGATCATGTTTGTGGAAAATTGCAATGCTTGGATGTTTTTCCCATGCCTTTTACTTGTCACAACCTTTGGGTCTTGTTAGCCTTTTGCCGTTATACCTGTTTTCCATGCCTTGGGACCGTAGGATGTAATGATATTCTTGACATGCTTGTTATGCTATAGACTGGTTAACCAAGTAGCTCTCTAGGTGTACTTTGGCCTTATAGCATTATTATGCATTGACTGGCACGGGACCGTGAGAACCTGGTGCTATAGACTATAAGGGATATACTAAGTGAGCTTCCTAGAGAGTCTTGGATATTATAGACTACATGAGGGTAGACCGAGTGAGCTTCCTCATAGAGTCTTGAACATTATAGACTACAGGGGGTAGACCGAGTGAGCTTCCCAGAGAGTCTTGGATATTATATACTACAGGAGGGTAGACCGAGTGAGCTTCCTCAGAGAGTCTTTATTTTTTTGAATTTCATTAAACCATTCCAGGCTAGAGGAGGAATTGAAAGAGCGAGCTTCCTCAAAGAGTCTGTGATAGACCTGAGACTATAGGAGGAATTGAACGAGTGAGCTTCCTCTGAGAGTTTCTAGACCTTGGGCCTATAAGAGGGTTAGACCGCATGATCTTCCTCATAGAGTCCCTAACTACCCTAGACTATAAGGGGAATTGACGGAGTGAGATTTTCTAGAGAGTCTTATAATTTCGTATGACCAAACCTGAGTGGTTATGCTGAGTGCACTGCCTAGAGGGTTGTGGTTACTTCTTGGATAAGACCAGGGGGGTTGGCTGTGAGTACTTCCCAGAGGGGTTCCTGTTGTGGTTAGTTGTTTTCTTCTCAGCTGCTTGTTGTTATGTGGATTGATTCCTGTTGTATATCATCCTGTTACTGATTACTATTTACTGCCTGCTGTTTACTGTTACTGTTTATTGCTCACTGTATTATTACCTGCCATATACTCACTGACTATTAAGAAAAGACCTTAAGGTGGTTGCCTACTGGGATTTTAGTCTCACAACCTATTTGGGCCATGTTTATGGGTCCAAACAGACTATGTTGTTGCAGGTATAGACAAGGGAAAGCGCCCTTCGAATTCTGGTACTTGATTGATTTGGAGCAGGAGAGCATGGGACCAAGCCAGGGCTTGCGATGCTGAGGAGTTGCTTATTTGATTTTCGTTTGTACTTAGGTTTAGTATTGTATTCATCATTGTGACGTGTTTGGCTACTTTCCTAGACATATGTATCATGCATTGTTTCATATATACATGTGTGCTCCAGTTGTTTCTTGTTTTAGTCTTCTACTGTTTATTATTTTTGGATATTTATTGCTTCCGCTATTGTATGCTTTGTTTACTTCTGCTGTGTACTCTGCCAATGAGGGCATAGTTTCCCCACTATCACACCCAAGGCCCTCGCTGCTAGTCGGTAGCCTCTGGAGTTTGGGGAAATACGCTTGAGGCCATGTGAACAACCAGGTACGGGGTGCCTCTGGGTGGCTTCCCGAACCAGGACGTTACAAAGTGGTATCAAAGGAATTATTTTCTCTTGATTTACTGTTTGGAGCCTTTATCTAGGGATATGATGGATTTGGTATTTGGTAATAAGCTATGTCCAGAAGTAGCTAACTCGTGTACAGGAAAAAGCCAATCTACCTCGTTTATTATAGTTTTCTATTTTGAGATTTTACGGTTGATATGATTTCACCTAGTGTGATTCACATTCCCTATGTTGTTATTGTTGTGCATGTGCGGTTCTATTTCTATCGCAACCTGATGAGATGAGGGTATTCCATCTCATGCATCAAATAGGCACTTGTTAGAAATCACATGCCATGAATTATTTCCATTCCATATAGGATACATTAGCGATTGCATTTTGTTGTGATAGACGTTGTGTAGATTATGCATGTTGTTGTGATATATGTTTGATAGAATCCATGTGGTTTAATAGAGAATTTTTTGTATTGTACCTTTCTTAAATGAATGCCAAATTTTGAGTATTGAGGTGTTATGGGCCCTCATGAATCGGAGTTGGGTAGATCATTGACTTGTTTACCTTGTATATGAATTGTATAAGATGCCAAGATTCGATTTGTGGGGAGTATGGGCCCTCACGGATCGGAATTTGGCACCTCCATGTTTGTTTTTTAGTGTTTTTCTGGGCTTCGATGCATTTTATGAGCTACTGCCTGAAAAAACCCAGAATACACGGTGTGTACTTGACTACACACTGTGTAGTTTTAAACCGTGTCACTAACTGTGTGGGTAGAAAAATGGGGTTGTGGGAAGTCTTCAGGAACACACCGTGTATGGTTGTTACACGCCATGTAGTAGTGAGCCGTGTACCCAGCCGTGTCACTAACAACACGGGTCGGGGAAGCTTGTGTAGTACACACCGTGTTTGGTACGAACACGCTGTGTAGCCTTGTTCTAGGAACCCGACCGTGACATTAACAACACAGGTCAGTGTTATCTTCTCCTATACACGCCATGTTTTTTCATAACACGCCGTTTAAGGGTCAGCCGTGTAGCCGACTGTGTAACTAACAACACAGGTCGCTGAAACCTTGTCTAGTACATGCCTTGTCCTTAGTGAACACGCCGTGTAGTCTAGGGTTAAGAGGAGCATGTGAGTTAGCTGTGTAAAGAGACTCGGGTAGGGGAATGGACTTCATGTACACGCTGTGTGTGGGGAAAACATGCCGTGTAGTTTGGGGTGTTACACGACCAGCTGTGGTAGAGGTACACACCCATGTGAATGGATTTAAGGAACATGCCGTGTAGTTTTATACATGCCGTGTAGTCATGTTTAGTAAAAATTGAGTGTTTCTTTCTCCTGTTTCTGTTTTGTACTCTTGTGTTCTCTGTCTTGGATAATCCTGATCTAAGGTGTGCTTTTGATCTTTCAGAGCTATGCCTCCAAGACATCCTCCGGTTTTACATTAGCTACCAGACGGTGATCAGACACCTGATATGGCTAATCAGGGAACTCCTGCAGATCCTCATACTATGTTAGCCTTGGCACCAGTAGCTATACCCGTTGCAGGCGCCGATGCACAGTTCCGGGAGGACTTCCTGAGGATGATGCAGACCATTCAGGGAGGGCTGCCTCCTGCCCCGTCGATGGCTGAGTTGACGCGGGTTTTCTAGCAGCAGCATTCTCCTACTTTCTCTGGGGATGGGGGACCCCAGGCTACAGAGTCATGGTTAGAGGCGATGCTGATGATCTTTGAGCACCTAGAGATACCTTTGGAGAAAAGGGTAAAGCTGGCTACTAATATGCTCCAAGACACCACCAAGAGGTGGTGGGAGGTGATCTCACAGTCAGGGCGCTAGTAGAGTATGACTTGGGATGAGTTTTGGCACATCTTATACGATTTATTCTACCCGGATACCTTGAGGGATGATCGAGCATGGGATTTTATGAGTCTCGAGCAGGGTACTCTTTCTGTTATGGAGTACTCATCTCGTTTTACCGAGCTGCAGCGCTTCAGGCCAATTCCAACAGGTGATGAGTTGTTCCTTGCTAGGAAGTTTGAGTACGGTCTCAGGCAGGAGATCCGTTCCTAGGTGAATATCTTCAGGTTGACTTTGATATCCTCTATCGTCAACCATGCGCTGATCATTGAGTGCAATCTGAGAGATTCTGGAGCAGTGAGCCAGGGCGGTTCAACTTCCAGATTAAGTGTTCCTCCTACTGATAGCAGGAAGCGCCATAGAGAGTCTGCTCGAGGAGATTAGGGTTAGTGGAATGCATCTTTGGTCAACCACGTAGTATGCTACCAGTGTGGTAGGAGTGGGCATACTAGGCCTCAGTGCCAGAGAGACCCGATGGAGTGCCGATCTTGTGGCAAGATGGCCCATCTTCAGCATTTTTTTCATATATTCTCACCTACAGCTGGTGGTAGGGGTTCTTCTATGACCCCACACATAGGAGATGTATTGACAGTTTCTCACCAGTCTGGGAATTGGAGTTCTTCTGGCCGTTCGGGCTGAGGTGGAGGTCGCGACCGTGGTGGTCAGTCACCAGGTTACCAGTGACAGTAGAGTGGATCAGCTCAAAGTGGTCAGCCAGGGGCGCGGGGCAGCGGTACATGCCAAACTTTCACCATGGAGCAGACATATCATGAGAAGGATCCTGACCCTTCCACAGTTTGAGGTACGATCTTAGTAGCCTCAGTTTTATCTTCATCCCTTTTCGATACCGGTGCTTCACATAGCTTTATTTCTATTACTGTTGTGGAGAGCCTTGGGCTCTGTATCTTTTCGTCTACCGACATGTTGACTCTTGATACACCGTTGGGAACAAGTACATCTAGAATACATTATTGCAGAGAGTTACCTCTTGAGGTTGTAGGGTGTCACTTCTTATGGGACCTCTATTTCCTAGAGATGACAAGCTATGATGTCATTCTCGATATGGACTAGTTAGTTCCCTTCCAGGCAGTCGTCGATTTCTATCGCCGTAGGGTGAGTTTTGAATCACCAGAGGGTAGATGTTTTCTTCATATAGGAGAGTAGGATGTCCAGGCAGGTAGAGCTGGACCAGAGCATCATGGGCTAGGGGGAGTTACAGCCCATATTTCCAGTCTTTATCTGGATGACTAGGGGACTTCACAGTTAGACTTTCCTCGAGTGGTGGATCATTTCAGGGATGTCTTTCCAAAGGACTTTTTAGGTTTGCCTCCAGAGCATGAGTTATACTTCTCGATTGATCTCGTGATAGGAGTAGCACCGGTGTCCATTCCTCCTTATAGGATGGCTACACCAGAGTTTTATAAGCTCAAGAAGCAGTTGGAGGAGTTGCAGGCAAAGGGTTTCATCCGACCCAGTAATTCTCCTTGGGGTTCGCCTGTCCTATTTGCGATGAAGTCAGAAGACACCAATAGGCTTTGCATGGATTATCAGAAGCTAAACCAGTTGACGGTCAAGAACTAATATCCCTTGCCGAGGATCGATGACCTCTTTGATCAGCTTCGAGGAGCCCGAGTGTTCTCGAAGATCAATTTGAGGTCCGGTTATCATCAGTTGCATGTTAGACCCTCAGATATAACTCTTACAGCCTTCAGGAGCAGGTATGGTCTATATGATTATATGGTCATGCCATTCAGTCTCACAAATGGACCAGCAACTTTTATGGAACTGATGAACCGAGTGTTATATCCATACTTGGATTCCTTCGTTGTGGATTTCGTGGACGACATCTTGGTGTACTCGCACACTAGACACGACCATGCTACCCATCTTGATATCATTTTGAGTACATTGAGAGAGCATCAGTTATATGCTAAGCTCTCAAAATGCCACTTTTGGATGGATCAGACTCACTTCTTGGGTCACGTTATCTCAGAGACAAGAGTATCAGTGGACCTAGAGAAAGTGAGAGCTGTATTTTCCTGGTAGCAGCCAAATAATGTCTTTGAGGTGTGGAGTTTTCTAGGGATGGATAGATACTACATGCGTTTCATACAGGAATTTTCATGCCTAGCAGCACTACTGAAAGGTCTGACTAAGAAAGGGGTGAAGTTATTATGGTCAAATTCCTGTGAGTCAGCCTTTCAGGAGCTGAAGGGTAGGTTGACGTCAGCACTGATACTAGTCTTTCTAGATCCAGGGAAGAGCTATACAGTCTACTGTGATACTTTAGGTGTCGGACTGGGAGTTGTGCTTATGCAGGGAGATGGAATCATTGCGTACGGGTCTCGTTAGTTGAGGCCACACAAGAGGAACTACCTGACGCACGATCTGGAGTTGGTAGCTGTTGTTCATGCCTTATGCTTTTGGAGACATTACCTTCTGGGAGAGCACTTCGTGGTTTTCACCGATCAAAAGAGTCTCAAGTACATCTTCACTCAGCGTGATCTGAATATGAGACAGCGTAGGTGGGTCGAGTATCTTCAGTCCTTCGACTTTGAGCTTTCCAATACGCCGGGAAAGGGAAACATAGTGGATGATGGATTGAGCAGGAGAACTCATATTCAGGAAATTTATGAGGTCAACAATGAGTGGAATATTATGGATCTCTTCTATGAGATGCACTTGGAAGTGCACGAAGGACAAGGACATACTTTTCTATCTTATGTAGCTATTACCTCTACCCTTATTGATCGGGTACGGATGAGGAAACTATCAGAATCAGAAGGCATAGTCCTAAAAGAGAGTGTGTTAGGGGAGGACCCTCTTCCTAGATGGACAGTGTCGAGGATGAGATTTTTCATTTCCAGGGACGCATATGGGTGCCAGTAGACATACGCGAAGAAATGATGTGTGATTTTCATTCTTCAGTTTGGGCAGTTCATCTGGGAACCACCGAGATGTATCATGATCTACACCGCCAGTACTGGTGGCCAGGTATGAAGAGAGATGTTACTGGGTTCGTCATGAGATGTTCTACTTGTCAGTAGGTGAAAGCGTAGCATCAGAGACCAGTAGGGATTTTAAAATAGTTGCCCATTCCCAAGTGGAAGTGGAACAATGTTGTGATGGACTTTGTTACCAGGTTACCGAGGTCACCTCGAGGGAGTGATACTGTTTGGGTTGTCATCGACAGGTTTAGGAAGGTTGCTCACTTCTTGCCGATCAAGGAGACCTTCCGTGTTGATGAGCTGGGGCGGTTGTACATCTGAGATATTGTACATCTACAAGGATTTCCACACTCCATTGTTTCAGATAGGGATGCACACTTTACTTCTCGGTTCTAGAAGGGGCTTCAGAAGGCTTTGGGTACACAGGTACTTTTGAGTAAAACATACCATCCCTAGACAAAAGGCCAGTCCGAGCGTACAATCCAAGTTCTTGATGATATGCTCCGAGCTTGCATTCTAGACTTTGACGGTTCTTGGGAGAAGCATATTCCTCTTGTGGAGTTTTCCTATAACAATAGTTTTCAGGAGACTATTTAGATGGCACCCTATGAGGATTTGTATGGTAGGCCATGCCGATCACCTTTGTGATGGCTGGAGTTAGGAGAGGCAGCTTTGTTGGGACCTCGTCTTGTTTAGGAGACCTCAGAGCAGATAGAGTTGATTAGGAAAAGGATGTCTACATCACAGTCTCAATAGAAGTCTTATTATGATTTGCGGAGACCACCTCTGGAGTTCAAGGTTGGGGATCAGGTTTTCCTACGTATCGCACCGAGGTTGGGACACAAGAGGATTCAGAGATAGTGTAAGCTTTCACCATGGTACATCGGGCCGTTTTAGGTGTTGGAAATAGTTGGACCGATTGCCTATCGGGTGCAGTTACCTCAGAGGTACCGGGATATGAATGACATATTCCACATCTCTCAGCTTCGATGATACTTTTCAGACCTGTATCATGTCTTTCAACCCGAGGAGGTTGAGCTCGAAGCAGATGCATCATTTGAGGAGTATTCTATCCAGATTGTTGATCGCAGTACGAAGGTTTTTCATGGCCGGTTTGTTGCACTGGTATGGGTGCTATGACAGCATGGGAAAGTACAGGATGAGACCTGGGAGTGGGAGGCTGATGTACGATCGCAGTGGCGAGAGCTATTTAGGGTTTCATCTTCTATGCCTCGCTAGGGAAATTCGGGGATGAATTTCTTTAAGGTGGGAAGTTTTTAAAAACCCAAATCTTTGTTTCAGGTATGTTTTTCCTTTTCTGGTCATTTTTATGAAAAATAGGAAAATCTATAATTTTTTGAAGTACACGTCCTGTACTTTATAAGTACACGCCGTGTACTTTGATGCAGCGCAAGGCCATGTGCTGGCCATGTCCGGGCCACACACACGGTCTGTAGGGGCGATGTGGAGGCCACTTAAAACAAAGTGCATAAAGTCCAAGTACATGTCATGTACCCTAGATGTACACGCCGTGTAGTTTATTTTTTTCATTAAACGGACTAGGGTCCCGCCTAATCGATTGAAACACCATCTTCTCCAGGTTCTTCGACCGGGAGTGTCCGTATGGCCGCGAACATCCCCCGATCCCCTGAGCCTCTGTCTGTTTACCTAATCGACCAACATAGATTGCATTGGAACCGCAGTGGTGATCTCTTCCTTCTTCTTGAGTTCCATTCCATGATTTCCCCTCTTTCTCAAGATATTATGGGTTGAATGTTTTGTGTGTTTTCATAGATCTAAACCGTTCTAAGGGGAATCAAGCCTCGTGTTCAAAGTATATTGATATCCTAGCATCAACGTAGGTGGTTTATTCCTTACCGTTCAATGTATTTTTGTTTTATGTGAAAATTCCATCAATAGCTGTGAACGAGGTATTGCGTGTTTACCGTTTTCCCCTGTTGTTTTCCTGCCATTCTTGTATTATTGTGTAGAGGTAATTTGGTCATGTTTGTGGATAATTGCTATGCTTGGATGTTTTTTCCATGCCTTGTTCTTGTCACGACCTTTGGGTCTTGTTATCCATTTTCCGTTATACCTGTTTTACATGCCTAGGGACTGTAGGATGGAATGATATTCTTGACATACTTGTTATACTGTAGACTGGTTTTCGAAGTAGCTCTTTAGGTGTACTTTGTCCTTATATCATTATTATGAATTGACAGGCATGGGACTGTGAGAACCTAGTGCGATAGACTATAAGGGATGGACCGAGTGAGCTTCCCAAAGAGTCTTGGATATTATAGACTATAAGAGGGTAGACCGAGTGAGCTTCCTCAGAGATTCTTGAACATTATAGACTATAGGGGGTAGACTGAGTGAGCTTCCCAGAGAGTCTTAGATATTATAGACTACAGGAGGGTAGAACGAGTGATCTTCCTCAGAGAGTCTTTACTTGTTTGAATTTCCTTAAACCATTCTCGGATAGAGGAGGAATTGACCGAGTGAGCTTCCTCAGAGAGTCTATGATAGACATAAGAATATATGAGGAATTGACCGAGTGAGCTTCCTTAGAGAGTTTCTAGACCTTGGGGATATAATAGGGTTAGACCGCGTGATCTTCCTCAGAGAGTCCCTGACTACCCTAGACTATAAGGGAAATTGACCGAGCGAGCTTCCCCAGAGAGTCTTATAATTTCGTATGAACAAACCTAAGGGGTTAGGCTGAGTGAACTACCCAGAGGGTTGTGGGTAATTCTTGGATAGGACTAGGGGGTTTTCTATGAGTACTTCCCAGAGGGGTTCCTGTTGTGGTTAACTGTTTGCTTATCGGATGCTTGTTGTTTTGTGGATTGATTCCTATTGTATATCATCCTGTTACTACTTACTATTTACTGCCTGCTATTTACTGTTACTGTTTACTGCTCACTGTACAGTTACCTACCATATACTCACTGACTGTTAGGACCAGATCTTAGAGTGGTTGCCTACTAGGATTTTAGTCTCACACCCTGTTTGGGCCATGTTTTTGGGCCCAAACAGACTATGTTGTTGAAGGTATAGTCAAGGGAAAGTGCACTTCAACTTCTAGTACTTGATTGCTTTGGAGTAGTAGAGCATGGGACCAAGACGAGGCATGCCATGCTGAGGAGTTTCTTATTTTATTTTATTTTGTACTTGGGTTTAGTATTGTATTCAGCATTGTGACTTGTTTGGATTCTTTCCTAGACATATGTATCATGCATCATTTCATATATACATGTTTTCTCCAGTTGTTTCCTGTTTTAGTCTTCTTCTGTTTATTGTTGTTGGATATTTACTGCTTCCGCTATTGTATGCTTTGTTTACTTCCTCTGTGTAGTCTGCCAATGATGGCATAGTTTCCCCACTATCACACCCAAGGCCATCGCTGCTAGTCGGCAGCCTATGGCTTTTGGGGAAATGCGGTTGAGGACATGTGACCAAATGGGTACGGGGCGCCTCTGGGTGGTTTCTGGAACCGGGACGTTACAGTATTATATTGTTTAGTGGGTTTAGAATGTGAAAGAAAAAATGAATTAGATTTTATTAAATTCATTTTTAACCAAGTGTCATAAACATGGATATCCCCTCAACATACATGTTAAATCATTATTTTCTATAAGCTTTAATGTTTTTTATCTAACCGAGTGAGACCTCACTCGATTACCCTCACCTGGGAGTTTTGACTTGATATAAGGGATGAAATGATAACTTCATTACATGACCTCAGTTGTCTAAGTGATCGGGGATCTCCAATCATCCTTAGGTCAGTCCACTTCTCACGATCACAAGTTGAAGAGAGAACATATGTGGTATGTGTGTATGATCCAGTGAAAGAGGAAAGATGAACTAAAAATATCTCATAAAAATTAAATGTCATAATCTTCTAAAAATTATAATAAATCCAAAGAAAAATAAAAAAAATAGATTTATCAATTAGTTATTGAATTCATTAATAGCGTGTTTAAGGGAATCCCTTGAACTCAAAAACTAATGGATTAGTGTCCCATCACCAGAGTATTACAAAAAAATAAATGAAAGAAAATAATGAAATAATGACTCAACTATCCATAGAGTAATTTTATAAGAAAAACCTTCCACACTGAATAGATCTTCTTTAAATAGAGCATCCTAGGGGGCTTCACATGGATTATCTCCACAAACCTTGTAATTCAAATGAAATTCTTCATTCTATAAAAATTTTATATTCTTCAAGAATATTCCTCCATTTTAGTGTTTAAATTCCTTTTCATGGATTCTTTCACATGTGAATATCTAGGGTCTGGATTCCTCTTGATGGTCATCTCACCAATAATTCTTGTTGTAACACTCCCTTACAACAATCGAGCTATGTATGGTTTCTATAAGAATCAAGAGTGAAATTTTATAATTCTCTATGGATCCATTGGGAGACCAGTTCTTCTTAAGGGTTTGTATGAGGATATTCTAGGATCTGATTTGGATTTCTAATGGAAGTGGTATTTCAAATTCTTAGACTAGTCATCAACAAACATGGGATTTAGTAAAATAAGAATGTAATAAGAGGTCTTCATTTGGATAGGTTGGTAAGAATTTTAATCATGATAATCCATATATTATCCTTTTAATAATATTTGATCTACACACGATTTTTTCATCCTAAAAGGTCTTTTACTTTTATTTATTTTCTTCAAAAAAATTGCATGGATAATGTTTTCATGTAATCTTTGAATGGTTCCATGAGTATTGATGTGGTTCCCACGTCTTGACCTTAATTCCTATGGGAACTCATTGAAGCCTACCTTCAATCTTACAGAAGTTTATATTTAACAAAATAATTAAGCCTTATATTGGGAAAGAAAAGCCTTATGATTGGATAAAATTCTTATGATCAGCTTAGATAATCCTTACATTCACAATTGAAGCCCAATACCATACTCATCAAATCTTTATACAGGGCAGTTCTTCCAAAAATTTGAAAAGTACCAAATCCTTACACTTTGGGAAAAGAATTACTCTCTTCTATAGTGTCCTAAAATTTCCTCTCCAGCATGATGATGGGAAAGGAAAAAGTAATACAATGCGACCTTTTACATTTTCCAATCCTTCTGGAAAGTCTTACGATCAATGGTTTAGTCTTATACTTGATACTGAAGTCTTATGATGAGTGGAAAAATCATTATGATGGTATATATGAATCTTTACATTCAACTACATTTTCCATTTTATTGTAAAAACCATGAAATTCTAATTTTTATTGTAGAATTTATTAGAATTAAATACAGACTGAATAAAAATAATAAAACTAATATTTGAAATCCTCTAAGAAATGAAAAACATGAATTAATAAATGTTTGAATTTTCATTAAAATCCTAAGGATGAATCAAAAAATTGAATTCAATTACTTTAGGAATTTAAAATTTTAATTCATGATTTTACAAAATATTACTAAATGTATCATTTTGCTAAGATTTAAATTAATTAGGGGGTAATTTACAATGAAAAGAAGAACAAAATTTGGGAAAATTAGGATCTCTTCAATATAAATTTGTATTTATTCCCATTTTACAAAAAAATACAGAGAATATTTGGAGTATTACTAATGACCTCAAGTGAGGGGAAAGGGATAAACACTCTTGTTATTCCTTAAAATCTCAAATATATCATTTGGAATTTCGTTGATGAAGATATCAACAAGTTGATCACTGGTAGGAATGAACACCAACTTTATGTTCCCTTGGAAAAAATTCTCCTTGATGAAGTGAAATCTTATGTTAATGTGTTTATAATAAGGGTGATGAATTGTATTTTTGGAGAGATCAATTTCATATTAGTTGAAACCGGAAATCTTTTGTGGTTCCTCAACCCCACCCTCAAATCATCAAACTATTCTTTTGTCTATATCATTTTGGTAGAGAAACTTATAGTAGATAGATATTCAGCCTATTTGGCAATCAATTTAACAAAATTATGCTTCTTATTGTGCCAAATCACAAAACTTCCTCCTAAGATAATTATTTAACCTAAAGTTGAATTTATGTCATCATAATCACCTATCTAGTCAGTAGTAACAAATCTAGACACATTCAAGTGATAACATCTTCGGTACATAAACCAAAAATTCAATATTCCTAGGTTGTACTTCAATAATCTCTTGGTATGCATTATATGTGACTATTTTGGATCAAGATGATCCCCTTCAAATAGGTCCAATGTATTGACAATATCAGGTCTTGATGTAGTGAGATAAATCAAGATACTAATTAGTCTTCTAAACTTCTAGGAATTCTCATTTCTTCCTTTTGTATCCTTTCCAAGATTCATCTTAACCTGTATAGGTATGGTCAATGGTTTGGACTATTCCCTAAAAAATTTATCCAAAACTTTATTTACATATTTTTCTTGGGATAGGTAAAACATATTCTTGTATCCCATATTATAATACTTGAAAATATTTCATTTACCTCAATGGGTAAATCTCAAATAATTTAATCATTTATCTATAAAATTCATCAAAACAACTATATTGGGATCCTGTTAAAATAAAATCATCAACATAGAAAATTACAATAAGACCTTATTATGTAATTTCCTTTATATATAGGCTATTTTTATCCATTACTTTAATGAATTTATTCTATTTCAAACTACCATCCATATTTGAATACCAGGCCTATAGGGTTTGTTTGATCCCATTTAAATCCTTCTTAAATTTTAATTCCATAGTTATATCATTTTGAATAATGAATCCTTCAAGTTTCTTAATATAAAATTATTTCTCCATTTCTCTTTTCACATAGTAATATTTCACATCCATTCGAAAAATTATGCACTTCTAATGAACTTCACTAGCTATGAACATCTCTTTAATCAAACAGGAGGAAAGGTCTCTTCAACATAAATTCTTCCAACCTACGAATAACACTTTCATTCAATGTTGACCTTATTCATGGAGACTTATCTTTTATCATTCAACCTGTTTCTGAATAGCCACATAGTCCTAATTATATTATTCCCTTTTATTCTAGGGATGATATCCCAAGTGAATTTATTGTCAATCAGATACAATTTATCATTAATAGCATCATCCCATTATTTATGTTTGGTACCAAAAACAACTAAATTTGGTTCAATATAAGAGATAATATATATTTTTTTATCAACTATTATAATTCTTCTAGTTCAAATAGGTTCATTTGGGTTCCCAATTATATTATATGCTTCCATATGATATTTTAGTTTTTGATATTTCAATTTTTTAACTTTAGTAGTATTTTTTCATCACTATTCTGATCAAAGTCAATATCAACAAAATGTGGTTTTTGTTAAACCAATTTTTCACTATTTTGATTAGGAACCTATTCATTGTATTCATCATTATCAACTAGATGTACATCATATGGCTCAATAAAATTGGGTTTGATTTTAATGATTTTCAGTTAACAATTTTCCACCATTTTATGAATCCTCTTATCCTAGCATCTATACACTTTTCTATTGGATATGTATCCTAGAAATATATATTTTTTGGTCTTCTTATTAAATAGTCCTAGATTATTATTCTTGATTTTTATCATATTGTTACTACAAAAACACCCTGATGTAGTCCAAAATTGGTTTGTTTTTATACCACATCTCATAAAAGTTCATATTAGGATTTGATATCCACAAGAATCTATTTTGGATATGCACAACTATTCACAAATAAAATCTCTTATATAACATTGATATGTAATGTTTTGTGAGCACATTTCTCCCCCATATTGACCGAGATTATTTCATTTCATTTTTATACACATTTTTATATGGTGTATAATGATTAATATATTGAAATTTAATAGCATTATTTTCAAGTTAGGCCTTAAATTATTTTCCTATAAACTCTTTTACATTTTCAAATACGAACTTTTTAAAGAAAACCCCTAGTTCCTTATCAACTTTTATTCTAAAAATTTTAAACAACTTCACCTATTTTTATTTTTACTTTTTAAAAATCACATTAGTTATTCCATGGAAATTATCAGTTAATGTGATGGATGAAGGATAACCCCGAGTGGATTTATGCTTCATTGTCCCATAATTGTTTTTGAATGTATCAACTCAAGAAGCATTATAGCATATATTTCAACCCTCTTACAACATCCTTGTGTTATCTTTATATTTTGGAAGGTTTCACACATGTCTTGTCTTTGTCTCCTCAGATGAGGTATATCTCATACAACTTCTCTCTTTGAATTTTTTCTCATACTTCTTTGATAAAGGTGGGACACTATTCTATGCTCTAATTTGTTCTCATATTTTATGTTCAAATATTAAAAATTAACTGAATCTCAAATTTGAAAAATATTACCACTAGTTCTTTTACCTAAAGTGATAAATTATACATCATTAATCCACTAGATAATTGTTGTAAAACCGGGTTCCCTAAACCCAACATAGAAATAAATTTTTTTATTACCACATCATGTATACAAGGAGTTATTCTTATTGTACTTTTACCATAATAGTGTTGATATTTCTTCTTAAACTATTTATATAGTAATGTTAATAGATTATTTGTCATAATAAAAAGGTTATGGTTGTTCCTAGGCTATAATGAGAACCTTTTAGAACTATTACATAAATCATAAACAAATTTCCTATGGTCTAGATACATCATTATGAATGGGCATAGATTATGTATGACTATCAAGTACTAGGGGCTTATAAGTATTGATATTTCATCACATTAAGTTCACACTTGGTGACTAAAAGTAGATGAGATCATGAGGACTGGACTATAACGAGAAAAAAACATGTTTTATGTTTCATTGGTTGTTACTATCTATAAAAATGTGTAATAGTATCTTGAAATGATATTTTTATCAGTATATACTATCAAATTATATATTTTTATGTGAGATGAAAACTATGGCATTTAAGTCATAGTGATATAGAATCCTTTGGGTGCATTATTGGTGTCATGAGATCGATTGAATAATCAAGATAATTTTTTTTCTTCTAAATGGATGTTATATCTCAGGTCTATTTGATCAGAATGGTAGTAACTTCAATAAATCTATGGCCATGATAGAAGAAGAAATGTCCATCTAGTAAGTTAAATGAACAATAAAGTAAGAAAGGATGATGACAAGAAGTGTTCTTCATTTTTTAGGAGGTATCATGAGATAAATATATTATATTACATGTTGAGTGTTCATAGGAAAGGTTATGTTTGTTATTATTACAATTTATATCTTTATAGACCTTGATGGGTTTCTAGACTCCTCTTATAGTTTTTGAATCACATTCAGTTCTATCGAGATAATTCCATAGAGGCTCACACAGTAAGTGTATTCAAAATTATGGCCTATTGATATGAATACAAGTATAGGACATAGTTGGATCCACCATCGATCCTGATTTATTTATGATTTTTAGAAAATATCCAATGATTAAATAAATACAAATTATACGAGTATAGATTAATTTATATTGAATTTATCTATTAAAAGAATTCATAGTATATTAAGTGAATACAAGAAAGAATATTATATGAATGAATAGTATTTTAATATTCAAGGTTCATTTAATATTTTATTGAATGATGAGTTTGGTTAATGGATTTATTTTTTCATGTAATATATTTAATATATTATAATAAAGTGATTAAAATTTTATATGATATTTATGACCTTGTTAGTTGGCCAGAACATGTTGTTTATGGCTAATTTAGTGGGTAATAAATATTAATGGTTTGGGAAGCCTTTTCCTGGTAATTTTATAACTCACTATATAAGGTAGAGGGGGATCACATTGATTAAAATATTCAGAATAAAATGGTTGAGAGAATATCTCTCATATTCCCGCTTCCTAGAGAGATAAGTTGATTATTTGAGGAATCGGTCTGTGTTCTCTTACATAGATCAAATGGTTGTCACTGTAGTTATCATTGGGACGTCGAAGACATCATCGGATCACTACACTAGCACCCATATTTCAATGATTGATGCTCCCATAGACTTTTAAAGCATATGTGGATGATCTAAAGGGATTTGAATTCAATTCCTTCAAGAAATAGTCACCGATGATGGGCTATTGTCGAACACATCATCAAATCAATTGATGTATTTTATGGTTTATTTTTCTTGCATAAAATTAATAATGAAGGATCCTTAAGACTTAAAATAATGTTGTGTATCACCTAAGAGGATGTATTCATATATTAATTGTGATAAAAATTTTAAATCCTCCACCCATTAGCTTCCACTGTGTTCCCGAATACCTTCAATTGGTATTAGAGAGACCGTGTGGATTTTTAAGCTAATAAAAAAAATTAAATTTGTAACAAATTCATGTAGGGGGAATCAGAAAATGTGCATCAATATAGATGGATATAAACTCTGATATTGGTTGGGAAAGATATTTGAATCTAAATATCAAAAATTGGATCATCATATGTTTTTATGACCAAATTTTCCAGCCATTTTTTGGTGGTATCATTATTTGGTTTCATTCCAGTTCCATGTCTTCAGAATTATATTTTCCAGCCTGACATCAATTCCAATGGTTGGAGAAAGTTTTATTTAAATAATATCCTAATTCAAAAGGCTTTTAAAAATGAAAAATAAAAAATATGTTAAAAATGAGGGGGTGGAGGGGGTCAATCTCTTATAGATAACCAAATAATTAAAAAAAGTGTCAGTGGTAAGGCATCCACGAGCCTCTAGAAAAAAATCATGTATTAAATTTAGGTTGATAGTGCCATCACCACTCCAGCCAGATCCACCACATGAAACACTACGGGTTTATACCCCTCTATCCATCCTCTCAAATTCTGCCAACCCCCCGCCACAATCCCTCCACTGTGGCCGCCATTCCCACTGTGCTCGGCCTCAGCCAGCCTTCCCCTAGTGATATGCATTGTAGCTGCCGCACCCACCCTACATGAACTACCATATCTCGTCATACTTCCACATGACTGGCCCAACTTGTCCCA
The DNA here is from genome assembly GCA_963277665.1 of Viscum album. NCBI lineage: Eukaryota > Viridiplantae > Streptophyta > Magnoliopsida > Santalales > Viscaceae > Viscum > Viscum album. The sequence continues at coordinate 8,839,603 of OY728143.1, read as the reverse complement.
CTACCATATAAAACCACTGTTCGAGCCTCCCACCACTCATGTTTCCCCTCACCAGACCTTCTAAACCCCAACCACCATTCTATATTGTTCTTGCATGCCATTGCTTCTAGACCACATGTAGCTTGAATTCGCTTTCTCAGGATCCCCCAATCGTCACCAGCCATGATGGTCCCCCATATTCCTTCCATTTTGTTCCACTATCGATGTAACACCTCAATCTTCTATGGAACAATTCCTTTTAAATAATTCAATAGCTTGCGTTGAATGGAATATCGAGTTCGAGCAAACCAAGATCTTTCAAACTAGCCATTTAAATAGAGATTATGAATAGTATTAACCAAATAATGAAATTTATAAAGTTTAATTTTCAAAATAATATTCATTTTTGAATTTGGAATATCCAAATTCTCTTTGGGTGGAATTATGGTAATTTTCGAAAAAAATCTATTTTTGATGAATAGTGAAAAATACTGCGTTGTTAAAAACAGACTATTTCATTATAATAATTATTTTACAATAAATTGTTTTAAAGTAAATATAGATAAATAATACATATATTAATCCAATATGGTTCATTGGAACCATTTTATTATATAATTATATATATATAATTTATTAAACTTTTGAACGTTGCTTTTACCCGCCTTCTAGCCCCATCTATGGGATTTGCATTAAACGTAATTTTACTGATTCTGTGAATTCAATTTAGAAAAATGGACATACATGGTTTTAATTAGTATGAAAAATTTTGTCGAATAAGATCAAAATATTTTTTTGGTGAATAGTAACTTTTGGATTTTATTTACAACGGTTAATGGAAAATAGGGTAATTAAAGGTAAAATTAATATTATAACAATATAATATTACCCTAAAAGTTGTTCTAATTTCATTGGATAAATGTGTTTCGACAAAAATAAACCTGAGGTAGAAATTATAATTCTTTTTAGGCCACTTTTGTTATATTAGGACATTTATTATATTTTATTTAAAGAAGAGTTAAAAATGCCACATCAAAATTTTATTAACTACATAATTTTTTATATAAGGATATATAAGTGATATGGTAAATTATAAATAGTATTTAGAAAAATAAAATTATTATCTAAATAATGGTAATTTATTTTTAATTGTATTAAATAAAAAATTAAATTAAATGGTGATAAAATAATGATGGTGTAATTGAATTATTAAAGAAAGAATCTATTAAATGTTATTAAATATATTAAAATAAATATAATTTGAATTAATTAATAATATACTTGAATTTTATAGATAACATAAACATTGTTTTGACATATTAGAATTATTAGTTTGAAGTTATCATGTTAGTTTTATATTTTAAAAAATTCAAATTTTGAATAGTATCAATATTGACATAAATGATACTTTAAAATATATAATATTTAATTAAACTTTATACAATTCATAAAAATATAAGGATTGTAAAAATGACTAGGATAATGGTAAATATGTTATAAATTATCCTATTGGGGTCCTTTTGGAATTTTATAGTAACAACATTAACCCTATAGTGTAAAAAAAAAAAAGAAGACATGGTAAGAGTTAAACTATTTAACTATTGGTAAACCCAAAGAATAAAATTTATTTTGTGACCTAATATTCTCTAAAATTTTTTTTATTAGAGTATTTAGACCCATAATCATATTATCCTCAAAATAAATCACTTTGTATCTATTTTAAAATGAAATCCAATTTATAATAAATTAATAAATTAAGATCTTTCAAAAATACCCCTCACTTCTCTTATAAAAGGGAACATCTCATTCTCTCTAATTCACACCTCCAAATCCCTTTTACTCAGACAAAACATACCAGCTTATTCTTATAACTTCCCTAAATTCATCCTAGAGGCCACAATTTTGGTAGAAATCCAACATATTGAGTCCTTTTGTGCAATCCAAAAGGAGACACCAGAAAAAGAGGTATTTGTTTTATCACCTCTTTCAAAGTTCATTTCTTCATATAATTAATCTTTCTATGTTTTTTCCACATAAAAATAATAAATCTAGTATCATCCATATACTAATATGTTATTATAATCATGTAAAAACCATATTACTCATTTTATTCATCATAAAAATAACAATATCACCATGCATATTTATGTACGACTTACCATCTTCACACTGTGGTGTAATTTGTTATTAAACACTAATTTTTTTGGATGGGTATAATGATGAGTATAATGGATATAAATATTTAATATAAAATGATAATTATTCTTTATAATTAATATACCATCCAATTCCATACCATTTAACCACCAAGGGATTGATATCGTTGCTCATGTGTATGTATGACCTACCACCTCCATGACACATTGAGATTAATTATCCACATTAACCATTAAATAATGATTATAAATTTTATATGATGAGTAAAAATAAAAATTATGAACCTAATTTATTGCCTTATATGAATAAAATATATCCTATGCATAACAAACATGACTTACATGACAAAATAGGAATGTGAAAACCAAGCAGTTAACACCCGAAACAACGATAATAGAGAAATATTATTTCCAAAATGATATAAGAGGATCATATATGATATAAGAAATATGGATATGGTCCTATTATAATTTAATAACATTTTTTAACTATTATACATGAGGATAAATCCCCTTTTACTAAAGTAAAGTATAAGGTAAGGTTTAATTTCACAATCTCTTTATTATCCAAGATTTCTTATATATAAGTATCTATTGGGATATCATTATCATCCCTATCAATGTTTCTTAAAATGTAATTCAAAATATTATCAACATTTTTTTAAATTATTTTTTACCCATGTTTTACTTTTTACAAATTTTTTTGAAAGAAATATTTCCTTCATTTTCCAAACAAGATACTTTTTAACCTTTTCGACTAATTAAGGAAGGAATGTTTTTTGACTGTGCATGTGGTATGTTTATACCATTCAGGTTTTATGTTTAAGTATTATCATTTTTATGCTAGTCTTAATATTAATTTTTATGTTATGTTTCACCCTTTTCATAATAGGAATGCATTGGACTTGGTAAGTGGTGGATGAGGCTTTCTATTTCACCTTGATGTATCAATAGGTATCATGGGAAAAACTAGTGTCTTGGAACAAGGACTTGATGGTATGGTAATGGTCATGGAACGAGGCCTTGACGTTATAGTTATGATGTCCAATATTATGCATTTCCTCATTATGATATTATTGATTTATATTGCATGATATGATTCGACTAGTAGAATATCCATGTAAAAGTTTAAATGGAATTATTTGAATTATTCTTTCCATATTATGCTAAATATTATGTTTAAAAGGATCATGTTTTAGTTTTATACATTTCATTAAAGGTTTATGCTTATTTATGATATCTTCTACTATATTTTTATCCTTACTGAGAATCTAAGACCACCCCTTTCTTATGTGTCATTTTCCCCAGGATTCGAAGAAGTATATTAATATTGAATTTTAGGGATAGTCTAGGAGATATTATATTTTTAAAAGGGGATAATATATTGTTTTTATTTCAAGATATAATGTAAAACCTATGTTTGTATATAGTATTTCCAATTTTACTAAACTGATCGGTCCTTTGGGATTTGATTTTCTTATGATGATGAAAATTTAATAAAATAATGCACCAATTTTGGGAACCTAGGGTCAAGGTATTATAGTTGTTATCAGAGTAAGTTTATTACAAACCTTAGAAACTAGATTTAGAAAAAACATTATTAAGGAACATTACCATAAGATATAATTTGAGGATAAGTATAGAAGAAGAACCTAGAATTTTGGTAATGTAGAGATTATGTGGGTATTATAAGAAAATACATCCATTTCTAGATACTATATGTGCATGTGGTTCTAGAACAGATGTACCTAGAAGTAATAACTTCAACAAGGTGTTTTGAGCTTGACTCAGGGTATCCTGGTACACGGTAATGGTCATTACTGCACACCTGGTTTGAAAATTTTTGGGGATATGCTTAGGATAATTCATATTTTCATTATAAAACATTACGAAGGATTTATTATTAATTCTTTCCTCAAAGAAACCATGTTTATGATTATTGATTGTATATGAATAAATTTTTCAATTTATGTTAAGTATTTTACTAGTTTGGAATTATGCATTATGATCCATAACCTAATCTACTGCATTCTGTTGTTTAGAAATGGTGCCTAGTGGAAGAAATTGAAATCATATCAACACAAATAATATATCTAGTAATGTTATTAATATGAAAGATAATGACAGTAGAGATGGTGATACAATTGGTTCTGAACCACTTATCACCAAAATGGGACAACTGACTCAGGTTATGAATAATAACCTTACCCGTATGGAGCACCATGATCCACAATACAGAGGGTTAATGTTATAATGATTAATGATACTATAACCTCATAATTTCAATGGGACTAAAAATCCATTAGTTGCAGATCAATGGATTATTTACTTAGAGAAAATATATATTGCTTTGGAGAGTAATGAAAGAGAAAAGGTTTCCCTGGCAGTTTATCATCTCTCAGGAGATGCGGATCAATGGTGGTCATTAATTCAAAACATAAAGGAGGATGAGGAAGTAGAAAATATGGAATAGAGGGAGTTTAAAGAACTTTTCCTAGAAAAATACTTTCCTTGTGAACAATGAGCTGATATGGAAAGTCAATTTCTGAGTATGAGGCATGATGAGGATGAGAATGTTACAAAGCATGAGGATAAATACACAAGGTTAGAAAGGCATGCTACAGACTACATACATAACCAAAGAAATAACATTGATCAATTATTTTATGGGTTCAAACCATTCCAACGATGAGTATAACCATGTTACACAGTTTCATTGGTTTAGTAGGTTACTATTAACATTTCATCCAGAATTTTTCCCAATTGGAAAAACAATTAACCAAGATCACACAAAAAGGTGTTAAATTCGTTTGAACAAAAGAGTGTGAAGAATAATTTGAATAATTGAAGATAATATTAGTCAATTATACCATCTTGACACCACCATATGGGAATGATGGGTTTGTGATTTATAGTGATGCATCAAGGAATAGACTCAGTTGTTTCCTTATGCAGAATGATACGGTTATTTCTTATAGATCAATGAAATTAAAAATTAATGAAAAAAACTACCCAACTCATGATTTGGAGTTAGCAGCAGTAATATTTTATCTAAATATTTGGAGACACTATCTCTATGGTTAAAGATATGATATATATACTATATATACTAATCAAAATCATGTTAAATATATAATCTCAATGAATGAAATCAAAATGAGACAAATGAGATGGATTAATCTACTCAAGGATTATGAGTTCACAATAAACTACCACCCAGAGAAGGGAAAAAAGTTGGAAGATGATTTGAGTAGAAAAGACCATGTATTTCTGAAAAATAAGAGTTGAAAGGGATCAATTGTTTATGGATATAGTAAATATGGATATGGTAATTATCATGGAAGGTGAAACATCAATAATTTTTTAGACGGTTGAACAACCTTATTTACTAGAAAGGATAAAAATTTCAGAGGTTGATGATGAGGAGTTTCAAAAGAATATAAAAGCTGTGAATGTTGGGAGACTGATTGAATTATTGTTTGAAGATTGTACTTTGAAATTTTGAAAGAGGATTTGTGTTCCTGCTATACCTGAGAGAAAAAGGGAACTATTAGATGATTCTCATAGCTCCAATTTCTCTATACACCTAGGTGGAACTATTATCTATAGAGATTTGAAGAAACATTTTTGGTGGGACAACATGAAGAGGGAGATTGCTGATTATGTGTCATGATGTTTGGTTTTTTAATAAGTGAAGCCTGGAAGACAATATCTAAGAGTTTTCAAGAAAATTATTCTTATACCTGTGTGGAATGGGATGATATTAGGATGAAAATTTTCATGGGGATACCAAAGACTCCCAAAAGAAATGATGTGATATGGGTTATTGTTGATCATCTTACCAAATCCGCACATTTTCTTGCTATAAGAGAAGATTTACCATTTGAACGTTTAGAAATATTTTATATTAATGATTTTTTAAGACTTCATGGTGTACCCTTATAGATTTTTTGTGATTGTAATACATTTTTTACATCACAATTCTATAAAATTATTCAGAGGGCCCTATATATTGAGCTTCGTTTGAGTACTGCCTACCACCCTCAAACTGATGGACAATCAGAAAGGATTATTCAAACCATAGAATACATGTTGAGAAATTTATGTATTTACCTTCAAGGAAAGGGATGTTATACTCCAACTTGGTGGGATGATGTTGGTGAAAGAAAACTCATAGGCCCAGAACTTGTTGAAAAAATGAAAGAAAAGGTAAAAACAATTCAGACTCATATCAAAATAGCTCAAAGTATGGAAAAGATCTATGCTGATAACCAGAGGAAGGATTTAGAATTTAAAGTGAGAGATCATGTTTTCTTGAAGGTATCTCCACGGAAGGGTGTTATACGATTTGGTAAGAAGGGAAAATTAAGTCCCAAGTTCATCATACCTTTTGAAATTCTAGAACGAATTGGAGCTGTAGCTTACCGTTTGGTAATGCCACCGTGTCTCTTTAATGTTCATGATTTGTTCCACGTATCAATGTTAATGGAATACATGGAAGAACCAACACATGTACTCACCTTTGAAGAAATAGAATAGAAAACCGATCTGTCTTATTGTGAAGAGATTATCAAGATTCTTGATACCAGGGAATAAGTATTGAGAAATTGGGAAACTCTTCTGGTAAAGGTTCTCTTGAGAAAACATTAAATTGAAGACGTGATATGGGAACCTAAATAACTTATGATGAAGAACCATACAAATAATTTTATGAAGTGATATTATAGAAATTTCAAGGACAAAATTGTTTAAAGTAGGGAAGAATTTAACACCCCAAGCTTCCACGGTATGCTTCCTTTTAAATAATTCAATAGATTGTGCTGCACACAACATCGAGTTCGAGCACACCACGATCTTTCAAACTATCCATTTAAAAAGATGTTATGAATAGTATTAACCAAATTATGAAATCTATAAAGTTTATTTTTCAAAATAGACATCATTTTTGAATTTGAAATATCAAAATGAGGTTACGGTGAAATTTTCGTAATTTTCAGAAAAGTGTCAATTTTTGATGAATAGTGAAAATAATGCATTGTTGTTAAAAATGGACTATTTCATTTAAATAATTATTTTGATGCAAATTTATTTTAAAGTCACAATAGATAAATAATACATATATTAATCCAATATAGTTTATTGGAATTATTTTATGATAGAATTAGATATAAAAATTTATTAAACTTTTGAACATCTCTTTTACCCGCACTTTAGCCACATGTACAAGATTTGCATTAAGCATAATTTTACCACTTCTGTGAAATTAATTTCAAAAAATGGACATACATGGTTGTAATCATTATGATAAATTTTGTATAATAAGATCAATTTTTTTGGGTGAATAGTAACTTTTGGATTTTATTTACCACGATTAAAGGTAAATAGGGTAATAAAAGGTAAATTTAATATTATAATAATATAACATTTCCCTAACACTTGTCCTAATATTATTGGATAAGTGTGTTTCAACCAAAATCAAAATTACAACGAAATTATGATCATTTTTATGCCACTTGAGTTAGATTGGGCCATTTATTATATTTTATTTAAAGAAGAGTTAAAAACGTCATATTCAAATTTAATTAACAATATCGTATTTAATATGAAGATATATAAGTTATATGGTCAAATATAAATTTTAATTATAAATATAAAATTATTATATACATAATGGTAATTTATTTATAATTTTAGGAAATAAATAATTAAATTTAATGTTGACACAATAATGATGCAGTAATTGTATTATTAGAGAAAGAATCTATTAAATGTTATTAAAAATATTAAAATAAATATAATTTTCTCAATTAATGATATAAATATATTTTATTAGTAACATAGACATTTTAGTGACATATTATAAATACTTTTTTGAAGTTATCATATTGTTTTGACATTTTTAAAAATTGAAATTCTGAATAGTATTAAAATTGACTTAAATGATAATTTAAAATAAATAATATTTAATTAATGTTTATAAAATTCATAAAAATATTATGTTCTTCCAACTAACTAGTACTGTGTTAAATATGTCATAAATGATCTAATTGGGATTATTTGGCATTTTATAGTAACAATATTAACCATATAGTGTAAAAATATAAGAAGACATGATAACAGTTAAACTGTTTAAATAAAAGTTAAAACCAAAAGATAAGGTTAATCTTATGACCTAAAATTATCTAAAAATCATTGTATTTGAGGAATTAGACCCATAATCATATTATCCTAAAAAAATCACTTTGGCGTTATTTGAAACCGAGAATAAATTTATAATAAATTAATATTTTAAGATCTTCTAAATGTGCCCTTTACCTCTCTTATAAAAGGGAACTTCTCTTTATCTTCGATTCACCTCCAAATCCCTTTATCATGGACAAACCCTAACCAATTATTCTCCCAAATTTCTTCACTTCATCCTAGAGGCCACACTTTGGGCAGAAAGCTAACCTATGGAGGCCTTATGTGAAATAAAAAGGAGAAACCCAAAAAAGAGGTATTTGTTTTATCACCTCATTCAAAATTCTTTTCTTATTCTACTTTCTCTTTCGTATGTTGTTTTCACATAAAAATAATACCTCTAGTATCATCAATTTATTGAGATATTATTATAATCATGGGAAATCCATATTCCTCATTTTATCCATCACAAAAATAACAATATCACGATGCGTGTGTATATACAGTTTTTGGTCTCTATGCTATGGTGTAATTTTTTATTCAACAATACTTTATTTGGATGTGTATAATGATGAATATTGTAGCGCCCCGACCCCAACTACCCAGAGTCGGTGCATTATTGCATAACATTAGCATGATCACAAATGATCTAGTCTCGAAAGACCGATTAGTTTAGTAGCCTTGGAACCAATAGATACATTCATAAGTCGTACATTACATCATAAAGTAAAACAAAACTACAACAACATCTTGTCTTCATATCCCCTCATACTATCCCTACAGGTCATTCATAATATACTTTTCACATCCTGGAAAAATTAAAACATTGGAAGGGGTGAGCTCAGATGCTAAGTAAGGATAACAATATAGCGGAATCTTTTATAAATAAACATAAATATTTAAGGCAATGTATAACTAAAAAAAAAGCCTTTTCAACTTGAACTTCAACATAATATGTCAAAAGTAAAATGAGATAATGCCATTTACTTATTCACATGAATATTCTACTTGTAAAATAATCACATGCAATATCAATAACCACTTTCATAATGATGGAATGCATAATGCCAGACTATCATAACCACGTATCCAAGACCTCATGCCAAGACCACAAATAATATTTTGTCAAGGCCTCATGCCAAGATAATAGTTTGTCTCATTAGACCTACCGATGCATCGAGGAGCTATAGCGGGCTCCACCCGTCACTTATTAAGTCCAATTAATTCCTCATATAAACAGGTTTAAACATACCATAAACCACAACATAATTGTATCACATAAAACATGCATAAAGGAAACATAAGATTTCCAGACTTCAATCACAAGATATCAATACAACACATTGATATAATAAAAACTTTATCAAAACCATTTTCAATACCAAAATAAAAGAAAACTAAAACATGATAATTATTTTTCTTTTAAAAAAATGTTATGGCTTATAGAGGAAGCCGAAACTCAAATAATAGTCACGGCGGTGGAGAAGTCGTTGTCGCCGCATACTTAAGAAAAAACATTTCTTTTGTCATTTAGTAAAAAGCGCTTCATATAAAAAGATTCCTTTTGAATAAAAGTAAAATTCAAAGGGGGTTTATACACCGTATAAATGAAAGTTGTGTATAAAACCAAATATGCCTCAATGAAAGGAGATTGAGACTAAGTACTTACAAAGATCATTTTTAAAATAAAACAGATCTATTATGTGTATTTACTTTAAGTACACATAAAGAAATCACAAATAATAAAATCATGACAAAATTTGAAAGTAGGAGATTAACCCAAAGAATGGAAATTGGGTTAAGAAATTCGCTTACCTCGTGTCCGACTTGACTCGAATGTTATTTAACCTCCTGAATAATAAACTAGAGTTAATTTATAATTTCTTAAGAACCTTTTTCAAGTTTATTATTCCTTTTATATCACTTATTACCATGTTATAAACATTATGTAATTATTTATGTTAATAACGGTGATTTTGTCGATCTTTGGTACTTGAGTCAAAAATGAACCTTCTTAAAATTACAAGTTGTTCATGTGGTAAAATATCCATAATTATATTAATGATGTAGATATCATATATATCATATATATCCAGTATATACATGAATTTATAATATTACATAACATTTAGAGGTAAGAAATGAAATGCAACGTTCATGGAGACGGTAAGCCGTACGTATGCATGAACACTACTTTCATTTCTATTTTGTATTTGATGGAATAAAATTATAATTATATAAAGTTATAATATAATTACAGTATAATATAATGTATAATATCATTTACTCCATCCTTTATACATCCCACATATGGCATTAACGATTCAAATCACTTTGAGGGGGCGGTAGTCCGCACTTCCTAAAATGAAAATATCGCGTTGACCTATAATGGAAACCATAAAGGTATGAAATAAATGAAAAATACAGAAGATTAAGTAAAACATAAACATATTATATATCATATATAAATATAGTGGCATCTTAATGGCCACCTTTGAAGGTGTTTTATGAGTGTTGAACAATCATCATTTCGTGAGGCAGAAATTTGTCATCCACAGAAACAATATGTGCTTTAACCATTAGATGTAGGTGTGTGTAAGTGTAGCTCTAATACATCTTATAAAAACATCCTAGTATATTGATGATACTGATGTTGTTACAAAAGAAATTAATAAAAAGATTTTAGGGGGTTGGAGAAGCAAAATAAAACAAAATAACATAAGAGAAGACATTACCTTAAAATCGGGTAACTCTTTTTGATTTGAGCCAAAGGCTTCCTTGGGAAGAGTTCTGCCCAAAGTGAGGCTTCTAGGAGTACAAGAGGGAAGTTGAGAGAGTATTTGGGAAGATTTTGGCCGAGACAAATGGCTTTATGGTGTGAATAAGGTGGTAGAGGTGGGGGCCTTTTATAAGAGTAGAGAAGGGGCACTCTTGGAAAGATTGATATTTTACATTATTATGAAATGATTTTAGGATTCTAAAGGTCCCACAATGATATATTTCAAGGATAAGGTGATAAGGGTTCTAAATATACTCATACAATAGGCTTTGGACAAGTATAATTCTTAGATTTTACATTATCCTTCCATTTTGTTAAAATCGTTAATTAATGAGGTAATTGCTGCATCATCATGGTGTCATTAAAAATTTAATTTATTTAACGTCTAAAAATTATAAAAAAAATATTATGATGTAGGAAATATTTTTATATTTATAATTAATATTTATAGTAAAACATATGACTTGTATAACCCCATTTAAAAATTGTTTTAGTAAAACAACTCATGTTTGTGACATTTTTATTTTAACATTAAATAAAACGTTATTTATGTCATTTTCCTTCCAAAGTGGCTCTATGGGGTCCCCAAGTTGACCCATGGATTTTATTGGTCGGCCATGACACATCCAATAGGGGTAGGACATGTTTAAAGGTATTTTCATATTTTTATAATATCATTTTTACCTTAAATTTCACTAATTACCTTTAATCACGATTAATTAAACTTAAAAGTTACTATTCACCAAAAAATTATTTTAATCCCATTGAACCGAATTTTACTTCCTAATGACAACCATGTATGTTGGATTTTTGAAAATCAAATCACAGAAGTGGTAATGTTTCATTTAAACAATTTTTTTTTAACTACCACTTAGTGGTTTCACTATTCATCAAAAATTGATGTTTTTCAGAACAATGCCAAAATTTCACCCTAAGCTATAATTGATATTCCGAATTCAAAAATGATGTCTATTTTACAAAATTCCAAACATATAAGTTGCATTAATTAATTTTATAACTAATTCCCGCTGTCACAACAAATAACGTGTTTTTAAGAAACAATATATATCAAAAGATTGACAATTGTTTATGTCCAATTTCAAAATGAAAGTAATTCTAATGAACACCATTGGATATAATGGTAAAAATATATTCTAATTATATATTAAAACCACTCAATAGTATAATTTATCAATATAAATTATTTTGATTAAAAAAGTTGTTTTTAAGTATTTTTCACTATTCATAGAAAATTGGAAGTTCTCAGAAAATTACAAAAAATTCAACTTAGGATAATCTCGATATTCTGAATACAAAAATGAAGTCCATTTTGAAATATAAAATTTATATAATTTCAAAAAGTGGGTATTACTATTCATAACTACTACTTTTATTGGTCGCGGTGTGTTAGAATCTCGAACTTGGGTACAATGAAAGCTATTGAATTATTGAAAGAGAAGTGTATCGTGAAAGCTTGGGGTGTTACATTCTCCCCTCCTTCAATAAATTGTATCCTCTCAATTTGAAAATGTTCTTCGAAAATAAAAGGTTGAAAATAGAAAATACTTTTGTGGAAAACCCACTTCGGAAATAGGGTTAATAAGAATATAACATTAAAAGAAAGAAAGAGAAGTACAAAGGTCACCCAAGATATCCCATACTAGGATTCTATGAAAATATGGATATGGAAGAAAAAAAAACCATCAAGGTCTGATGGAGAGTTTTAGAAAGCATGATTAGGAGAAAGTTAACAACAAGAAAATCACAAACTTGTGATTGGTTAAATGGTCATTGAATCCCCAGTTGGAAAAGTTAACCGATGGAATTTTTGTTTTAAGTTACCTTTTATAAAGTTGAGGAATTTATTTAAGATATTTTCTAAGAATTTAAGGAAATATACTTACTTGTCATGTGGGCTTTCATTCTTTAATAAATTTTTACCATGAACCCATATTTCACTCCAAATGGTAACATAACTCAAAAATATTGTATTTATCCTAATTGTATAAGGTTCCAAATATTACCACATATCATTTAGATTAGGAAATTTTTTTTGTAATAACCAGGGACTTCTTGTAGGCTAGTGGTAGGTAATAAAGGCCTGTTGCACTATCATTGTGGGTTCGATTCCTACAGCTTTGTCCGATGTGACGGGTTATCCCCCAACCTGCAGGTTGTCCTTTTCCTAAAACAATAGTATTATAATATTCCAAAAATAATCTTCAGAAATGTTTTAACCTTAGACAATACTATCCAAGGTTCAACTTAATCCATTCCAACCTATATTGTTATCCAAAATACCTCTATCCAGACTTTCTCTAAAAGGTCTCTAAATTACAAAATCAATTGTAACATCAGATTCCCCAAACAAAGTAAAGTTTCTCTTATTGTCACATACTGAAAATATTATTACCTTCATCATATTAAAACCTTAATGAAAAAAAAACAAGTATTGCAGTACAATCCTTATCTATATCACATTATTATTATAACCAGAATATAATCCTTGAGTCCAAAAGCACCAATACATTAATTATTCCACTTCAACTGTAGTAACAACATATGATTGTCCTTGACCCCTTGGCCTTTTCTGAGGTAATTTTTCCCGACGCTTAGGACATTCATTTGCATAATTCCCCATTTCCCTACAATTGTAGCATTCAACATTGATAGCCTCTTTCTTTCCCTTGCAATCACGAGCCTGGTGACTTTTTTCTCCACATTTATAACAAAATCCCATTCATTTTAGGCAAGCACCAGGGTGATTATTCCCACAATTATCACATAATGGAAAATCCTTCTTTCCCTTTTTCCCTTTATCCTTCTCTTGTTCCATCGTTATCTTCTTCTCTTGCTTTACTTTGTTGTCATAAGACTTAGATAATTCCTTTTCTGTCTTGATAGCACATGAGACAATATCTTCGTACGATGAGAAGGATTGTGATACTAAATCTCGATGGAGAAATGGTTTTAACCCATCAAAGAAACGATCAATCTTACTTCTTGGGTTACGTATATAATCTGCATCATACCTCACTAACCTTGTAAAGTTAGCCTCATACTTTGCGACACTCTCATCCTCCTTCTGCCTCAGACTCAGAAATTGCCTTTCCATATCTTCTCGATAGTCATGTGGAAAGTATTTTTCTAATAAAATTTCCTTAAACTCCCTCCATTCCATACTTGATACTTCTTCATCTTCCTTTGTATTTTGAATCAATGACCACCATTGATCGGAATCTCCAGTGAGGCGGTAAACTGCCATGATAACATTCTCCCTTTCACTACTCCCCAAGGAGTGGAATATTTTCTCTAAGGAGGTTATCCATTGCTCAGCTACTAATGGATTTGTACCCCGATTAAATGTTGGTGGATGTTTCCTCATGAAGCGTTCTAACATTGATCCTCCACATTGTGGATCAGGGTGCTCTATACGAGTAAGGTTATTATTCAATACCTGAGCGAGTTGTCCCAGTATGGTAATAAGTTGATCAACACCAGTTGTATCTCCAAATCCACAATAATTATCTTGAGCAGGAGGGAAATCCCTACACAGAGTGTGTGTATTGATACAATTTCCATTCCTTCCACTAGGCACCATTTCTAAACAATGGCATAAACTAGATTAGTTTATGAATAAAAATACATAATTCCATACTTGTAAAATACTTTACATAAATTGAACTATTTATGGATATAATCCATAATCATAAAAAAAATTTCTTTGAGGAAGTATATACTCATAACCCTTCATAGTGGTTTGTAAAGAAAATGAGAATTATCCTAAGCATATCCCCCGGGAGTATCGTAACCAAGAGTGCAGAAAGGCCCGTTGTCGTGCACCAGTTCCCATTCGAGTCTAGCTCAAAGCGGTGTTTTCGGGTTTTACCCCTAGGTACATCTGTGCCAGAGCCGCCTCTACCTGCTCGTATCCAGATAGGGATGTATTGCTCGGAAAACTCACAAAATCTCTATAATACCAAAATTCTAGGAAGTTCTTCTATACTAATCCTCAAAGTCTATCTTTCGGATATGTTCTATAATCAGAGTTTATCTAAATCTAGATTCCAAGGTTAGTACTGAAGTACCTCTAATACCAACTATAGCACCCCGACCCCAGCTACCCAGAGTCGGTGCATTATTGCGTAACATTGGCATGATAAAAAATGATCAAGTCTCGAAAGACCGATTAGTTTAGTAGCCTTGGAAACAATAGATACATTCATAAGTCGTACATTAGATCATAAAGTAAAACAAAACCACAACAACATCTTGTCTTCATATCCCCTCATACTATCCCTGCAGGTCATTCATAATATACTTCTTCACATCCTGGAAAAATTAAAATATTGGAAGGGGTGAGCTCAGATGCTCAGTAAGGATAACAATATAGCGGAATATTTTATAAATAAACATAAACATTAAAGGAAATGTATAACTAAAACAAAAGCCTTTTAAACATGGCCTTCAACATAATATGGAAAAATTAAAATGAGATAATTCTATTTACTTATTCACATGGATATTCTACTGGTCGAATAATCACATGCAATATCAATAACCACTTTCATAATGATGGAACGCATAATGACAGACTATCATAACCACGTAGCCAAGGCCTCGTGCCAAGACCATAAATAAGATTTTGTCAAGGCCTCGTGTCAAGACACTAGTTTGTCTTATGAGACCTACCGATGCATCACGGAGCTATAGCGGGCTCCACCCGTCACTTATTAAGTCCAATTCATTCCTCATATGAACAGGTTTAAACATATCATAAACCATAACATAATTGTATCACATAAAACATACATAAAGGAAACATAATATTTCCAAACTTCAATCACAAGATATCAATACAACACATTGATATAATAAAAACTTTATCAAAACCATTTTCAATACCAAAATAAAAGAAAAGTAAACCATGGTATTTATTTTTTCTTTTAAAAAAAGTTATGGCTTATAGAGGAAGTCGAAACTCAAATAATAGTCAAGGCGGCAGAGAAGTCATTATTGCCGCATATGTAAGATAAAACATTCCTTTTTTCGTTTAGTAAAAACGCTTCGTATAAAAGGATTCCTTTTAAATAAAAGTAAAAGTCAAAGGGGGTTTATACACCGAATAAATGAAAGTTGTGTATAAAACCCAATATGCCTCAATGAAAGGAGATTGAGACGAAGTCCTTACAAATATCATTTCTAAAATAAAATAGATCTATTATGTGTATTTACTTTAATTACACATAAAGAAAGTACAAATAATAATATCATGACATAATTTGAAAGTAGGAGATTAACCCAAAGAATGGAAATTGGGTTAAGAAATTCCCTTACCTCGTGTCCGACTTGACTCGACCGTTCTTTAACCTCCTGAATAATAAACTAGAGTTAAATTTATATTTTCTTAAGAACCTTTTTCAAGTTTATTATTCCTTTTATATCACTTATTACCATGTTATGAACATTATGTAATTATTTATGTTAATAACGGTCATTTTGTCGATCTTTGGTACTTGAGTCAAAAATAAACTTCTTAAAATTACAAGTTGTTCATGTGGTAAAATATCCAAAATTATATTAATGATGTAGATATCAAATATATCATATATATCTAGTATATACATGCATTTATATTATTACATAACATTTATAGGTAAGAAATGAAATGCACCGTTCATGGAGACGGTAAGCAGTACGTACACATGAATGCTACTTTCATTTATATTTAATATTTAATGGAATAAAAATATAATTATATAAAGGTATACTATAATTACAGTATAATATAATTTATAATAACATTTACTCCATCCTTTGTACATCCCACATATGACATTAATGATTAAAATCACTTTCAGGGGGCGGTAGTCCGCACTTCCTAAAATGAAAATATCGCGTTTACCCATAATGGAAAGCATAAAGGTATGCAATAAATGGAATATACAGAAGATTATGTAAAACAAAAACATATTATATATCATATATAAATATATTTACATCTTAATGGCTACCTTTGAAGGTGTTTTATGAGTGTTGAACAATCATCGTTTCGTGAGGCAGAAATTCGCCATCCACAGAAACAGTATGTTCTTTAACCATTAGATGTAGGTGTGTTTAAGTGAAGATCGAATCATTCTTATAACAACATCCTAGTATATTTATGATACTGTTGTTGTTAAAAAAGAAATTAATAAAAAGAGTTTAGGGGGTTGGAGAAGCAAAATAAAACAAAATAACATAAGAGAATACATTACCTTAAAATCGGATAACTCTTTTTGATTTGAGCCAAAGGCTTTCTTGGGAAGGGTTTTGCCCAAAGTGAGGCTTCTAGGAGTAAGGGAGGGAAGTTGGGAGAGTATTTGGGCAGAGTTTGGCCGATCCAAATGGCTTTAAGGTGTGAATAAGGTGGTAGAGGTGGTGGCATTTTATAAGAGGAGAGAAGGGGCACTCTTGGAAAGATTGAAATTTTACTTTATTATGAAATGATTTCTGGATTATAAAGGTCCCACAATAATATATTTAGAGGATAAGGTTATAAGAGTTCTAAATATACTCATACAATAGGCTTTGGAAAAGTTTAATTATTAGATTTTACATTATCCTTCCATTTTGTTAAAATCGTTAATTAATGAGGTAATTGCTGCATCATCATGGTGTCATTGAAACATTAATTTATTTAATGTCTAAAAATTATAAAAAAATATCATGATGTAGGAAATCGTTTTATATTTCTAATGAATATTTATAGTAAAAAATATGACTTGTATATCCACATTTAAAAATTGTTTTAGTAAAACAACTCATGTTTGTGACATTTTTATTTTAACATTAAATAAAATGTTATTTATGTAATTTTCCTTCCAAAGTGGATCCATGGGGTCCCAAAGTTGACCCATAGATTGTCTTGGTCTGCCATGACATATAAAATAGGGGTAGGACAAGTGTAAAGGTATTTTCATATTTTTATAATATCATTTTTACCTTAAATTTCACTAATTACCTTTAATCGCGATTTATTAAACATAAAACATACTATTCACCAAAAAATTATTTTAATCCCATTGAGACACATTTTACTTCATAATGAAAACCATGTATTTCGAATTTTTGAAAATCAAATCACAGAAGTGGTAATGTTTCATTTAAACGAAAAATCAGTTTTTTAACTACCACTTAGTGGTTTCACTATTCATCAAAAATTGATGTTTTTTAGAACAATGCCAAAATTTCACCCTAAGATATAATTGATATTCGGAATTCAAAAATGATATCTATTTTACAAAATTACAAACATATAAGTTTCATTAATTAATTTTATAACTAATTCCCACTGTCACAACAAATAGCGTGTTTTTAAGAAATAATATATTTCAAAAGATTGACAATTGTTTATGTCCAATTTCAAAATGAAATTAATTATAATGAAAACCATTGGATAAAATGGTAAAAATATATTATAATAATACTTTAAAAACACTAAATAGTATAATTTATCACTATAAATTATTTTGATTAAATAAGTTGTTTTTAAGTATTTTTCACTATTCATAGAAAATTGGAAGTTCTCAGAAAATTACAAAAAATTCAACTTAGGATAATATCGATATTCTGAATACAAAAATGAAGTCCATTTTGAAATATAAAATTTATATAATTTCAAAAAGTGGGTATTACTTTTCATAACTACTACTTTTATTGGTCGCGGTGTGTTAGAATCTCAAACTTGGGTACAATGCAAGCTATTGCATTATTGAAAGAGAAGCGTATCGTGAAAGCTTGGGGTGTTACAAATATAATTGATATAAATGATGAATATAACTTGATAATTATTCTTTATAATTAATATTACATCCAATTCCATACCATTTAACCATCAAGGGAATGATACCGTCGTTCGTGCGTACGTACGACCTACCGTCTTCACGACATAGTGAGATTCATTCTCCACGTTAACCATTCAAGTATGATTATAAAATTTTTATTATGAGTAAAAATAATAATTATAAAGTTAATTTAATTCTTTATATGAATAAAATATTTCCTATTAAAAAAAAGATGACTTATATGACAAAAAATAATCGGGAAAATGAAGTAGTTAACATCCGAAACAACAGTCGTACTGAAATATTATTACTAAAATTATATAAGAGTATCATATATGATATCATAAATATGGATATAGTCCAGGTATAATTTAATAACATGTTTTAACTATTCTAAAAAAGGATAAATCAACTGTGAATAAAGGAAATTATAACATAAGGGTTAATTTCAAAAATCTATTTATTATCTAAGATTACTTATACGTAAGTTTATACTAGGACATCCTTATTATCCATGTCCATGTTTCTAAAAATGAAATTAAAAATATTCTCAAAATTTTTTTAAAGTCTTTTTCACCCATGTTTTAATTTTTCCAAAATGTTTCTAAAGAAATCTTTCCATCATTTTCCAAACGATGTACTTTATATCTTTTTCAACAAATTAAGGAAGGGTAATTTTTTTACTTATATGGCATAAGAAATTATTTTCTACCACTAGGACACCCTAACATTTTGAATATTTACTCACAATATTATAATATTATTTTCAAAATAAATTTTTTCTTTTATAATTGTGTAGATTCTAAATGATTTCAAAGTAAAAATGGATATTTACCTCAAAGAGTTTTATTTAATTTATTAAATTATTTTCATCTATATCAACATAATTTTATTGGATTTTATTCTTATTTGAGGCTGAATTATTATGATACAATCTTTCCTATTTTATTGAAGGTTTTATGATATATTTGACTATGGATGTTCTATATTTGTACCATTCATGGTTTATGGTTAAATTATGAACATTTCATATGCTAGTTTTAATACGAATGTATATGTTATGCCTCTCCATTTTTATAAGAGGAATGTATTGGACATAGTAAGTGATGGGGGAGGCCTGATATATCCCCTTGATGCAGTATTAGGTCTTAGGAGAAAAACTAGTGTTTTCACATAATGTCTTGATGGTATGATAACGGTCTTGGCATGAGGCATTGACGGTATGCTTATGATATCTGATATTATTCATTTCATCATTATGAGATTAGTTATTGATATTGCATGTGATTATTAGCCTAGTAGAATATCATTTTTGAGGTTTAAATGGAATAATTTGATTTATTTTTTTCATATTATATTGACTAATATCTTTAAAAGGCCTCTGTTTCAGTTTTATTCATTGTCATAAAAGTTTATGTGTATTTATTATAGCTTCCGCCATATTGTTTATCCTTACTGAGAATCTATGCTCACCCATTTCTTATGTTTCATTTTCCCCCATTATGTGAAGAAGTATATTATTATTGACATGTAGGGATAGTCTAAGGGATATGAGAGTTTTCAAAGGGATAATTAGTTTTTTTTTCATTTCAAGATGCACTAGTGCAGAAAACGTTTTTTACGTTAGTTATTTTTCATTTTTTACGTCGGTTTCTAGCCGACATTAATACGTGCGACGTTATAAATAAGGTTTTTGACGTAGGTTATTTAAAAAACGACGTCAAAAACATAAAATCGTGATGTTTATCACATTGGTTATTTTAGAACCGACGTGATAAAAAAAATGGGATGGGTTTATCACGTCGGTTACTTAACAACCGACGTGATAAAAGGCCTGGAAAATGGTTTATCACGTCAGTTATTAAACAAACGATGTGATAAATAGGGGATAGGGGGTTTATCACGTCAGTTCTATACGAACCAACGTGATAAACCGGGGTGAGCATGGTTTATCACGTCGGTTCATAAAAAACCGACGTGAAAAACTGGGGGAGGGGGGTTTATCACGTCGGTTATTATATAACCGCCGTGATAAACCGGCGGGAGGCAGTTTATCACATCGGTTATTCAATAACCGACGTGATAAACCATTTTCCAGGCCGTTTATCACGTCGGTTATTCAATAACCGACGTGATAAACCATTCTCCAGGCCCTTTATCAAGTCGGTTATTAAATAACCGACGTGATAAACCATTCTCCCTGCCTTTTATCACATCGATTATTAAATAACCGATGTGATAAACCATTCTGCAGGCCTTTTATCACGTCAGTTATTAAATAACCGACGTGATAAACTATTTTCCAGGCATTTTATCAGGTCGGTTATTTAATAACCGACGTGATAGACCCAAATTTTTTTCAAACAAAATGAAGTCATCTTCTCTCCACCAGAATCAACCAGAAAACAAATCTAGAAATCGTACCATAAAAAGAAAAGTACATCAAAATTAAGCATGTACATAGATAACATATAAAACTTACCCTCTAGACAGCCCCCACCCTCATTTATACCCCATGGACAGCCCTCCCCCACCCCGTTGGAGCCCTCACCCTCATGTATACCCCCTGGACAACCCTCCCCCACCCCATTGGAGCTCCCACCCTCATGTATACCCCTTGAAAAACCCTCCCCCACCCCATTGGAGCCCCCACCACACTCCTGGACTGCCCCCCGACCCCCGGACACCCCCAAACACCCCTTGACAACCCCCCACCCGCCTGAACAACACCCCCTCACCCCTCACCCCACTTGACAGCCCCCACCACACCACTAGACAGCCCCAAACACCCCTGGACAACCCCCCCACCCCTGGACGACACTCCCACACCCCTGGACCGCCTTCCCACACCCCTGGACATCCCTGACCCACAGACCCAAATCCATTCCAGAAAAACCATCAAAAGTAGACCAAAACAAGAAGTAGAGCAAAATTAAACATTCACTTATATAACATTCAAAACTTAAACTTTCAACTTCAAAAAAAACTAAATCCAACCTAAACAACTACCAAATAAAAAATTAAAACGACAATATTCAAAATTACATTTTACATTACAAACAACTAAAATTAAATCAAACCTGTAAAATAATTTGACCACTCCACTTGTACGTGTTTGATGTCTTCAACAGTATAGGGTTGAGGGTCATCAAAAAGCTACAAATGAAAAAGAAGATAGTTAACGTGTATAATGAATAAATCAAATTGAAATATTATGGCAAAGTTTAAGAGGAAATCATACCAGGTAAAAATTCACAACTATCCCAGTTGTTATTATTTCATACATAAATCTTAACATATAATATCCTCATTTGATGAGGCCTTGTTGTTCATGACAATTCTGTTTTGAATGAGTGTAAATTCAATATATTATTTTTATGTAATAAATCAAAAAGTACAAATTATAAATGGAAATTTACCTTCGCATTTACATATTTGATCTTTGCATTTCTTTTATTTGTGTTTTTTCTAAAGTAGACCCATGCACTGTTAGAAAATAATATGAATGGGGTAAATTTAAAATTCATTATAATATATAAAACAATTGAGAAATTGAAACTTACTTTTCCAATATATTCTTAAAACTTTCCCGCACATCACCATGAACAGAGCATATCCAATAAAGAGCTTTCTCCCTTGGGCAAAAAATACCTAACATCCAATGATCACTGATAAAAGGAAATTTAATGTTAGTGAATTTTTATGATAAAAGATAATTAACTCTTTGAGAGAAATGTGTTTCATACCTCTCACAAAAAGGCATCATCCAATATTGTCTAATTATATTCTTTTCAAATATTTCAGCAATATAAACCATTCATTGTTCCTTAGTCAATGCACATGCTTCAGGGGAAATCAATTGCGGGTCCATGAATCCATATACTTCTGTCATCTCATTCCTCTCACAAATTTTATAAAGATACCTAATACAAAACATACATAAGTATACATTTTTAATAAATATAACGCAGGGAAAAGGTGTTAAGACTTACATGGAAAACATTTGCACCACGTTGATGCCCAACTTATCTCCAGTAACATGCTCCATGATATGAGTTTTTGTATTCCCCACACTTATTTCATGTCCACAAACATGAGATTCCATTGGAAACTCATAAAAACCCAACAACAAATGTGAATATCTTGACAATCTATCAAGACCACTGGAATTTGTATCTGATGTCATAGCCTGTTGTCTTTGTTGTTGTCTATACAGTATTTCTTTACCTTTGAAGTATTCCTGTGAAAAAAATTACAAAATATAGTAGTTTTCAAATGATAAAACAACTTTAATAAAAAAATAAAATAAAAGATATAACATTCATACCTCTATGGTAATGAGTCGAAGAAGTCTGGATGGACAAACTAAGAAATGGCCGATACTCTGTCCAACTGTCGCCACCTCATCTGTAGGTATTGGTACCCTAGCTGATCTATCTATAATATCCTGTACAGTGACCCTCTGATTCTCTACCTCTAATTGTTGATGATGAAATGTATCTCCTATACAATATACCAACCCATATGCTACTATATGATGTTGAGAATCATCAACATACAACTCGCAATATGTAGGAAGCTGCGGCGGAGGCGTTGGATAAAAAATGGGGTCCGCAGGCTGAGGTGGGGGAGTGGGAGCTACTAGTGGAGGTGGACGATAAATAATGGGGTCTGCAGGGGGAGGTGGAGGAGTGGGAGCTGCAGTCTGAAATTGTCTTTGCATTTCTGCAAACATAGACTGCACTAACTCTCTAATATTGTCCTCCATCATCACATTAATATTTTGAACTTCAGCCTCCAAGGATTATATTTTTTTATAAACCCCCTCAATGTTAGAAGTTGAAGAACGTGGAAACACTTTTCTTACCGATACACCTACCTGATATCCTCTTACACGACCAGGATGTTCGGGCCTTCCCAATGCTGCAAATAAAATATCTTCCCTCCCAGTAGCTCTAAATGTCCCCTCTGAACTCTGCTCCTCAAGAGAGTCCTGTATTAATTAATTGAACATTTCTGTAATGATTGAAACTTATATGAAGAAAAACGTTAACTTAAATAAATTAAATAGATATCTTACAATCCTCTCAGCTACGATTCTCGATTCTTCCGATAGATATTGCCCTTTTGTTCCCTTCCGAGCTCTCTTCCATTTTTCATGTCTAGATGGAGGGGATGGAGGGGCCACCTCTCCAGAGCTTGAAGACTGAGCTCTTAGTTGTTGAAATTTGTCCGCCATCATTTGTTCTTACAATAATGGATACCCTCCCCGAGATAAACTATGAGGGTATACATTTTTAGATTGGATCTCATGATGAGCTTTACTTGTTTGATGTAATTTAAGAATAAGAAATCATTAAAAAAACATTAATAAAATCATTTATATAATAAAGTTTATAAAAGTATACATTTCCCTTACCAGAAATGACTCTTTTTTTCTACTTTCAAAAAACTGTCTCCATGTGTCTTCATCTATAAAAGGATATATACGACATGGATTGTCGTAAATCCTATGACCATAAATGAAATCAGATGAGAGGGTTGATTTGAAATCCCTCCATCTCCTGGCAGCCAACGATAAGCATTTCTTCCTGACTCCTCCAGTGTCAGGAATATAAAATGTCATCTGATAAAGAAGAGGTTAAACATATTATATATACTAGAAACATTAAAAGAATGGTCAAACAATGACAAAAGATCTTACCAAAATCATCTCTCACAACTGAGAGATAATCGTTTTATCTACACATCTCCAATCATCATACAGAATGCTTACTTTGGTCTTAGCTTGAGTTGCAAAAAAACTCTTAAAATCTTTGGCATTCAGACCTCTAGGAATATCATCATCATCAAACACAATGACTATCCTCTAATCCTGCGTACGGGCAAGTGATAATTTTGGTAAATGTGTGCACCCACATTTACCAACCTTTGAACTCTTTGTCGTAATAGGAGCATGTGAATGTTCATCCCCAGAGGTATGACCAGTAATATGCTCCTCTCCAGAATCATGTGGTTGATCATCTGAATGATCTGTCATTATCCTTCAAATCAAAAAAAACAAACGTCAGTGCAAAAATATACAAATTCAAATAATTTAATACTACTGTAATCAGAAAATAGAAAAGTGTACTAAGTTACATAATAGTAAAAATTAGTAATATGGTAAGCATGTTAAACAATGGTAAAGATGACAAAGATGGTCAAGATAGTCAAGATAGTAAAAATGGTAAAAATGGTAAACCTGGTAAACATTGTAAACATGGTAATGTAATTATCAATGAACAAAAATAATCATTTTAAAATTCATGTAATGGTTATAAACATGATAAATTAAACTAAAAATACTTAAAACGAACAAAAAAATATAATTATTTTATTTTAAAACATGTTTTAATAAATAACAAACTTACAATATCTAACATTTATGGAAAAAATAAATGTAAACAAGAAATAAACATATGTTACCTGTAATTTTAGGAATGTACAAATTGATTGTTTTCCCAAATTCCTTCGTCGTGATCGTTCCTTATGGCACAAACTATGTCTTCAACATGATCATAATTATGTTCTGTTAATATTTCCATGGAAGTAGGGATCTCACATAAATCAGAATATTCATCAAGTTCATCCTCACCAACATATTGTTTTTCCCTTGTAAAAGAATAGCCCACTGCATATCTGATTGATCTACAACATAGAAAATTTGTTTTTCATGTGTTTCCATTATAAAAGAATATGCTGTGTCTTCCAATCTATTCAGATTAACAAGTGTCATTCCAAATTTATCGTATCTGACACTGTTGTTAACGTTAAACCATTTACAGTTAAAAACAGGAACTTGAATTTTAATGTAATCAACCTCCAATATGTCTTCAATCACTCCATAATATGCACTTGATGCAGAAATTGGGTTTTTGTCCTTAGCACTCGAAAAATGCATTGCTTCGGCAAACACCAATACACCACTATTCTGAACTGCACTTCTGTTGTCCTGAGATTTTGTATGAAATGTATAACCATTAATGTCATAACCGGACCATGTTATCACATTTAAACATGGACCACCCACTATCCATTTTAATGTCTCTGATACATCTGATCTACCAAGCAAAGTCTTTTTAATCCATGACAAAAAAGTTTTGTTGTGCTCATTCAAAATCCACATATCTTTCTTCTTTTGATGACATTGTTTCAACTCATTAATATGCAATGTGATATACGGTTGAGCATCAGCTATGTTATTCAAGATGTATGATTCTAACTTCTTCATCTGTTCAGCAGACAATGATTTGACTTTCAAGCCGCGAATCCCCTTTCCCACATTATTAACTCGTTAATGGCGAGATGGAGGCAAACCTATGTGTTGCGCCACAGCCATGTAGCTTGTACAAAACTCTTCTACCTCCTCAAAAATATACTTTTCAATAATGGAGGCTTCAGGTCGATATAGATTTTTAACATACCGCTTTAATATTTTCATATACCTTTCAAAAGGATACATCCAACGATGATATACAGGTCCACAATGCTTTATTTCTCGAACCAGATGAATCATTAAATGCACCATTATATCAAAAAAAGTTGGAGGAAAATACATTTCTAATTGACAAAGTATAAAAAATGCATCCTTTTCCAAAATGTTCAAATCATTCACATCAATGGCCTTGTTACAAATTGAATTGAAAAAATAACACAACTTCATTATAGTCTTTCTGACACGAATGGGAAATATTCCACGCAATGCAACTGGTAGAATTTTTTGCATCATGACGTGACAATCATGTGATTTCATACCTATCAACTTCAAGTCCTTCAATGAGACAAAATTTTTTACATTAGAAGAATAACCTTGAGGAACTTTGGTATCATGAAGACACTGACAGAAGCTAATTTTCTCCCTCTGAGATAATGTATGACAAGCCGGGGGAAGAAATGTTCGTCTTCCTTTAGGAGTGGGAGCTAACTCCAAACGTATTCCCATTGATTGTAAGTCTAATCTTGCATTCAACCCATCTTTAGTCTTTCCTTTAATATCTAACAATATTCCAATCAAAGATCACAGATATTCTTCTCCACGTGCATGAAATCAATATTATGTTTAACTTCATGATACCTCCAATATGGTAGCTCAAAAAAAATTGACCTTTTCTTCTAAATATGTCTATCATTACCAGATTTTTGTGTCTTTCCCAATGTCACATCAAGGTTTTTCACCCTCTCAAAATACAGATCAGGGGATAAAGGTTTTGGAGCAGTATCAAATTCTTGTGATCCATTGAATGCCTTTTTTAGTCTTCTATAAGGGTGTTCCATAAGAAAAAACTTTCGATGACCCATGTACACTATTTTCCTCCCATGATGCAATTGACAATATGACGTCTGTTGTTCGCAAATTGGACATGCTTTATGCCCTTTAACACTGTATCTAGACAAATTTCCATATGCTGGGAAGTCATTTATAGTGAACAGAAGCACTGCATGCAGTTGAAAATATTCCATTTTATAAGAATCATACACCCTAATACCATCAGCCCATAACAGTATCAAATCATCAATCAATGGTGACATGTAAACATCAATATCATTACCGGGTTTCTTTGGACCAGAGATCATTGTACTAAACATGAAATATTTGCGCTTCATACAAACTTTAGGAGAGAGGTTGTAAATTACCAATAAAATAGGCCATGAACTATGTGTGCTACTGAGTGTTCGGTATAGATTCATTCCATCTGTGCACAACCCTAGTCTGAGATTTCAAATTTCATTTCCAAATGTAGAATACTGCGCATCAATTTTCTTCCATTGTGGGCAATCAGCTGGATGACGTATTTTTCCATCACATACTCGCTCTTCAGTATTCCATCTTAACCTTTTTTCATTATGTGAATTAGAAAATAAACGTTTGAAATGATTCATTATAGGAAGATACCAAAATACCTTTGAAGGGAGCTTTGTAATCTCTACATCAGCCTGTGATTTTTCTTTCACCTTATACCGTGATGTCCCACATTTAGGACACTCTGACAGAAATTCATATTCCTTCCTATATATAACGCAGTCATTCGGAAAAGCATGTATTTTCTTGTATCCCAATCCCATCGGGCATAATATTTTATTGGCTTTGTAATGTGAATATGGAAGATCGTTATCTTCTGGAAGAATGTCTTTCATCAATTGTACCAGCTCTGTAAAACTTCTGTCACTCCATCTATGCTTCGCCTTCAGGTTAATCAATCTTAACACTGCCGAAAAAACTGTAAAATCTGTACAACCAAGATATAATGGTTTTTCAGCATCACCATATAGATGCGCAACTGTCAGTTCTATCTCAATTTGTTCTGCTACAATATCGCGAATCATTTCTTCAATTCCATCGGAGTTACCATCTTGCGAATCATCATCATCAGTGACATTCCGTCCAGTTTCACCATGCCAAATCCAAGGGCTGTAACTCAGATTAAAACCATGAAAAATCAGATGATCTTTTATCTCTCTACTTTTCAACTTGTTCATATTCAAACATTTCAGGCATGGACAGAAAAAATGTCACTACTAGGAACATTTTGTTTTGCAAATTCCAAAAAGGCATCAACACCTTCCTTAAATTCATTGCTCATTCGATGTTCCGTAATCCAACTTCGACTCATTATTACCTATAACAAATATCAACAAAAAATATATATTTTTAAGATAAGAAAAATATATGTTTATATGAAAAAAATCATAATTTGAATGTAAAACAATTTAAAATATAAAACAAATCTATAGGTATTTAAAATAATATGCTTGAATATTATTTTTAAAACAAAATATAGTTAGATATAACAGTTTTAAATTTCATTGAATCAAAGAAAACCATGATGCCTACAT
The DNA here is from genome assembly GCA_963277665.1 of Viscum album. Taxonomy (NCBI): domain Eukaryota; kingdom Viridiplantae; phylum Streptophyta; class Magnoliopsida; order Santalales; family Viscaceae; genus Viscum; species Viscum album. Next base: position 8,810,807 of record OY728143.1, on the reverse strand, counting down.
AGTTTAATATTGATTACGGTTTTATGTTTTAATATATTATATAAACAACCTATTTTAAATGTCGTGGAGACCTTGATATTGGTCTTCATCACCCTTCGGTGTGACTGGCAAAAAGAGGTCTACCAGCATGTTATTATTTTATCTGCAATTCACTCATTCTTGTTTCTGATGATCGTTAATTGCATTGGCAGGCTGAGAGGGCTGCCCAGCGTGTCCAACACTGGTCTGCTCAGAATAAAAATAGTCCCACTGATTCGGTTTAATCCTTTATTTATCCTTTTTAATCCCATGTAAAATATCTTGTGGGGATTTTATTTTGTACTTGGACTTCAGCTTTAACGGTTATCAATCAAAATAAAACTCGACTAAAAACTTTGTTTCTTTTTGTTTTTCAAAATCCAAAAACGAAAACAAAACAACCATGGACAAAAACTGAATTCCAATTATAGGAAACATGTTCAGAAATTCTAAACACCAAGAATTAACAAATATCAACAACAATATTGAATAACCTGGCAATTACAAGACTAAACAGTTATTCAAACGCAAACTGCTTATATTAATTCTCATAAAAACAGAAAACAAAAATCTGTAAAAAAACTAATTCAACCAAAACAGAACCAAAAAACATAAGAAATAATTTCCAGATTAAGCAACATTTATATCCAGAACCATAAGCATGTTCTAGCACATAAAGTAACCATAACAGTGAGCAATATTAAATAATGTCACCAACAATCAGCATCGATTTACATAAATGCAACATAGTCTGTTATATCAACAAAATACAAATAACCATTTGCAACAACAAAGAATTCCACGAGATTCTCAACATGATTAAATAGAAAAGCATATCTGATGCAAACAAATTACATCAAGAATCGAAACAAAAACGAACAAAATAAATTTGTGGAAGGCTTACTTGAATGTTGCGAGTTGAGATGATAGATCCGAGAGGAGTGAAGAAGATAAACAATGAAGCCAAAATGAGTTTAATGCAGGTCGATCGACGAGCCGATTAGGGTTTACCGCGTGAGAGAGATGAGCCGACAGACTGTCAATCGAAAAATCGTAAATGACAGTCCATGGGCTTTAATTTCTTTAAAAGTTTTATAACGTCGGTTATATAATAACCGACGTTATAAAATATTTTTTAAATTTATAACATCGGTTATTTTAAAAATGACGTAAAAAAGCTCCCGCGCTTTGTTTTTTTACGTCAGTTATTTTATAACTGACGTAAAAAATGAGATATCTATGGGTTTTTTACGTCGGTTATTTTATAAACGACGTAAAAAACCCCCCGTGCTTTGGTTTTTTACGTCGGTTATTTTATAACCGACGTAAAAAATGCGTAGATATCTCGTTTTTTATGTCGGTTATAAGATAACCGACGTAAAAAACCAATGCGCAGGGGGTTTTTTTACGTCTGTTATTTGGAAACTGACTTAAAAAACCCGATATCTACGTGTTTTTTACGTCGGTTATCAATTAACCGATGTAAAAAACCAAAACACGGGGGTTTTTTACGTCAGTTATAAAATAACCAACGTAAAAAACCATGCGCTTTGGTTTTTTACGTCGGTTATTTGATAACCGACTTAAAAAAAGCGTCGATATCGGATTTTTTACATCGGTTTCCAAATAACCGACGTAAACCCCCCCCCCCCCCGCGCATTGGGTTTTTAGGTCGGTTATAAGATAACTGACGTAAAAACCGAATTGGCGTGATTTGTAACGTCGGTTATTAAAATAACCGACATTAAAAATCTACTCAGCGCATTTTTACGTCGGTTATATATGACCGACGTAAAAAATGGTGACGTAAAAAATGTTTTCTGCACTAGTGATGTAATGTAAAACTTGTGTTTGTATCTATTATTTCCAAAGCTACTAAACTGATCATTCCTTCAGGATTTTATTTTTTTGTGATAATTCAAATGTAATAAAATAATTCACCAACTCTAGGCAACTGAGGTTGGGGTGTTAAAAGTGACCTCTTTCAATGCACTGGGCTCTCTAAGCATTGTCTATGGCTATGCCTTTTCCTTGCCGACTGACCCACAACCAAGACTGGTCTTCCCAACCTAGAACGGAGTGGTTTAGGCCCTTCTAAAATTTAGTAGCCTATTTTAGGGATATATTAGACCCAAAATACCTTTTACGGATTTTCTTCCTAATTGGGGCCCCAAATTTGTTTTATTATTTCAAAAATTAATTTAAATTTTTTGAATTAAAATTAAATTTTATTTGAGACCATTTGAGATATAATTATTCTAACTAAAATTAAATTAATTATTGTAGTTAATTTAATTCCTTCAATATAAATTTATTGCATTCTTAATTTTTATTATGCATTTACTTTTCATATCGATAGATCTTGAGCATCAACCGCCCAACATATTCCTAGTTTTATTTTATTTCATTGTTTATTAGAATTGCATGAGATGAATTTTATAATTAAATTTATTTTTATGGTATAGAAATAATCTTTCCTCTCTTAATATGTATAGGGGTATCATGTGTATTATGTATTTCTAATAACCCCTCTCCAATATGTGAGTATGTATGTTTTATAACAAGGATGTTTTAATACACAGACCATGCCAAGATGTGGTGATAATCTAGATGAGATGTGGATACATTAGTTTGGGGTGCGTGATATGATACAAGTCATACATGGCTCAGATATTTTACCCCGTGGGCCATGGTTGATACATTTATCATTAATGGATCACCCAATACTAAATTTTAAACACCAGTCTAGTTTTTTGTTTAATTTGTGCAACGTTTATTATTATTTTATTAATATTATTATTTGTGTGATAAAATTAAATAATAAACTTAAATGAAACGATTAAATCAAATTAATACTATATGAATGTTTTTATATTTATTGTACAGTCAAGTTGTGAAGGTGATCCCATAGTAATTTCATATCATATATAAAATTCATTCATTCATTGAGAAATTATAAAAACCCTCAAAGTAAAATTAATTTGTAACTCCTTCCATCATTTGAATTTGAACAAAAGTAGACTATATGGGGTCCTCTCCAACTATAATTACGGGTGCCTCATACCACTGGGGAGTTATTATAAGTGTGATGGGTTGACTTAAATAAATATGAAATAAAATAAGTAGCCATAGATATATATTTTTATCATTAGAGATAAATAATTGTGTAAATAATGTTTACAACTACATGAATCTAGGACATCACTCAACAGTTCAAGGAGCTATGGGTCAATGTAGTTGGTCAGTCAGATGCCTACCACGAGAGTCATTGAGTAGTGGAATAACTTTATCTTAGACTATGAGGAGAGGTTTTAAGGATCATTATCACTAGAATACTTTAGTGTTTGGGTATTAAAAATATGGTAATGAGATTTACTAGGGTTTAATAATATAGGGGGAGAAATTTAATGATTTAATAAGGTAATTTCTAATCATTAATCAGGATAAAATTATGATTATTATAGTATTTTATTTTGTAGAAATATGGAAAGTAATACCCAAGATACACTGTGATAAATATTGGGAAAATAACATTTCCTTTTCATTGTGAACTTCTAATAGTAGTACTGGAACTTGCACAAAGTACTATGAATTGGGAAATTCTATGTGCCAGAGAACCCACAACCTATTGATCCACCTCAGGAAGTGAGGGTGAGAAAGATGCTTATAGGTGACTCATGTATGATGAATTTTATGTTTACATCATAATTATATCTTCAACTATCAATTTTTTGTGAATCCAATATGAGGACATGGGCAATTTCATATGTTTTCTCATATCCAAGAATCTAGTGGGGAGAATGTGAAGAGAGAAATAGAATGAGATGATGATTACACTCAATATGTATAAACTGAAATATATATCATGATATTTCAATATGTATCATTCTTATATCATTATCACCCACCTACTCCAATTTAGTTTAGGATTGAAAAAAAAACATAATATAGAAAATGATTTATTACCTTTTGGGTAAGGTTCAAAAAGTTAATAAGAACCTAAAGATAGATTAATATTTAATTCTTTTCATGAAAAAGTTGAAAGATATTGAGAAAAGGCCAATGAAAATTGTTCCACCAAAGGATCCTTTGAATCATCTTTCAAGGAAAATAGGTTGGTAACCATATATTGTTGTACCCCTCTCTCTTGGATTTTAATGATCACAATCACTCTCATCGTGTTCTAACTTGTTTTCAAGTTTGTTTGATGATAGGAAAAAGGTTGCCAAAGAGTTGGCCCAAGAAGACTAGAAAAAGGACTCTCTGAGTCCACTGGCCAACCGGTGGATTACCACCGACCAGCCGGTGGTCTCTGGCAGAAGTAAAGCTCTCTGCCAGGTGCCACCGGTCAGCCGGTGCCTGACCACCGGCCCGCCAGTGGAACCAGACAGTAGGCTTTGCCTACTGCCAGGTGCCACCGGCCCACCGGTGTCTGGACCACCGGCCAACCGGTGTCTGGACCACCGGTCAGCCGGTGGAACCAGACAGAGAGCTTGCTCTCTGTCTAAGACCACCGGCCAGCCGGTGGAGCCCAGACAGAAAGCTCTGCCTTCTGTCTGGTGCACCGGCCGGCCGGTGGCCAAACACCGGTCAGCCGGTAAGCCCAGTCAAACTAGTCGTTGGGCTTTGACTGGACTTGTACTTTTGACCCCTAACGGCTCCGGAAGCCCTCCAACGGCTATATTGAAGTATTTGGGGATATTTCTCCTATAAATAGACGAGGATGGATGCCAGGAACACCACCGAAACATTGGAATGATATTTTGATCCCTTGAAGCTCTAAACGACAAATCTCTAAGGCTACTTGTGATCCACCTCCTTCCTTGAAGCTTGGGCTGCCTCTACATCAACTACTCTCACACTCTTGGTGCTCAAGGCTTCCTCAAGTTTGTTGTAATTTATTTATTTCAATTGTTTAGTTATTCATTGGGTTTGTATTAAAACAAACCACCCTTTTCTTCCTCACTTTCATTTTGGGTTTCTTGCTACAACCATCATAAAAAAGCAAGCTGTACGAAGGTGATCTAGCCTACCTTAAAACGGCTAGTGGGTTTCTTGCTACAACCATTAAAAAGCAAGCTGATGTAAATCTCTCAACGGTTGAGTTGGGAGCAGAGACGTAGGCTTTGGTTTAAGCCGAACTCCGTTATCAAATTGCGTCTTGCTCCTTTTTATTTCCACTGCATTTATAAATTGTTTTTAAATTGTTAATTAATTTTTAAAAGGCAATTCACCCCCCTCTTGCCATCACTCTCCGACCAACAATTGGTATCAGAGGGAGAGTTTGTGTAATACCTTAACCGATTACAAACTCAAAATCCATAGTGATGGCTTCTTCCTCACAAGCACCCGAAGGGTATTCCATGACTCGGGCTCCATTCTTTGATGGAACCGACTACAATTATTGGAAAACTCGCATGACTACATTTCTTAGAAGTATTGGCTATCCTATATATAGAATTGTTTTGCAAGGCTATACTCTCTCTAGCAAAGATGAGTCTAAATGGACCCCCGAAGACATTGCTTATTTTGGGCTAGATGGCAAAGCCATGAATGCTCTTCATTGTGGGTTAGACCGTAATGAATTTAATCGTTTTTATACTTACACCACTTCTCATGAAATTTGGAAGCTTTTGGAAGTGACCCATGAGGGCACTAATAAAGTTAAAGACACTAGATTAGAAATGTATCGTCAAGACTTTGAAAGTTTCACCATGCACCCACACGAATCTATTACGGAAATGTTTACTCGCTTCACTGATGTGTGTAATGGGAGAAAGTCTCTTGGAGATGATGTTTCTGCAGAGACGATGGTCAAGAATATTCTTTGGGTCCTACCAAGCTCATGGGCTCCAAAGGTGACGGCAATCCAAGAAGAAAAAGACGTCAAGAAAATGCCGGTTGAAGAACTCATTGGATCACTTATGACCTATGAGATTACCATGAAGAGGCAAGCCGATAAAGAAGGTAACATCTTCAAGGAGAAAAAGAACATAGCATTCAAATCAAAGAAAGAAAGCTCTTCCGATGATAGCAGATCCGAGATTGCTCAACTTGCAAGAAAAATGAGCAAGTTCATGAAGAAAAAGAAGAATTTTCATAGGGCACGAAAGGAAGAGCCAAAAGCAGAAAAAGAAGTTACATGCTTTGAATGTGGAAAGAAAGGCCACATCAAACCGAAGTGCTCTCTTTTCAAGAAAAGGTTAAAGGAAAAGAAAAACAAGAAGGCTTTCAAAGCGTCAACATGGAGTGCAAGAGATGACTCCATGTCCTCAAGCGACTCAAGCGATGAAGGTGGAAAATGCCTAATGGCACTTGATGAGGTATCTTCTTCCGACTCCTCTTCCTCATCTTCTTCTTTTAATAATGACATGTATTATGAAGATCTCCAAAATGCGAGAGATCAATTAGAGGAAGGTTTTCACGAACTTACCTCTAAATTTTTGGCCTTAGAAAAGAAACACAAAATTCTAATTTCTGAAAAAGATCAACTTCTCAAAAAGAATGAGGAACTTGCCCTTAAGGTCCAAGATATTCCAAATGTTGATTCCTTGAATTCAACTATTAAAGATTTAAGGGAATCTCTTTCCAAGTTCACCCAAGGTGAACAAAATTTGACCAAATTTCTAGGTTCTCAACGTTCGGCTAGAACCACACATGGACTTGGCTTTAACAAGCAAGCCACCTCTTCTAGAGCACCCACTAATTTTGTAAGGGGGATCTCTCAAAATAAATTCTGTAATTATTGTAGAAAAACCGGACATATGATTTATGAATGAGATTGTAAAAATTATAGATATGGCCGCCCCAAAATCATTACATACTCGGATGAATATCTTATGATGTATCCCTCTAGACAAGTATGGGTTCAAAAGTCTCTTTTAGCTAATATTTCCGGACCCAAACTTATATGGGTACCAAAATCTATTCTCTCTTGATTTTGTAGGATAAACACCAAAGAAGTAGGCCTTCGAAAGGCTCGTGGTATCTCGACAGCGGATGCTCGAGGCACATGTGTGGCGATCCCTCCGAGTTCAACTCTCTTGAAGAATTCGATGGAGGATACGTCACCTTCGGTGATAATTCAAAAAGAAAGATCGTCGGAATAGGTACCATTGGTTTTGGTAGCACCTCCTTTATTAAAGATGTTTTATTTGTTAAAGGTTTAAAGCATAATTTAATTAGCATTAGTCTACTTTGTGATAGTGGTTTTTCGGTGAATTTTCAAAATGATTTATGCAATGTGTTTGATTTTCAAAACAAATTGATATTTTCTGCTTCCCGTTTTCAAAATGTTTACATTATTGATTTAAAATCTTTAGCAAGCCAAAATGTTAAATGTTTAAGTGCTCTTGACAATGAGTCTTGGCTTTGGCATAGAAGGTTGGGGCATTGTAGCTCTCATTCACTTCTAAAGCTTAATAAGAACAAACTCATCCGTGACCTTCCTAAACATAAGTTTAAGAAAGATTTTATTTGTGAGCCATGCCAACTTGGCAAGCAACACAAATCTTCTTTCAAATCTAAGAAGGAAGTGTCCACTTCAAAATATCTTTAACTCCTTCATCTTGATCTTTTTGGTCCTACCCCTGTAGCAAGTCTAGGTGGAAAATCCTATACCTTTGTCCTAGTAGATGACTTTTCTCATTTCACTTGGGTTTTCTTTTTAGCTCATAAAAATGATGCATGTAGAACCTTTTTGAAATTCTCTAGGAAGGTAGAAAACAAAAAAGGATATAAAATTATCTCGCTCCGTAGTGACCATGTAGGTGAATTCGAGAACAAAGAATTCGATGAATTGTGTTCCTCTCAAGGATACAATCACACCTTCTCTGCCCCTAGGACTCCATAACAAAATGGAGTGGTTGAAAGGAGAAACCGAACTCTCCAAGAAATTGCTCGAACCCTCCTTAGTGAATTCAACCTCCCTCAATATTTTTGGGCCGAGGCGGTAAACACTGCTTGTTATACTATCAATAGAGTCCTTGTAAGACCCCTTCTTAAGAAAACCCCCTATGAACTTTGGAAAGGCAAATTACCCAAAGTTTTTTATTTTAAAGTGTTTGGTTGTAAATGCTTTATCCTTAACACAAAAGATAACCTAGGGAAATTTGATGCCAAATCCGATGAAGGTATTTTTCTTGGGTACTCCAACTCAAGCAAAGCCTATCATGTCTTCAATAAACGTTCAAAAACCATCGAAGAATCATCTCATGTCAAATTTGATGAAACACTTCCAAAACCTCACCCGGTCATTGAAGATGTTGAAGATAAGCTTGATAAGCTTCATTTGAATGATTCCTCTTCTCCTCCCAAGGAGGATGACCATCAAGAACCCTCTTCACCTTCTTCGCCTTCCACCTTGCCTAAGGTTTGGAAACCTTCTAGAGACCATCCTTTAGAAAATGTTATAGGTGATCTTCAAGCCGGTACTCGTACTAGAAGATCAATCCTCAACGAGGTTGAACATCAAGCCTTTCTTTCTCAACTAGAGCCTCAAACCATTAATGATGCCATTAATGATTAGAATTGGGTTCTTGCAATGCAAGAGGAACTAAATCAATTCTCTAGAAATGATGTTTGGACTCTTGTTGAAAGACCCAACGATCATCCAATTATTGGCACTAAATTGGTTTTTAGGAACAAACTTGATGATCAAGGAAATATAACCCGGAACAAGGCTCACCTAGTAGCTAAGGTCTATAATCAAGAAGAAGGAATTGATTATGGTGAAACCTTTGTGCCCGTCGCTAGATTGGAATCCATTAGGATCTTGTTGGCATTCGCCGCTCACTTAAATTTCAAACTTTTTCAAATGGATGTTAAAAGTGCTTTTTTAAATGGTTTTATTTCAGAAAAAATCTTTGTTGAACAACCCCCCGGTTTTGAAGATCCAAAATTTCCAAATCATGTTTTTAAGTTAACCAAGGCTCTATATGGCTTAAAACAAGCCCCTCGGGCTTGGTATGAGCGGTTAACAAAATTTCTTTTAGAAAATGATTTTAAAATGGGTCAAGCTGATTGTACCCTTTTTTTAAAACACACTTCAAAAGATCTTTTAATTGGCCAAATTTATGTTGATGACGTTATCTTTGGTTCAACCAAAGAATCTCTTTGTACTGATTTTTCAGATTTAATGAGAAAAGAATTTGAAATGAGCTTTATGGGGGAATTAAAATTTTTTCTTGGTTTTCAAATCTTTCAAAAGTCAAATGGTATTTTTCTAAACCAAGGAAAATACACAAACTAACTTTTAAGTCGTTTTGGTATGGATCAAGTAAAGGAAATTAGTACCCCCATGAGTACTTCTTGTAAACTTACGTTAGATGAAGCCGGGAAACCGGTGGATGACAAGCTTTATAGGAGTATGATCGGGAGTCTACTTTACCTAACTGCGACCCGTCCTGACATCATGTTCAGTGTTTGTCTTTGTGATCGTTTTCAAGCCAATCCCAAAGAATCTCATTTTAAATCGGTCAAAAGAATTTTTAAGTATTTAAAAGGATCCAAAAACATTGGTTTGTTTTATCCCTCTAATACTTCTTTCGAACTTTCTTCACATTCGGATGCTGATTTTGGCGGATGTCAATTAGATCGTAAGAGTACTAGTGGAACCTGTCATCTGCTAGGCAAGTCCCTTGTTTCATGGAGTAAAAAAAAAGAAAAACTGTGTTGCTCTTTCTACTGCCGAGGACGAGTACGTAGCAGCTGGTAATTGTTGTGCCCAAATTATTTGGAGGCAACACACTCTCTTGGATTATGGCCTTTCCTACGATCATGTCCCTATACGGTGTGACAACACTAGTGCCATTAGTATTTCTAAGAATCCAATACAACATTCTAGGACAAAGCATATAGATTTAAGGCATCATTTCCTTCGTGACCATTTTCAAAAAGGGGATATCACTTTGGAGTTCATTTCTACTGATTTCCAATTAGCTGATATTTTTACCGAACCGCTCTCGGTTGAACGTTTTGATTTTATTAAGGGGGAGTTAGGAATGATTCGTCAATGAGCACTATTTAATCTTTGACTCTTTTTGGCTTGCTTATATTTCTTTTTAAGTTATTTAAATTCTTTTTTATTTTTATTTTATTTTAATTTTTTTTGAATTTCAATACCACCGGTCAACTGGTGGTACATCACCGGTTAACCGGTGGTGTCAGGTTTTCTTTTGTTGGGCCAGCCGGGGAAAGGGTTAAAACATAAATTAAACCCTTCCCCTCCCATTTCTTTCTCTCCCTCTCGTGCGGCACCTCCAGACCAGCATCTCCCTCCTTGCTCTCTCCAACTCTTTCTTCTCTCAATATCTCTCTTTTTTTCTTCCTTTTGCCATCATGGGTCCTCGATCTTCACGCAAGGGAAAGGGCATCGCTCAAGAGGCACCTCCTCCTCCTTCAATCCCTCAACTTCCGGACATTTGGCATGTCAAAGTCATTCTGCCAGGTAGGGTAATTGATTATTCTTGGCTCTCTTCTGCTCGACTCGAGCTTTTCTCAATAATTGAATATCAACACTAGCATTCCTTTTTTGAACCTCCTGAGAAGGATTTCATTTATCCCATTCTTGTCAAATAATTTTATGCTCACCTGACGTGGTCGGTCTCTGACGACGTCGATACCATTACCACCACTGCTCTTGGGCAACCCATCACTATCACTTCTTTGGAGATTGCCAGGATGCTCGGGGTTCCTCATGTTGGACCTCATGCATTTGCTCAGGGGGAGTTTCCTCGGGACCCTGAATTTGATCTTGCTGTCGCTTTTTAGCATCTCACAGGGCAGCCCACCGATCCCATTGTCAAGCTCTCCCAGCTCACCCCAAACCATCGCATCATTGAGCGCCTCATTCAGAACACTCTTGCACCCCGTATCGGTGATCACGATATGGTGAAATTTATTTATATTTATCTTCTTTCTTATATCACCAGAGGCGTTCATTTCAATCTGGTCCGGTTCCTGTTCCGGTCCATGTCTTATGTGGCTGAGCACCCGCGCCGGTCCAAAACTCTTCCTCACGGGCGCTTGTTGACCAAAATCTTTACCTTTTTTGATGTCCCTCTCCGTGCTACCTCCTTCGAGCAGCCAAAGAATGATAGCATCATCAATTTTATGATGGTGCAACGGATGAACATTCGTTGGCATCCTTGGCATCAGGAGTGGATTACTGACAAGGAGGGCCTTCTCAAGGCTTACTCCCCTCAGACACATTCACACCCTCCTACCCATGCCATGACTCCTGCCATTGCTGCTGCCTATCCTCTTTCAGATAGTGAGGACAGTGGTGATGATGAAGAGGAAGGGAGTGGTGACGACGAAGGTGAGGCTGCTGCTGCTGCTGATGAGGGAGATGGAGCGGGTGATGATGCATCGGAGCCTGCTGAGGCTGTGCCCCCTTCCGCTGATTCTGGTGGCTTGTCGGTGACGGCTGATCAGTTCCTTTGCTTCCAGGATTAGATTGAGACCCGGCTCGACTTACAGTTTTCTTACTTCAGCTCTCAGTTTGATCAGCTCCACTCACGGATCGATTCTCTTGATCGTCGCTTTGAGGCGGTCCAGGCTCCTCCAGCTCCGCCGACCTTCAGGCGACGCCGTCACTCTCGGCCCTCTAGGAGTGAATATAGCCTTTCTTGTTTTTTGGCTTGTCTTTGTATTTGTATTTTGAACTTTCTATGTAACGTTTCAACTTTTATAAAATTCAAGTTTTCCTTTCTATCAATCCTTGTTGTCATTGCTTACATCCTTATTATTGTTTTTCTAATTATCTTTCATACTTTTCCTCCTATTTTGATAATCCCAAAGGGGGAGAAAAACTCTCTATTACATACTTACTTAGTTACCTATTACATACTTACTTAGTTACTTATTTCATTTAGTTAAGTTCTCTTTTTAAAAGTCTTATTTCATTTAGTTAAGTGCTCTTTTTAAATGTTCAATTTTAATTTATTACTTTCATCAAAATCTGTTTTTAAATGGTTAAGTTTTTGATTTCAGTTGTTTCTTTTAAATGACCTATGGTTACAATTTCAAAATGAACCATTCTCTTTATTTCAATCCTTTAAAGATTAATATCATTTTCAATACATGATACATCTATGAAATTATTGTATTAAAATGATCACTAAAATTTTCCATGTCCAAGTTTCTTATTTCTTTTTCACTTGGCTTATCCTTTTTAAAAGATTTATCTTTTGTGATTGTGATCATCAAAACAGGGGGAGATTGTTGTACCCCTCTCTCTTGGATTTTAATGATCACAATCACTCTCATCGTGTTCTAACTTGTTTTCAAGTTTGTTTGATGATAGGAAAAAGGTTGCCAAAGAGTTGGCCCAAGAAGACTGGAAAAAGGACTCTCTGAGTCCACCGGCCAACCGGTGGATTACCACCGACCGGCCGGTGGTCTCTGGCAGAAGTAAAGCTCTCTGCCAGGTGCCACCGGTCAGCCGGTGCCTGACCACCGGCCCGCCGGTGGAACCAGACAGAGAGCTTGCTCTCTTTCTAGACCACCGGCCCCCCGGTGTCTGGACCACCGGTCAGCCGGTGGAACCAGACAGAGAGCTTGCTCTCTGTCTCAGACCACCGGCCAGCCAGTGGCCCAGCACCGGCCAGCCAGTGGAGCCCAGACAGAAAGCTCTGCCTTCTGTCTCGTGCACCGGCCATCCGGTGGCCAAGCACCGGTCATCCGGTAATCCCAGTCAAACTAGCCGTTGGGCTTTGACTGGACTTGTACTTTTGACCCCTAACGGCTCCGAAAGCCCTCCAATGGCTATATTGAAGTATTTGGGGATATTTCTCCTATAAATAGACGAGGATGGATGCCAGGAACACCACCGAAACATTGGAATGATATTTTGATCCCTTGAAGCTGTAAACGACAAATCTCTAAGGCTACTTGTGATCCACCTCCTTCCTTGAAGCTTGGGCTGCCTCTACATCAACTACTCTCACACTCTTGGCGCTCAAGGCTTCCTCAAGTTTGTTGTAATTTATTTATTTCAATTTTTTAGTTATTCATTGGGTTTGTATTAAAACAAACCACCCTTTTCTTCCTCACTTTCATTTTGGTTTTCTTGCTACAACGATCATAAAAAATCAAGTTGTACGAAGGTGATCTAGCCTACCTTAAAATGGCTAGTGGGTTTCTTGCTACAACCATTAAAAAGCAAGCTTAAGTAAATCTATCAACGGTTGAGTTGGGATCGGAGACGTAGGATTTGGTTTAAGCCGAACTCCGTTATCAAATTGTGTCTTGCTCCTTTTTATTTCCGCTGCATTTATAAATTGTTTTTAAATTGTTAATTAATTTTTAAAAGGCAATTCACCCCCCCTCTTGCCATCACTCTCCGACCAACATATATTAGGTTATTTAATTCACATTTCAGGAGATAATTCTATGAAAATTTAAATTCTATGAACATAATTGAAGAAGAAAGTGACCACTTATTCTTTATGTATATTCATTCATCATATTTAATTTTTATGTTATGATTAATGGGTATTGAATACAATATTCCTATCATGTATGTGCATTGAATTAAAGTAAAATAGTATGTATAGAAATTTTACAATAATTATGGTGAATTTTATATGTGGTTGGGAAAGAGTGATTCATAATTCAGTGATGAGAAGTAAACTACTTGAAATTTCTAAGTATAATGGTTCTTGTTGAAATTTTGTTATTTATTGTAAAAAAATTTATCTCACATGTCCTCTGGAAATAAAATGAAATTATTACATTAAGTAATTAATTTTATTTTTGGTATCTAATATTCAATGTATAGTTCATTAATTCTTGAATAATTATTAATAATTGATGAGTATAAAATATTAGACTCTGTTATACCACTTATGGAAAGGTGATCCTTTTTTTAGTAAAACTGTAAGTAATTATCAAGGATATACCTAGTATAATTTTAGACACTATAAAGTTTAATACCTTAGAGACTATCAAAAAATTTACTTGTTTATATATAGACAAAAAACCAATTAGAAATAATGTCGATCCATAAAGATTTCAGAATCAATTTGGAAAGAGAGCATAAACTATAACTATGAAAGATTAGTTGTAAATATACACCTCAGAAGACTCCTTTGAGTGTTTAATGGAATGTAAAAGTGGATTTAAATAAATTCATGGTTAAAATATATGAGTTACTTTGGTCCCATTGTCCAGATAATATATCTTGACTAAGAATGCATTGATCATTAATATGTATCATGGAGTAATTCCTAAATTCACATTTCATTATACACATCAGAATTATAATGTTAGTTAGGAGGATCGATGATGAGTAAAACATGAAAGAATTTATCAATAAAATTAATTGTTTTTTAATTCCTAAACACACATTTCCTTATACAAATCAAAGTCTTTATGTAAGATAAAGAATCATTAATTTTGATATTCATATGCATTGAATAAAATTCTATTATCTTTAAGTCACAATTCAAAAATAGCGATGTCATTCCATAACAATATGTCATATATAATAAAAAATGGATATAATATGAGTTTTAGTATGATATAAATATATTATATCATAATAACATATGTTTAGATGAAAAGAGTTTTTTATGAATATAAACAAACATTCATTAAGGAAAACACAATGTGCATATAAAGTAATTATCCAAATAGTTTATAATGAAATTGATGAAATCCATGAGATATAAAAGTGATAATCACGTAAAATTATATATTTATATATAAGGGTGTACATTTATATTTGAGATAGCGGGATAATGATTAACTTGTTTTATGTAAATGTTCTAGATGCACAAATAGTTTTCAACAGAACAGGTTCCAAAAAAGCATGTGGAAAAGGAATGTTATAGAGACACATACTGCATAGGAAGGATAAAACCATAGTAATGGTTTTACATTCAATGTCACATAAATGAATTATTTTAAAGTTAAATTTCATTTAATTTCCATTCATGCTTTGTTTTGGGGGTTCCCCAAGCTTTTATGGAGGAATGGGTGAGTTTTCATGAATTGGGCCAAAACCTGAGCCCAATTCCAGATTTAAAAATAAATTTTGATTCCTTTATAACTCATTAATTTTTCAACATTTTTCATACATTATAGTTAATAATTTTCATCCACTGACCTATTAACACTACCATATTAATTGGGACCATTTAGGAATCCATAATCACGGTGGATATGGGTTTTAATTTAAGGGACTCGGCCTGCCCGAAAGCCCATTTCCTGCATTAAAAATACCTTTTACTTCTTTAATATCTTCTTCAATATTTATGTTTTTTCGGTGATTCCAACTCTCCCCCGAGGCCACATTACCAAGAAGAGTCCCCATGCTCTCCTTATCCTCTTTCAATATCCATTGCATTGAGAATGTGGATGAAAATTCTCTGAATGTCTCAAATCGCCTAGATTTGAAGATGTAAATTGATTATTTCATAACTCCTTCATTTCTCACTCTTTTACCCCATTCCAATTCCTAAATGATCTCCTAAACCTTGTTTGAATATCCCTTGAATGTGTGGCTATTTGAAAATTCATATACTGGTGTATTTGGGGTGATTTATTCAATACTTTTCAAGGTAAGTGATTCCTTCTTGGTTTCTTCATTTTCCCTTAGGGTTTTATCTCTCTTTCATTATGTTCTAAAATGTCCAGAAGTTAGGGTTCTAAACTAGGGTTTGATTTGGTGTCTTTTTGGTCAAATATTGTTGTATAGGGATGGATTTATATTCCTTGTGGTGCGGCGGTGGTGTGGTTGATGTTTTGCACCAAGTTCTGAGGGATTCAACACTTTCGGTAGGTCATTCCTTTACTCTCCCTTGATGAGGTAGTTTTCTTGTTTTACTAGTTTTTCATGTTCTCCATATGCTGTGTGTGGTGTGAAAACCATTTTTGAGGGATTCGGATAAGAATTTAATTTTATAATTGCATTTTTGTTGAAGTTGTGAAATCTGCGAATGTAACACATGTGGTATCTTTTGTGGTAGTTTTATAAAATATGAAATTGATTTATTAGTTGTTGAAAGGGGCTGAAAATTATGTTTTTTTAATGACATAGTGTCATGTGGGCCTTGTAAGGGGGTTTTTGGAATAGGTTTGTTATGTAAAGCTTTGTTATACTTCTTGAGACAATTTTATGAAAATGGGTGTTTTCATTTGTATCTTTCGTGGTATTATCCAGGGTGATTTTATAACACTTGAAAGTGGTTGTATAAATGTCTCTAGGGCTGAAAATTCTACCTTTTCAGTGTTTTGTTGTGGTTTTGTCCTTGATATATGGTTTTGAAATGGGTTTTATGACAAAATATTGGGTATACTCTTTGGAATTGTTTTATGAAAGATTCGAATGATTTAATAATTTATGTAAGTGGTTAATCCATATTGGAAAAATATTTTGGAGTGTGTATATTCTGAAATTTTACATTTTTAATGTGATAGGGGATGTTTTGTGATGTGTTCCATCATGGAAATGTTTTACAAATATGTTTGAAGGATTTAGTAAAGTGTATAGAGATGTGAAAGTGATGTGGGATGTTTTGTGTGAGTGTGATGTGAAAAATGGATTTTGGTTATGAAAAGGGGTATTATGTAACATGTGAGTGGGATGTTATGTGAGATTTAACATATTTTAATGGTTTTATAAAATTTTTTAATGGATTGTTGGAAGTGTTAAAGAAATGTTAAAAGTGTTGTGGGCTATTTTGGTGTGAGTCGGATTTCAAATCAATTTGAATGAAAAGTGAACTTTTGTGACTTGTGTGGTATAAATGTGGAATTTTTGGTGAATTTTGGATGATTAAATTATATTTTCAAGTGAAAAGTATATTTCTTTACTTTTTTAACTTGTTTGAGCACAAAGGGAAAACCCGGATATCTAGGTGGGTGGATGTGTGCTGGTATGCTAGTGAATCCGTGGGGGGTTGGCCTCAGTTTCACTTAGCAAGATTGATGCTTAAAATTCTAACTAAACTATGATGATGATGACTGGGTACCACAAGGTTATGGGTATGTTCCCTACTAGTGGGTCATAAATGAGAACAAATATTTGTGATGGTTACTCTCACCGAGATACGAGGTACCTGAGACCCACAATGAGATAGTGCCTAGGGGTTATTTCCTATTGTTTGTGCACATTATATCCTTTATACTTGCCATTGGAATATGATATATTTGGATGGAAAATTCAATAGATTTGGAATTTATTTTAAAAGTGTTGATTCTTTAAATTATCCCACTTGAAAAATGATTTTTTAGTTGCATCTTTTAGAAATTGTTACTAGAAATTACATGTTTTTGAAAGCCAACAGGATTTTCATTTTTGAATGTTTATCTCATGAAATATCTTAGTGGTGGTATCATACTGGGAATTTTTTCACACCCTACTTACACAATTGGGTGTAAGTAGACTTGTATATTTTTGTTGGCGTAGGTTGGGTACAGTTTTTAGTTCTAGTGGTTCGGGTTTCTAGCAGGTCCTTGGTGGTGAAGTCTTGTGGAGATGGCTAGAGGGAGGTGCCCCTTGCCATGAGGGTTCTTGGACTATTTACTTTGGTTTTTTTCTTTTGTTATAGTATTTTGGAGTTGTTTTAAAATATGTAATTCAGTTCTGAATTTTTGTAAAACATTGTTTGGTTTGAAAAATCCAGATTCATTTTATTGGTTTATTTTGTTGTTTTAAGTTTATAAACGTGGGTAAATCGTTCCCAATTCTCATTTTATGATACCCGAGCACTTGTAACAGCCTGTGGGGATTGGTAACACCCTTCGGGCCTTGTCACAGTCTGGGTTTGGTGATGGTTTCGGTGGAAACCATATTTGGTTTGTGACAAAATGGTATCAATGGAGGTTCACTCTCTTTGGGTCATATTATTTGGTGAATAGCCGGGATAGTCTGTAGTTAGGATTTTTGAGAATTGGAATTCTAGTTAGGAGTAGTGTGGCTAATCATAACACCTCATGATGGGATTCAAGTCACTAGGGGAATTCAAAACTTTTCTGAGTCCTTTGGTTTTCTTGGTTTGATGATGATTAGTGGAAATGAAAAGAGAGTTGGGTTAATGGTCTCAGTGATCTCGTAGGGTCTGGAAAGAATTGTGAAGCCAGGGATATTTCCGTAGAACACTCTCTATGATGGTTAAGTAATTGTAATATGGCCACCAACCATATGTCCAAGTAACCCACTGATACTAGTTTCCTCTTGCATTGTCTTGTGTTATTTAATTTTGATATCTTGGAACTTTGGTTTTAAAGTAACTTGGTTTTAAAAAGCATTAAGTTTTTGTGAAATGATTATCAAATAAATAAAGAATGGTTATATTTTTGAAAATGTAGAACTTAATTTTCATAATTGTATTGGAATGGAAAATGTTGTGTTTTCACCTCTTTTGAAAGAATGAACTATGCCAAGGTTGTTTTTGAAAAACTGTTTCCAATTGAGTTTTATAAACTATTGAAAGGTGTTTTAATGGGATGAGATGTTTTGAAATTACTGTGAATAACTTGGAATTGAGTTTTCATTGGAATGATTGTGCCTTTCAAATTTTTTTAATTTGGTAATTTGGGTTCGATTTCGTGGTTAACAGTATTGAGAAAACATAAGTATTGGTTGATTGTTTTGGTTTTGAAAAGTTGAATGAGTTTTTGTATTAAACTTTGGTATTTTAATGAGTGACCACATGCATGGGGTTATATGGGATGATAGATGGTTAATGGAATGACTGGATGAGTTTCAGGATGGATATGAGGAGGGTGCCTGGTGTGGCACAGAAACATGAATGTGTGAGGCCCATGGGGCACCATTGCTGGATACTCTAACGGATGAACTAGTTATTTTCAAAAATATTTTTTTAAAGGAAAAACATGATTTCTTGATGACTAGTTTGGGATGGTGTTTAATATGTTTTTTTGAAAATGTTGATGTTTTGGGATGTTTTGAGTCCAAGAACCCCTCCTGTTTGAACTGTGTTTTGGGTTTTTGTTTGGTCAGTAAGCTGTGTTAAAGGGCCGATTAGTGGTCTCTTCTAAGAAATGTTTTGGGACGCCTTTATGATTGTTACCTTCATGTGTTTAGATCTTGTTTGTGGTATATCTTGACCAACGCACCATCTTGGTTGGGGCCATAGGTTCAATCATTGGATAAGTTACTCCCCATTAAGGGTTAGTGCACAACTGAAGTGCAATACAGATTGTTTTTCCATTTGAAGAACCTATAGTTGGTCAATATAAGGAATATTTTTCTTGAGATTTTTAGATTGAGTCTACACCCTTTCCGTTATTAGTTTTGTGTATCCTCTTGTAGTGGGAGAGTGATCATGGAAGGTTGAAAGAGACCTTAGCTTCATAAGTTTCCTGATTTGCCGAAGGTGGAAGTGGTCTGGGGTTGTTAACATGGATGAGTATCTAGATGGTGTCTAAGAGGCCCTCTCGGTCCTTCATAGACTCTTAGAATAAGGAGTTCATATTAAACTACCAGTTTGGGAAATATGGTCATGATTGGATATTGTGGCCACTTTCTAGAATTGTGTGTTGTTTGGGGATGTTGTATAAGGTCCCTCTCCATGCATTGTTTATATCAATCGCAATGGTCTTGTTCGGTGATGCCTTGTGATGTCATGTGCTCGATTGATCATAAAGGTGAAAGTTGTGCAATACTATGAGAGTCTCTGTTATGCTGGGAGAATTTATCCCTTATAAAAACTTCAAAATCATCCATTTTAGAGGAAGGTGAGTATAGGTGTTCTTTACTTCTATTGTTTCTCTCCCAAAAAAACAAGGTGTGATTTGTGTGCATATTCTAAGCCCTTGTTTAAGTGAAATATCAGTTTAGGGTAATGTGAGTTTGGAATGTGTTATGTCTTGGAAATCTTATCGGGGATTGTAGTGTAGTCGTTGGTGGAATCACAAGAATAATTCTCACTTAGGGGGTTTCCAAAGCCTAATTGTGAGGCCGAAGATGCTTAAATCATTTGAGCTCCAGCCATAGGTCTCAGAGAGAAGCTGGCTCATATTCAGGGGAAATCCCAGGGTCGTTTAAACCCTTTTACAATGTCATATCCTCATCATTAAATATTGGAAGAGTTTAAACCTCTGGTGTCATCATCTTTCTTCTGTTGTTCCCGTTCTGTGGAAATAGGTGGAGGGCCCTGTACCCATGTCATCACCTAATGTCATTCCCTCCCCCTTTGGTTTCCATTGAGTCATTAGAGAATGGTTGAAAATTTTGATAAACATGATGAGGACACATTTTGTGCATGATTAGTAGTGACCGCATGCCATGAAGCCATGCAGAAAGAATGATCTGCATAGTTAGTGCATGGTTTCCCAAACCGTGCGGACTAACCCTGTGCCCTTCCCAAACCATAATTTTTTTTGGGTATTTCTGTGTCGACCCATGCTGTTCGGTTAAGATGGTTGGTTCTTATGGTGGGGAGACCCACTATGATTCTCATGTATGTTCCTTCGTAAACATTGAATGTAATTATACCCTTTGTACTAGGGAGTCCGTTCAGGCCTCCCCTACTAGTGTCCTGATTCTGTCTCGGAAACATATAGGTTGTCTCTTATGGTGGGGAGCCTATTTGTGTCCCCCCATACCAATAACTCAGATTTATACATGGTATTGGATTGGTGGTAGGTAGTCTCATTCGGAACTATCTAGCTACCAACATCTTCTTTGAGTAAACGTTGGGGTTGGAGAGCGCCCAATGGTTTAGTTAAAGTAAGGTAAGTGTAACCTTGTTCGAAGTTGTTGTTCGTTTGGGTGAATTGCTTGAGTCTTGTTTGGATAGTGTTTGAGGAGATTTATTTTGGGATAAGGTATGAATGTGATTTATCATTTCAGGAAATTAATGTATGTTTTGGTTGTGAGAGTAATCCTTTTTTAATTGATCACTGGAGGTGTTTTGGCCCTTGGGGGTGAATCTTGGCAAAGAAGTACATCTTGGTTTATCGGTTGGGTTTGGTTTTTGTATTTGGCCTTGTTGTGGATTTTTGAGAACGGAAAGTTTTCATTCTGTGGAGATGTTTCACATACAATACTTATTTTAAAGGAAAATTTCATTTAATTTCCATTCACGCTTTGTTTTGGGGGTTTACCAAGATTTTATGGAGGAATGAGTGAGTTTTATTGAATTGGGCCAAACCGTGAGCCCAATTATAGATTTAAAAATAAAATTTGATTCCTTTATAACTCCTTAATTTTAAAAAAATTTCATCCATTAAAATTCCTACTTGTCATCCTCCGACCTATTAACACCAAAATATTAATTTGGACCATTTAAGAATCCATGGTCATTGTGGATATGGGTTTTTATTTAAGAGCTTGGGCCTGCCCGAAAGCCCATTTCTTGCAATAAAAATATTTTTTAAATCTCTACTATCTCATTAAATATTTACGTCTGTTCGGTGATACCAACTCTTCCCCAAGCCCACATAACCAAGGCACGCCCCCATGCTCTCCTACCCCTTTCTGGATCTTGGTTTCAGCGTGAATTTGGAAGAAACGTCTCTGAATTTCTCAAATCGCCCAGATTTGAAGAGGTAAATTTAATATTTCATAACTCCAACATTTCTGACTCTTTTTCTCCCATTATAGTTCCTAAATTATTTTATAAACCTTGTTATAATCTCCCATGAATTGTTGGATGTTTTCAAATTCATATACACGTGTATTTGGGGTGATTTCTTCAATATTTTCCAAGGTAAGTGATTCCTGATTGGTTTCTTCATTTTACATTAGGGTTTCCACCCTCTTTCATTATGTTATAAAATTTCCAGAAGTTAGGGTTCTAACCTAGGGTTTTATTTGGTGTATTCTTTGTCAAATATTGTGGTCCAGGGCTGGATTTATCTTCCTTGTGGTGCGGTTGATGTTTTGCACCAGGTTTTGAGGGATTCGAAACTTTCGGTAGGTGATTCCATGGTTAGACATTGCTTGATGAGTTAGTTTTCAATTTTTTACTTGTTTTTCATGTTCCCCATATGCTTTGTGTGGTGAGAAAACCATTTTTTAGGTATTTGGTTAAGCATTTAATTTTATAATTGCATTTTTATTGAAGTTGTGAACTTTTCGAATGTAACACATGTGGTATCTTTTGTGGTAGTTTTATACAATATGAAATTTATTTATTAGTTGTTGAAAGGGGATGAAAATTATGTTTTGTTAATGAATTAGTGTCATGTGGGACTTGGAATGTTTTTTTCAATAGGTTTGTTATGTAAAACTTTGTTATACTTCTTGAGAGCATTTTATGAAAATGGGTGTTTTCATTTGTATCTTTTGTGGTATTATCCAAGTTGATTTTATAACACTTGAAAGTAGTCTTATAAATGTCTCTAGGGATGCCAATTCTACATTGGTTGTGTTTTGGTGTGGTTTTGTCCTTGAAATATGGTTTTGAAATGGGTTTTATAAGAAAATATTGGGTATACTCTTTGGAATTGTTTTGTGAAATATTTGAATGATTTAATGATTTCTATAAGTGGTCAATCAATATTGGAAAAATGTTTTAGAGTGTGTATATTTTGAAATGGTACATTTTTAATGCGAGAGGTGCTGTTTTGTGATGTTTTCCATCTTGGAAATGTTTTACAAAAATGTTTGAAGGATTTACTAAAGTGTGTAAGAGATGTTAAAGTGATGTGGGGTGTTTTGTGCGAGTGTGATGTGCAAAATGGATTTTGGTTATGAAAAGGGTATTATATAACATGTGAGTGGGATTTTATATGAGTTTTAATATATTATAATGGTTTTATGAAATTGTTTAATGGATTTGTGGAAGTGTTAAAAAAATGTGAAAAGTGTTGTGGGCTATTTTGGTGTGAGTCAAATTTCAAATCAATTTTAATGAAAAGTGGAATTTTGTGACTTTTGTGGTATAGATGTGGGATTTTTGGTGAATTTTTGATGAGGAAATGATACTTTAATATGAAAATTATATTTCTTGACTTTTTGAACTTGTTAGAGAACAAAGGGAAAACCTAGGTATCTAGGTGGGTGGACGTGTACTAGTATTCTATTGAATCCGTGGGGTTTGGCCTCAGTTTAAATTATAAATATTGACGCTTAAAACTATAACTAAACTATGATGATGATGATCGGGGACCAATAGGTTATGGGTATGTTCCCTACTAGTGGCTCGTGCATGAGAACATATATTTGTGATGGTTACTCTCATAGAGATACGAGGTACCTGGGACCCACAACGAGCTAGTGCCTAGGGGTTATTTCCTATTTATTATGCTCATTAGATCCTTTATACTTACCATATAAATACGGTATATTTGGTTGTAATATTCAGTAGCTTTGGAATTTATTTTAAACGTGTTGATTCTTCAAATTATACCACTTGAAAACTGATTTTTTAGTTTCATATTTTAGAAATAGTAACTAGAAATTACATGTTTTTGAAAACTTGCAGGTTTTTCATCTTAGAATGTTTATCGCATAGAATATCTTAGTGGTGGTATAATACTGGGCATTAGATCACACCATAATTACACCCTTGGGTGTAAGTAGGCTTGGTTATTTTTGTTGTCGTAGGTTGGGTACAGTTTTTAGTTCCTGTGGTTCGGGTTTCTAGCAGGTCCTAGGTGGTGAAGTCTTGTGGAGATGACTTGAGGGCGGAGCCCCTTGCCATGAGGGTTCTTGGGCGGTTTCCTTTTGGTTTTGTACCTTTGTTATAGTCTTGTTGAGTTGTTTTAAAATATGTAATAAAGTTCGTATTTTTTGTAAAATATTGTTTGGTTTGAAAAATACAGATTCGTTTTATTGGATTCTTTTGTTGTTTTATGTTTATAAACTCAGGTAAATCATTCCCAATTCTCATTTTATGATACTTAGGCACTTATGCCAGCCTGTGGGGATCAGAAATGCCCTTTGGGCCTTGTCACAGTTTGGGTTTGGTGTCAGTTTTGGTGGAAACCAGATTTGGTTCGTGACATTCACTATGGACGGTAATACACTATTCATTGAGAATAATAAATCATATAAGTATGAAGTAAATGGAAATGATATAATATTGAAAAGTACAATTAAAATTATTTAAAGTATTATATGTATCAATGCACATGTGCTTAGTATCTTTAATGTTACGAATCTTGATACTATGATAGTATTCATGATAAAAAATACATGGGTGGTACACAAATGGTACCAATAAAGATCAATTAGTAATACCAAGTCATCATTCATAAAAATATTATAATTTTATACTTATTATAGATACATTCTTTGAAAATTTTATTCATCATTGGATGTTAGGACCAAATTTCTTTGAATCTATCTATTTGATACAAATAGAAAGATTTTGTGGAACCATAAAATGAATATATGGGAAAATTTCATGAAATCTAGTTTTGGACTAATGTAAGAAAAGATCATAGAATATTAATTTAGAATAATTTTTTTCCATGTTTCTAAAAAATATTAGTGGGAGTGCCACGGTTCTCCAAGGAAAAATATGTTTGATAACATAAGGAAAACAACCATTGGTCTTACAGTTTGTTAAGGCCAGAATGAGAGAAACTTTATAGAAATTGACGAAAAGTATATACTAATGTTTTTGGGAACAATATCTATCTATTTATATATAATGGGTTTATTAGACAAAGTAATATGTATATATATTTACAAGGTATTGAAAAATACAAGTTAGAAAAATTTAAGAGAGAATTATTACCAATGTCACAGGGCATGAATATCCATAAGAGGACATGTATGTGACATATTAGGAGATTAATGAGGTGAGTATAATTTCATATTCTTCAATGTTAGTTTAATATAATATAAAATTTTATGTACTAGATATGATATTTCCAATATATAAATTATTATAGGGAAATATCTGTTATATCTAGAAGAACTACAAGACTTGTAGTCAAAACTATCCAATTGTATAAGAGAGAGTATAAAGGATATGTTCTGGCTACTTGGAGAGGAAGGGACACTATTTTTAATGGGATAAAAAACAATTATTATTTTAGATCAATATGATCAAATATCATAGTTAGGGTAAGGAAATGAGTAAGAGAATCTCATTCAAGACAATGGTATCTATATCAATAAATATTGATTGTATTGACGCATCAAATGTATCTTAAGAATTATTTTAAAATAATTTCTTTTATTCCAGTTAGAATAGAAACAAATTATAAAAGTTTTAACATTATGATAATTATAGTACAAGTACTTGACAATATGTTATGTTTTAACAGTGTAAAAAAGGGTATATACCCAAGTATATCAACACTTGAGGATTCTTATTCAAGGAGTTAAAATCGTAGATAGAATAATAGCAATGTAATAGAGATATATCATGTGTAATGACTAAATACGTAACTAAAAATAAGTATGATCTTATCATGGGAGAGATAATAGTTATATTTAGAAAGTAGGATCTATATTAAGTGGGAGTGTTTTAAAATTGGATTCTATATACCCAATTTAAAATGTACTTTTTGATTACCATGTCATGATTATGGTGAGTTATTCATTGCATATTCTTACTATAAAAATGATTATATTTCTACATCCACTATTTATATGGTAATGTCCATAGATAAATTATTATATCAAAAGGATATAATAGTTCCCAATCTATAATGATAACCTCGAGATATTATAAAATTAATTAGAAGGATATGTCTTATGGTCAAGATATATCATTTTTACTAAATACTGATGATGTGTGACCCTTAGGTGTTAGGGGATTATAATAATGGATAATTCTTATTATGAAGTTCACACTTGGTGATATCAAGTGGATGGTATCATGATGGTTGGATTTCTAATAAGAACACCACATATTTTTGGTGTTATTGGTAGTTTCTATCTGTGAATACTTGTAATGGTCTTCTTACATTAGATTATAATCTATTTATACTACATGATTACATATATTGACGCAAGAAAAAAACTATGAAATTGATGTCGCTGTGAGTTAGCCTGTATTCGGTACGTCATTGGTGCTATGAAATTGATTAAATAATCAAGATATAATTTTTCACTTCTGAAATGAAGTGAAATCTCATAAATTTTTTATTATGATAGTAGTACCTTTACTAAATCCATTTTCATGGTATAAGAAGGAATGATCATTTATTAAGGTAAAAGAATAATAAAGCTAAAAAGGATGATGAAAAAAGTTTGCATCCTTCTTTATGAGATATCATGGGACAAAGAGATTATATTACATGGTGTGTGTTAGTAGGCAATGTTATCATTTCTATGCTTATACCTTAACCATTTAGGGGTCTTGATGGGTTTGTAGACTCTAATCATAGTTTTTGAATAATATTCATTATTTTCGAGATAAGGGATTAGAGGGTCACACACTAAGAATATATAAAAAGTATAGCCTAGTCATATGAATAGGAGTATAAAACATAGTGGGACCCACCACAAGGTAAAAATTGTGTATGAGTTTTAGATGATCTCCAATAAATTAATAAATACATACTATTCGATTATATAATAATTGGTATTGAATTTATTCACCAAAATTATTAACAAGATATTAAGTGAATACATAGAAAATTTTTAAACAAATGAATATTATTTTAATATTCAAGGTTTAGTTAAAATTTATGGGAATGATAGTAAAGTTCATGGATTTATTTTATCATGTAATATATTTATTATATTGCATGATGGTGATAAAGATATAAATGAAATTTTTGACCCAGTTAGTCTGTCATAACATGTCATTAATATAGAATTAGTGGGAAATAAATATGTGAGTGTCATGTAGCCTTTTCCAGGTAATTTAATAACTCACTATATAAGGAGGAAGAGGCCCACATTGATTGAACTATCCATCGTATGATGAATGAGATAACATCTCTCCTCTTCCATATTCTTAGAGAGAAAATTCAATAATTCGAGCATCTGTTCTGTGTGATCCTACATGGATTGAAGGATCAAGATTATGGTGATTATTGGGATATCGAAGTCAGCATATAATAAATGTGATAACATCTATATTTCCATGATTGATGCTCACATAGAATTTTGAATAATGTTTGTAAAAACTAGAGGGATACATTTTAGGTTTATTTGGGAAATGGTCATCGAAAAAAATCAGTTTTTGAACACATATTCAAATCGATTGAGGTAATTTTTATTTTAGTTTTTGTGCTTAAAAATATTCATGTTGGATCCTTTGGACGTCTTATCAGGCTATGTATCACTGAAGATGATGTAGTCACATCGATAATGTGATGAAAAATTTTAAATTCTGAAGACATCAACATCAATTGTGGACTCCAAAACCTTAAATATTGTATATGTTTCTTCTGAAAATAATCTCATTGACATGGTCACACAGTTTAATCATACAAAAAATGTTATGTTTGTTCCCATCAACAAAAAATATATATTCTGAATCCATTTTTAGGGATTTTAGTCAGTTGATCTAATTAATTTTATATTCAGAGTTATTTCACTCCCAAAATCCACATTACCAGCATCACATTATTTAATATTCTTAAACCCATAGTGTCCCTAGTCATATGTGATTAGTTAAAAATACCAAGAATCCATGACCTGCACAGTTTCTATTCTTATGATCCGCCTCAACAATTAGTGATTTCTCATCCTTGTTTATTTGCTTAATCTTGTTTTATCTAATAGTCTATTCATTTATCCTAGAATCATCGTCATGAATTTCACTCTACACTGACCTTGTTGGTCACAACATAAATAGATATCCTCTAGAAAACAAAATCTATTTATTATAGGTAATTGAGAAAAATGTATGTTCACTTCTTGATTCTTCTCATGATTTTCCATTTATTCATCAGATATACCCCCTCAATTATTATCTTCTATATATCAATGTAAGATACATATTTTACTGGTATACATTTTATTTTTACCCAAAACTCACCACCAGTAGAATAATCCTTTAAAACTAGTTCTTCCATGAAACTATTGAGTTTTACTAATAATTCTAGCTTTCTATTTTTGTATATATCCAATAATATTTTTCTTTGGATTTGGGAAACCTTTATATTTTAGAGTTATTATATCTTACTATAAAGTAAAAGTGTATTTAAAACTATTTTTATAAACCTAGGACATCCAATATTTGTTCATCAAACCAACATAATTAGATAAAACTGATTTAACATTCTCATGTTTCATAATTATAATTTGTAACTACGATTGTGTTAAACACTTCTCAGTAGCCTATGATGACTATACCTGCATTTCATCTAACTTATAATATTAATTTCACATTTTTAATAGGGTATTGTCAACCTTTATACACCTTTACTATTTCATATTCAATTATTCACTCTTATAAAGATTTGTGTTCATAGCCTCTTTCAAAATTCTCTATAGCTCAACATTTTTTTACTTTAAGAAGTTTGATTTCCTTCACATAATTATTCTATTTATTTAAAATATTATCTATATCTTTCTTTATTTTATGAAAATCTTTCTTTAAGGATTTTATTACCAACTTGTGTTGATGATTCTTCATAAGTCTTAATTCATGCTCCTCTTTCAGCATGTTCTAGATGTCATTTGTATCTCTTTATTCCGTATTGCTTGAGAATTCATCATGTTTTTCAATATGAGTTCTGAATTTAGAGAATTTTTCAACACACCCTTTCTCAAATTGGATTCTTTAAGTAGATAATTAATTCTATTACCTTCTCAAAAAACACCCCCTAGTCTTCTTTGATCCTTGTTTCTATTGTCACCAAAATTATTAGATTTTTTGAACCAAAATTCCAAAGTTTTCCTTCTAGGTATTTCTTCATCCTCTTCATATTTATATTATACAATTTTATTTCATATAAAATATGATGTGAAGTGTATTATTCTATAACAATTAATGAACATAAGTTATTTTTCCCATTATACTTTCCCTTTCCCCTTTTCTATTTTTATTGACAAGGTTCATTATCTTTTTATAATCTTTATCATTTTCCTCATTTTCATCAGATTCATTGGAGGAATATACTTCCTCCTCATATATATTGAGTTTATTCATGTTCTTGAATTCAATTTATTCCTTGGATTTTTTTTTGAATACATACACCTTTTCCATCTCACAGTTGAGGAGTGTATTATGAAAGTTATCTTGAGATAAGTGTTCCTTATCGTTTAGAGATTATATCTTTGGATCAATCCTATCTGGAAAAATTATCATGATATTATTTCTAATAGTTGAATATTATAAATTATATACAAGGACCCAAATATGAATAACTATCTCATTCACTCTTGTGAAATAGAAATATATAATATCATCACAAATGATTATGATATCTTCAAACATAAATCTATAAATATATACCTTGGATTTATTAATTTTGATATTTAATTCATAAATATTCTCAAGTTTAACCCACACAATACTAGAATGTTGATCTATAACAACTCCCATATTCTAAAAATTTCTAAAAACCATTAGGATTGGTCCCCTATACCAACAGTGTTTTGAAATTTTTTGGCAACAGGTATTGTATACTATATTTTCCCAATGGTTTTCAAAAACCATTAGGACAGGGATGTCAAAATATGGTGTTCCCTATGGTTTTTGAAAACCATTTGGATAGACTGGTCCAATTTCAATAGTTTCAATAAACTATTGGAATAGGATTATTAATTTTTTTATACAAATGGTTTTTAAAAACCATTTTTATAGAACAAATATCCCAATGTTTTTTAAAAACCATTGGGATAGGTTTCCACCAAATAAAGAAGAGACCCCCCTTCCAATTCTAGATACAATTGTGTTTTCCCTTATAGAAGCATTGCTCTCTTCCCAGCTGAATCCTCCTCCTCATCACATGTGATCTATCCTAGTTTAAATAATTTGCTTTGTTCCACTTCAAATTGGCGAGTTCAAGTTATATCTTCAACCAACATTTATTTTGGATCTTTATATACCCCATTTATTTTATTTTCCCACCAGCCTACAATCATTATGATTTAGAGTTTTCATTGTATTATATTTGAATGTGAAAGTGGCATGTTCCAAATACCTCTGCCTACACATTGAGAATGAATGTCCCTTCCTTAACCACTGCCACCACCTCTATCTTTTCCACACATTTTACGCAATCTAAATGTTTTACAGGAACTATATTTTCCCCCATTATTCATGTTCACATTCATATTTTGATCTATTTTACCTTGAAAACTAATTTTTTTCTTCAAAAAGTGAGTTCCAACAATTACTTTTTGAATTTTTTATATAATGGTTTAGTTTTTAAGAGATTAATGGAAAATAAATGTTTTACTGATATAATTGTCTTTATTCCTATATAATGAGACATGTATGACATAAAAATGTGTAAAATGTTATTAAATGAAAATTATTATTAATGTATTAATAAAACGTGACCTTTTGGGATTTTATTGACAAACATTTTTCATTTTTATTTTCATTGGACTCCACACATTCATATATATCATTAGTGAACTTAATTTGGTTTACTATTACTCATATTCCCTCTCCTATATGTATTTTTTTCTTTTTATTTAGATGTTTATCTATGTATGTTTGACACGTGGGTTACAAGCATGTTTATAAATTGTGATGTATACTTGATGGTCCCCACCTATAGTTGCACTATTTTGGGTGAAGTAAATCTACTATCCTCAAAAATCTTAAATAAATCATTTATATATTAATTAAAATGTTTTATTACAGAATGTGAAGAGAGTTCCAAATGAAATTTTGGTGAAGTGACATGTGCGAGTCACATGGGCTAAGTGACCAGTGTGAGGCATGTTGGTGAAGTGACTTGTTGGATTCACTTGGGAGAAGTGACCTTCATGAGGCACTTGGTAATAATTCATGACTGTTTAAAATTCATGTCCAAGGCTACACAACCCACTTGACATTGAAATAACCCAAATTTTACCCATGATGTCTTTTACTCAATGATACATGGAAATAATTAGACTGTTACCAATTAAATATTGTATTCCTACTTCCATACATCCCATTGCTTAGAAAACTATTTATATTTCATATGAAGAAGTTTATTCTGGAATATATGAGATATTGTATATTTTTGTACCATTATATTGCCTATTATATGACCACACACTTTTGAACCTTGTGAAGCATTCCAAGAAGTACCATTTTTCTATCCTAAGAGAGAAATATTACTATTATTTGGCCAAAAGATAGATTGAATTTCTCATTCTAAAGTGGGGAATCCCTTGAGAACATTTTCATGCATTGGAGTAAGGTAAATATAAAAAATTGGGGTGTACCATTAAGTCTTTCAACCCTACAATAACTTATCTTTCTATATTTATATCATTTTTATTGAAAACCTACATTTTTCTATTTCATGACACAAAGATAAATACCATTAAATAAAACACCCTATTAAAACTATCATTGATCACCAATAAACAATGTCACAATTGATTAGAAATAGATCAGTAATTATGAAATACAATGATCTCTATAAATTTGGAATTAATGCCAAATTTTTTCTCATAAATATCCTAGAGAGATCATTATTTATACATTGATTTTCCATCACATCCACCATGTTTCAAATGATGTAAATGAAACCTATTGAGGAGCATCAAAGAAAAAGGATGACATACAATAATCACCGAATGATTGAGATGGGAAATCATTTATTAGTGCCTTTTGGGAGTATTTTATTTCAAATATATATATTTCAGTAACATATAATGTAATGTGATTAATTTTTTTAAACATTCATGAAAGATCCACCACATAGGTGCTAGTTATTCGACATGTATCCAAGTAGTGGTCCCAGTACTCAGGCTAATGGTATGGGGGGGAGGGGTATGAGAGATAGGCACTATAGTCAGCATACCTAATTAGACCCTGCCCCTCCCACTGACGTACCATATTACACAAATTATGTTACCACAATGTTGTTAGGGACTCATGGGATATTTAGGCCTCCCATATTTTCACCAGTCTTTACATATGAGCCTTCTCACCCATCTTTACCATATCCAATGATGATTCCCACTCCAAATCCATATCATTAATTTGGCCAACCATCCATGCCATCTTCCTTACCATATACTTATTTTACTATAAGATTCTACATTCCTTCTCCAACTCCTACTCTGACATAGTACACACCTATGGAGCATAAACTGGGACCCACTCCTCTTATACAGGGTGTTGTTCCTTCAATGCCTGTGGATCCAGTGACGCCCATTGATCAGACTGCCGTAGGTATATTTTAAAACTCTAACAAATTTTTTTACCAAAATTTATTTTCATTTTAACATGTATTGATATAATATTTTATTTTCTATAATAATAGATACATTTACTGATAGGTGATGGGGGCATACAAACATTCCTGCAGTGTGGAAACACCACATGCAATTGATGGTGGACTATAATGAGGACTGTAAAATGATGGAAAATATAGGGCAGCAATGTTAGAGTTTTTTTTCGATGCTTTGCAAATAGCCTGACATAATTCCTGTTAGCCTACACTCATAGAGACAGTTTCCAAATGAAGTCAAGGATAATTCATGGGCACAAATATGGGTTAAAAAACCTGTTGGATTTATTGATTTTTTTTATTTTTTTATATGAATTAATATTTTTGTGTCATATTCGTTTTAATTTTCCCAATGGTGAGGGTGCACAGCCAGAACATCTTAAGGAATTAGTTGAGTTTTGGAGAACCTATAACCATGATTTGTAAATTGGCTATAATTATAGAGTTTTCAATAGTTAGAGGCGGTACCTTTATGGACTATTTTATGATAGAACAAAATCAGAAAAATATTAATCATTGGACGACTATCAAGTTTACGGTATTAATCACATTTGAGGGTTTTAAATATAAATTTTCATGTTTTTCATAAATAATAAATTTTTATTAATGAATTTTATTTTGGAATCATCTGTGAAAAATAAAAAATCAATGATGGTAAAAAATACCTCCACACTTTGGGGCGTACTATGATGGCAGATCATGAGAGGAAGCAGGTACTACAATTGTTTATAATTTTTCTTTTGGACTTGCAGTTTCTATTGTTTACTCCTTAATTTATTCGATTTATAAAGGGTTGATATAATTTTAGTTATGAAATTCATTATTTGTAACCTATTTTTAATTATGGTTTCCTACATTCAATGTCATTGTAGAGGCATGTATTGAATATTGATGGACATGTGCCTCAATCAAATCTATTTTTCTCGAGTAAAAAGAAGAAATATGGAAGTGTGGTAAACGAACCGACATTGCAGCAGATTGTATGTTTTAATATGTTCATTTCAAATTTTAATATCTTTTTTGTAACTTAATAATCTATTAATATTTTTAACAGGCTACTTTGGAGGCCCTTGATGCCCAAGAACATGACAATTTTGGGCCAAATTATCACTTGCATCAAGTGATGGGAGATGAGCACCAAGGAAGATTATGTTGCTGACCTGGTATGAGTGTAGTCCTGATGAGGTATTGGCCCTATTTATGTACCGATTTTAGTAGAACCTAGTCGGAAAAGGTAAATTCATGAGAAGAACAGGCCGAAAAGGGGGTCATACTGGTGGAAGAATGGGTTCAAAGGGAAATCACAGAATTTATGAAACCGATGAAGGTTTTATGTCTATCACTTCCACCAAAGACCGGCATGACATGTGATGAGTATATGTCATCGATGAATTCATTATATAGTGCACCAGGAAGAAATCTTCGTGGTGGTTGAGATGATTTCATTATTTGTGATGATGATAATGAGAATGATTCCGAGACTAAGGAAGAGGATGAGGAGGAGGAGGAGGTCGAGGCAGAGGATGAAGGCAAGGATGAGGTCAAGGTGGAGGATGAGGGTGAGGATGAGGCTAAGGATGAGGATGTGGATGAGGATGAGGATGACAATATTGACATGGATGAGGATGAGGATGAGGCTAATGATGACGGTGATCATAGTAATGATGACGAGGGATGGATTGATCCATTACATTTTTGACTGATATTACTGACATTTGATTTTTGATGAATTTATGTGACTAATATACGTGTGATTAGGTAGTTAAAATTATTCTTGACTCAGGTAGCATAAATATTATATATTTTTAATCATAGCATCTTACTGTATAGTTTTAATTAGGGTATTTGAATATTTAATATACGATTCAACATTAAAAGGATTGATTTGGTCAGTGGTCTTACTGGTATCATTATTTCTTTATCTATAAAAAATAAAATTTGAACTAACATGGAGGTATAGATTCTATTAATTATCTTTTTTACAAAGTATCAACGATATTTCACAAACCTACCCATCCTTATCCTTGACACCCTCCACAACACAACACCCTCCTTTCCAAAACCACCAATGTCCATGGCACCTCATAGTATCCCCTTCCATGCTATCTCTTAACCACCATCTCCCCTCTTACTGGGATCACTTATTGTCCCACCCCTCTTGATGTCTCACCCTCAGACAATGTTGTGTGTGACTAACAACATTTTTTAAAACACAACATATGAATTTACTTGAACACTTTTTTTGGGCTTCTAGTTATACCATACCAATATATATTATTCATTAAAATTTCATTTTGTAGTGATCTTAGTATCTTTAGTGTCATTTAGGATTCTTTTATTCTTATAAAACTCATCAAATCCACCACATGTCTTATAGATGATCATTTTCCAATGGAATTTTATCTTTCTAGAGAAAGATAGTAATTATATCTCTTGGGGTTATGGACATTGATTATCATTTTGTGATAAATCCTCCCACTTAAATCTATCCAAAGTATAAGTCATGAAAACTAGATGATATTAAAATATTTTCCTTATTGTTCAATTCCTTATAATAGTCAGTTAATGAGTTTACCTACACAATAATTATGGCAACTTTCATGTACCCAAAGATAAAAAATATGAATTGTGTTTTATACACTATTCAAAATATTTTACATTTTCATATGCAACATAAATCCTTCCTCATGTGCTACATATTATTTAAATCATATTGATACAGGATCCTCAAACAATGAACTATTACAAAGACACCAATAGAGTCCATAACCAAATGTGGTTAGATATGCCTCTTTTCTCTTCTTCATGAGATAACTTCAAATTATGCTGCCATAGTGATTGATATTCTATAAATTCCAACCACAATAAATATATATTATTTCTATAATTTTATTTTTGAGTCCAACATTATTTTAGATCCAAATATTTTCTATCTATCATAGATCACAGTTCAATGAAATCTTTTCGACAACATGGTGGGGTGAACTATTCCACTACTCATGGAATTTCTTGTAGAAGTGTCCATAGACACACCATTTTACATCATTAATGAAAAAAATTACATTGCTTTAACATCTATTAGACTCCCAATGGACTCCCAATGGCCTTTTACACTACCCAGGCTGCCTTCGGTGAGTCAAAAGATACACCAAAGCATACACTCAATCTTTTGGATGAAGATCATGAGCTTATTTGTTTTCATTATACCAAATCTTAGTCATATTACTCTGATACATTGTCTTTTAATGATTTACATTATTGGAAACCATTTTTATCTCGTATCATTCCCACTTTCCAAAGGTGATTTATCTCTCACCATTGGGGCGATGATGATGGCACCCTTCATCCATATATCCATGGATGGTTTCTTCAATATATCTTTGAGTATGCATTCTACTCAATTTCATTACAACCCTTCATTTAAACATGTCTATAACAACTAGTACCTACCATCATGAAGCTATTCTAAAACATAATTCAATTGTTGTAAATACTAAACTCATCAATCAATAATAGAAACACAACAAGGATAGATTTATATTTCTCAATCACTCTGGTGTTCTTTTCCCCTAGTGTTCACTTTGGTGTTGATATCATCCTTCAATTGGTGTGGATACCATCCTCCATTTCAGATGTACTCAAGTGGAATGTTGTGATTTATAGTGTTTTCTTTTTTCCTTATCATTGTGTTGTACATTGTATGTATTTATAGGTTTCTTTATAGTATGATGTTTTTTCTATTGTATTGTTTTTTAGGTGTTGTATTAGTTTTGTTTTTAGGTGTTGTATTCATCATTATTCTGTAGTTTTTTTATATTTTTTTGAATATTAAGATTTTATCTTTGAATCAATATTCATAGAGCATAGATATTTAGCTACTGAGGGTTTTTGAAACATGATTTTTGTTAGAAGATGATTTTTGATTAAAATGATAACTGTCCAATTTGATTTTCTAATTAAAAAACAACAATGGGAGCCATTCTTCATGATTTTGTAGTGTTTTGATGGAATGAATTCTTTTTTGTTTTGGAATAATGCACATTGACGTTAGGATGATGTATTTTTTGAAATAAAACTTTGACAGAATGATGGATTATAAATAATTACAATCTATATTGAGTGATTATTGGGAGTGATGTCCTTTTGGATGTTGATATAGTTGAAAGACTTTGATATTTGTTATGTTAGGCAGATGATGAACCTGTAAATGTTATGCGTCATCAAATGCTCGTTCCTCTATGATCCACCCAAGACTACCTTGGAAAAACCTCATTACTTGTATGTGGTGGATAGAACATAAATGATTTTATACTTTATTCTCTTTTTATGGTTGGACTTAGAGACACCTGAAGATGAAAAACACTAAAGGAAACTATTCAGTGGAAATATCATCACGATCTACTATGGGCCCCACAGATGGGATGGATTGAATGGACTGCTATACCAGATGAGTTTTCTTTTGATAGGGAATAGTTTCATTTCTTGGATAAAATGGTGAGCATTCTTTCTCAATAATTCGTTTTTTAATGTCATGTGTTTTTGTAATATCTCTAAATTTATTGACAGTGCAGGCTCATTGCACCTTGTGCATGTGCTGTAACATTAATTTATCTTTAATAAATTTTTGATGGGAATGGGTTGGGAAACCAACTCATGTCTCACATCATTTGGTGACTATATATGTTTATAGATTATTTTTAGGTGTTTTCCCTTATAGTGTGGTATTTTTTATATTTTTTTATTAATGTTTTTCGAATTCTATACATTTTATTTTCTATAATGTAATTACAATTGCAGGTAATTGTAGAGGCGATGCTGATGTATATAGCTGTATGGAAATATTGCACTCTATACCAACGGTTTCTAAATCATTGGTATAGATATGAAAACCACATATATACCAATGGTTCTTATAAAACGATTAGTAACACCATATACAAATGGTTTATAAAACATTGGTATAGATTTAATGAGATATATATACCAAAAGTATAATACAGTTGGTAAAAATATATCCCAACGATTACCTAACACCATTGTGATCGTGTAATTTCCAGATTTATATTCCAATGGTTAATAAAGAACCGTTGGTATTGGGCTATCCCCACACCTCAACAGCCAATAGTTTGGAAAACTATTAGTATATGTCATTCCAATGGTTTTCTATCCTATTAAAACCATTGGTATATCCTATGATTCTAGCAGTGACACCTTCTTGTATATCTTGGGTCCCATAAATATTTTTCTCAACTTATCAAATAAGGATGATATATAATTTTTTTCCTTTCTATATACTTAAAAATTTATCTTGTCTACAAATTTCATGGAGTAAAATATCCTATGGGGTGTAAATACAACTGTCACGATATCACTTACTTCCATGAATTTTCAAAGAAGATAATGGAAAATCCTATTCTTCTTCCCAGGAAAGTTCATACCATTAATGATTGGAACAACAATATAGATGATAAAATTTATATTCTCTATACTTTACCCTTGAAAATTAAATGATCTTAGATTAAAATTGGTTAGATCTGATACCACTTGAAGTTCCTAGGTTAGTGAATGTACCACTGAAAATGTGATGATGAATTGGTGGTATAGTTTTTAAAATTTATTTCCAAAATATATTTTTGTGACTTTTTAAGGCCTTGATCCACTCACTATAAACACTCCCTCACATGATAGGAAATTATAAAGTAAAAATAATTAGAAAAATATTATTTTTCACATGTTAGGTTATAATGTATGTACCTACTATTTACAAGATTCATGTTGAGTTTCAAGACCAATATTATCACTATAATTTTCATGTGATTATAATTGTGGGGAAACATTCTTCCTCAACAATTGAAGGGTAGTATATTCTAGTAAAATACAGGGGAAGTATACATCCTTGAATCATTTTAGAGTGACACCAACTATAAAGGCAATCATTATACTAGAACCACGAGTCTTAAAAAAGTTATACTAATCTTTATCATGAACAAGATCTTTAGTTAATTTCAGGATTTATTTTTATATGAAAATAATATCCTTTTCCTTAGGATATATCTTTTAATTATAGAACAATTTCAGTAAAAAACAAGCACACCATCCTTCTCTATCATTATTTCATAATGATAAAAATGTGCAAGATATAATGAACACACACCTCCATATTCATCATCCTCCTCAAAATCAAGTCATCCAAATGATTAGTAATAGGGTTTCTTACCTCAACATAGTTGATCATAGAAAGTGAAAAAATTATATTTTTTTCTTTATATTTATTATATAAATTAGAGATGGAACTCCATTGACCAAGTTAGGAATAAGGATGGGAAAGGCCGAAGGTCTTTGGGAGGATATTAATTGTTTTCCCGTGTCCCTAATAATAAGGCCAAGTTTTCCACACCAATAAATAATGTGAATGCCCAATATACCATGGACATAATCCAGTGTTGTTCCCATATCCACAATTGTAAATATACTATGCCTAGAGATATGTGCATCCCCTATACCATGATCTTGGATATGGATATTTTACTATAAATAGAGCCCAATGGGTCTTCATTTGGACCTTTTAGAGAATATGGAGAGGCACTTGAAATTCATTTTTCTCCTATATTTAAATCCCCTTTAGGTAGCCTTTAAGGCCTAAAGAGAATATAATTAACAAAACAATGACTGTAATATTGTCACTCAAAGGATTAAAATTTTATTCAACTTTTTAGGAAGACTAATTTGACACTATTTTAATAAAACTAGGCTGAATGAATTTCATTGTGCAAAATAAAAGGGCATAATCCACCAAATTGTTTTTGAAGAGACACTTGATTATACTCACTAGGTATCATCCAAAAGAAACTATTTAATCAATTGAGTGAACCAGACTAATTGATTAAACTTTTTGTGAAGTATACACATTGATTAAACATAAATTGGGTGGAACATGGAGCTTATTTGAGCTTCATTTGGGTTATCCATGGTTTCCATTAGACCATATTTAGATGAACTAAAGCCTTGTAATATCTCTTACTAGTCTAAACCAACACATCCTTCTAGGCCCTCACCAAGGAATATCCCTAATTAGGGTGAATTATCCATTATTTCCTATGTTCTAGGGTACCATGTTTACCATGGATTCAATTACTAAGAACCCATTTTCCTAGGTCTCCTACCTAGGCACCCAATTATCAAGAGATCCGTTAAAACACCGAATTTACATGATCATGGAATGAAATCCAAAAAAACACCTTGAATCATGTATTCCCTTGATAAAATAAGGATAAATAATTATCCCACCAGATAGGTAGAACCATTAGGGGGATCATAATTATGGATTCCCTTAATAACAATGGTCCATATCAGAAGGAAATTAGAGAGGTCTCTCCTGGTGCAACATGTTCATCCTAGCTCCCAATTCCAATCAATAATACATGTTCAAACAATATTAATTTTTAGTTTTAAGACCCAATATAATTCCCATTGATGATTTAATCACCAGGGGATATCAAGGAGTTAGAGACAACCACATTTGGGTAGTAAAAAATCATGCACAATCCCCACTCAATGCTCTAATAGTTCTCTAGCAGCACCATGGGAAGCTCATGAAAAATCCCCCAAACATATTCATCATGGAGCCACATCCCCCATGATTCCATTTACAATTAACCATCCACCAGTGGGTGGGATTCCAAAAAAGATATCTTGGGTATCCTCTCCAATTATATTCCCCAAATCAATCATGACCTTATTAATGATCTCATCCTAATAGTTTTTTAGTGAGCTTCATGGAACCACAAATGTATAGCCACCGAATAATCTTCACTGGACCCTATCCATTATTACATACACCTAAATGGGATATATTCTTAGTGGGAACACATATTAATGGGAATAAAAAATTTATAAACTCCACTCAATACCTCTAGTGTATGCTATCATGAATTACGATTAATCTCCTATAATTTAATGTTTCCCACACTAAGTGTGTATCATATGGGCTTAAAGAACATTAATTAATCATTATGTTAGAATGATTGTATAATAATTCTACATTATAGATATATGATGTAAAACTTCATGATATATTACTTATTATAAGACATTAAATTACATAGTACAGTCATGTCATACGGCTTTAAACAGTGAAACTAAAAATAATAGATATTTGATACATATTTATTGAGAAATGTAGGATACCTCTCAAAGGTCCAAAAACACCTTATGCATCCACACTCATGAGGTCATATTACCCATGAATCAACTTAATCTCTTCCTCACTGGGCCATGTTCACCACATGTTTGGATGTCCCTTTATCGGTTCATATTTGAGATGAAATCATGCACCTGACTTAGAGGGCCATAATCCCTCCTAGTATTACCACATCTTACTTAATTGGATATATTAATAGTGAATCTCATCATTTGTGGGATATATCCCCTTTAAAGTCCACTTGAAATCATTTATCTTGCATAAGTTGCACACCAACCATTCTTAAGAACATTTCTCCTAGTTTCCAACGATTCATAGATTAATGACCTTAAAAGTCCCTAGGATGGTCCTTTCCACAAAACTTAAATAGGTAATATCATCCCTATTAAGTGGAACTAAACTATACGGGTTTTTATTAACTTTATAAGGATATACTAGGATCCCATATTATGGGATTCATCCTGATACCAACAACACATACTACCTCCCTAAATAGAAATAATCACTACAGTGCCCAACTATGTGGATTTAAACGATTGTACCTGAAGACTAAGCATCACTAATTTATAAATTAAAGAGGAAAAAACTTTAATACCTATAAAAATTCACATCAACACATGTTGATGGACAATAAATATCTTAAGAGTAACCAATCCTGTAATAGGATTTGGGAAGGATTAAAAAATACACAATAAATTTATATGGTATTTAAAAAGTAGGGAAAAACTCCACCTCAAAAGGAGTAAATGATTAAATTATCTGTTCATATTGACCAATGAACAAGAAAATGTGTCATTGATATGAACCCAAGTGAATGTTTGCCTTTGAAATGTAGGGTCATAATAATATTGATGATATAATAGTCATGGGGTAGAAAACATGTCTGAAGTTTCCATCGAAAAAATAGTGAACCCAATATAAATCTTTCATCCAAACTCAGACATTCACAACCAATTGTCGGGAAATTTTGTTTCACGTATTTCATGAAAACAAAAAAGATGAACCCGACATGAATTCTTGTTTAAAAAAATCTATGTTGACAAAATCATCGATCCATTTTGTTTTGCATGTTTCATTCAAATAAAAAAGGCGAACCTCACATGAATTCAATAATAACAAAAAATAAATATGTTTCCAAAATATATATTCCATTTTTTCATGTATCATGAAAATGAAAATTTTGAAATTGACATGAATCCTTTAAACATGAAATGTTTTGGTCAAAATTACACTTAATTATGATATTATATTAATGGGATTTATAGGTTATGGTGTACATTGCTTCATTAGACCTTTTGGGGACCCCCTTTGTTCCAAAGGGATGAAATATTACTCAAGAAGACACTCTAATAGTTCAATTCTCACAAAATCCATGACCAAAATGACTAAAAATATGACATCGCACACCCAGTGTCTCCGACACCAAGTGGTGAATGGGATGGGGAGCTAGTAATACCAGCATGATTTAATTACAACCCTAGTAGAAACACATGAGCTCCTCTAGGCACTAAATCCCTTATCCCATCCCTCTAGAGTAAAGATATGAAAAATCCAGTGGAACCCATCTGAACCTATGACCCATTAAAGATCATCTCCCTAGAGAGTGGTAAATAACACCACCCTTATATTAAGGAGTTAGATCAATAGGTTGAACAAAAAATCACAAATTTTAATGGGTTTTATAAGAGGGATCTTACATCCCACTATCTTCACTGACAACACTTTGCAGACCATTTCCTTAAGACTACACCATGAAAGCTACGCAAAAGAGTTCAGCCTTGAATACTGAGATCCAAGCACCCCAGAGGAGGTCTTATCAGGGAAGGAAGACTGGGGGACACAATGAACAATCCAATATTCCTATTTCCTAGTACATAATTCATCAAAACGTCATAGATAAATAAAAGTACCATATACTTATTTATAATAGTCAATCTTTCCAATATTCTTTGATAAAATCAAGATCATGATTACATATCTTAAAAGTTATCAAGGAGAAGCCCCATATTCCCCCCCCCCCCAAATTCTAGACACATCAAAATTTCATGTTGGTGACCATAGGATAGGAATGGTCACATATTCCCACTCCCATTATAGAATGAGTCTATATTACAATTTTGGTTACAAAATCCCATCAACATATTTTTGAGCCCATGGACAGACAACCCTACATTCCTTTTAACCTATTATAGACTCTTTAATATATCCTGATAGTTATTGTAAAATGCGACAATTAGAATATCCTAATGATCACTAAGGGGTGGGCCCATATCTCTATGCCCCCAATGCTAATGAAGTTCATTGGAATATCAGGATAGCTAGAAAAGAGTTGGACCATATCCATACTCTTCTTTAGAGAGACCATCATCATATTTAAATGGAGATGCAAGAGTGGGATCATATTCTCATATCCATCCAAGAGGTCCTTCGATATATTCCTTCAGAGTATTAGAATCAATTGCATATTATTGATCCCCTTCATCCTGAGGATGACTTATAAAACATCTTGAAAACTACCAAAAGTTGGAATGATATTCAATCTTTCTCTGAAGGAACCCATCGACATATCTTAGTGGAAAAAATAGATATGACAGTATTCATGGTCTATGAAACCATCTCTATTGAGAAAATTGGTGTCACTCAAGAATACTATTATCTACGATGGTCATCTATCTACCCCAAAAGTGAATTTAAAATTTGATCTCTCTAATGATAGACAACAACCAAAGAGTATGTCCATATCCCTATATTAATCAA
The DNA here is from genome assembly GCA_963277665.1 of Viscum album. Taxonomy (NCBI): domain Eukaryota; kingdom Viridiplantae; phylum Streptophyta; class Magnoliopsida; order Santalales; family Viscaceae; genus Viscum; species Viscum album. The sequence continues at coordinate 8,767,588 of OY728143.1, read as the reverse complement.
TGTTAAAGTTCTTGAAGCCACGAAAGACCCGTATATGTTGTCCTAAGAGTCTGTTTACTCATCACTACAAAGTGAGAGAAGCCTCAGTTGTATAAGTCCTCTCTCTGATTTTTTATTATTATTTTTATAGGTTCTACCAAGAACACATGAAAAAAGGTCTTCCCTTTAGAAGAAAAATGACCACTCATGAAAACTTTTCCAATGATTCTAGTTGTAAAAGTTCTTTTTGTAATAAGATAATCAATATGAAATAATGGCTTCCCCTTTCTAGATCATTAATGGGAATCTAAAAAGGTATTACCTATATAATCCAAGTTCATAGTCACCAGGAAAATCCTCCACATAGTGATATTTAATCATAAAAATACGGTCATCACTTTTTCGAAGATACTTTGAGAATTCCCCCACACCAATAAATGTTTTAATGATCATGGTCAGTTATAAAAACCTCAACTCCAATCCATGATAATTCATCCTCATCAATAGAGGGTTTAGGGTAAAAATAATTATCCAAACATTAATTTCCCCATAGATACTATGATTTAATTAAAGGAACTTGTAGAAACCATCCCTTTTATGATAAATCACATAGAAAAAAACCATGATGGTCATATCAGGTGAATGAATTTGATCCCAAAGATGATGAGGGTGACATAGATATTTATAGATAACTAGTTGAGGATAACCTTCTGATCATGATCTAACCCATTTCCACTCCCTGATTTCACATTCTAGACTTGCTGAAAGAGGATTTAATTTGTTTATTAGGAAAAACATAATGGAAACTATTAATATAATAAATTTAAAATATATTCCAAATAAGGAATATGGAAATCATCTCCAAGTTGTATGAAATTTCTATCATTAGATTGAATTTTCTTCTTTTCTGATAGCTCAAAACCTAGTATCATATTATGATTACATGAAATTATGACATGATTGTATCTAAATCCTAAAGGTACTATAATATATAATTTTTGATGCCCCATCAAACATGTCTATCAAAGGATGGGGAAATATAAGGAATTTCATTTTACCCCATTCGAAGGTTAGTGGAGTTGCACAAAGAGGGAATCCTACAATGTTATTGTCACATGAGAGGTTTCAGGACCAAATACTACATATTCTAGTTGGATCATCCAACTAAATCATATTGCCTCTATGGTGAAAAATATGTGTAATAGAAGGGAGAAGGTCATTGATAGACTCATTCACCAAGACACCAAAAAGGTTTTGTGGGAATCTCAATAGATAAAGTATAAATCCTTGATTTTACAAGAACCACTGGTATTGAGAATCTCAGATTCTAAACATTCATTACTCCCATCACATACTCAAGTGAAATAATACCAAATCAATAAAAATACATTGGAAATTTCTATGACAGCCAGTTTGGAGTATCCTAATCCTATAGGACTGGGGGTGACTTGCAAGGCTCATGGTATTTCTACCAATACAACTACCCTAAGGGTCATCGAATCCTAAAAAATTGTAATAGTTTTATTGAAGGAATAAAATCATCACCAGTAATCATGGTTGTGGGAATTTTTACTAACTCATCCAATGAAATAAGTGTTTTCCAGGATGCTTGGTGGCCTCTAAAAAACAAAACCCCCACCATTACTGCCTTTATACGGAATAACCCTATCATTTAGGGCATGCTCATTAAGGACATTTGTCGACTCCCTTGTGAACACCATGAATAAATCACATCCATGACAATTTACAATGAATAAAATTAATCCCCATTGAGGTTGAATTAAAAAATATCCCTCTAAGAGATGGGATAAAAAAGAGGATACCAACATACCTTTTGGGAGGGTATAAGGAATGGAAATTCAGCCTATTTCTCAAATGATGAAAAATTTATTCACACTACTCGATAGGAGTCATTGAATGTCATTAGTAATAATAGGGTGGAGGATGCCATGTAATAATTGTATACAGAGTCTAGTAATTAAGAACCATTTTTATGAGATATGAGATTCACAAAAATTCATGAGGAAGCAGTGCATACAAAACATCAAAGGGAGACCCATGACCTACAGACCAAAAACATTCAATTTCTATACACTCATGAAACTTCAAATAAAGATAAAGGGAATGAAATGGCTATATCCCCCTCCCCACCTAATTGGTCAAATTCAATTCAAATAAAGTTAAGTTGGAAGTGTATGAGGCATAGATATACAATTTGGAATGATTCAATATGAATTACTCAGGGGAAATATTCTTTATAGGTATAAACTTACAGAAGTGATGAATATTTTTCATCCTACTCAAAAATAAGGGGTAAATCAGCCCACATGAGTAGAGTCTAATCACCCGATTATCTATCAATCCAAAGAAAATGTTTACTTGAACTCATTGGCTATGGAAGACCAAGTGTCCCCTCCATTGTGATAGCAACTGTCCTCATTTTAGGGAAGTCACCCAGGTTTAGATTGAATAAGGAGCGAGTAGCCAATATATATTTTTGTAACCATGTCTTGTTATGTGTGCTAATCACATTCAATTATAAGCTAAGACAACATTTCCATTGGACATCGTCATCTCTATATAGCCTCTCACCATTCAAATAAAAGTCGTAGAAGGGTGGGGCACCCTAGTAAAAATAAAGAGGAAACCATACATTGAATGTGTGGATGCCTCTCCTCCTATACCAAACTTATAAAATCCCAACTTATATACTTTAAGGTAATATGAAATATGAAAATACACTTAACATATTTGTTGTCTTACTATGGACCTATGATGGATACATTTGATTAGTATAAGGCAGAAAAACATAGATGCTTTATACAAAATCTAGAGGGGCTAAAAATCATATGGTAAAAAAAATTCCACTGAATATTTCATAGGTTATGAAGACCATCATTTTTAGATACTATACCATTTCATCTCTATACTAAGGAAGAAAACAATCATCGACCTCTCGGATTGTAAATAATAGGAAATTGGGAGGGTATCTGATTTTATATATAGATAGAGAGGAATAATGTACTCACTCAATATGTATCTCCCACATGATAATTTACTATATATTTTAAAGAAATTATCTATGAATATTTTAGGACACCATTAATCTTATTGAAGTAACTAGGTAGAGTTCATATTTTTTCAATCGTAGCACAACATATAGAGGATTATATTTGACAAACTAAGGTCAATTCTCAACCTATTGTTACTATATGAGGGAAAAGTTTTGGAATAGAAAAATATTCTACTCTTATTTATAAACTAGTATTTAAAATAGTTAAGTCACCTAGATAAGATCAATATTTCCCAAATCCTTTTACAAAGTGATAGAAATAAAAAACAACCCTCTCCCAGAGGTGAGGAAGGAGCAAGTCCACCTATAGTATGAGGACCAAAGAAAAAACAAAAATTTTTAAAAAATAATCCATCCTCGTATATTTCATCACATCCATTGAAAATAATCTCCTTAGGCTTATTGAGGGTATGAAACCAATTAAATATAGCCTTCATGATCTTCTTGACTATTTTTATTTTCATTAGATATTGGGCCACAAAATTCAGGAATACATCATATTTATGTACATCCTCGAAAAAATGAATACTTAATGTTAGGTAACATTGGTAAAATATCCAGCATAGGTATCATATGTTTCCAATATCCATCTAAAGGAATAATATGACTAGAAAAAATTCCCATTAGGGCCTGAGATAATTCTCAACAACTGGATGTCCCATAAATCAGTCAATCAATCTCATGTTATGCACAGGGAACAACTCATTCAACATGTCGTAGACTGAATTCTCACTGAACCTTCTAGTTCTACATCCCTGACTCCATCCTATGGTGGAATTCATAATTTGTGAAAAAATAACTTAATCCAGGTGGGGAAGATTTGAACAACTTCTAAACCAGTCTATAAACTCATGGACTTTGTACCACATCATTTTGAGCATGAGAACCACCTTAAAAAATGGAACCATTTAAGAATGAAGATTCACCATTCCACTATATTAATTTTATTCACCTAGAATATCCATTATATGATTAATAGTATGAATATGAACCTAATTTACACACACATAACCAAGGAACTTGAGTAAGAGTCCATACTAACCAAGGGAATTGGGGAATACATAGACATAGAAGATCTTAACATCCAGGACATGTCTCTACTGAAGCCATTTATGTAGAGACCCAAAGCTTGACGTACATGGACATTACATTACTTTTGTGGAATACTTAGTACAAAACAAAAACACACACACAATTACAATAATAGTTTAGTGTCTTTGGAAACTTGGAACGTAATCTTCTAATCATGGGGAAAGATCTTCAACATATCCCACAAAGATATTCCTTTTTTTTTCTTACCTAAAACCTTTCATTATATCTTGGGGAAAATAAAACATAAAAGTGTGAGCTCAAATGCTCAGTAAGGGTAAACAAAAGAAATATCAATCACATCATATTCATAAGAACATATATTTTTGAAATCTTAACCTGCAAAAGAGATCATAATTTCATAACATGGGATAAATCATAGTAGTGAAATGTAATCCCAATAATCATAACATAAAACATGAAACTTTGTGGAATACACACATAATCATAGAGAATCATTTCTTATTAGTCAAGACTCATTTCCAAGACTATCTTAGTGGACAAAGTCCCTTTCTGAACCGAGTTCATTCATCGTTTCATTCCTGTTTCACTGAACCGGTATAACCTACCGTTCCATCCATGTCCATCTCATGAGATATAAAATCTTTACCCAATGCATTGGAGGGAGATACAGGTCCCACCCATCTCATAATGATACCATTCTTATGTGTGCCACAAAATCATAAATCATACATCATTTCATAACCCATGTAATAAAAATGGGAATCATAAACATCGTGACATCATCAAACAATTCATATAAAATAAAGGAATTCATAAAAATAATTCCATCACAACATAATAAAATAAATTTAATAATAGGGATATAAATAGAACCCTTTATTATCTTAGATGGAAAATAATTTTGATAAAACACTTGAAATCCATTCTTGAGGAAAATATACTTTCTTCTTCAATTTTTTTTTCCTTTATTAACATGTCATACAATTTTAAACTAAAAGAAGTTGATTAAAAATAAACTTGAAAACTTTTAAAGTAATCTTCTTGGAAATAATTTTTTAAAATTCCATTCATGCGGTATAAGTTAAAAAAACATTCTTCCCGTACTTTTGTCAGAAGAGTCAGAAAGTACCTCGTACGAAAAACGACAAAAGATTCCTTTAATATCTTTTAATAAAAACTCACCGAAGGGTAAAATTGAATATAAACTATTGTATAAGGATATAAATATTACATATTGATGAAACATTTATGTGGATGATAAAATACACCCCAGTAAATTCCAAAGTATAAACAATCTCGGATAAAAATGAGATTGTGATATTTCCCTTACCTTAAGTCTAATTTGCTTCGTAAGTGTCCGAACCTCCTGTATAATTATTTAAATAATGTCATTGACTTATTCCAAAATCATACTCATTGTTATGATATCATATATGGTTCACTTATGACATTATATTACCCGTTCTTTTGTAAATTCCATGTTAAAGAGAGTTTTGGGTAAAATCGTCTCATTTGTCGTTCGTGTTTTAACTTGTAATTATTCATATGATTACTTAGATCATGATTACTTAAATCCAGAATGTAAAAAATGATTTATATATAATATATATTCAGAATATACACATATATAATAGATCAGTAAATGGAAAGAAATACACTGTTCATGGAGACCATAGGTCGTACGTACGCATGAACGCTATTTTCGTTTCCTTATTGAGTTGAATGGAATTAAGTAGATGAAATACATATATATACACATAAATCCAGTATTATTATGTCATATATTTCATGATTACTTATTATATATACTTTATAATCATTCATGAATGGTTAACGTGGAGAATGAATCTCATCGCGTCGTGGAGACGGTAGTCCGTACGTACGCACGAGCGATGATATCGTTCTCATGATCGTGGGACCGTATTTGAGTGTATGTATACTATCTCAGAATCAATATAACTTTAAAATAATCATATATAGTTATTATTTACACCATTATACCCATCCAAGTAAGGTGGTGGTGGAAAATAGATTACACCACGGCGTGGAGACGGTATTCTGTACGTACGCACGCGCGGTGATTTCATTTTCTGTAGGATGGATAGATGGTGAAATAGGGTTGTTTCATACTTATAATAACATATCAGTATATGAGTGATATGGATGTTATTACTTCACGATGAAACAACTAAAGAAGAAGAAGTGGAAGAAGAAATAAAGATGAAAGAATCGGTAACGGGCATTACCTCTTCTTTGAAGCGCCTCTTTGAGTCCTCTTCTTAGGGCACTAAAATTGGTCTTTGAAGAATACCAGGACCTCTAGGATGTTTCTAGGGAAGTGGAGAAGAGAATTTGGCAGGGGTTGGCCGATCTTGAAGGCTCAATGTGGTGTGAGGAAGAGAGGGAGGAGGTTCCCTTTTATAAGGGAGGAGAGGGGCTCCTTTGGAAAACTAAAACTATAATTTTATTATATAGTCATATTCAGTTTTAAATAGCTTCAAATTGATTTATTTCGAAGCTAAGGTGGGTATGGGTCGAAATAATCTCATAAAATAGAATTTAGATAAGTTTAGGTTCCTATTTTAAGCTTATCATTTAGATTTAACATTAAGTTACATAATTTTACTTTTACCGTGTCTTCTTGTGTTATTACACTATAAGGTTAATAAACATAGTATAACAAGCCAAACGAACTCCAAGTTGTTTATTATTAATATATATAACCTTATCTAAGTCATTTGGCTGAGCCTTATATTTTTAGGAATAAAATAACAATTAATAATATAATATTTGTTTTAAAAACTATTTTATGTCAATTTTGACACTATTTGGTAATTGGTTTTTGTAAAAATCATAACAGAATGATTAGTTAGAAAAAAGTTAATAACATCAATGCTAACATGTCATATTAACCTAGAAAATTAGTGTAATTCATAAAAAGACTCAAATTACATTTAGTTGGGTATTTATAACATTAATTATGTCAATATTTCTTTAATAAGATAATTACTACATCATCATTGTGTCACAAATAAATTAAATTATTTAATGTCTTAAAATTACAAATAAAATACCATTATGTAGGAAATATTTTTATATTTATAATGAGTATTTATAGTCAAATTTATATTTTATATAACCCTATATTAATTATGATTTACTTATTAAACTTTGATTTTAACTATTTTAACCCTTCTTTAAATAAATTAATAATAAATGTCCTAATCTAATCCAAGTGGTCCTAAATGATCATATTTTATTCCTAAGGTTGTTTCTGGTCGAATTAAACTTATCCAATAGAATTAGGACATGTTTTAGGGTAATAATAATAACATTTTTACCCTTAATTACCCGATTTACTTTTAACTGTGGTAAAAAAAAGTAAAAAGTTACTATTCACCAAAAATTATTTTCATCTCATTGAACAACATTTTACTTACTAACATCAACCGCGTCTCTCGGATTTTTGAAATTCCACTCACAGAAGCGGTAAAATTAAGTTTTATGAAAAATTCATTTTTTTAACTACCACTCAGTGGTTTCACTATTCATCAAAAAATGAAAGTTTCCAGAAAAATATCAAAAATTAGGCCTAAGCTATATTTGATATTATGAACTCAAAAATGATGTCTATTTTACCAAATTGAAAACATATTAGTTGCATTAATTAATTTAAAAATTAATTCCCGTCGTCAAAACAAATAGCGTGTTTTTAAGAGATAATAACTATCAAAAGATTGACACTTGTTTATGTCTGGTTTAAATGTAAAATTACATCCAATGACCAACATTGTATTAAATTTTAAAAATATATTCTAAATATACTTTAAAAACACTCAAATTAATAATTTATCACTATTAATTATTTCGATTAAAAATGTTGTTTTTAATTAAAATTTAGTAATTTTCACTATTCATCAGAAAATGAAAGTTATCCGAAATGTACAAAAATTTCACCCTAATCTAATTTCGATATTCCGAATCCAAAAATGAAGTCCATTTTGAAAAATAAAAATTACAAAATTTCAAAAAGTGGTTATTACTATTCATAATAGCTAGTTTTAAGCATATCGTTGTTTAGTGAAACTCGGTATTGCGTACTACACACGCTATCGAGGAAGGTCGCGATTGCGTTTAATGCAAGGCAATTCAAGGATGCGTGTTGTGAAAGCTCCTTTTGGTGAAGCGTATAACACAAGAGATTAATGAAATTAAAAAGAATATTTTTTATAAAATCTCGGGGTGTTACAATTTATGTGTCAAATAATTGAGTTAAAGTGCTTTAGTGAGTCCATTAGTAACACTAAGATATCCCTAGGTATTTTGAAAATAATTTGAAGCTAGCTATCCTTGTAGATAATTTGGAAGATATGAAACAATATGATCAATGCAGGTACATGGTTAATACGACTCGACCTAACCATCCAATGAAAAACATTCCTTTGAGTTGCATCCTATAATAGGATCCATCTTTACCAAACACCTTTAACTCAAATACTCAGACTAAGGAATAGCCCCATATTGGGAGATACCAACCCATGGTGAGAATGTATGGTATATTGAAGTAGTTGGTCTCTGCTCTAGCTAAACTTTGGATCCTAGACACACTTCAACTATCTAAATAGCTTATGGAGTAACTTATTGATGCCCTTTAGAGATCCATAGAGTTTTATTATAATGTTTAAATGACCGAGTTGATTCATGAAGAGACTAACCCAATTTAATTCAACACAGTTATCTTATTCATAATGAAGGATTATGAGGCCACCATAGAAGGACACATAAGATCCATATATTTTTTTAGGAAATTGTCATAATATTTTCATTAATGGGGCCTTGATTGATAATGGATCTGGGATCAATCTCATCCCAGTCTAGACTCTCCAATTCATGGGTTATGGTGAGGATGGACAGTCTCTCTCTAAGTTGACAATTTGTGATTTGAAAAATGTAATCATAAACTTTATGGAAGGATTAAACAAAAATCCAAATTTAGAGATCCTGTATAAGATTTTAAATTCCTAGTAGTTTAGAAGCACATAAAATTTATTGTCCTCTTATGAAGGGAATGGATTCACATGATGTATTTCTCCAATGATCATAGTATCATTGCCTAAAGTACCCTATAAATAGAATGTCCAGATTATAATATGGATATAGTCCCCCCTTTGATTTTTTTTGAATCCTAGTATGCTGAAGCAGGATTCTAAAAGTGATATAGAAAAAAACCAATGGTTTGGGAGAAACTTCAGTGAGCCCCCATATCCCACATGGTGGAGGTTATGTATTAACCATAAATCTAATAAAGGAAACAATCCCGAATCTAGAGAACTATAAGAGTCCAAGGAATTCAATTTTCCCTCTCAATATGGTGGAAATTGGGTCAACTAAGGAGAGTATATTAGATGGTAATCATGATTCATCCATGGGTTATGACACTACTTGAAACAATACCCCTATTAAAGATTTCACCTTATTTGTCCAAGAAAAAAGGAGATCCTTTTATCATCATCCAAATTGAAATCCACCACCACATTATTGTTATAAACCAAAGATACATTTAAACCATATTATAAACCATTAGATGTTTATACCTTCTCTACCATCCCTTATAGTAGAGAAAAAGAAGAAGATATGAAAAATATCCTTGAGACTAAAATGATTTCACTAGCACTACCAAAACCCATGGAAGTTTCCTCATTATTCACTAGAGGTGAAGATGACCCCACATTATCTTCTCGATATAAAAATAACCCTTCATCTTCCGCCCAAGAAATACCAAGGAAGATGAGGAGGCAGAAGATAATGATATAGATTCCCCTTCATTATTTTAGGAAGGATACTCTAGCACCATAGAAAAGACCAAATAAGTGAATCTCAATATAGAAAAATATCCAGGATCCAAGATCATTAGTAAAAAAATGGACCCAATGGATCATGAGGTGTACATTTACTTCATATTTTTTATGTATTGTCTTAGAACTACACTGAAATTCTAGGATGAAGTCTTGAGGTGTCCACCCATTAATTAGTATTCTTGAAGATCAATTAGGATATAAATTAGTAGATAGAAGAATGAATCCACCCCTTCTTCCAAAGTAGCGGTTCATTTTGAGAAACTCATGAAATCCAAATTCATTTGAGTAGTTAAATATCTGAAGTAGTTGGAAAACATCATTCATTTCCAGAAGAAAAATGATCAAATATAATTCTGTATTAAATATAAGGACCTCAATAGAAATTTCACAAAAAAATTATTTCTGGTAGCAATCACAAAGCTAATTATTGATGTGATGATTGTGTTTTAACACATTTCCTTCATGGATTGGTACTATAGGTACAAAATATTCAGATATGCCCATTTTAAGAGTAAAAAACTACTTTTAGGGAACCCATGGGGATGTATTTCTATAAATAATTTTCCTTCATCCTAAAGAAAGCTGGAACAAAATAAAAACATTTTATGCATCATATATTTATATCCTTCTTAGGGAATCCTCTGGAGTGATGCATGGATAACCTAATAGTCAAATCTCAATAGCACTTTGAATATCTTACTAAGCTTGAAATAGTCTTTACAAATATTCAACAACATGGTTTGAAAATGAACACCTTAATGTTCTCTTTTGGGGTAACATCAAGGAAACTACATAACTTCATAGTGTTCCATTATGACATCGAAGTTGATACCAAAAATATCATAGCAATTCTTAATATTATTTTACCATAGAACCATAAGGAATTGAGAGTTACCCAGGGGAATCTTTCCTATATCTAGAACATAATAACTAATATCACTGGTAAATTATTACCCATCCCTTGATTAATGAAGAAAGAGATGGATTACCAATGGGATGAGGATTTACATAGAGCCTTCAACTACCTTAAGAAGTACCTCCTTATCATTCTTGTCTAAATGTTACTATTTTAAGGAAATCTATTTGTATAGTATATAAAGAATCTATAGAATTAAAGTACTGTGTTCCTAGATCAGAAGAATGAAACGGGTAAAAAATTAGTCTACGTTATCTCATCTAGACCATTATGGACATCGAGACTCATTATTCTAATTTTGAAAAAAAAACTATTTCAAAATTATCTTTAATATGAAGAAGATGAGACACTATCTCTAACATCACACGAATCATTTGGTCCCTTGTGTTGAAGAACTAAATTATATCCTTATCCTCTCAATGATGACTAGATTTATGGTGTGATTTTAAGTCATCATGGAACATTTTGGCATATCATTCTTGCCTCAGAAGGTATCCAAGGGGCATGTGTTAATGAATTTTATTATAGCCACCCGCCTCCCAAGAGAGGTCCGTTATGTATATATCTCCCTAATGTGGAAGTATTATCCTTATATGCTACACCACAAGTGTGGGAGATATACTTCAATGGTTTTTCTTGAATCCCAATATACATGAGAATGGAGAACCTAGAAGATAATCATGTTAGCTTATAGATTGTGTTTTTTCCCAGATAAGGAAGTTTTTCCCTATTAATTTATGCTATTAGATGGATGCCCAACTAATTAAGAAGAGTATAATTCCCTAATCAGTAGTTTAGAGTTAGATTTTTAGATACTAGTGGATCAAATCAGTATTAATGGTGATCCATAACTAGTGACCAAAATAGATTAATGGAGAATATTCCATCAAGAAGGAAGTGATAATCCATCAACATGATTGTATCCAAGATTTGATATCAGAATCCCCTTATTAGAAAAATCTAAGCCATGTTTCATGTTGCTGTAATGCTCATGATGATGCCTTGGATAGTGAAGCTACCTCCATGGATGACCTTGATCAGGATGGAATTGTCAACTATATTGCATATAATATGATGGTCTCCCCATTCTTAAAAAATAACATTTAGGATATTAGTGAAGCCAACACTACTCCTGATAAGGTTGAACCCATATCTTCCTCAGCAGATTCCACCAATGAATTCATGTAACTAATTATGGACTACCTCTAAGACTATAAACTTTCACCTGAGTGGGCTATGAAAGATAATATTCATCATTTGGTGGTTAAATTCACCCACAATTATGATCAGGATTCTCCAAAGGACCTCTATAAGTTAGTTTTTGATGATATTATCATCAGATGAATTCAGGGGAGATACATCCTCACTATAATGAATGTAGTCAATTCTGGATCTTATGGTGCTCTCCAGTCAGGGACCTATATCTTTTGTAATTACCCGTCCCCAGAAGCCCGAAGCCAGTGCATTATTTTAATACATTGGCATGATTACAAGAAATCATGTCCCGAAGGACCAATCGGTTTAGTAGTCTTGGAAGATAGATTACATACATGAACATTACATTACACATTTAAACATAAAACAAAACATAAACAATCCATTGAGAATACCATTATTCCCCTATATTAAGCCTTCATATCAAACATAATACACTTCTTAGAATCTTAAGAAAAAAACATAAGAAAGGGGTGAGCTCAGATGCTTAGTAAGGGTAAATAATTTAGAGGATGCTATATACTTTTATGTAATGATGTGTAATAAAAACAACAGCCTTTTAAACATAAAATTGTACATAATATGGAGAAAAGAAATCAAAAATTACCTAATAAACATGCACATGAATATTGTACTAGTAGAATAATCTCATGTAATAATTAATTTCATAATGAGGGAATTCCTAACACCGGACATCATTACCACATAGTCAAGTCACCGTGCCAAGACTACAAATAATTTTTTTTCAAGGCCTTGTGCCAAGACACTAGTTTGTCTCATGAGACCTACCGATGCATCGAGGAGCTATAGCGAGCTCCACCGGTCACTTACTAAGTCCACTACATTCCTCTTATGAAAATGTTGTAACATAAAATAAGCATTCGTATTAAAACTAGCATATGAAATGTCAATACTTAAACCATAAACCATGAAGGGTATAAAAATAGAACATCCATATTCAAACATATCATAACTCATTCAATACCATATTAATGATTTTATTATAATAAATCAACCTTAATCTAAAATAATATCCAGTAAAGGATGTTGACATAGTTGAAAATGATCAGTAAAACTTTCTGAGAGAAATATCCATTTTTGTAAAATCATTTAATAGACACACATTTATAATGGAATTTATTTAAAATATATTTTTGAATAAAAGTTTCCCATACCACTTTGAAACTTTTTAATGGAATTAACATTTTAAAACAATTATGTCCATATTAATAAATCCTTAAAACTATTTAGAAAACATGGACATTACTGGGAAAGATTTAGAAGAATAAATATTTAAAACATTTAAAATGATGTTTTCGTTAAGGAGTACCTTAAAATAATCATTTTGAAATGTATTTTATGAAACCAGGACATGGATAATAAATGTTTCCTAGAAAATACATACACATAAACCATCTCCAATAATAATGAGATTGAGTAATTAACCTTTACCTTGCACTTTCCTTTGGTCGAGGGTAAGTTTAACCTCTGATATAATGAGAATAGTATGTTATTTAATTATACGAGAACCATATTCATATTTATTATATCGTACATGATTCATTTATGACTTTATAATACCAATTTAATAATGATTTCCATGTTAAATTAACATTTCAGGTAATAATCACTTTCTTTATCGTACTTGTTTTAACTTTTTATTCCTGATCGTATCATTTAGATCATGATTTAAATACTTCCAGAATATAAAAAATGATTTATATATCATATATATTTATAATATAAATATTTATAATATATAGACATATGAAATGGAAAACACGGTTTATGGAGACGGTAGGCCGTACGTACACATAAATGTTGTCTCTGTTTTGATATCTTATTGAACGGAAGTAAGTGAATAAGATATATGTAAGTACACACAAACACATATAAATCTAGTAGCATTATTATGTCATATATTACATACTTATTAAAAATATATATTTTTATAATCATCGTTGAATGGTGAATGTGGAAATGAATCTCATCATGTCGTGGAGACGGTAAGCCGTACGTACACACGAGTGACGATATCATTTCTTTAATGATTAAATGGAGTAGAATTTGATGGTATATTAATTATAAATAGAAATTATCATGTTAGTTTCATTAATTATATACATATTACTCATCATTATATCCATCCAAATTACATAGTGTTGAATAACAAATTACACCACGGCGTGGAGATGGTAAGCCATACGTACGCACGCATGGTGACATTATCATTCATTGGATGGATAGAATAATGAATATGGTTGAACCATATTTATAATAACATCACAGTATGTATAAGGTACTTGATTTATTATTTTGTTTTGTAAATAACAAGTAAAGAGAAAGTGGAAGAAAAAAGAACTTTGAAAGAGGTGATAAAATATTTACATCTTCTTTGGGTGTTTCCTTTTGATTTGAACCAAAGGGATCCTTAGGTTGACTTTATACTAAAGGGAATTATTCTAGGTTAAATTGAGGGATGTTTGGATGAGATTTGGGTAGGGGTTTTCTGAGCCAAATTTCTTTGGATGTGTGACTTTAATAGAAGGGGAAGTACACTTTAATAAGAGAGGCGAGGGTCACTTTAGGAAAAGAATGAAATATTATTTTACTATAAAATCATTTTCTATTTAAAATGGCTCAAAATTGATTTATTTAGAAGATAAGGTGGGTATGAGTCGAAACCATCTCAACTAATAGGTTTTAGAGAAGTTTATGTCACCATATTAACCCAATCTTACAGAATTAGCTCTTAGTAAACTAGTTTAACTTTTACCATGCCCTCTTGTATTATTATAATAAATATTTAATAAACTTACTATAAAAATCCAAGAGAAACCCAAGTGGTTCATTATTGACATATATAATATTATCTATGTCCTTTGGCCGAACATTAAATTTTTAGGAGTATTTTATCATTTAATAAAATAGTATTTGTTTTAAACATTCATTTAGTTCAATTTTGAAACCATTTAGTATTTGGTTTTTTTTGAAAGTCATAACAACATTATTTGTTCAAAAAAAATTCATTAAATCAACCCTAACATGTAATATTAACCTAAAAAATTCTTGGAATTCATAAAAGGTCTCAATTTACATTTATTTTGATCTTTATAACATTAATTATTTTAATCTTTTATTAATAAAGTAATTACTGCATCATCATTGTGTCATAAATAAATTTAATTATTTAAGGTCTAAAAATAATAAATAAAATACCATTATGTATGAAATCTTATTATATTTCTAATGAATATTTATATTCGAATTTATCTTATGTATAACCCCATATTAAAAATGTTTTAGTTATTAAAATTTGAATTTAACACTTTTAACTATTCTTTAAACAAAATAATAATAAATGTCCTAATCTAATCCAAGTAGACCAAAAGGATCAGATTTTATTTCTAAGGTTTATTTTTTTTCAAAAAACACTTATCCAATAGAATTAGGACACATGTTAGGGTAATTATAATATCATTTTGACCTTTAATTACACTATTTACTTTTAATCATGGTAAATAAAATTCAAAAGTTATTATTCACCAAAAATTATTTTTATCACATTGAAACAATTTTTACTTACTGATGTCAACTGTGTCCTTTGGATTTTTGAAATTAAATTCATAGAATAGGTAAAAATATGTTTTATGCAAATTTTCTAAAGTGCCTAGAAGGTGGGTAAAAGAAGTTAAAAAATCCAATAACATTTTATACATCTAATTTTGTTATAGAATGAATCCAATTAGTCACATTGAACTAATATAGGTATTATGTTTCTATTTTGAATTAAAATAAATTTTATAAAAATAAATAATTATTAAAAAGTCGGGTTTAAACAAAAACAGAGTGTTTTTCACTATTCATCAAAAATTGAAAGTTTTCAGAAAAATACCAATAATTCACCCTAAGATAATTGATATTTTGAAATAAAAAATGAAGTCTATTTTACCAAATTCAAAACATGTAAGTTTATTTTATTAATTTAAAATTAATTCCCATTGTTAAAACAAAAAAGTGGGTTTTTAAAATGTAAAAGCTGTCAAAAGATTGTCAGTTGTTTATGTCCAATTTAAATGTGAAATTAAATATAATTTCCTAAATTATACTAAATGATAAAAATATAATATAATTATACTTTAAAACCACTCAAATTCATAATTCAACACTATAAATTATTTCGATTTAAAAAGTTGTTTTCAATAAAATTTTATTATTTTTTACTATTCATCAAAATAAGAATGTTATCATAAAAGTAATAAAAATTTATGAAATATAAATTTATATGTCTTTATTCTAAAGAAGAATTTAATTTCACTCAATTGAATATATAAAAGTGTCAAATATTGGTTTTAAAAAAGGGTTCTCTATTAAAAGGTGGAAAAACTGCATTTTTTTTTGAAAAATACTTGTTTTATCTAAAAATTGAATTTTTATTTATATTATGTCTAATAAACACAAAAGTTAAATGTTAAAATTATATAGTATATATATAAAATTAAAAATGTGGTTAATATTATTCATAACCGCTTTTTTAGCGGCTAGTTTGGTAAGTTGTGATGTGCTCGAACTTGGTGTTGCGTGTAACGCAAGCTATTGAATTACATTAAAGAGATAATGTACTATGAAATCATGGGGTGTTACATTGTAACCTACTTTAATAAATTGTGTCCTCACAATTTTAAATTGTTCTTCGAAAATAAGAGGTCGAAAATAGAAAATACTTTTGTGGAAAACCCACATCGAAAATAGGGTTAAAAAAATTTAGTCTTAATAAGAGGGAAATGGAAATGAAAAAGTCACCACCAAATTGTGATCTTGATTAAAAGAACATTGGTGGAAGTTAGAGACACATAATTGGAGGAAAAAATTAAATATGTATAGGGAGTGATTGAGGTCATCAATCACAAACAAGTGTAATGTTAATGGCCTCAAAGTCATCAATCTATGATTATTTTAAATATCACCGGTTCAACAAAACATAAGGTATTAGTGTAACACATTTTTTTGTTTTAAGAGCCCTTCCCTAAAGTTTAAGAATTAATTTATTCATAGAATAAGGGGAGATAATACTTGAAAATTAGAGTTTTATCCTTCAACTAATTCCTGCCACAAACTCATCTTTCACTCTAAAAGATAAGAGAACTCTAAAATATTATATTTCTTTTAATTCTATAGGGTTCCAAAAAAATTAATTTATAATTCATATGTCAGACCATTTAAAAAAACGTCCTTATATTAACCAAGGAATCATATAGGCCAGTGGTAGGTGATGCACCCTTGTCGCCCTTTAGTTGCGGGTTCAAGTCTTGTGGCCTTGTCAGACGTGACGGGTTGTCTCTTGACATTCGCGTTGTACTTATTATAACAATCCAAAAATAATCTTAAGAAATATTTTAAAATTAAGTAATATTATCCAAAGTCCAACATAATTTATTCCAACCTTTAGACTTATCCAAAATTCTTATGTCCAAACTCACAGTCCAAAATTTAT